>CM068358.1:31344837-32544837 GCA_034769755.1 Odontamblyopus lacepedii | reverse complement strand
GGAAAACTGCTCACCTCATCCTGCCACCAGACTGGTGTGGAGGCTGTTATTTAGCTTCTCTCCAACCAACAGTTTTCCAGTTAGTCTCAACTGACCAAAACCCGCACCACAACAAGGTAAAAAGGGCATACACACCACCAAAGCAATCTAACACCCATACCCCACTGATAAGTGGCACAAGAGGGTTTTTTATGACACTCTTGCCAAATTACGGAACAGCGTATCTCGGAAAAAGAATGAACGACGTATGGTGGGCGTTAGAAAACATAACTGGTATACTAGATGATATTACTACTCAACTCCGTGATGATCCAGAAGCGCCAAAGCTATGAGAGAAATGCTGATGTTACACCAGCTCTCTAGATTTCCTGTTTGCATCAGATGGAGGAATCTGTACTAAATTTGGCTCTGAACACTGTTGTACCTTTATTCCAGACTCTGCTGGAAATTGGTCTGAAATACATGACAGAGTTTCCACCCTCAAAGAGGAATTGGCACAAGCTAAAGATCAGGGAGGAAATTTTGATTCATGGTACAGTTGGTTTGATATATTTGGCCGATACAGGAAATTGGCAGCAACTATATTAACCTCCTTAATAATGTGTGCACTTTTGCTTCTAGTGTGTGGATGTTGTTGTATTCCCAATCTTCAAAACACTAATGCAAAAGTCTATTCAGAGTACAATGACCTTAAACAATGAGGAGTTTCAACTTCTCTTAACAGATACCTTAACTTTTGACTCTGACAAGGACAGCCCAGACCTAAACTTTGAACACAAATAGACAAACTGAAACACAGGTAAAAAGTCTAAGAGCCAACATTATACCCGAGTGTACGATTTTACACATTTTTATGGCTTACATGTGCTAAAGTTATTGATATAGAAGGCTCATGTTCTGATCTTATATGATGTAATTTTTATAAACAGGGGGTAAAATGTTAGAATAAAATGCTTTTAATGGTGAAGTTATTAAAATGTACATGTGGTTAAAAGAGTTCTTTGTTAAAAAGGAATGCTTTGAGAGACCAGATGCCTGACCTCTTATGACCTTTTCCCTCCTTGCAGACAATTCACAGGTCGTAACTTATGGCTTATCTCAGCAAATGTAAAACAAAGCCATGATATACTTCACTATGTTGTAACCTATGTATTCACTATGTTGTAAACTATGTATTCTCTGACTATGCTTTGTACTGACATGATTGATTTGATGAGAGGAAATAAAGGGACGTGCTGGAGAAGCAGGGGGAGGAGACCTGGGATGTGTATGGCCGGGGGGCCCTTAGTAAGCAAGGGCCTTAGTAACAGGCAGACATCACCAGCTCCTCCGTGGCACGTAAAAATGAAAAGACTGACTCAGGTGGCTTTAATCTCAATGGGGTAGAGACTGGTTTAATGTAAAACTGTAAGATTTATCACTGGTTTGTGATTTTATTCCATGACATTATCCTACGTCACACACTGTGTGATGACGTGCGCAAAACAAGTGTCCAATAGGAACTTTGTTTTCTGCCAAACGCATGCGCTCCAATCCATTTTGATTGGCCAAAACTTTGCCAAAGAGTGAAGTGAGTCAAGATGGTCGGCTCCTCTCAACTGTGTTTGCTTATACCGATTGAAAAAGACGCTCTAAGTGGAGTAATTCTTACATACAGTATTAGAACTCCAGACTGTCCATGTGAATGTCTGTGTCCACAGAATCATGTCATGAAATAAAACTAACCTTGCGACACATGAATCGTCGCATGTTGAGGGACTATTTTCTCATATATCAGTTCACCGCTGCTGAGCTTTCTATCAGGAAGTACAACTCACTGCTGCTGCTCAGACAGAAATCCTTCAGATGTAAGGTTGGTTTTACTTCTAAAATGATTCTATGGACACAGACATTCACATGGTTATTCTGGAGTTCTAATTGTTTTGTCTCAGGACAACTGTGGCCATTGACATGCACTAGCCTAGAATCAGCAACCTCTCCAAATACAAGGACTGGGTGGCAGATTTCAAAAAGTGTCTCCACACGTCTCCAACACTCTGGCTCACCAGGAAATGAGGCCCTATGTCCAAAATTCCAAACTGTCCCTTTAACGCAGATGAATCACACTTTTTGGTCTGTTTTGACCAATCGCGCACCTGAATTTAGCTGGGAGGTTTTTGCCTGACAGGAGAAACAGTCCTCAGGAGCTGTGCTGATTACGCACAGTTACACGTAAAGTCCATCAGTCTTCACATGGACCAGCACAGATCCGTCTGTGGCTGTTCACAAGCATGGAGCCAAACACACTCTGCTCGCATGCTCTTGAGGAAAACAGATCGCGTGTGAGCACTAAAGCCAATTAACTTGTATCTATTACTATAAGAGCCAGTTACACCCACAAGCAGCAGAGAAGGGCCTTTAACCCCAGTAAAGAATATGTGGTCACACAAATTCATTATGAAATACAATTTAAAGACTTAAATTATAGCCAGTTTGGCTTTAAAATAATCAATATAGATTTATGGAATAATTACAGACATTTTTCATTAATCACTGCCAGTGGTTCTGATCTTTCACACGAGGTATGGCCTATCCATATACTGAGAATAAGAAAAAAAAATCCTTTAACATAAATTGAAGCAAAGAAATGTCTGCACCGTAGATCTTGTTCTGCTGGGTGGCTCTTCGTTTGTGGCCCAGGTGAAGTTGGTGACTCCACACAAGGCTGGAGTGGAGTGATCCTGTGCAGCAACCTTAAACACAGCGTGATCCCCCTCAGGGTCTGAGGTCAAAGGTTCTATCAGGAACCTCTGCTCGGACGTCCGGAAGTACCCTCTGAAAACAACCACACTGGCTATTAGTGACAAGGCCTGTACCTGATTTTTTGGCTTCTGAAAGCTGTGAAAACCTCTTCTGAACTCATTGTGGTGAATATTTAGGATGAGGTGAAGTGAGGAAAAACTTTGGACCAATGCAAATGAATCCAAATTTTTCACATTCCACTTTAGACATGCATTAAAATGAACTAATTCTGTTTCATCATGTTTTTAAGACAGTAAAAATCAGGTACAGCGTTTTAAACAGTGGCGGCTGGTGAATAGAGGGCGCCGCATTCCCTAATCTGACCTTGATTTTTTTTAAATAAAAAAATTAAACGAATAAATAAATGATAAAGTTATTTTGTATTAGGCTATATGTTTAATATTTTGTTTAAAATTGAATGTGTATTTGCATAGACATGTTTTTATCATGTTAAATGTGCTCTTATCACTGTATTTGAGTCACATGTTTGGCATTTGAGTGCACTAAGTCAGAGGTCTATGGAAGGGCCTGAAAGTTTCCAACAATTTGACATCATGACGTTGCTTCTGCCCATTAGTTTACATTACAGCCCCTCAAAAACGTCCTAGTGCGCAGGGTAGGGGCACACTCAAATCAAGTGATTGGTCTTTAGAAACATTATCACAATTCTGACCTATGAGGATTCAGCTGCTCTGGCCCGCCTCATCCCAACAGGCTGTTGTGCTCTAGATAAAGTTCAGCCAATAGTGACTAAAATGAGTGTCTGTTTCTGGCATTTGTTATAATAATATATAATCAGTACATAATACATATATTTATAATATGTATTTATAATTTTGGCCAATGCGTCCCCCAAAAAAATTATACCACCAGCTGCCACTGGTTTTAAAGTAATAATTTGAATGAGCAACTTATACTTTGAAGTAATATCTGACCAGGTATATATTTGTGCTTTTACTCAAGCAATGAAATGCAGTTCTTTGACTACCTCTATACTCTTTATGCTGTCAGGAAAACTGGAGTCTCACCTGAGCCCATCACATGTGCTGATGCTCGCCTCAGACGCACCGTCTCCCACAATCTTCCCCTGGTAGTAGCAGTGATCCTGTGAAAGTCACTGTGGTATTAGAATTGTAATCAGTGTAATCCCTCATGGTGCAGGTAGGATTAGTTCATAACAGATACTCATCAATGTAAACATACCAGGGCGTGTGAGTTTCAGTGTCATTAGTCAAGTCACGTCCATTTGAAGAATAAAAAACTTTTACATTTAAAACTTCAGAGTTTGTGAAATATGACTTCACATAACCAGTTATATCCACATATAAAAGTTCACATAATCTACACATCTAATTATGTATGAGTTACAAATGACAAAAATACTTTTTTCAGTATTGCACTTTTTTCATCTGTATGTAAAGTCTGACGATACAGTACATATCATGATGATCTTTTCTCTTTGGCTCTCGACAAAGGCGGTCACATTTTCCTCTCTTCTCCTGCCCTTATCATCACTTTTGTTGTCTCTAGTCTAATGTCTTATACTTTGAGAGATTCTTTCCACCCTGCTCTTCCAAACCTTAAATGAATCAACTTTAGATATGATTAATTGGTCTCTCAATGCAATTGAAATCTTGCTGATTGGGCTAATTTCAAATTACTGAGGCAGCTGTTCAAAGCCCCACTTGCCTGGAAGGACTGGGACGATGGGCAGAGCTGCGAGCACTTGAACTTGTGACTATGGGCCGGGTTTGCAGTCATTAACGGCTGGTCATGGAAAACTCAAAGCTTTTTGCAAAGTAGAATGGACTTTGAGACCAATATGGACAAAAGAGTAGTTGTATAACAACACAAATCTTATCTCATTGGCCTCCCCATCGAGCACTGGCCTCAAGGCTGCTGGAACAAACAACTTCCCCCGGATGAACACAGCAGACAGACGCTCTCACATTCCTCCCCCCAGTTGAACTTTCATTGGGATTTTGATTCTGTCTGGGACCTGATAAATGTTGTCTCATGGCAGCTCAGATTGGATTTCAGGCAGAGCGAGTCTCCAGGGCCGCCCCATATCCCACGCCTTTGTTGTTGTCTTGTCATCATGTATACTGTGTTTTGTTACATGCTTCCTCTGTTTTCTTTTTTTTTGTCTTTTTTTCTCTGTAGTAGTTAGTTATAGTTATTACAGTTAGTATAGAGAAAGACTTCTGAAAGATAGTATAGAGATAGAAAGAGTTATGAAAGATAGTATCCTAGTTTCCTATTTAAGTTAGTAGTAAATAAAGATAGTTTCATCAGACTTAGACTCACTTGTTTAGTTTAGCTTTATGTGGGATTGTCACAGATTCATTTGTTTATCTTAGCTTTGTGGTGCGGTGGGGTTGGAGGGAAGTGCGGGAAATGTGGGATTGTTCTTTTTTAATCACTGTAAAGCACTTTGTGTTGCATTTTTTTGCATGAAAAGCGCTCTATAAATAAAGTCTGATTCATTCACTGATTGATGATATGTATGTCACCTTTCGATCTATCACAATATATCCCAATTCTAAAACAATGGATGATATATTACAATTTATCAATCATTATCATAATATTGTCAACTACACTTTCACGAGAACCAAACTGTATGAAATATAATTTATTTTTTACTTTTTTAAATCATGAGAACAATGAATGCAACTAATGAATTTTAGTGAAAAATGTTTTAAAAATCGATTCAGATGCACTTTGAATCAATTTCAGAATTGTATCATGATATATCACTGAATCGATGTTTTCTTACACCCCTAATGTAAAGGACTTTGTAGCTCTGTTTAAAAAGTGCTATATTAATAAATAATTCATTAAATACAAAAGATCATGAAAATTATAAACATTCAAGCAAAAAATCCATGAATTCATGCATAACTTGTTCAACAACATGCACTGGGTGGTTCCTCTGATTCTAGGAAGTGGGGGATTATAGGGACACAGTTCTTGGGACTTTTATAAATGAAAACGCATTCTGACAACTGCTCATGCAAAAAGGGATGAACACGTGAAAAAACAAAACCGTTTCAGTTGATTGTTTTGAACTTTGTAAAATACTTAAATAACTCCACATGAATCTCATATGATGCAAATTTTTTATTTGCTCTTCAGCAGATCAAACTAGACTCAGCTCTTCAGGTCTAATGCCTTTTGTTGTTCCTCTTCCTTTTGCTGCTGTCTTCATAGTCTTCTGAATGTCAGTTTTTGTTCCCTTGAAATTGTTTTTTTCTTTTGCCTGAAGCCTGGATCTCCACCTCCTCATACTGAGATACATGAACGACTTTCAAAGGTGTAGCTTTTGGTTCTGCTGGAGTTGAGTTCTCGTTTGGTTTCTACCTTTAAGTATTTTCAACAGAACCAATCCTTCTTCATCCTCTTGTGGACTGAATGGTGAAGCTTCCAGTGAAGTGTCCTGGATCTCATTCATTTTAACTGCTGGTGTCCCGGGGAACCTTTTATAGATACTGCAACATTTCTAATTTCTTTTTTCCTATTGTTTCAGTTTTTTCTCTTTTCAGTTTTTTCTCATACTCTTGTGGGGTTTTCACCGCCTATTCCAACATTCCAACCTTTAGACGGCTCGGTATTATGACATGCCTCCATTTAGACATGCCAGTTTTCAGACACTTTTTGGATCGCTATTCCGACACGTCATATTTTACATCTCTTGCTGTCCGTGGTGCTGAATGCTGCAGATCGATTGATAGGTATGTAGGTATAGAGCAGCAGTAACTTCTCATTGCACCACATCTTTCCTTTTTTTAACGCTCCACACTATCTTTTAACATACATACAAAATGCACACTGGAAAAAAAAATTCCTACACTGTCATTTAAGGTAAGGCTTTTTGAGCACATGAATAAATGGTACGCTTAAACACCAATTCAAAGAAAAGCTGTGAGCGTGATGGCGTCAGCTGTTTCCTGTCTACAGTAAAACCACTCGCTCTGAGACTCTGAAGTGTTCAAAGATCAGAGCTCTGCATTTCTAGTTTAGACACCTGTCCAAACTCTGTTATTATTATTTGTGAAATGTGGAGCAATACTTCAGTGTCACGGGGTCCTCTTCAAAACACTCAGGCTGAGTCGGGATGCTCGTTTAGGATGTTTTATTCCACAGTGCAGAACAGGAAAAACAGGCGCAAAAATGTGTGCAGGAAATATTTACAGTGAAACAGTGAGGAAAAAAGGTCTATTTACAGGGCAGGCAAAAAAAAGGTTGACTTCTCCTACAAGTCTCTTAATTTCGCTTTCGCTCCACTCTCTCTGTCTCTCAGTCGTTTGCTTGCTCGCTCCTAAACTTGTCCAGCGAAACACTACCTTCATTGCAGCTAGGACCGCGACAAGACACGACCCACGACCAGACACGGCGAGTAGAGTAGAGACTAGACTGACACAGGTGCTGAGCGGCAGGGCGCACCTTTATACACCCCTCGCCCCTCCCACCTTACGTAACTCCCCTCTAAACGCTTAATTAAATCATTTCTACCACTAAATGATTAATTACTGGGGCCAACAGTTACACATAGAGAATTGCTTTGATCTCACATCCATTATGCCCGAAAATGGGTTAAACACAAATAAAACACAGTTAATTGTCCAGTCACCTGTGGCTCACATGACCCGGAGCGCGCACAACGGGAGGAGGATTTAAGCTCCTAACGTGGATGTGTCCGGGTTTGCCAGTGCTTACCGGGATGCGGCAGCAGCGCAGCGCGAGGGCAAGTAACAGTCGACCACCGCGGGTCTCTGAAGGACAGCTCCGGCGCTTCCAAGTGTGCACCCTTAGTCGCGCCGAGAACACGCAAAAAGCGAAGTCCACTGCGGCGCCCGCGGCAGCGCCGCAGCGCAGCCCAGCAAACAAGGAAACAGGTGAGCACGCGTCTTCCCACGTTTTCCCCGGGGACCGTGCTCTCAGGACGGACCTGCTCCGTCATCATCCTCCCTCTGGAAAGTTGGCTGTGGGACAACCTTGAGCGATCGTCACTGTATTGTCCATTCCGGCTTTGGCTCTTGGCGGAAGGAGGCACGTCCTCAGCTTCGAGCTCCCTGGTGCCCCCAGGGCAGCAGTTCCAGCACCGGACCACTCCCTGTGCAGGTGCCGCTCCCAGTAGCCGAGGCCCTGCAGACAGAGGCCGCAACGGAGAGGCTGCAATCCAGGATGAGCTGCTCCAAGCCCCCGAAGCTCCCTCTGAAACCGCAATGTCCTCCTTGTCCTTGCGCTGTGAATGCATCCAGCGTCCAGCCATCCCATTTCCGACACCATAATGTCACGGGGTCCTCTTCAAAACACTCAGGCTGAGTCGGGGTGCTCGTTTAGGATGTTTTATTCCACAGTGCAGAACAGGAAAAACAGGCGCAAAAATGTGTGCAGGAAATATTTACAGTGAAACAGTGAGGAAAAAAAAGGTCTATTTATAGGGCAGGCAAAAAAAAAGGTTGACTTCTCCTACAAGTCTCTTAATTTCGCTTTCGCTCCACTCTCTCTCTGTCTCTCAGTCGTTTGCTTGCTCGCTCCCTCGCTTGTCCAGCGAAACACTACCTTCATTGCAGCTAGGACACGACAAGACACGACCCGACCAGACACGACGAGAGTAGAGACTAGACTGACACAGGTGCTGAGCGGCAGGGCGCACCTTTATACACCCCTCGCCCGTCCCACCTTACGTAACTCCCCTCTAAACGCTTAATTAAATCATTTCTACCACTAAATGATTAATTACTGGGGCCAACAGTTACACATAGAGAATTGCTTTGATCTCACATCCATTATGCCCGAAAATGGGTTAAACACAAATAAAACACAGTTAATTGTCCATGCCAGTCACCTGTGGCTCACATGACCCCGGAGCGCGCACAACGGGAGGATTTAAGCTCCTAACGTGGATGTGTCCGGGTTTGCCAGTGCGCACCGGGATGCGACAGCAGCGACAGCAGCGGCAGCGCGAGGGCAAGTAACAGTCGACCACCGCGGGTCTCTGAAGGACAGCTCCGGCGCTTCCAAGTGTGCACCCTTAGTCGCGGCCGAGAACACGCAAAAGCGAAGTCCACTGGCGGCGTCGCACCTAGCGCCCGCAGCGCGGAGCCCAGCAAACAAGGAAACAGGTGAGCACGCGTCTTCCCACGTTTTCCCCCGGGGACCGTGCTCTCAGGGACGGACCTGCTCCGTCACATTCAGATACAGGATTTTTAAAGCAGAAAAAATTGTCGAAAAAGTGCACAGGAAGTAGAGTCACTGTCCCTGATCTGCAGCTTCACCTCGATCCATGCACTGTGTGGATGTAAACAGACACACGTGAGGAACTATCTCCACTTTTTACTTTTAAAGAACGACTCAAACTGGATTCACAGTGTGGTTTTGTGGACTGGATGTCATTATTTGCAGAGAACAAATTCTGTGGATAATGTGGATGAGCCTTAGTTTTAGATGAGATATTTTCCTGAAGGCTGGTCTATGCTCTTTTTTTAAGATGCATGACTCTCACGGCTCTCAGTTAGAACATTTTCCCACTGTCTGATATTCTCTGTGGCCCAAGTATTCTCTGATCAAGAGCTTTGCATCTGATATTTGAGAGTATAATACATAATACATGCACATTAATATTATTCATGTGAGAAAAGAGGAATGTTTGAAAAAATAGTTCAGTGCCGCTATTCCAAATGAAAAAAAAAAAGTCAGAGTAGTGGGACGCTTAAAAAATAATGTTTATGCCGCTACTCCGGCAATTAGACGTCAGTGTCTAAATAGCAGCATGGAGGAGTAGCAACGTGGAACCCTCTTGTGGACTGAATGGTGCAGCTTCCAGTAATATCTCCCAAGTGTCCTGGACCTCATTCATCTTAACTGCAACAATTCTAATCTCTTTCTTTCTTTTGTTTCCATTTTTTCTCCTTTGCTTTTTGGTGATGTTCAAGTGGGGGACAGCTTCATCCCCGGGTTGCATCTCATCAGGCTGGTGTGGTTCAACCTTATTGAAAGGAGTAAGTGACTCACCAGAATCCTGTCAGAACTGAAGAAGCTACTTGGATGTGCAGAAACATATTCATTCTAAAACCTTTGTAAAATGGCTTTTTATTTTCTACTTTGTTGCATGCTTTACTCACGATATTGTCTGGAGTGGTGGTGACAGGGGTGCCATCTTTGAGGTAATGTGTCTCGCTGTAGTCTTTGGTGAGTAATTCGCTGAAAAAATAAGGGAACTGTAAACTGGAGCTGATACAATATGGAGACACAGAACTAGACAGGGCTGCCCTCTCTTTTCTCACCTATTTAGCCTTTTCATGGTCAAACCATGTTATTTTAACCGAGATATGGTGATATCGTATCGTCAAAGGTCTCACAATATCGTGGACCATCACAATATATCGAATCCCAAGTCTCTTTGCTTAAATGAATAGTTCTGATACAGAAATAGCTAAAAAAAAAAAAAAAAGAGAGGGAATTACATAGACCATGATCCTTTGCTCTGTTTCAGTGCAGACTACATGAAGAAATAACTGTTCTAAGTATTATGAAATCTTCATTTTTTGGATTAAGTTTTGTGAAGGCATTTTTAGAGGAAAAAGTCGCAGATTCACAGTTTTCTGCCTCCACAAAATATTGTAATATATCTGGTACAGTGAGATGTTTATGGTGAAAATATGCTACAGAGAGATTTGGATATCGTTCCATCCCTAATGACAATAAATGTTGTACCAAATGACTGCTCAAAGCATGTTAGAATGTCAGTCTTGTTATTCTGTAGAATATCATAATATCATGAGCTTTCCCACGATATCGCAATAAATATCTTACCGTGAGGCTGATACCATGACGATATCGTATCCTGAGACTTGGATATCGTTACAGCCCTAGTTATTGTTTATAGTCATTACTGGTCTCATATGTTTTAGCAAAAGACTGGCAAACATTTTTGCTTTCACTCTTTACCTGCACCTCTTTACCTCCAGTGTTCATAAGATGTGTTGTTCAGTACCTTTGTAAAGTATCCTTGGTACTCTTTTAGATCTGTGTAATTACTGTAATGTGCTTTGTATGTACTGCATAAAAAAATCCTGAATTGATTTATTGAATGTTTCACCTCTAACACAAAACAGGAGTTGACCCAATCCATTCTGAGTTGGAATTTGATCTCAAAATGCCTTAATTTCTCTTATGAAGGACCTCATTCAAACCCCAGCATACAAAACAACTTTGGCTTGAATTCTTTCATACGCACATCTGTTCTGACCTGAAATGAGTTCCCCCCCAAATAAGATTGGCTACCTCCGTCACACAATTTAAACGGCTTTACGCATATTATTTAAAAACACCCATCATTGTCCATGATGCACTTTATTATTGAATTTGATCATCTCATGCTCTCATATCTTGTTACATATGCACTTTATAATTGTATATGTGCTCAGAGTACTTGTTGTGTGTTTTAATCATGTCATTTTGTAATAGGAAAGGCTGAAAAACAGTCTGTCTATATGCAACTTTACTGTCACATGTTGACCTTTTCTTTAAATGAAGAGAAAGAGAAAGGAACATTGCATTATGAAAAACTTGCATCTATTGTTTATCTATGTATATTGTTTTCATAGTAATGTGCAATAATGGACTGAAGTTTGTAAGCTTCTGGTTCTTTAAGACACCTCAGAACAAAAACGTAGAAGGCGTGGAGCAGTTTCAAAAAGATCTTTATTCGGGCTACAACAGGATACAGGCCTTTATGGTGGGTCTTCCCTCCTCGTCTCTGAAGGGCCTCCTTCTGCGAGACCTCTTTTATAGTTAAACTCAAACATTATCCCACCTGTTGATGCATGCAGCTGCTATTCTATCCTTGTTGTTTATGTATAGATCCCATATGTTAAGCTTCTAGCTCACCATATAAGATAACACACAAGTCTTTACAGAGCCATCTCACTTCTTTAAATAGCCCACTTCAAGGGTCACAAGGTCAACAGGTTAAACTCCATTTGTCATAGGGTCCATATGTTCAAGTTAAAATAGAATCAAAGCACCTATGTGTTTCCTTCAATCATTCCTTAATATTAACACAAGAAAATAATTCACAGTTTCAAGAAAATAATTCACAGTTTCCCCCTTTTGATCATTTATGATCACAGAAATGAAAACAGAAGAGCAGACGCTACCTAATTTAAATTTAAATTAAAAAATACTGTAATAACAAAATGCTGGCACATAGTTATATTCTGAACACTATCTAAAGTCAAAATTTCTTCTCTTTTTAGAAATCAGACTAAGGACAGGAAGCAAGAACAGGAAAAGAAGCCCTACGGGATCAAAAGCCCTTAAAGTCTACAGGTAGATAATAAACCTTAAAAACGTCATTAAACAGTGACCCAATCAAATCAAAACAACATCCAATTTATAATAACTAGTAGCTGAGAGGGTAGATATTAATATATCACAAATATCCCAATTCACTACATTAAGTCAATTGATGGAGTTTTGGAATAGCAAGGCACTTGAAGAAGAGGCAGATCTGAAAAAGGCGCAAGAAAATCAAACTGCGATTCAAGATATGGTCAAGAAATATGTCAAGAAAAAGATTATACATGGAGGAAAAAAGACAGTCGCCCCAACAGAAGAGCAGTGGAGGAATATAAGAAGTTATTACAAGGAAAAAATTAAGCAATATAAACTGAAGTCCACCAGAAATGCTATAATGAGGAAGATGAACCAATCAAAAATACAGAAGTATGAGAATGAGATGAATATGGCCAAAAGGATGTACCAATGGGCAAAAGAAATGAATGTAATGCAAGAGACGAGGAGTGAAGACCCACCATAAAGGCCTGTATCCTGTTGTAGCCCGAATAAAGATCCTATTGAAACTGCTCCACGTCTTCTACGTTTTTGTTCCGAGGTGCCTTAAAGAACCAGAAGCTTACAAGTTTCATCTAATTATGTCAAAATTCACTGTGTTTCATTTCAAGCTATAATTGGTTAAATGGATGTTTTTCTGTTTTATTTTGTACTGTTTTGTTAGTTAAAACTGAAACTTCTGTTAAACTGACAGAATCATAGGGTTGTAGTAAAATAAAATCCATGATCTGGTAAATAAAGCAGTAACTCACGTGTTCCTCTCCAGGTGCAGCTCCAGGGGTTGTCCTCTCACAGTCACAGCATACTTAACCCTCTGTGGTCTGTGGCTCTGAGGAGCATAAACGCAGCGTCTAATAAAACGCAGTTTTATCTCATTGTATTGATCAGTTTTCACAAAAAATCACCTCAGCATGTCTCTTGTTGACAGTGTGAAGTCTGACCGGCCGCACCACCTCGTAGTCCTGCTCCACGTTCAGCCTTGGACCATGGCTCACTGTGGACGATAAAATACATATTATAAAATAATATAAAGTTGCTTTTTTTTAAAATGTGGTGTATTTAAAGGTGCAGTATGTAACTTTATGGAGGCGGCAAGTCACCTGGATGATTCTGTGAAAATAAAAAGTATAAATCATACTTCAGAACATTCTCTACAGAGATAGACTGCTAGACTGTGGAAGATTATAGCCAAAAGAGGAACAACAAGCAGAAGGAGGCCCTCGTCCAGGCCAAATAAGAGTCAGGTCTGTGGAGATGCAAGCTCGTTTACAGTAACCATGCATGTTTTTATGTTGTCATTTCAATAAACACAACCATTAGTTAAGTTAATGAAATTTTTTGTTGTTGTTGTTGTTATTGTTGGAGATGTCTTTTGAGTGCCTCGCCCACACTGACATGCCCCCATATCTGAGTGCTCTGCTCTCCGATTATAAAAAACTGTGAAATAAAATAAATATATTAAATTTAATAACTGTGTCTATATAAAATAAAAGAAAACAAATAACATAGAATTACATACTACATTATTTGACACTTTCTCTCTTGAACCAATTCAGACATACCCCAAAACTATAAAAATCTTGGTTGTATAAGAGAATAAAACATTTTCACCACTCAAAACAAGATGCATATTTTAATTCTCAGTGTATCTGACCCACCTGAGACGTGCAGCCCGTTCAGGATCAGTGTCCATAAAAGCACCTGTCCTCCAGACATCGTCCAGCTGTGACAGACCTCTGAACACAGGGAATTTAACCTACAGCCTGCTGCACCTGCCTGGGAACCACCCTCCTCTCCTTAATCTTTGCCGCATGAATCAGGAACAAAAGCTGGTCTCAACACGACCTGGAATGAATGAGATGTCAACATGTTTAGTTTTGCAATCGCTGTGCACCCTGGTTTAGACCTGGGAGATGTTCGCGGTGGTGGTGATGTTTTTATGGGCAAACTGGGCAAATACAGGCACAGAAGAGGGAGTAGACTCGAGGAAGCCCAGTCACAAAAAGTCAGAGTGCAGTAACAGCTTCTGTTATGTAGGTGTCACTATTCTGTTCTAAAAAGGCAAAAAGCAATAACATCATGTTTGGTCAAAAATTAGTTCATGTAATTTTGGGGGTACTTGGTATGGAAGCCTATTTCTGCCAGTAAATAAAAAAATAAAAGCCTCACAGAAAGTTGAGTTTAAAAGTCATAATTATGGGTTTAAAAGTCATAATTGTGAGATTAAAAGTCATAATTGTGAGATTAAAAGTCATAATTATGAGATTAAAAGTCATAATTATGAGTTTAAAAGTCATCCCCCATTTGGACTAAACCAGCTCCATGGACATAGTCACATAGACGGACACTTGGCACGTCGTTGTGTGTGGATTTCTCTCTCTTTCTTGTCTTTTTAAAACAATCATAAGTGAATGATAAAATGGAGCGATGTGGAGATGTCCTGAGCTCCTGGAGGATGACCTCTCCAGGAAAATGACCGAGTGCTTCCATGACAAGGGCAGATTCAGAATCGACTTTTAAACTCATAATTATGACTTTTAAACTCATAATTATGACTTTTAAACTCATAATTATGAATTATAATTATTTAAACTCATAATTATGACTTTCTGTGAGGCTTTAAATTTTATTTACTGGCGGAAATGGACTTCCATATACTTGAGACCTCCTTTATCATGTGAATAAATATCGTGGAAAATATTGAGCTCAAAACTGACCTTTCAATTTTGGTAAATTCTGAGCTCAATATTTTTCGCATACAAAGATTTCTTCATTAGAGCAACTAGGTGTCAAATTTTGGGAGCCCTACCTATTATACTTTTGTCTGGACAAAACAGAAACTTTAAAGCCATTTTTCTCAGTTTCACACTCTGGTGAGTTAAGGTCTTTTGCCTTTGTAGGGCAGTGTAGAGATCCTAATTGTTTTCTTTTTTTAAATTTATTTGATTTCATCCGTTGTCCTAAGGCAGGTGTCGTAAAAGAAATAGACAGACAATACAACAGGACAAACTATGCAGACAGTACACTCATAGACCACAAACACACAATACAGGTTAAAGTACAGGAAATTAAACTAGGTTCACAATATACACAAAGTTAGAGTGAGGCAATTAATGAGAGCAGGTCTGGCTTGTTTTTAGCCACTGTTTAAGGGCTTTTTTGAAGGTGCTGTAATTGTCACAGGCTCTAACGTGAGCTGGCAGTGCGTTCCAACACTGTATTTCTCTAATAGACACCACCATTTGACCAAATTTAGTTCTGCGCCATTTCACTTCACAGTCCCCTTTTGTCAAAGCTCTGGTGTTTATTCTGGAAGATTTTTTCTTTATGAAGTCCTGGAATGGTGGAGGGGCTAGTCCATTCCAAACCTTAAAAATGAGGCAGGCAACTGGTAACTATCAAGTTCCGATATTTTGCATTCATGAACAATAGTATATAGGCTTTTTTTTATCAAAAGCCTTCAATGTCAGAGACCTGATTGGTTTTAGAATGTTCTCTGATGTATGTGACCATGTTGTGTAACAGCAGGATATGTGAGGATATGTGAACTGCTGAACAAAAGCAATACAAAACATACATTGGTGTAAAGTGACCAGATTTGTCTCAAATGGCATATCCCTTTCTCTTATTGTTTTTTTTGTTTTGTTTTTTTTAGACTGTGTATTTTACAAATTTCACTGTGTTTTGTTATTTTTGTACTTAATTATTAATATTTGTAAAAGCCTAACCAGGGACAGGGGCTGCAAATTAGCCTGTGGCTAGAAGCCTTATGTATTGGTTACCTATTTGGTGGCAATGTTTTTTGTACAGTCCTTGACAAATAAACTAATAAAAAAAAAATGTTTACACACTTTTCCTCTCTGGCTTTTAACACCTTGTGAGTTGTGTGTGGCCCTCTGTGTCTTTTATTTAATTTTATGTATTTATTTATGTATGTATATATGTATTTTTGTATTTTGTCTTTATTGTATTTTGTATTTATGTATTGTGTATTATTAATTTCTTTGTTATAATATTTAGCTTTATGCATTTTAACACTTTTTCTTTGTTTGTATTCCTAATTTATTTATTTTTTATTCTTTTATTGTAATAATTTGTCTGTGCAGCGCTTTGGAAAGTATCATGTTTATAAAATACGCTATAGAAATAAAGTGGACTGGATTGAAACTCCAACTGCCATGAAGCCTATTGGTGCTGGGGTTGTTCTAGATGTAGGCCTATATAATAAAAACTAAGTTGTTGCGCATAAAAGTGAAGATTTCGGTTTGCAACGGATTCATATTTGTGACTGAAATAAAATGCGTTGATTGGAAATGTTTCAAAGTAATATACTGTACTATTAGTGTTAATTAAGTGTCTGGAAAAGGAAAAAGGGAGCAGAGAACATAAGATGACTTTCTGCTCCTTTTCATTCATTTCTTGTACATTTAATGTTAGGACACTATTAACTGTTGTTTTTATACTTTATGAATGAGATAAATAAATAAATAAATAACAGGAAAACACTGAGAACGTTTTAAAATTGTCTGAAAACTCAAGAGAAAAAATACAACATGGATTTAAACAAGATATTTTCATTCTGCATGTACGTGTATGGCAGAATGTTCAGCCATTTCCATGGTGACACAATGCACACATGATTTTAGGAGAAAAAGGACAGCCCTCCAGCTGCTGGTGATAGAGGGGGTCTGTGTGGAGAGGGTGTCTGACTTCCGCTTCCTGGGAGTTAATATCAGGGATGACCTGTCCTGGGGCATCAACACCACTGGGCTAGTGGAGAAGGCCCAGCAGAGACTTTAATTCCTGAGACTGCTCAGGAGGAACAATATCTCTCAAAGGCTCCTGATGACATTCTATCGCTGCTCAGCTGAGAGCAAACTAACATACTGTCTGTGTGTGGTTCCCTGGCTGCTCTGGGGTACCGAGGAAAATGCTTCAGGGGGTCATAAAGGCAGCACAGAAAATTGTCGGCTGCACTCGTCCCTGTTTGGATGAGCTGCACAGTTCCCGTTGCCTAATTCAGGCTAAATCCATCCGGAAAGACCCATCACACCCCGGTCACAAACTGTTTGAACTGCTACCATCAGGCAGGAGATACAGGTCCATAAACACCAGAACAAACAGACTACAAAACAGTTTTTACCCAACAGCCATTCGTTTACTAAATGGGGCCACTAAAGCATTTTACATTTATGAATGTGGAGGTGTGTGGCTGGGACAGGTGTGGGTGTGTGAGGTTGTTATGTACTTTTTATATACTGTACATATTTCTATCGTTTTACTATTATACCATTTTATTACCTTTGCACTGAACGAGGAATGCACTTTGTATGCATTGTATTTGTTACATCAACTCAAAACATGCAGCACCCCTATGAACTAACAGCAAGGACCGTGATGTCCACCCTCCGGTGGGCTCACCACCCACAGAGTGGGGGTCAGGTGCTATGAGGATTGGACAGCAAGATGCCCCCGCAACCCAGCTGGATAAAGCGGAAGAAGATGGATGGATGTATTTGTTACAATGACAAATAAACATATTCTATTCTATTCTATAGTCTATTAGCAGACACTGACAAAAAAGCTTTAAGATCATCTCATGATTTAAACGGTGAGTGAGTGTGAGTGTGAGTGAGTGTTCAGATTGTGTTAAAACAAAACTGGGATTAAAGTCTAACAAAGGCTCAGACAGATTAGTGCCCACAGTTAGCATCACACCTCCAGGGAATGTTGCTGACGTGAGCTGCAGTATCACTTGACACATTTTGCAATATACACAGCTGTGAGTATGCTCCTGTGGTATGGCTTTATGATTAGTTAAAGCTGCATTTTTTAACATTTTACTTCCTGATGAGAAATGATGGCATCACACTAGGGAATTCCACAACTGTCACTGAGCACCTGTGTCATTCTCTGGGCTAAAACTCCTCTAATGTACACTGAAAGAATTATTCGATAAATTAAATCATAAGAAAACACCTTTATTGTATTATGTGAATGTAGTAAAGTATCAGACACTGTGTTTTTTGTGTAAATTGTGCCTTTTGGTTAAAAGTCTCCCTAATGTGATGTTATCGATATGTTTTAGAACTCACTACTTCCCCTGATTTTCAACCAATTTTTCAACATTTCTTTGTTAATAGTTTCTTGATTGGTGAAAAGCTGTAATGTTAATTTACAACCAAAATAAGTCAAAATCTTATGCACTTTTACTACTGAATTTACTTTGTCATATATTATGAAATAACTGACCCAAAGAAATGGAAGTGATAATAACAATAGTGAGAAAAGATAAGCCTTTATATTACTGTATCCCGTGGCAGAATGTTGTCTTATTGTATAAAGCACTTTATTTCAATTCGATTCATTTGTGGTGTCAATAATTGTGAAATTGTGAATGTCTTTTTTTTTCTTTTATATAATGACTGAGTTTGATTTGTGTGTAGTGTGTGTAGTGTTTAAGCAATAATGTGTAACTTTCGGGAGGTGGCACGTCACCTACAGGGTTCCGTGGAAGCAGAAAATTTGAAATGATACTTTAGAAACCACACTTTGGAATATTCTCCATGCAGCCAAAGAAACGCCATGGAAACAAGCAGGAGGAGGCTCTTTTGTGTAAGTGTCACAAAAACATCCAAAATCAAAGGGTTAATATTATCTATTTTTTGCCTTAAAGTTGTGTAAATGTTCTTATGTGACATTCAGATGTATTTGCCCTACATCCATCTGTTTTAGATGGAAACAACACTGCCACCTGCTGGACATACGAAATAACTGACGTGCTCTTTTTACTCATGTTTTAGTTAGAAGAACATGTGGTTGACTTTCCCAAGACCACCTGGTTTCTCCATCCATAAATACTCCTGGTTCAAGATTTGAACCACGTAAAACGGTGTGTCTTACTTGCAAACTGTGAGATTTATTAGGACCTACACAGCACAAAGTGTTAAAACTGACTCAGAGTTAATTTAACATTTTTTGAAATGTTAATTAAGTATCACTGGATTAAAGTTCCTGTTTAACCCAGAAATTAATAATGTTATTAATGTTTTGAGAGTAAACAGATAACACTTTGTAGGGTTATCCTGATTTAGCTAAACAACACACAGAGGTGTTTTATTTTTACACTTTATTTTAGTTCATTTAAAATGAAATTATATACAAAACTGGTTCAAACCGGTCTTCTCTCAAGGGAGTGGTGCGTGGGAGGTGCCAAATTAACACTAAGGATAGTCGAATTAACCCTAGGGGCAGTTGAATTAACACTAGGGGAAGTTAGATTAATTTCAACCATATCAAATCTGGCGAATAGGCTACCCCAATTTAAACCCCCATTTAACGTTCAAATAGTTAAAATAGCACTTTCTGTGTTAAAAACAACTCTGAGATATTTTACCCTGAAATTTTAACCCCGTTTTTGCTGTGTACTACAACATTTCGGCACATTTCCTAGAGCCGAAACGTTGCAGTAGGTCCTAATAAATCTCACAATTTGCAAGTACGGCGGTGTGCGGGATTTTGTCTCTATGTTCTGGGGCTCCCTCTCCTCCAACGCACCCGTTTCAAGCAATTGATGATTATTTTATATCAAGATTTGAACCAAAAACATTCCAGTGCAATATTCCATGTAACAAACGCTCATAGCAAAAATAGAACAGTAGAGTTTTGGTCCTAGTATAAAAAGTGCTTTTCAAATATCTTTTTAAACAGCAAAATAACAGTTAATTCTGCTGTATTCTCCATTACTGAAAATGGAATGCTTGAAATATCACGTTTTGCCAGTGAGGTGTAGTTATAGTTGACCTGCAGATGGCACTGTCAGACTATAGGTGGAGGAACAGGGGGCTGTTCCAGAAAGCGGGTTATGTGAAAACTCTGAGTAAGTTAACCCTGAGATGAGGGAAAGTCTGGGTTTTCTGTTCCACAAAGCGACGTAACTGAAACACTGAGTCAGTCACCATGGTAACAGACTCTCTGTGAACTTAACCTGCTCGGGGCAGGTTTTCTTGAAATAACTCAAAGAGTTTTTTCGCTCCTCTCGCATGAAAATCGCTTTGAGACAACATGGCTTGTCCATTCCTCCAAAACCCGATTGACAATGAAGCACAAATTATTAGAAACGCTTTGCGCCGCGAGAGAATCTTAGGCCCCTGGCTGGATATTCTCTCTTTTCCAGATGAATATCTGTTTGAGCGCTGCCGCTTTTCGTCAAACGGTATAATTTATCTTAAAGCCTCCTCCGGCCTCACATTACAAACTTAACACACCGCGGACGCGCGCTCACTTACCTTCAGATTTTGCGCATAGCGCTACGTTTTATGATGCTAACGGAAGTTTTCTTTATAATACTGGCGACGCGGAGCAACTACCCGTCAGATCTCAGAAGCTAAGCAGGGCCGGGCCTGGTTAGTACTTGGATGGGAGACCACAAGGAATTCCAGGTGCCACAGTGGGGCGCCAGTCGCAAAAACTGTCGTTGTGTCCTTAGGCAAGACACTTCACCCACATTGCCTAGTATGAAAGTGGTGTGTGCGTGAGTGTTGGTGGTGGTCGGAGGGGCCGATGGCGCAGATTGGCAGCCTCGCCTCCGTCAGTCTGCCCCAGGGCAGCTGTAGCTACAATAGTAGTTTACCACCACCGGGTATGGAGTGAATGAATAATGCTCTGTAAAGCGTCTTTGAGTGTCCAGAAAAGCGCTATATAAAACTGATGCATTGTTATTATTAACTATGGCAAGGCCACAGTGCGCAGAGCGGTGAGGACAGTTCCCCTGGCACTGAAACGCCTGTTGTGATGATGGTGGAGGCACTTGTGTCCATGGCGGTGCTGGGCTCAGAAGAGCTTCAGCCACTGGCCGCTTAGCGTTTTGGCTGAGGGCCTCACCTCAGCCTCGGTCAAAGTGGGTGACTATAATAAAATTTTATTATACATCCATGGTGGAGGTGGCCCTCCACCCGATTTTTTTTTGGCCTCTGCCTTCTTTCTGTTGGCTGAGCAGAACTCAAATGTTATTTTTTTTCTCAAATTGTATTTTATTGAGTGTTCATGGGCACAGTCACAATAAATGCAGCCTATTAAACTATAAATGTATAGGCTAAACATATCAAGTTTTCATTTCCTAAGTGAGGTTTTAAGTGGGAGGGCATGTTAAAACAGCATTTTGTTAATAATTTGCATTACTATTTGAAGTAGCCACTGAATTAACATTTACTTTAACAACCTAAGGCATTTAAAAAAAACATGCCTTACTGCTTTGGACAATATTTTTATATTTCATTTTTCGTTGCTTCCAAGTTCTTCTCTCCCCCGTTGGATTGCACCTAAACGAAAATCCGATTTTATTCCTATTCAACTAGGCAAATGAGGATGATCTTACAGCTGAATGTTAACTCAAATGAACAGTGTCCTGTATAGATGTATACTTGAAGACCTTTATCATAGCATATTATGTTCACAGAATGTACACTATATGTGTTCATTCTTTGTTCATTCTTTATGTATGGTACATAACAAGTATGTATAATGTAATTTCTGCTCATGTCTTATGATGGAGGAAATTTGCAATTGTTTTGTATAAAGGGAGCTTAAACCTGACTTTCTTTTTTATGTGTGTGTTTAAGTGTAGATATATATGCATGTATGTGTGTGTGTGTGTGTGTGTGTGCACATGTGCAGATGTATGTGTATATTCTATTCTGTATATTCTATATATGTATATTGTGCATGTGTGTGTATTCTGTTAGTGCCACATGAACCTTCTGCACTCTGAGGAGCTCAGGGACCGGCCTCCTGCTGGTCCCAGAGTCAGGACTAAACCCGGGGGATTAAGAGTTTCAGACTCATGTAGCTAAGACCTGGAACAGTCTGAACATGTGAGACAGACTCTACTGTGACTCTGTTTAAATCCAGACTCAAAACATTTCTGTTTAGTAGCAGATGACTGAAAGGTTTTCATTTCTCATTCCACACTCTTCTCTGTAATTTAATGTCTCTCTCTCTCTTTAATTCTATGGTGATTATTTATCTTTTGATTTGTTTGTATTGTAATTTGAATGCACTTCTTATTCTGTAAAGCACTTTGAATTACCTTGTGTATGAATTGTGCCAGTTGACACAGACGCCCAAAAGGGTCCTTCCAGGAAAGGGCGCAGATGGCGTGTTGGCTCACTGAGCACACCAGTGCCCACATACAGCAGCAGTCCCACATCATGGTCACCGGCTGCTCTCATCTTCAAGTTTCCCTCTGGTAAAAAAAGGGAGGAGCACAAAGGGAGCAGGGGCGCTTCATAGGCTCAGCGCTCTGTGCTTCGAGGACAACCACTGGTCCAGTGCTGTAACGTTAAAGCAGACCATTAGAACCTTTGGATCCTTTTCCATGTGTCCATAGAATGTATTAGGTTTAAGGTGATATGCAACTGGAGAATGTAGCGTCTACACCAGATCAGGGCATCACTGACTCTGTCTTACCCATGGCCACTGTTGACTGACTTTGACCACATCATGTGTGACGGTCACTGCAATCTCCTGTGTGTGTCCCGCTATGTGCGAAAGAGAAAAAAAGGGGGCTTCACAGTCGATACGCGGGGGTAAAGCTGCCCTTGACGTTGCTGCTAGAGCTGCAATCTCAAATCGGACACACTGACAGATGTTTTTTTTTTTTAGCAGTCATGCAAAACATCATTCTGGTCATTTCTGGTCATATTTGTCAAATTGAGAAAGCGTGTCCTTTTGTTTAAGTGAGCTACTGCACTGGGCCCTATATATATTTGGATCATCTAAACATTCAGAAGGTAGAAATAATTGTAATAATTGAATTCTTTGCAAGTTTATTGACACTGACTTTTAATGCAAAAGTTGCACTAAAATTTTAATCAGATCAAACTTTTATTCAGCGACAATTGAATTTTGAATCTGAATTGTGATGTGTCAAGTGCCCTGGCTTCAACTTGGTCAACATTCTCTGTTCTTTTACTGCTTGTTATGGCAATGTTTTGTCACAAGACTGTCACTTAATTATTCAAATATCTTCATAAACAGAGGTTCAGCCATAAATTGTATGAGTTCAACAGAGGAACTTCGGCTGAACACACATAGAACTACATCCATGAACACACAGCTCTGTCTCTTTAAGGAGCTTCTTTCCTTCACAGCCGGTGGAGCGGAAACATGCACTCTGATTGGTCCGCTCAAAGATTTCCTGTGTAGCCAAAGACGGAGGGACTGAAGCGGAGGATTGAGTCTCTCTCCGTTATTTGAACAGATTCATGCTATCAGCACAGAGACAACGATGAAGTGCGCAAAACCTGGAAACAAGTGGTGTGGAGGGGTGTGGGAGAACAGAGGAGTGAATCCTATAATCCAGTTGTGTGTCTGAACTGTGAGTACAAAAGCTTTTTCTCAAAAATGTGCTCATAACAAAAAGCCAAACATATTAAGGCTAACAACAAGCTAAGTTACTATTATCCTTCTATTCTAAAACATACAAAAGACTTCCGTCAGAGCTAATTACATTTGTAAAACCAACTCAGATTACCCTGCATGCATCTGACACGCAAATTCGTGAAGCGTTTCTCATTTTTAAGTCATAATTTACGTAAAACCTTATTCATAACCAGTAGAACACTACTCTATGCAAGTCAGAAAAAACTGGGAAACATAACCGAACTTCGTATGATGTTTGGATATGTTTCCCATCTCAAGTTATAGAGATAGTGATCAATGCTTTTGTGTCTTTGAGACTAGACTATTGTAACAGTTTATTTACTTACCTGAGTAAGAAGGAACTTATGTGGCTGCAGATGGTCCAAACTCTGCCGCCAGGCTTCTGACCCACAGCAGCAGGAGAGCTCATATCATCCACATGTTAACATAAGAGACAGGCACCTAAATGCAAGATTTTTTCAATCTGCTTTGTTACATGATCAAAAGCTCCTGTTTAAAATGAAGCTTCTCTCAGCTTTGACAGATGCTGACCAGGTGGACCAGAGTTGGTGCAGGATGGAGCACCGTCTTGAAGACATGCTGTCACGCATTGCCATGGAAACACAGGAGATCAAAGAGCTGGAGCAGCAGCTAACGGATGGTGGGATGGACCAAGTTGCTGACCATGATAGAAAAGTGTGTTGTAATTATATTTTTATTTGCTTTGTGGACACAGGTCAAATTCTGGCCAATGAGGCTCTGAGAAAAGACTTGGAGGAAATCATCTCTGGACTGCAGCATTACTATAAGTCTCTCAGAGCCCAGGTGATTTGGTAATTTTACATCTCAAAGACAAGCCAAACAGCAATGTACAGTAGCCAATAGCTGATATTTAGACTCATTATATATATATATATATATATATATATATAATAGCCTATAATATAATAATTATTGCCTACAAAGAAAGACAAATGTAAAGTACGCAATCACATAAGAAAGATAATGCAATATGTGTTCTTAAAAGCAAAGTGTGCAATAGGGGTGGGCGATATCTCGATATTTCAAATATATACCGGGGCTCGGTCGCGGACTAAACCAAGACTGGGACCAGGGCTCTACAGTGCGCCCATTTCACTCGCATTTGCGAGTAAATATTTCATTGTGTGAACGGGGAAAACAAACAGCATCTGTGCGAGCGCTTCTGCAGCCACAATAAGGAGAACTGCGCACAGACGCAACGTGACGAGTTAAACTTTCTAAATGCACCTGCCCAGCGCGAGCGCAACCGAACTGTGCCCGGGCACGACACCTCCGACCGCGCACGACTCCAGCATACGAGCTCCACGTGTGGCCGATATCACTCATACGAACAAACTCCGCTTCAAAACACACCCACGTCCCCTTACACGAGGAGCGCCCCGCAGCAGGACCCACACCTGTCCCACCTCTCATTAGACACCCCCACACCGCTGGACTTCCTCCTCTAAAGCGAGCGCATTTGGACTCGGCCTTGTCACGTCCTCAAGGTCTGAATACTGAGTGTGATCATATTTGTCACAATGTGCGTTTGGTTTGGTAAATGTGCAGAGACTAAACATCACTTTAAAACAAGAGAATGTTACTCCAGTTTGGAATGTCAAAATACAGGTTTAAAAATCCTAGCCACTTTTTCACTTTGAAGTAGTTTTCTTTAAAGTACCAGTGGAAGTTCTCTTAAAGAAGAGGGTTTTAAACTGTGGGTGAGGGTCCAAAAAGGGGCACAGAGTGTTTAAGTGCAGTACTAAATGAATATTAATCAGATAAAATTTGTTTGTTGTTTTTGCAGTAGTGTGGGAGGGGGTTATTTTTCCTGTAAAGATATCGAGATATATATCGTATATCGAGATATAGCAAAATATATCGAGATATATTTTTTGGTCCATATCGCCCAGCCCTAGTGTGCAATTAATTAATTCAATACAATTAATTACAATTATCAGCTTGTTAACAATTCAGGACAATAATGTACTTGATCACAATTAAGAATCATTTAACAGCTCTAACAAGTACATTTCACCTGCCCTGCCTAGTGTGAATGTGCTGTGTGTGTTGGTGGTGAGGGGCCGATGGTGCAGAGCAGTAATCTCGCTTCCATCAACACAAGTGCATGTTTCAGGTCCTGGTTTAGTCCTGTCCCCAGTGCATGCTGCAGGGTTGCAGGTCCTGTTGGATGAAGCCATCATCTGTAAACAGCAGAGATGAGATCCTGTGGTCCCCAGAGCAGACCCCCTCCACCCCCTGACTGCACCTAGAAATTCTGTCCATAAACACAATGAACAGAACCAGTGACAAAGGGCAGTCCAACATACAACCAGTGCTTTGTATCTCATATGTTTAATCTGTTTTTTAGACAAGTGAAGCTCAGCAGAAGGTTCAGAGGCTTCAGACTGAGAATCAGACGCTGCGTCACCACCTGGAGGATACACACAGATACTGCAGACACCTGGAGGAGCAGGCCACAGCACATAAACAGGTTTACATTTCAAATTCATTGCCTTGAGGCTAGGCTGAGACACCTGATTTTGAAAAACAGCGATTCAGGACATGAATACAGTTTTGTCAACTTTATCCAGCCAGCTGCAGCTCAATAAATATCTGTATGTCATACCATTTCACAGCCCAGGACATCCAAAATTCAGTTGGTGTGTTCATTTTATAACTCATTTATATATTTTTGATGGAAGCTGTGCCCTATTTTGAGCATTGTCAGCACTTCAGCAAAGGCTGTGGAGGTCCTCCGGATGGGACCTCTACAAGTGTAGTGTTTGGGGTAACCCCACATATGTGCTTGTTTTACATACAGTCTGGCTAAATACAATACAAACAAAGAGAAGCAGTGCAAAAATATTAAAATTGGCTTACATTTTTATCTTTTTAGAAAATATAAGGCAACAAGTTTGGTAAGACCTTAGGGGACGTTATGTAAAATTGACTTTTTGGAGCTTTCTACAATGTTATAACGCTGTTCCCTCATCAAAAACATGCCTGAAGAGGTTTTTCCAATGCATGTTTGAGTAATCTAGCACTCTCTCCCGGGCCTGGTTAGCTGCAAGACTCTATCCAAGGCTCAGCTCACAATCCTACGTCATCTGTGCTCCCACATGACAATTCTCCATAAATATACAAAAACATGATGCAAAACACTACAACTTTACAAACCTGATGCCATATGCAGTAGTTTCATTAGCAGAACACATAGCCACTGTGATGTAAAGGGGGAGTGACATTTGACTCTGAAACATCTTAAACATGGTCATGCATTGTTTTCGGCTACTACAGCATTTTTAAAACAATAAAAGGTATATGGCAACCTAAACATGTTATGTGTTAGCAGTTAAACCCCATAGAAGTCAAATACCCCCTCTTATATATGACCATGTGATTAGTGATGTGTAGTCTCATGCCATATGCATTTGATTCCACTGGTTCTAAACTGTGGCTCTGTGTCTTTAGAGTGACCCATGTCTCCTGCAGCAGATGATTCTGGATCTTCAAACCCGACTGGGGAACGTCACTCTGCCACAACACTCAGATCAATGCAGGTTGGTCTTGATCAGGGGTCTCAGACTCGCGGCCCGGGGGCCAAGTGCGGCCCGCAGTACAATATTTTGTGGCCCGCACCTTAATATGAAAGTATAATATTAGTGTGGCCCGCGGAGAAAGTGGACCTCCGAAGGGCCAGTCAGCCAGCTCCCGCGCGCCGTCCCTGGTCGAGGCTGGGCTAAGCTACACCAGCTTCATGCACTTCACGCTTGCAACAACAGCACGGCGTGTAGTGAACAGTCAGACAGCAGTCGCCTTTGCGCTTGCCATCTATCGTACTTTCTACCACAAATGTCATGATCGAGAGCAAAAAGAACGGTGACTGTTACCGGGCTGTTTATCGTCTACGCTGCTGTTACAGATAGAAGCGTGTGACGGAGCACCTGTAGCTGCCCTGACATTCCCCGACCGGTGCCTCTCGCTCTGGCTCGAGAGCGGCAGAGCGCACGGAGCGCTCTCCCGGTTAAGGCGCGCTCCGTCACAAAGCGTTATGCGTTAAGATGTTCTCTGTGCACAATTAGCTAGCGAAACACTTGTTTGAAACGTGAAACAAGAACGCCACTAAGCGGAATCAATTACAGTACATTTTGTCATACCCCAGTCATGTCTTCATCAAAGCCTGCAGTGAAGAGAAAGGTTGGTGACGAGCACAGACAATTCCAAGAAAAGTGGGAGACGCAGTATTTCTTTGTTGCGCACAGGGGCATGCCCACATGTCTTATTTGCACAGAGAAAGTTGCAGTGCACAAAGAATACAACGTTAAACGCCATTATTCAACTAAACATGCTGAGGAATGTGCAAAATACCAGAGGGATGAGAGAGCCAAGTGGGTCGCCAGTCTTAAAGCATGTCTACTGAGGCAACAATATTTCTTCAAGAAAGCAACCAAAGAGAATATTGCAGCAGTCGAAGCTACATGGTTAGTGAGTCTCTGGCAGTAAAGAGTAGGCAAGAGAAGCCATGTTCAGAAGAACCGTTCATGATTTTCACTCAATGTTCCATTCATGTTCAGGACACTTCGTGTTCAGAAGAAATCATTAAAACTGTTAATGACATTTGAGGACTTTTTTAAAAACTTTTTTTTTTGTGGAATCCCTTATGCGGCCCACCCTCACCCAGACTCTGCCTCCAGCGGCCCCCAGGTAAATTAAGTTTGAGACCCCTGGTCTTGATTAAAGGGCCTGATCTATGTTATAATGTTGTTTCCTCATCACAAACATGCAGTGGTATCGGAACAAGTAAGTAAGAGATGTTAGTCCTTCCCCAAGTACAATTTACATTTCCATCAGTCTGACTGGCAGTTTGGCTTTCTTAGCTCAGAGAGGAATCACCTCACATTAGTATTTGGGTACGGTAAGGATGATCACACCAAAGACATGTGAACCCCAACAGCAAACATGTGAGAAAAACAATTCTTGAATATTTACAGAAAAATACAATATTGTTAAAAAAAAGCATCAGCTGTAATAAATATCTAGAATGAAACACTTAAATAACACATATTCCCCACTAATGCTACTGTTACTAAATGTTGTTAATATAAAGCTTTTGTCATTTGTAGATGGGTGGAAAGTAATTACCGACACTCGCGTTACTCTAATTGAGTAGTACTTTTGTGAGTAGAACTCGTGCTTGTACTTGAGGTTGTTTTTAGCCATATCATTTTCCTTTGTCATATCTATAGTCATATGAGTTTCGGAGTATAATACAATGCACTATCCTCTTTATACTTTAAATACAGTTTTGTTAGCAGTACTTGTAATTGATTACATCTTTATCTATGTAACTGTACTTATATTTAAGTACACACCTTTAGAACTCATTCCACCACTGTTAATAGACTTGAGTAACCAAACTCATTTCTCAAGAGTACTGTTACTTCAGTGAAAATATGATTTAAGTAAGAATGAAAGTACAGTGCTGGAAAACTACTCCCAATAATCAGAATTGTGTTACTCATGTTACTCATACAAATGTAAGGAGTAGCACCAGGGCCTGTGGGCGAGGAGGAAACCTGGGCTCAGTGTTTTTGGAATCATCAGACTTAAGACAATCAAATGGAGTCACTGATACATGTCCAATTGTCCATATGTTTTTGTTTAGTTTTCTTCTCTCTCCCAGCTGTGTGCAGGACCAGGATCAACCCCAGAGCCAAAGCCGGGACTCAGATGTAGCAGAAGTGAGTTCTCAGTTGCATTTACTTGAGTAACTTTTTGTAGTACTTAGAGTAGTTTTCAGTTTTCAGTTTTTGTATATTTATTGTTCCATGCAAATCATAAGCTAAATCTAAGATAGATGGTCCACAGTATTGAGAAAGACAGAGCTTAGCCATCAGCTCACTTTGGTGTATTGTATATTAAATTAAATGTATTTCTGAGGGCAAGATGGAGCAGAGGATGAAGAGAAGAGGGTCGAATGGAGCAGATGATGGAGAAGAGAGGGGCAGATGGAGCAGAGGATGAAGAGGAGAAGGTCAGATGGAGCAGAGGATGAAGAGGAGAGGATCAGATGGAGCAGAGGGTGAAGAGGAGAAGGTCAAATGGAGCAGAGGATGAAGAGGGGAAGGTCAGATGGAGCAGAGGATGAAGAGGAGAAGGTCAGATGGAGCAGGGGATGAAGAGGAGAGGGTCAGATGAAGCAGAGGATGAAGAGGAGAAGGTCAGATGGAGCAAGGGATGAAGAGGAGAGGGTCAGTTGGAGGAGAGGATGAAGAGGAGAAGGTCAGATGGAGCACGGGATGAAGAGGAGAAGGTCTGATGGGGCTGAGAATGAAGAGGAGAGGGTCAGATAGAACAGAGGATGACGAGGGGAAGGTCAGATGGAGCAGAGGATGAAGAGGGGAGCTGATGTGTAAAATTAAGCTAATTCCCTCTTTTGTCTGGATATGTTCACAGAGCGACAGTCAGCACAGGAAGCTCTGTCTCCTGAACAGGAAGCTACAGGAGCTCAGGAGGGTCATATGTGAGTCGGATGCCCTGTCAGGAGAACAGCTGCTGTGGGCCGTGGACCAACTCAAGGATCTTAACTGCATCTTGGACACTTTCCAGGTAACACTGCACTTTAAATACCTTGTTAAACCATGTTATACTGTTGTTACCTGATCAAACATATTGCTGGAGTTTTGTTTTTCATTCACACATATTTGAGTAATCTTGGTTTATTAGTCTGTCAACATCTCCAAAATTGAAAATGCTCTGTTCCACCTTGTGATGTCATTAAGCACTAGTTTTCAAGTTAACAGCTCTTTTTACCTTTAGTCCAGTAGAGAATGGCAATTCCAGGACTGATGATTCTAGTGAAGGTGAATGGAATTTTAAAATGCAATGGAGCACTTCCTTTATTACCACATGACATCACAAGGTGGAACAGAGTGTTTTCTGTTTGAGGGGAAAAACCTAAAACCTAAATATATAGACTGTTTGTGTTCAACATGTGTGAATTAAACAAAGCACAGCTTCAGGTCCGTTTGTGATGAGGAAACATTATAACAGATCAGAAAATGGTGTAATATGGGTCCGTTAATCCTGACATAATTTACAGTTCACAATACAATACATACACACGTCAATATGCATGATTGTCTAGAAGTGTGTCACCGTATATTGTCATATCGATATTATGAGCACAGCCTTAGTTTGTTCACGTATGTATCTTTAACTGTGTTTTCAGGACCAATCTGAAGATGACAAATTCTCTGAAATACAGCCAGAAATAGACCAGACCAGGACTAAATCTGGATCTGAGTCATCATTCCAACCCAGGACAGACAGAGGGGGAAACAGGAGGAAATCCAGAAGAGAGAGAAGACAGGGGGCAGGTCTCAAAGATCACATCAGACTCAATGTAAGACACTGAACCATGACTTACAGTTAATACATACATACATTTGGGTTGGGCAGTATCCAAATTTTGATACTGTTAAACCATCTCAACATTTTACCGGGGTATATGGTATTACTGTGACTAATTAAGAATTATTTTGTATCTGTACCTAAACCATTCAGAAACAGCAGCATTATATTGGAAGATGAGGCACAAGTTCTGATCAAACCAAACTTTGCAGCACGTTCGATCGCATCAGCATCAGCGCACAAGCTGTTTTAATCAGAGTTTATACTGTATGCAAATGAGCCATGTGGTTTGAAGTTTGGTTTCTGTAACCAAACGTAAACAAATGTGTCAAAGCTGCATTAAACACATTATTACTCAAAGTCTATAATGAGCGGAATACCGGAAATGTAGAGCGCTGGAGAGGACCAATCACAGCCCTTATTGTCTGTGTCGCTTCCCCGCACTGTCTGTATCGTTGTCACACGTAGTTACCGTTTCCTCCATGAAAGTCTGTCTTCGCCCTCAAGTGGGAACTTTCTCCTCTTCAGCGCGTCCCCTCTCATCTCTCGCCGTTCAATAAAAAGTCTCCATGACAAACTTTTGGGCTCAACATCACACACGAAGCATCAGTCAGGTTTTTTCCTTCTTCCTCGCTGCGTGTGGATGGATATCTCCAAGTGGAACGACGTCTGAAGAGGAGAGAGGGTGGTTTTAGGTCCTTATGCAGATTTTAAAAAATGACGGTAATTAATCTGATACCGCAGGATACTGTATTACCATATTACCGCCAACTAGAGGTAAGATCGGGCCTAAAAAATCCAGCCTGACCCGATCCGACCCGCGGGTATTAAAGCCCGACCCGACCCGAGCCCGACCAATTAACTTGATTTGCAGGCCCGAGCCCGAAGCAAACCCGAAATTTCATGCGGACCTGCGGAGGGGAAGATTATTAAGAGGGCGTCGTTCTCTGGCTCTGGCTCATGCTCTGCGCACGAATTTAACTGTATTTATTTTTAAAAAGTCAGCGAGAGAGAAGCCCGGCCCGACCCGACCCGAAGCAATGATTGACATTTTAGGCCGGGTCGGGTCGGGCTCGGGCTCGGGCTTGGGCTTAAGATCTTACCTCTCCCGCTAACCCTAACACATTTATTTTTGTTTTTCATATTTTGGAGGGAGAGAGAGAGAATATATGGTACAGAGGAGGGACACAGAATATTTGGTACAGAGGAGGAAGAATAAATGCAGGGAAAAGGAGGCAGGAAGACAAAAAGTGAAGATTTATGCAAGTAGTGAAAGAAGACATAAGATTAATTTGTTGAGCAGGGTATGCAAAAGGAGGGGGTCAGATGGGTCAGAAGATGCAGAGAAGAGGGTGACATGGGACAGAGAATGCAGAGGAGATAGAGCAGAGTATTCACTGTTGCACTTGAATGTGTATTGATATATCAAAAAATGTACACAAAAGAAGTGGCGTCTCAAGAATGATACAGAGATCAGTGATGGCTGTTGGAGCTAAACTGTCTCTTTTCGTCCCTCCAGAACGTGAGTATGGTGTCTGTGGGCACTCATGACTCTGGTCTAGACCTGCACCTGCTCAGTTCTCCAGAAAGAGCACCCCCCACAGGTGCTACAGGGAACAGTCTCAACTTCCCACAGATGAAGCAGCACCGCTGTCACCACACACAGACAAGTATTACTTAAAGCTCCTGTATTATGCAGAATCGACATATGTGAGTTTTAGGTCATGTTAGAATGTTGTTCCCTCCTCAGAAACAAACCTGGAGCTGTGTTTGAGCATGTTTGAGCAATCTTTTATTATTAGTCTGTCTACAACTCCCAAGCTCAAAATGCTCTCTTCCACCTTGTGATGTCATGAAGCAATATTTTTCAAGCTCCTTTTACCCTTTGTTCAATAGAGATGGGCAATTCCAGGGCTGAAGTTATTCAAATGATTCTAGTGAAGGTGTGTGGTGTTTAAAAACACAGTGGAGCACTTCCTCTTTTATCACATGACATCACAAGGTGGTGTTTCTGTTTGAGAGGACTCAATAAATAAATATGCAGTGTTTTATGTGTTAAACCTGTGTGAATGAAACAAAACACAACTCTTATGGAAACAATATTATAACATAGATCAGAAAATAGTGCAGTACTGGGTCTTTTAACAGTTATTCTCTTAGCAATGAGGTAGAAAAATATTTATACCCTCATTTAATTTGTGCTGAATCCAATGGAGCCCACACATTTTCCCCCAGATCATAGTGATGAGGAATCTGGAACTCATCGTTGTTCTACTAGTTTTGGTCCAGCAGAGGCCACTCACAAACAGGTATGAAATGACATTAAATGGAGTTGTAGAAATGTTGTGCATTATTATGTTATAAGTTATATAATGATGATTTGTTCATGTTCAGAGGAACCGGCTTAGATCAGAGACCGAAAAACTCCAAAGGATTCTCAGAAAACACAGGTGAGGACTTGGGGACATTTAGAGACGTTTCACCTGTACATTTGTGTGTGTGGATGTTTGTAAAGGTTTCACCTCTACACTTGTGTGGGGACATTAAAAGTCGTTTGAGCTGTACATTTGTTTGGGGATATTTGTAGACGTTTCACCTGTACACTTGTGTGGGGACATTAAAAGTCGTTTGAGCTGTACATGTGTTTCTGTGTCGTAGGCGTGTTCTGGGTGTGTGTGAGGAGGTGTGGTGTGTGGAGCAGACTCTGATGAAGCGCAGAGCAGAGCTCCGTCAGGCTCAGAGGCTGCTGCAGGAGGCCCACAGCTCCACAGCACAGGTTCAGTACCACACGTGCACACACATCATACACACATACACATGCACACAGACACACATGCACACACCAGCCTGCTCAGTGTTCCAACATCTTTGTGTTAGTCTTCTAATCTAATAAATGTAGCTTTTTCATTGTGAATTGGTAGGCCTACTACAGCCACAACTGAACCTGGGTTTGCCAGTTCCTTAACTCGCAGACAGAGACACATCTAAGTGTTTCATTCTCAGTTTATGGACAGGCCTCATGTGAAAGCTCAGAACCTCCAGAATTCCCTCCCCGTTCAGATCAGAGAGAGACATTTTAGGTTTAAAGGCACTGGATTTCAGCACTGAAACCAGACCCAAAACCCAGTTTTGTGTTTGTTTTTGCTCATATCACACCCACTTCACAGGGCCTTACAAAAACAGCTAAAAAGTAGAAACCTTTAAACAACAAAACTGATTTGGGATGTGCAATTAATTAGAGCTTAAAAATGTGACTATTTTTGTGGGAATATGATTTGAGATATGTTTACTTTTTACTTCCAAATTATAAATATTCTTAATGCATTTTCTTCAGGCCCAATGTGAAGCTGAAGAGTGGCAGCGCCAAGCGAAAGACAGCACCACCTGTCTGCAGCAGACACAACTACAATTCGAGTATAACACTGTTTTACCTCCATAAAATTTATAAGATTTTCACTTCTGCCACTATATTCACTGGATGTCTTGCAGAGAACTTCAGAACGAGATGAGGACTCTGAGGAAGTCCAGACAAGCCAAAATCCAGAGTCCAGACATGGACCAGGTCTGGTCTTCGGACCCACTGGCATCCCTCAGGGACCAAGTGAGTCTGCTATATAGAATTATGCCTCACTTTTGTTGCAGGTTTAGTCAGAAATCTCATTAAGTGTAATGTGTTTGTAGGAGGAGCAAATGCAGCAGAGAATACAGGAGCAGAGGGACCAAGAGACCAGACTCAAGACCAGTCTACTGGTAATAACACTAAAACTAGGACACAACCAAAACAAAGTCAGGCTCAACTAAACACACTGGTTTTATTTGCTCTAAAGTTATAATCTATGACATCTTTGGATCATTATTTTATGTTTTAAACATGATCACACAAGTTCAGCTCTGTTGGCCCCACCTATCAGTCAGAATCAGAATAGATGCAGTTCATGGTTGGGAACAGTAATTTTTTTCTCACTTGAGCCAAAATAGCCACGCAACTCTGTTGAATGCTACGTGTATCACTGTTTAAGAAAAAAAAATCTTGAACGAAGCTAGTATAGAGCAGTGGGCATGTATCCTCAGCAGGTCATGGCAGGGGAAAACTGATTTTTAGAGCAGTGACGTCTTGAATGCAGAGGATAAAGATTGCCGGTACTCACACATGCATGAACCACTCTAAATACAACTTGGAGTGGGTAAATGAGAAGGATTCAGTCTCACAGAAGAGTTTTGTGTTTTTTTCTGGGCAGTTGCTGGTGCAACAGCAGGAGGCGCTGTTGTCTCAGAGGAGCTCTTTGGTCTCAGCCACAACAGAAGAGGAAAAGGGATTGGAGCATCTTCGGTCTGAGCTGGACTCAGTCCGAACTGGTATTGAACCCTACTACTAGTACTACTAGTACTACTAGTACTGCTACTGCTACTGCTACTGCTACTGCTACTGCTGCTGCTGCAGTGTAGTTATCCTGTCTCCTTTTCTCAGTGAGGAGGTCGTGGGTTAGACTCCTGATCTCTCTTAGTAGAGTATGCGTGTTCCATATGTGTTCACCGCCTACAGTCCGCTGTAGCAGGAAGAATTTCTTGTACCAGATGAATTATGAATCCTATTTTCTGCTCTAGAGCTGAAGCAGGTTCTGGAGGAGGTGCTCTCAGAACGACAAGAACTGGTCAATTTGAAAACTCTACAGTCCAGGGAGTTCAAGACCCTCCAGAAGACCCAAGTCCAACTAGACCAGACCCAGACCCAACTGGATCGGGCTCAGGACCTGCTAGACCGCACTACAGACCAGGCAGACCAGGTCAAGACCGAGCTGAACCAGGTCCAAGACCAGCTGGATCAAACCAAGTCACAACTTCTCATGAAACAGGAAGAAGTGAGACAGAAGGAGGAGGAAGTGATGAAGAAGCAGAGGGAACTGGACCGATCACAGGCCGCAGTGGACAGGAAGAGGGCGGAGCTTTTGGAGCTGCAACAGGAAGTGGAGATGCAGAGGATGGAGGCAGAGTCGCGTCTTAAAGAGACAGAACGGCACACGAGAGAGCTACAGGTGACTCTTCACTCGTAAAATGATTTTAGTGTTGCCCCCAGCTGATGTCTTAAGGAAACAAAACAACAGTGGCTTAAAGGTTAGAGCCATTTCCCACTAACCCAAAGGTTTCTGCTTTGATCTCGGCTCTGACCAAGTATGTTTTGTTCTTGCCATGCATGTGTGCGGTGTCTGTGGGATCGGGGGTTGGAGGGGTCCAGGGAGCAGACTGGCATAGTGCTGCCACTAACGACTAATTTTCTAACGATTAATCTCTCGACTAATTTTTCGATTAGTCGACTAATCTAAACGACTAATTAAAAAAAAAAAAAAAAGCGGTTCTAACACACACAAGTGTGTGTGTTAGATTTTCCCGGGAGGTTACCTTGTGTGTGCGAGTTGCAAAGGTTATTGCTGTTATGTCTGTTGTGTGTGCTCATTCGACAATGTTGAACAACGATATGCACGAGCAGCATATGCAACGGTATTCTCAATACCTCATGCATCGTGGTCGTGCTCCCGTGATAAGCCAAATAAGTCTTACAGAGTGTACAAACCACTCTATCACCATCTGTCCCAAAGTATTCCCAGACTTTCGAGGATTTAGGTCTTGGTCTAGAAGTCGCCGCCACTGTTCTTGGATCCGACTCTGACCCACCAGCCGCTGGCATTTTCTCAAATGCTCAAATCGGGGGAAGGGGGAAGAGAGAAAGAGAGAGACCAGCCAGCAGAGTGCGCACGGCAAATACTTCCTCAAGTTTGTTTTCTTTGGCGGTGCCATTATATACCACTGCTGTTCGCCTTTGGCGAAGCCTAGGTTAGCCACCTCGGCGTCAACCCCGGATGTAGCCGCTGTCAGCAGCACCGGTGTCCGCCTCGAGTGTAGTACTACTAGTGGTGTGGAGGGAAAATACCTGTGTTAACTTTTTCCTGTTCTAGCCCCCTAACCGTGGTTGGGGAGGACAGGGGAGATCGTCTTCTCCTAGGGCCGGAGTTAACTCCCTTTGAGGACCTCGTGCGCTTGCGGTGTATATAAAAAAAATGTAAATAAAGGGAGGCAGTTTCGCTGTTGAGTCGGCTTTATTCGCTCACTACACTGTAGGCATGGCATCCTTACTTTTCCTCTACTCGCCCGGTCGCCGTCTCCCTCTCTCCCAGAGCACATGCGGACACACACCCAGAGGGAGACCCGGCTCCCTTGGTCCGCGCAGACATACGCCCCCGGCGCGCGCACACAACCACCCACTCTCTCTCTCTCACTGAGCCACAGACACAACACAGACACATCTCACAACACCTGTCTCTGGACGAGCCGTTTGAGACCAAAAATAAATAAAGGCGAATATTCGACCAAAAAAATTGTAGTCGACTCATTTTCATATTCGATTACGTCGACAACGTCGAATAATCGCGGCAGCACTAGACTGGCAGCGCCTCTTTCAGTCTGCCCCAGGATTATATAAAGGAATGGCTCCAGTAAAATGAAGTTCAGTGAGACTGACAGTCATAGCAGCAAATTTTGAGTAATATATACAGAATATGCTCTAAACCAGCCAAATCTAGACTAAACCAGGTACAAATCATCTATTAGCACACTTCTTATGACCATGCTTTTTTCAGGAGGTAAAGGAGGAGGTGGAGCAGAGAAAAGAGCAGAGCAGCAGTCTACAGCAGCAGTGTCGCCATCTGGAGGACAGACTCAGACATGCACACAGGTAAAACAACTGACACAAAACAACACACAGATCAGTTTAAAAACATTTTTAAAGAAAACCCTGTGTTTGTGAGCCAGGTGTCTGTCCGCAGTGGAGGCGGAGCTTCAGAAACTCAAACAGGAGCAGAGCCAATCACTGCTCACTCAACAGGAAGTGATGCAGGAGACAGCTGCCAATCAGGAGAAGCTCAATGGTAAGAAAGAAGAGTCTAAAATAAGATGATAAATAATAATAAGACTAGACTAGGGAGGAATTATGTAGAGCGGTATGAAGTGTCAGTCTAAGAGCGGTGTTTTCAGAGTGGCTCTGCGTTAGATTTATTTTTATTTATAACAGACTTTATTGTCTGGGTAAAACCATTTGTCCTTTGCATTTGGTCAGCTCATTCCTTCACCTGTGCCTGATGTTCTTAGACATTTATTTACAAAGTACTGGCACTGGACTGGAGTACATGATGTGCGGATGACATTTGTAGCACCTTTTATTTGACAGATGATGGACAGGTGCAACAGTAATGCCCAGAGAGCTCAAGAGAAAAAAAAAACTTTTTGAGGTCTGAGTTTGCGTCCTTCTCTGTTTCATGTGATCAGTAAAAGCTCCTGAGTCATTCTGAACTTGTCTCACTGATCTGACATTTGTACCTGATCTCTTCAAGATACAGAGGATACAGTTACTTTTCATCTCTATTATCCTCTAATGTGTTGTCGTAACACTTATTGTGTGTGTTTGTCAGAGAGCTCTGAGCTGCTGAGTTTCCTTGGGGAGAAAGTGGAGGAGAGGAAAGTCCAACTCCAAACTGTGGAACAGGTTTGTCCTCGTCAGAGCACACTTTAGACTTTAGTCACTGTCATATTAATACTGAATGTCCTGTGTTTAATGTGTGCAGGAGCTGTCAGTGCTCAGAGAGAAGCAGAGACAGAAGCACAGTGAGCTGCAGGAGCTGGAGCTCAGAGCACAGGTCCAGCTCACACACTGCCTAAAGGACATGTGGCCAGGGCCTGTGTCAACACTATACAAAAGATAAGAGCTGTTCTTTTACAGACTTCAGCTGCAGTCATAGAGAATGAGGACAGGGGGCGCCATGTGACCCAGGAGCAGCTGCACAAACTCGGTGAGTGACTCTACAACTAGAATCACAGGTATCCATACTAAAAAAGTCCCATTGACAGGACAGAAATGAGCCTTTCCTGAATGTATTTAGAATGATCTTGAGCTGTATCAGAACAAATATCAGAGCACATAGACTAGTATACGCCCATGGAGCACTATGGAACCTACCTGGACCATCAAATATGAATAGAATTTTTCTACTCCAGAAAAAGGTCATTAGGATTAATCATGTGAATTACTCAGCACCAAGAAATCCTCATTTTTGTTAAGCAACAGAGCCTAGAATCATTTACTCCCTCCTTGTCTACAGGAGTTATTGGAGCAGAGAGAGTCAGGATAACCTTAGAACAGTGGTTCTTAACCTTGTTGGAGGTACTGAATCCCACTAGTTTCATATGTGCATTCACCGAACCCTTCTTAACTGGAAAAATAAAATATGTTTTTTTCAAATTCAAAACATAGGTATATATATTTTATTGGTGCACACATGTGAATCCATATTGCACATATTCGTCCGAACACTTTCTTTTTTTGCTCGACATAGTTCGTATGAAGGGAAAATATTAAGAAAGAAATTACACTACACCATCACGACAGTCGCAAGACTATTGCGCGCGCAAAATTTCCTGCAGCCAATAACAGCCAAACGGGGCCTGTCATCACGAATCATATGAGCTGGATGTGTGTCTTGACCCCTGCCGAACCCCTAAGATTGACTCACCAAACCCCTGGGGTTCGCTCAAACCCAGGTTAAGAACCACTGCCTTAGAGGGACAGGTATCTTTAAAAAATGAAGATAAGAACTAAGAAAAAAAGTTATTGCATTTGTGTTAGAGGGGTTAGTGTGTGGGACAAGCTGAGTGATGATTTAAAAACATCTAATACTGTAGAAGCCTTTAAAAAAAAAAAGAGTAGAAAGCGTTATGTTTTGAAAGCTCTACAGTCCCTGACAAAATTCTTGTCGTTTATCAATTTTGTAGAAACAAAAGCTTATAACCTGACTTTAAATTAATTGATTGGTTTTAGAAATGTCTCATATGAAAGCTAAAACCCTCCCAAATTATGCTCAATATACTAAAATAAATTTGCTTCACTGAAGAAAGATTGATCATTCAATGAACACAGAAAGGTCAGATTTTGGCAAGACAAAAGTCTTGTCGCCTTGACATATGATGCACCCAATCCTAGATTACAGCCTCACCTGTGATCAGTTACTGATCAATCAATTAGTGGGTGTGTATAAAAAGAACCCCAGCACACCAGACCTTCACATCAACTGCAACTTGACCTCTGACAACATGCCTAAGATCCACCCTGAGACCAAAGCGTTAATTATTAAGAGGCTGAAGACCAGATCCACTGCTGAGGTGGTTGACACCTTCAATGTGTCTCAGCGTCAAGTACAAAGAATAAGAAAAAGATCTGAAAAGACTGGAGATGTTTTTGACAAGCCCAGGTCCGGCAGACCCCGCAAGACAACTGCTCGGGAGGGCCGTTTGTTGATTCGAAAATCCAAGGCCAGCCCGTTTTCCACTGCAGCAGAGCTCCACCAGGCCTGGTCACCTCAAGTCCCTGTGTCAACCAGAACAGTTTGTAGAATTCTGTCTCGAAATGGCCTCCATGGTTGAATCAGTGCACAGAAACCAGCACTAAACACTAAACTAAAAGGCAATTAAAAACCGTGTGGCATTTGCCAAGGCCCACAGCCTGCTAAAAGGATGGACACTGGAAAAGTGGCAGAAGGTGGATTTCTCAGATGAATCCTCGGTTGAATTACATCACAGCCGCCGCAAATATTGCAGGAGACCTACTGGAGCCCACATGGATCCAAGATTCACCCAGAAAACAGTTAAGTTTGGTGGCGGAAAAATCATGGTCTGGGGTTACATCCAGTATGGGGGGCGTGCGAGACATTTGCAAGGTGGAAGGCAATATCAAGAAGTATTAGCACCTCTTGCATTCCCAACCATAAAAGGGGTCAAATTTTGCAGCAGGATGGTGCTCCATCGCATACTTCTATCTCTACATCAAAGTTCCTCAAGGCGAAGAAGATCAAGGTGCTCCAGGACTGGCCAGCCCAGTCACCAGACATGAACATCATTGAGCATGTCTGGGGCAGAATGAAAGAGGAAGCATGGAAGGCAAAACCAAAGAATCTTGATGAACTCTGGGAGGCATGTAAGACTGCTTTCTTTGCTATTCCTGATGACTTCATCAACAAATTGTATGAATCATTGTCAAACCGCATGGATGCAGTCCTTCAAGCTCATGGAAGTCATACAAGATATTAAATATGGATCTCACATCACCACTACTTAATTCACTGACGTTATGCAATATATTTTTGTATTTGAAGTAAATTATTTGTTACATTTTCTGTAGGCGACAAAACTTTTGTCTTGCCAAAATCTGACCTTTCTGTGTTCATTAAATGATCAATCTTTCTTCAGTGAAGCAAATTTATTTTAGTATATTGAGCATAATTTGGGAGGGTTTTAGCTTTCATATGAGACATTTCTAAAACCAATCGATTAATTTAAAGTCAGGTTATAAGTTTCTACAAAATGGATAAGCGACAAGACTTTTGTCAGGGACTGTAGAGCTCTGGAATGAATGAACTATGCATTCAATTTTGTTTGTTTTAATTTCTATTTGTCTCTTATACATACAGTAAGTCACAAGTGAAATTGTAAATGTAAACTTGCTGTTCATACTCTGTCATACTCTGGAATTCTGACATTGTTTAATAGGGTTTGGCTTTATAAGTACTTTTACTTCAGCCTAATCCCTGTTGGTCATGATCTATGGGATTGTAGCCTGTTTGTTTTGTAGTGTTGCAAAACGACTGAATAATCTACTGCTGCTGCTGCTGCTGCTGCTACTGCTACTGCTACTACTGCTACTGCTACTGCTGCTGCTACTGCTGCTACTGCTGCTACTGCTGCTACTGCTGCTGCTACTGCTACTGCTGCTGCTACTGCTACTGCTACTGCTACTATTGCTACCACTAAGGGATTACAGAGATATAAGGCCACGTGGGAATAAAAAAGAAAGTACTACCATTTAATGTTGAAAACCACAGTATATCGTCTAAATAGTGTTTTTTATTATCATCATGGTATTGGAATCGGTATCAAGTATCGAATATCAAGTCTATTCCTTAGTATTGAACTCATGTTTTAAATATATATCGTAGCGGCGCAGGTGGGAGCAGGTGTTTGTGAGGGGAACAGGTTTACAGGTTTTTAGGCTCAAACAGGAAAAAGACTGGACCAGTGAGGGCAATATGTGGTAAAATAGCTCTGTGTAGTGCTTAGAGTTGAGCTGACTGAAGTTTTATGTTCATATTGATGTGTTTTCTGAAGATGAGGAGCTGTCGGAGCGAGAGAGAAAGCTGCAGGAGAGAGAGGCGGAGATTAGACACAAGGAGAAAGAGATGGAAGAGATGGATCTACTGCCAAAGGAGGAGGAGCTGCCAAGTGCACTGGGCGTGAGTATATGGATAGATTTTAAAATAGTCAGAAAAGGAGACCACTGTGTACTGTCTGCATCAAAAAGTTGTATTATTTGAGAATTGCTATGTGCTGGCCTCAGAAAATTGTGAAAAGCACTTATAAAATTATTACAATGCTAAGTATGTGTCAGTGAGGAATAATTTTCATGTTTTTAAGACGGTAGAAATCAGGCACAGCTTCTTGATTCAGTGATTCAAGCCTTGTTCACTCTTGTCTTCAGAATTCAGATGAAGAATCCAGCGAAGAGTTCTACCTGTCCACAGCCGGGCTCAGATCAGCCTCCAGCCCAGAGGTGCGAGGCCTTTAACTCTGGACTATCCCGTCTTCTCATCGCAGTGAGGAGGTTGTGGGTTAGACTCCTGATCTCTGGGTGGAGTGTGCATGTCCTTCCTGTGTTACTGTCAAGTGTTTCTAAGGCTACGTTCAGACTGCAGGACTTAATGCTCAATTTTTTTCGTGAAATCTGATTTTTTTTTTTTTTTTTTTTTTTTGCGAGGTCGTTCACATTTCCAATTAAATGTGACTTGTCTGTGATCTTCAGTGTGATCTTTAGACGCCCCAAAAGTGTCCCACATGAGACTGGAGGACACAATGCGTTTTTTGGTCGTGGCCTTTGGTGGGCAGTGATCTGTGTCGTTCAAAGATGAGATACAGGTCGCATAGGGGTGAAAAAATCAGATTTGGGTCACTTCAGGCTGCAGTCTGAACGTAGCCAAACTGCTTGAATGTTTCTGATCTGATTCCTTTTTTTTTGTCCAGGAGGAGAGGTGGAGAATGGAGTTGGAAACAGACAAACTTGAGCTCAAACAAGACTCACTGAAAGTAAGAGACTTGTATTTTATATTTTTTATATTTTGTATTTTAGGCGCCATGTTTGAAATGGGCATAGAGTCAGAGGAGCAGAGACTAGAGGAGCAGAGACTAGAGGAGCGGAGCCCAGAGGAGCGGAGCCCAGAGGAGCGGAGCCCAGAGGAGCGGAGCCCAGAGGAGCGGAGCCCAGAGGAGCAGAGCCCAGAGGAGCAGAGCCCAGAGGAGCAGAGCCTAGAGGAGCAGAGACTAAAGGAGCAGAGACTAGAGGAGCAGAGCCAAAGTTTGCTGAAAGAGCGAGGTTCAGGCTGCCAGTAAAACCAAAGACCAAGATAAGACTTACCATATTTTTTTGGACTATAAATTGCAAAAAAAAATGTGTAATGAAGAAGAAAAAAACATGTATAATTTGCATTTTTTGGGGGAAATTTATTTTATAAAATCAGATCAAGAACCAACATTTCATGTTGAAAGGCAAGTTATCGAAGTAATAGTAATAAAAACAACCCATTATAGAAGAATCTGTGTGTCATTCGTTCGTTAGTTTTTCAATATAGAACCAAAAATTTTTTGATTCATATATTTGGTCTATGGACTGTCAGTGTGAAAAATGTAATATATAAGTCCACCCAAACCCTGAAAAACATATAGTCCGAAAAATACAGTGGTTAAACAGAAAGTTAGTTGGTTTGAGAGCAGAGGACATTAAATGAACCCACTAAATTTGATTTTTTTTTTTTTTTTTTTAATAGGCCAGACTTCGCTGCTCCTTACGAACCCAGGACCAGAGCCTCCAGGAGCGAGGTCTGGAGACGGAGCAGAGCCTGAGGGGACTGAAGCATAGAGTGGACAGTCTGGACTCTCTGCTGCTCAGGGCGAAAATACACAAATAACACTCACTATGGAACGGCTTTATATAGAACCAGGGGAGCAGCGTGGTATAGTGAAAAGTTCCCAGTTCAGTCCTCAGCTTATTATGCACCATTTGTATGTCCTCCCTGTGTCTGGTTAAAACATGATTCATACAAAGGGCTCAGTGAAGTGTCTTGCCCAAGGACAGCAATAGTTGGGTTTGATGTGATCTATTAAATTTGAGGTTAGTTGACCAGTACAAGCTGCTCCAAAGGAAGAAGCAAAGTTGTGTGTCAAATGCAGAAAAGCCTTGTCCTTATGGGGGTAATAGTGATAATAGTAAAGCAATACTGCAGCGTTTCTTTTAATAATTCAAATATTTATAAAGTTTTTCATACAAAGCAAAAATAGGACAGAACAAGAACACAAAGAGCATAGCCGTACAGTCCATATGTTTACTTTAAGTGTTAAGCCTCCTGAAATAAGTCACGCACGTGTCACCAGTCCACAGCCTGAAGGACTTCAGTATACAGTACACGTACTGCAGTGTTACCGTCATTAACATTTTTATTTTACTTATATGTATTCCTAATGTGTTACTGCTACTAAAAGTATATTCTAGCAACAGCTATTTAGATTAAAGATGTACAACATTCTAAAGAAGCACATTTTGAAAACTGAAGTAAGACATAGTCAGAATTCTCTGGTAGAATTTGCATTTAAACTGTTCAGTGTTCTGTCCTGGTTTATGGTTAATTCTTCAAAGAACCTGGCAAAACTACAAAAATATCATGTTTCTATGTGAGCACAAATGAAAGAGAAAGGATTTAGTCACTACAGCTTTAAAGTAAAGACATTCACTCAGTGTGACTGGACAGTAAGGCTGCACTATAAATGGGAATGAATCTGCTGCAATATGAATTGGCACAATTATTTAGTAAATATAGGTAACAGACTACAACTTTGACTAATGCATTTGTTTCTTCATCCAGTGAGATTTTTTCCCCAAATAGTGCAGCCTTCTCTCACTGCCCTCTGAAAGAACACCATCATGAGACAATCAGTGTTACTGTATTATTGAAAAATGCACTTTTGTGGAAAAGAAAAATTATATCTTTTTAATAAACGGTATCTTTTCACCTAGTGTATGTGACTGCACAGTGTTTTTATTTGCATTACTACAAACCTTTAAGGAGACATTTACTTGTGCAGATTACACAGACTTTTAGCCTTAACTTGTGTCGACTCTTTCCTCTTCACTTGTTCTGGAGGCTGAGTCCAGCCCTGCTGCTGTGGGCCTTCAGTGGGGACAGGGCCGCAGCTTAGTCCAGTTTTCAGTCCAGTTCTCTGTTACATCTTCCATCACGTTGGTGTTTTGGTCATTGCTGAGTGTAAAACTTGTAGGACATCTGGACTGCAGTGACTGCTGTCGACCTGCAGGAGGAGACACTGAGACAGATGCTGCATTAGAACAGGCTTGTTTAAACAACACTACAGTGTTTGTCTTTTACTGGCTACTTCAGAGGTCTGGGGATTTGCAGAAGTTGTAGTGTTCTTTGCTCTTTGTTCTTTGAACCAGTTCATAAGTTCTTATCAAATCCATTTTGGGCCATTATTTTTCTATTTAACATTAACTCAACCAAAAACATCAATATGACAAGAATTCTTTTTGTTTAACCAGTCTGGAAAGGCACACACGTTGTAAATCTTTTTTTTTTTATTGTCCCTTTATAACTTTGGCAAATCTTATGTTAAAGAAGATTTATTGTGCTTGTGTCTGCTGTGACACGTGGATCATTATGGTATAATCTGCCCATTTTAAGTCTAAATATTGATCTAAAACAACGTAATAAAAGAAACAAGTGTAGTGACTTGAAGATGCCTTAACCGTAAACTTCACGACAACAAAGCGCTTATGCTGCTGTGGGCCCGTCGTATGGATAGCTGCACATCACACTAGCAAGTAGCAGATTTTTTTATTTTATTTGTGCCAAAATGACTAATAAGCACAGCCAAATCCTACACATCTCACCAAAGTGGTGCGGGGAAACCGGTGGTGGTGAGACCTGGAGACAGTTTTTCGTTAGATTAGTAAAATCTAAATCCAAAGTGTCTAACCTGATCATTTTATTAGTGATATGATCCATTAACCTGCTGAAACAGTTAAACCCCACCAGAAAATCTGCATCTCAGCTTTAAATCTTAACACTACAAGAGTAGGAGCGTGGAGGGCATCTGACACATAGTATCAGTACATGTACTCAGGTACCTGTAGTGTCCCACTGGAGCAGGCATCCAGCAGTTGGATACTTGTGGCTGATTGGTTGAAAATCTCCTGCTTCACTGAGTCTTTCAGATTTAAATCTGAAGAAACATCCAGCAGCAAACGCAGCACAGCCCTGAGGAGCTGCTGTCCTCTCCTCTGGTCCACCCTGGAGACGAGAGCAGCTCAGAACCTGGTCTTAACCAGACCTAAACCACATCTGAACCAGACCTAAACCAGGTCTTAACCAGGACTAAAACAGGTCTGAACCAGGTCTGATCCAGATCTGATCCAGATCTGAACCAGGTCTGAACCAGGTTTGAACCAGGACTGAACCAGGACAAGACCAAAACTAGGACTTAAATAGAACTTAAAGATGATATATTGTTTTTGCATATTGTGTTAAGCTCTAACATAAAGTAGATCATTATTTTATATTTTCTTGATTGCAGCTGATCTAAAATGGCTTAAAACTGTCACCTGGTTTTCACTCAGCAGGAGGAGGAAGTCAGTATTTAAATCTGTCTTGTCTGTTATTTTTGCACATTGTTAAAGGGCCCATATTACACTATTTTCTGATCTATGTTTTAATGTTTCCTCATCACAAACAGACCTGGAGTTATGTTTGTTTCATTCACACATGTTTAACACATGAACCTGCATTAAGACCGAGTTCTCTCAAAATGAAAATACTCCACCTTGTGATGTCATGTGATAATACAGTAAGTGTTCCATTCACCTTCACTAGAATCAATTGGCAATTCCAGGGCTTAAATGAACCAATCCCTACTGAACAAAAAGTAAAAGAATCCATTACCTCTACACGACATCAAAAGGTGGAAGCATTTGGAGCTGTAGACAGACTAATAATAAATAAAGTGTTACTCAAACATGTGTGGATGAAACATACACAACTCTGGGCTTGTTTTTGATGAGAGAACAACATTATAACATGGCTCAAAGCTCACGAGTCAAGTTTGCGTCATATAGGACCTTTAATATCCATCACATACATTCTTTTTCAGGCCAGGGCACAGCTTTAGAGTGGCTTTTTTCAAACTGTCAAGTGAAACAGCCGATCACGTGCTGTTCGTCTCTTTAAACTACTCAGCAAAGACATGTCAAAACCAGGTGTACTTGAGATCTCACCGGGGCCAGGCTGTCTGCAGAGTCCGGTTCAGGGTGAGGAGGATCTGGATCCGGCTCGTCTCGTCTGGGGGGTCACTGAGCTCCAGGTACCCCAGGATCACTCTCTCCAGACGCTTCAGGTGTCGGCACACTGCAATACCAAACCTTTACAGCAGAGGGCAGGCTTTAGTTTTTAGGTCAAGGAGGCATATTATGCATTTTTAGGTGTATTTAGTATTAATCTATATCACACATCATTATTTTACATTGTGTTCATTGTAAAATGCAATATTGATCTAAAAGCCCTTAGTAACCGAAACAGGTCTAATAACATCCTGTTCAAAATTGTAGAATTTATATTTTGTAGTTGCATTTCACTCAAGGCTGCACCGAGTTCCGATACCAGTATCAATACTGTGACTTTAAGAATCGGTTTAAATATCAACGGATACCAACGTAGGGACGGAAAATGGCACTTAGAGCTCTGGAAAAATATAAGAGAGCACTGCAAAATGACCGGTTTCTCTGATTTTACTACTTATAGCTCTGTGTTTGAGTAAAATTTACATTTTTATTCCAAACTACTGACAACATTTCTCCCAAATTCCAAATAAAAATATTCTCATTTAGAGCATTTATTTGCAGAAAATGACAAATGTTCAAAATAACAAAATATTAAATATTTTCAGACTTCAAATAATGTGAAGAAAACAAGATCATATTCATTTTAAAAATAACACAATACTAATGTTTGAACTGAGGAAGAGTTCAGAAATCAATATTTGGTGGAATAATACACAGCAGTGTTTTTTCTCCTTTTCCTCCTTAAATCAGAGTTGGTTCAGGTGATCTCCTCATCAGTGCTTCATGAAGCAGAATGAGGTGTGTTTGTGTTGAATTCAACAGACGCTGGAATGAAATGACCGTCACACATGTAGAGATGCTGATTTCAGAAAAAAAAAACTGCAGCGGTCTCACTGCACTTTTAACAGATCCAGTGGTTTGATGTAACCGTTATTTACCCTTCAAGTAACTATTGAACAGTTTTGTTTGAGATCATCAAGGCCAAAATCATCCTGTTAAATGTCTTATTACATCCAAAAAAAGGCTCAATCACAATATTGTCTTAATCGATATTATGGAACCGTTACATAATCCAGTAAATTATTCAGTATCATACATTTCACCCTAGCAAAAGCCCATTTTCATGTAACTCTGAATAAGCTAATGATGAGGAAGCTCTGTTATAACCTGGTTAAAAACTAATACTGATCCATTTGACATAATATCTCCTGGTTTGAAGTCAGGTGAGAAAGAGGCACCTGTCCACGAGCTGCGGAAGTGCAGAGGCATAAACCCGCCGCAGCGCCAGTTTATGCTCCGCCTCCATCTGCGTCAAGACCAATCGCAGTACATCGTCATGGTGACTGGCAGCTCTGCGGGAGGGGGAGGAGCACGGGGATGAGGGGGCCTTCTCCAGGACGAGCAGCAGGTCCATCAGACAGGCCAGGACACACTGAGGGAGACAGAAAGCACCTCGTCTTACTCATCTCTGTCACTGGGCACGCATGAAGAGTGCTGGGAACATGTGATAACAAGAATAATCACACCATTTTGGTTTGGGTTTAGATGAGCGCAAGAGAAATCTGATCATTCAAAACATGTGTTAGGGAATAAGTCAATTCTTGAAGTAACTATAGAGTAAAGTACAAAGCATTTCAAATAACTTTCTATTTTAAAGAGGGGGTATTTTACTTCTTTGGGACATTAACTGACACATCACATCACCATGTTTTCCTTTATTGTTTTGGAAATGCGATATTTACCCAAAACAACGTATTAACAATGTTTTATAAGTTTTCACTTTAGTTTTGGAGTTTCTGAGTCTCCTTTCACTTTGCTCTTCACACTAAGTCTTCAGAGCGCCTTCAGAACATAACCAGCGTGTAATGAAACTACTGCACATCTCATCAGGTTTGTCAAGTTTTGTATGGCTTTGTATCATGTTTTTGTATATTTATAGAGAATTATCTCTGGCACATTAGTTTGCCCTTGCACAACTTTTCATGTCAAAACCTGCACAGGTACGAACAGTCACAAAGAAACAGATTACTCACATGAGATGGAATTCATGTGATAACGCCAGAAATCAGATCATGATCAAATGTTTGGTGTGCACATAAATGCAACTATTACTAAGTCATAACCTTAACAGTTTGTTTTATCATCTCAAGAACATTATATACACATTCAGTACAGAACAACTTCTAACTTCAACACGTATACCTGTAATCTGTGATATGATTCAAATTGGCAACAGTGGCATTTGAACCCAAGTTTGCTAGAAGAGACTTGAACAATGTGTTTGTGTTTAGAATAATAGTGACTGGGATGTTTGTTGTCCACAAACACAAATCTAAACCCAGGTACTGATCTCAGGCCTTCAGGTAAGTAGGACAAATAGGACCTTTACAGAATAGTTCATGTCTGGCAGTAGCATCATTTAGCATTGTTTGTAAATATTGGGATTCCCTTAGCATCAAAATAGCAATGAGCGTGTGGAGAAAACAGTAGAATAAGAGCAGCAGTGAGTTCTGACCTGAGTGACCTGAGGCTGGCCGTTGTACAGGAGTCTGAACACAGCCTGATACAGGACCTCCGCTCTGTTCAACTGTTGCAGATCTGCGCAGGCCTGGAACACACACACATTTACATTTATATGGTACATTTAAAGTGACTTTATGTCACTTTTCTGTTGGAGAGCCCATTACTGCTTTGTCTAGAATGTTCTAGGCTAAGTTATAGGTCAGATCTGTTGAGAGGTGATTTTGCTCACAATAAGAATGTAGGTTTGTCAATATATTTAATTTGTCGTACTGTCATTGTCATACTGTGGAACATTCCAAAGCAAATCAGTTACATGTCCATGGAGACAAGCAGGTGGGTAAACTCTCTGCTAGAAAAGTTGCACAGAGCAGTCAGGATCAGACCGTCTGCAGGACGATGTGATGCAGGCAGCGGACTCCCAGAATGCAGTTCTCTGGTCTGTAGTGGTCCGTAAGCAGCAGCGCTGGCGGCAGGAGGCGGGACAGGTGCTGAGAGACGTCACAGCGTGTCACCTGCCCAAAAATGGTCACATGACACACCAGAGACAGGACCAGAACAGAGCCCCCCATAGTTTTACACAGAACTGACCTGCAGCAGAGCCCAGGAGAACACCAGCTTCACCCATTCACTCAGGAACATGGACTCTCTGAAATCAAAAAGTTAGGGCCCAGTTTAGACGTGGTTAAGCCCTTGTTTAGCCTTTGCAGGACTAATTAGTGCTCATTAGTGTCATGTTTACGTGGCAATAATGGCCAGGAAAATGTTACATTCCTGCTGAAATTAGCTGTGGAAAATGTAGTACACATATTTGTCCACCAACCAGCGACTTTATAATTAACTCAAGCAATTAAACATGGTTACACAGTTTTGTAGATATCAACTTCTGAGGCCTAAGAATTTTTTTTTATTGCGGTTCATCTGCGTACTGCATGCACACAGCCAATCACAGCACAGATGCGGGCTGCCCTGTCCCTCCATGACAGAACCAGTTTGTCCAGTATTTATGAGCTCAGAACACCTTGCCGTCCCCAACAAAGGACCTCCTCCAGCGTTTTCAGTGTGGACAGAATACAGATTACATGAATATGTAGTTTGCTGTAGTGTAAATGAGTGGCCAATTCAACTAATCCAGCATTACAAATTTGTGAAAACTTGTGGCTGTGTAAACAGTTCTTAGTCTTACTTGCTGAGCTGAGGTTGAAGCAGGTCCAGGACTTGTCCCAGAATGCCCTTGGCCCCGCCCCTTTGTCCATCTTCCTTCTTCTTCCTGTCCCCTACGAGGAGGTGGGTGGAGTCTGTCCATGGTCCTGACGCAAGCAGCGCTCTCATCACATCCTGTGCAGCGGATCTGGATGACGGGCTGCTCCAGGGCGCCACCTGTGTGTCAGGCAAGAGTTGAGTTATAAACATGTGTCCTACACTGGACTGGGCAATGAAATATAATTACATAATTACAATATAATTACAATATATATTAAAACAGTCCAGCCTCCATGTGTTTTGGGTTAAACCAAGAGTTAACAATGACTAAACCAGGACTAATTCAGGCTTAGACCAAATCAAGACATAAGGAAATTCTACTGTCTGGAAAATAATAACAAAATTTTGCCCTATATATTATTTTATTCAGTTACAGGTGTTTTTGTTTCCTATAAAATATATCATGAAAAACATGCATTCTTACTGTGAGCAGGGTCACCTATTCACAGATCTGAGTTGTAACTTGGCCTGGTGTCTAGGGATGCACAGATGTGATACTGGTAAAATTTGCTGGATCACTTATCGACTTCCAAATATTGGTTCAGCCGATAACCTGATTATACATAGACATATATACATTCTCATGTTCAAAACAGTGTTTTCCTTTATTAACACAAAGCTGTTCTGCTGTTCTGCAGAGTGATAAATATCAGCTGCATAACACATTTGGATCAGTTTTGTCTGATTTTGTTTTGATAAATAAATGCTGTCTTTGCTCTGGTGATGGCTGATATTTAAAGCTATAGTATCAAAGTCAGTATCGGAACTGAAAAAGGTGGATCAGTGCATCCCTGCTTTTCTAGATCAAATTAAAGCAAAATCTCCATGGAGACCAGCAGGTACACTCCATCAGAAAAGTTACCTCTTCATCTACATCTTTAAGTTTGTGTTTTACCTGGAAGTGAGTGACGGCGAATACACAGATGTCCGGAGCAACAGAGAACAGGATTTTCTCCAAAACTCCAACCCCTTCACACTCAGCCCCACCCTTTTCACTCGCAGCCAAACCCCCTGCTCTGCTTTTACCCAGAATCCTCAGCAGGGCGACGAGGGCGTGGCTCACGGCTTCAACTCTGGGTCTGATCGCGTCGTACTGCGACTCCGCCACTGAACTCACGTCATCAGCAGCAAGCGGCAGTGAGCAGCGGCCAATCAGAGCACGCAATAACGAGAGGTACCCCAGCTCCGCCTCCTGCTGTGACGCCACGCTGTGACTGGTGGAGGAGAGCAGCCAGTCACAATCCACAGAGGATAAAAGCTGCTCCACTTTAGAGACAACAGAGAGGAGGGTGCTGTCAGGGCAGGAGCCAATCAGAGCACTCAGAGAAGGGAGCAGAGATGTGATTGGCTGAGCTGGAGACAGAGGCTGGGGCAGGGGGAGGGAGGACAGAAGCGAAGAGAGGTCCATCTGAAAATATCTGGGGAAAAAGACAAGAAGAAAATGTAGCTTAACCATAAGATGCAATAGATAAATGGTAAATAAATTGTCACATTTTTATAGCGCTTTTCTACCTTCAAGGCACTCAAGGTGCTTTACAACAAGGAACCACTCACACATTCATACAGACACTGGGGGCAAGGTGGGTTAAGTGTCTTGCCCAAAGACACAACGACAGCATTCATCTGTGGGAGCTGGAATCACACCGCCTACCAGTGAGTCAGTGGATCTGACTGCTCACCAATGATGTTTATGTCGAGAGCAGGATTCGAACCGCCAACCTTCGGATAAGTGGACAAAGGCTCGACCAACTGAGCTACTGTTGCCCCAATAGATACAATACAATACAATATAATAGTATCACATATATTTTTTTTAAATTAGTGATTCACAAACTGTGGTACATTTCTTCCTGAGCACCTTCTAGTGGTACTTGGGGTCCTTACAAGATCCTATATAACGCAAAATTAAGCTTTAAGCCATGTTAGAAAGTTAGAACCCATCAAAAACATATCTGGAGCTGTGTTTTGTTTCATTCACACATGTTCGAGTAACTCTTGTTGTTGTTAGTCTACATCTACATGTAGACTAACAACATCTACATCTCCAAAGCTCAAAATGCTCTGTTCCACCTGATGTGATGTAATGAAGTCATAGTTTTCCAATCAACAGTTACTTTTACCTTTAGTTCAGTAGAGACTGGCAATTCCATGCCTGAAATTACCCAAATGATTTTAGTGAAGGTGTCTGGAGTTTAAAAACACAGTTGAGCTCTTCCTGTTTTATTCCACCCCTATGAACTAACACCAAGGACCATAATGTCCACCCTCCTGTGGGCTCACCACCTGCAGAGGGGTTCATAGGGGGGGTCAGGTGCTATGAGTATAGGGCAGCAAACTGCCCCCGCGGCCCAGCCGGATTAAGCGGGAGAAGATGGATGGATGGATTATCTGAATTCTGAACCTTTTTTAATGACATGTAAACCACAATCTGTTCAAAAGTAAAGTAGATTATTTTGTTGTTTAGCATTTTAATAATAACTCCAAAACTCTGATCATAATCACATTTGGAGTGGCACACACATGGCACATGTGCACAACTTAAACAGATAGTACTGCTTTCTTTTTTAAACAATTTGTAAGAACAATAATTACAACTCTGTGGCAAAAAATAAATAAAAACTAAACTGCATGGTTGTGGAATAAAATATGTATCTCTTGATGATAAATAATTAATCCATTTGTGAAGCCCAGTGAGTTTTCGGAATACAAACAAAGATTTATTGTTGTTATAGCAAATAAGGACAGGGCCTAGGCCTGAGACCACAGACCAACAGCCTCTCCTCCAGCAGCATCTCCCTCCAACACCAGTCCCGAATGATACAAAGCACCGAGTTTATATCCACGGAGATGACAAATAGACAAACATTTCAAAGTGAGAAGGCGACGACTCCTACTGAGGTGCGGTCAGAAGACCTTGATCTGATTTGCATCCAGAGTCATCTGCATTTGTCACTTCTAGGGCTGTAACAATATCTCACAATACGATATCGTCACGGTATGAACCTCACATACGATATTTAATGCGATATTGTGGGAAAGCTCACAATATGGTGGGGAGGCTCACGATACAATATTCTACATAATAACAAGACTGACATTCTAAAATGCTTTGACCAGTCATTTGGTACAGTTGTCATTAGGGATGGAACGATATCCAAATCTCTCTGTACCATATTCTCACGATATACCTTCTCACGGTAGAGGTAAGATCGGGCCTAAAAAATCCAGCCCGACTTGACCCGCGGGTATTAAAACCCGACCCGACCCGAGCCCGACCAATTAACTTGATTTGCAGGCCCGAGCCCGAAGAAATTTCATGCGGACCTGCGGAGGGGAAGATTATTAAGAGGGCGTCGTTCACGTGCGCAGAGCATGCGCTGGCTCTGCGCTCTGGCTCTGCGCTCTGGCTCATGCTCTGTGCACGAATTTAACTGTTTATTTATTTTTTTCAAAGTCAGCGAGAGAGAAGCCCGGCCCGACCCGACCCGAAGCAATGATTGACATTTTAGGCCAATTCGGGTCGGGTCGGGTTCGGGCTCGGGCTTAAGATCGTACCTCTATCTCACGGTACGATATTTATTGAAATATTTTGCGGCAGGTGCGAAGATGCTACTTTTTCCTCTAAAAATGCCTTCACAAGCCTTAATAGAAAGAATGAAGATTTCAAAGTGCTTTGAACAGTTATTTCTTCATGTAGGATCACGGTCTATGTAGTATCCCTTCGATATATTATGATGGTCCACAATATTATTGTGAGATCTTTGATGATACGATATCAAGATATTTCAGTTATTACATCCCTAGTCTTTGATGAGCTTTAGTTACCAGACCAAATGTGTTTTTAAAAGATAAACTAATCACTATTTTAATTTAATCAATCAGTATCTTCCTGTGGGGTGGGGACAGTTGTGTCTGCTGAGGTTTTACACATCTTGATGACTGCTCTGGTCTCAGGGAGAAATCACATTCATTTACACAAAGACACATTGAGAGAAATGTTTCCACAATATAAATCTCCATCCCATTCAGAGTTTAATGTCATCTAAATGTAGTAGAAAAACTCCACTGGTGTACTACCAGGGCAATAGTTTGTCGAGCGGACATGCTGTGTGTGCTCATGTCTTACCTCCGGCTCAGTTCACTCCTCTGAAAATTCCTTCGGTCACTTCTAATTCATCATCCAGGCAAACTCATCCCGTTATATTAAAACGCAGGGGCCGCGGGATATACGATTACCTGCTCAGAAATGAAAAACTGAAGCGTGGCCCCTAATAAGCCTTATTTGTATTGGATTTACAATAGATCCATGCGCGGTCCGGTGTAAACAGTGCGTTCAGCTCACGTCCGTGTCGGTACAAACTCCCCACAGAGGTTCCTCCTCCGCAGTTCCTAGGTCTTACTAATTACTTATTTTCTGTGCGCAATTTGGGACCCTTTTGGTCCTTTACTCCGTCAACACTAAACTTTATTATTTATAACAGAATCTAAAGTCCACCAAAATCCCCAGATATAAGTAAATTCACATATATAGGGTGACCATAGTTTCAAAATTCTAAACAGGGACACACCCGGATTGGGATGGTGGGTATAAATAAAATAGTAAAAAAAAAAAAAAAAAAAAGCGTCTAATTTTGTGCATTCTCTACTCACGTGTGGGTCAGTGGATAATCTAACACAAAATACTGAAGTGCAGTCTTCTGGATTTTGGCTAAACAAATGCAAATTATGCTCTTCTGGTTTAGATCTGGTTTAGAACCGATATAGACCTAAGTTTAGCTCTAGTTTAGTCCTGGTTTAGACCTGGTTTAGCCCTAGTTTAGCCCTGAAATAGCCCTGGTATAGTCTTGGTTTTGTCCCAGTTTAGTTCTGGTTTAGACCTGAAATAGACCCGGTTTAGTCCTGGTTTAATCCTGGTTTTGCCCTAGTTTAGACCTGGTTTAGACCAGAAATAGACTGGGTATAGTCTTGGTTTTGTCCCAGTTTAGTCCTGGTTTAAACCTGGTTTAGTCCTGGTTTTGCCCTAGTTTAGACCTGGTTTAAACCTGAAATAAGCCTGATATTGTACTGGCTTAGTCTTAATTTAGTTTTAGTTTAGATCAGATTGGTCCAAAATAGGGACATCTGAGACATTTCTAGTATAAAACTGGGACAAATCACTGGTTTTGGATAAATCTGCTGGGACAGGGGACACAGGGCTCAAAAATGGGACTGTCCCGGGTAAATAGGGGCATCTGGACACTGTGCACATGTAACCAGTTATTCGAGTTCAAAAGACCTGCTGCATGTAGTCTGCGCTTTTACAGCAAGACTATTTAAAATCTCAACTGAACACCAGTGAGGTTCATTCTACATTCTGATTGGATAACCCTCTTGAGAAATTATAACAAGATATTTAATTTAAATTCCTTTATTTCCGTTGCCAGCTCCTAAACACTGAAGTATAATAAGGCATAACCAAAGTATTTATTTTGTGTGTTAATGTTGCACTGTTTATTTGCTCTCAACCCTCAGCTCACATCAACATTATACTAGCTTTTGTCTTTATATGATCTGTGATTACAACAGAATTACCTCTAGTTACCAATGTTACTCAAATACTTATTTTAAAAAACTAACCCTCTTCAGAATGTGGCGTAAATACAGTATATTCAAAATGATACGCTAGCATTTTCAGACAGAGCACAAGAGACAGCTGTTATTTTGTCAATAGGACATTTTATTCATACTTCTGTCTTTAGTCAAATACAGTAATAGTTGTGGCCAGCTAAAATTCACGGCTGATTCTAACGCCAAGCACTTTCACTTCGAGACGTTTCTCCAGCAACAGAAAAAGCAACGAGATGAGCAAGTGAGAGAGAGGTGAACGGGTGAAAAAACAACAAAAAGGACATGAAAAAGGAGAGTTATGGCACATTTGGTCCACGGTTTTTATTATAATCGATTTTCAACAAAAATAAAGAAACAGAATTCCTCCAGAAGCATTAATGACAGCGTTGAGACACAGGGGGCGCTCTTCAAGTTTTGGATAATAAAAGCCAATTGTGTTTTATAAATGGTTTCTCCCTGGTGCGTTCATTGGTTCGGTCGTTCTTCTCTTCGTCCAATAGGAAACGGGGAAGGGCGGGGCTCAGAGGTGATTGACAGGATTTACAGGAAGTAGTCAGGAGTGCGTCTGGTCACGTGGGGCTCGCCGCGACGAGGCGCTGGGTCGAACTGAAGGCTGAGGGACAGAGAGAGAAAGGGATATAATATAATAGTGTATTTCAGATGCCCTACCGCCTTCATACCTCTGCAGTGTAAAGGCCTGCACCAGATATTCTCTCCCCCTGAATTTGAGTGAAATGTGTCTAGCCCCATATTGTATAAACAGCTCTCAAGGTCAAAATAAGTCTGTGTGCTTTCTGCATCCAGTTAGAAAGCTCGCCATTGTCAGATAATCAGAAAGTACACTTTAACATGCTAGTTGTTAGCTTTACCATCACAGCAAAACTCTGCACTGGACTTCAAGAGTTGTAAAAATTTCATCACGGAATAATTAGGATGCTCTGAATGCATAAGGTAATTAGGGAATAACTTCGGACACTAGACAGAGAATACACCCTGTGTCCCAAAATTGGAAATCGTTTTGCAGGTCAATAATTTTGCTAAATCTTGTTAAAATAACCTTAAATCTTCACAGAATGTAAAGAAACAGATCAAGATTTTATATTTGATTAATGTTTTATTTTGTTCTGTTTTCAGGATGAGCTGTTCACTCCCAAAGAGAAGTAATTTTGTGTCTTGGATTCTGCTCGCACACACTCACCCAAGACTGTGTAGCCTTCAATGCAAAATTTGGAAAAACACATTTGGACTTGGTACCAAAAACGTAAAGAGGAAGGTGCTTCTGTGGGGCTAAAGGATCTAGGTAGACCAATGTCAACATCATCACTGAGTTAGACTTTGTCATTTTCAATATAATTGCTTTTAAAATTATGTCAGTTTTTTGGTACACCCTGATTGATCCTGAAAGGGAAATTCAGGTATAACAATCATTATTTCATTATTTCAGGTACACCTTTAACTACAAACTGTTTAAAATGTTCAGTTTTTCCACATTTTAAAGAAAATTAGGTACTTTGAGATGTGGCCAGGAAAACTGTCTTTGCTAATCTGTAGTTGGGAAATGTAGCAGGATAAAAGTCCAGTCATCAAATAACCCTCATTTAGTTTCAAGCCGTTAAGATTATTTTGTCAATTGGAGAGAAAATGAGCAACTGTAACTATGAGATTGTTTTCATATAAATATCGTTGTACTCACAAAGAGTATTTAAGGGTGTCGTCCAGTTCCATGATGGCTGCCTGGTTGCCACAGCGATAGCAGTAGTTTGGAGCACTGAAGATGGTCACCACGTTCTTATCATGGCCCCAGTTATATCCCTGAAGAAACAAAACAAAAAGCATGAGTACAAGAATGATAGAGAAAGAGCCACACATGGCTCCAGACACAGATGCATACATGAGGGGGGGAAAAAACATTTACTGTAATTGCATTTTCAAACTAACTGTTTAGTTGCCCAAATGTTGTATCAGTTGACCAATGACTTTATTTAGAGATTATAAGGATTTATGTGGGACAACAGCAGAAAGGAGACGTTGGTCAGTTAGCTGGAATTTTTTTTTTTTTATTCAACTCATGACTCTTAAATTGTCTTCATATAAATACTTTGTTTTCTAGTACTTTTTTCTGTATAAACAGTTGTTTTGCATAAACTCCCTCTGCAGGTGTAGTCTTGTGAGTGCATTTTGGGTCAGATACATAGAGATACGCAATAGTTTTGAGAGCTTTTGCCATGCCCCCTTTTCAGTCGATTTATTGATTGGCAGCACAAGTCTTAGAACTACCAAGAATTTTTTTAGTCCACTACAGCTGCACTATAAAAAGAAGCTGGACTTTATACATGTCATTCTGTAATGACTAATGCTCAGTGCTCAAAGTTGAGTGTAATCAACTGAGACAAAAATACGAAGGAGTCCAAATGTAGGGGGCATAGTTAAATCCATGTTGTAATGTTTCCTCATCAGAAACATACCTGGAGTTTTGTTTCATCACACATGTTTAACACATATTTAGACCGAGTTCTTCTCTCAAACTGAAAACACTCTGTTCCACCTTGTGATGTCATGTGGTAATACAAGAAATGCTCCATTGTGTTTTTAAACTCCAGACACCTTCACAAGAATCATTTTGGACGATTTCATCCCTGGAACTGTTTATCTCTACTGAACAAAAGGTCAAAAATAGCTGCTAACTACCCCTTCATGACATCACAAGGTGAAACAGAGCATTTGGAGCTTTGGAGACAGACTAATAATAATAAAAGGGTTACTCAAACATGTGTGAATGAAACAAAACACAACCCCAGGTCTGTTTTGATGAGGGAACAACATTCTAACAAGGCTTCAAGTTCACAGGAGTGAATTTTCAGCCTTTAAAAAAAGCTGTCTGGAGGCCAGCTTGTGTTTGTTGAAGTGATTGAATGACAGGGGGAAGGGTTTAGAGCCGCTCCTGTCGGTGAACGGTTGACAGGTGGTTGACAGGTGCTGTACCTCCATGACGAGCTGGTGGGCCCGGGACACCAGAGTGAGGCCGTTGGCGTGGTTAAACGTCTCGGAGATGTCTTGTCCAAAAGTGTAGCCGGCGCCGCGAGGAGAGATGCCCCAGCCACCGCGATCGTCAGGGTCAGACCACAGCAGGTCACACATGGGGCCCTAGAGCAGCACAGGGGACACACAATTCAGTCAAACGCATCGCAGTTTGTGGAAAAAAGTTCTAACACAGAATGCCTCTGACTATGTCAAAGAGAAAAAATCATCCAAAATGCAGAAAAGGGGAGTTGTGATTTATTCATATTAGTCTAATCACAACTATTGTGTCATTTAGACAGCTCTGACCCTTGATCACAATATGGATGCTCGGTGACAGTTATAGAATGATCAAGGTGCCAAAGCCTGATCTTGTAAGATCAGATGCCACAGTGGTGCTTTAGTCAAATCTTTAATGTTAATTATGTTTTAGTGAAATGCACATTCTACCCTGTCATATGGCTTTAATATTTTTAGTAATATGTAGTTGAAGCAAAATGAATTCTGCGTGGGCTGATTATGTATGACCTATTGTGCAGTTGGACAGCTGGCTCCACCACAGTGAAGAGGCAGACAAGAACACATCTCTCCTGCACCTCTCTGGGCACAGAACTTCTCACTACCTCCACTGTAACCTGCTAAAATCCACTGCTTTCCCACTCCTCACACAGCCTCACCCTACATCTCCTGCTGTCAGTAAACGACAAGAAAATATCTTAAGACTCTGCAGTGCTTTCAGTAACAGCGGGGCTCACCTCGTGTGGGACTTCCTGAAGACGGTCCAGGGCTCGTATGTGATCCAGAGTGTCTATGGAGGGAGACAGGCCGCCATGGAGACAGAAGATCTGAGGAGACACCGAGACAGACAGAGAGTTTAAGTGTATGAAGGAGACAGTACCACTAGAACTAGGCCACAGTCCAAATCCCACGCTAATGGAGCACACTTAAAGGGGTTTGTTGAGTGATACAGTGACCGTGACTGTGCACACCAAAATCAGTCGTTATCTGATCTCCAAGATTATTGAAATGACATGGAAACTGCAGAATATGATGTGAGTAATCAGAGAGACCATAATCAAGACATACATGTGATGATTTTTATGTTTACATGACATTTTTATTGTACAACTCCAAAAATGTGAATAATCAGATTGTGAGTGTACTTGTCACTGTGGCCAGCGTGTTTACACCTGAATATGGTTTACTTATTGAAGAGAACTGCCCAACCCAAAGCTTTGCTTCATTTGGTTCATCTGCACACCCTGTAAACACCATACAGAACCTGACCCGGGGCAGAGTGCAAACCCGTGCTCATGTACCTGTGTGTCGACGAGTGCGGTGAGGGGCAGGTAGTCAAACAGGTCTGTGAAGTACTTCCAGACATTGGCATTGCCATATTTGCGCAGACACTCGTCGTAGAAGCCGTAGACCTGTGTGATCTGCCTGGACTCATGGTTCCCCCGAAGGATAGTGATCCGCTCCTGGAAGCGCACCTGTACACACACACACAACACATAAAGGGCTCATTTACAGGTCACCCACACACACAAATATATCAGTGACAGACAAGAATAACACAGTGGAACTCTGAGTAATGGTCACAGCCTTGGACAGTAGACACCTCTTCTCATTCAGTTCAAGGACTGCAACTGTGTGATTCACACCAAGCATCTCAGCAAACCCCCCCAAGCCTTCAGACAGGGTTCACCGACACGGTCTTGCTATAGTGGTCTAGCCAAACATCATCTGGTCTTTAAATGTATTGTTAGATGAGATATAGTCTATAGCTATACAGTAGATGTTAAAAGTCTGTCTTTTTTTAAAGAGCCTCCATCTGAGAGGGGGACATGACCACATTCTACTGTCGGAAAACCAAGTTTGAAGGTCCAATGACAAAAATGTATGAAGCAGATCAAGGACATTGCATTATTTTAAGTTGCAAATATGTATACTTAAATCATGCCATTACTAAAGTAGCAGCAGTGCTCCTGCTTTCACAGTCAATAGTGGTCAAGCAAGAGCACAGACGAGGGAGAGTCTGAACTATGACTCAGCCTTTTCTCAGGACTCACTGTTTTCACTCAAACAACTCTGTCCTGTAATAAACAACAGTTTCAACAGGACAATTTGAGTTTTTAACCTCAAACTGCACACATTTATGCAAAGAAGCTGTTGTGATAATCAAATATTGTGACATTTTAGAAGTACCATTTCGGATCCATTTAGCCAAGACATTGAGAGACAGATTAGCCGATTATCATGAACAGTGCTGATCACAAACATTTTCCCAGACCCTACTGCCGCCTCCTCCTCTCTCCCTCACACTCTATGTTTCTCCGTCTCTCTGCCCCCACCTCTTACTCTCTACTACCTGGCTCTCTTGCTCCCCTATTTCCCTCTCTCCCTCCTGCCCTCTACCTCCCCCACCTCTCCCCCTCTCCCGCCTCTGGGTCTCACCTTTAGTGTGACGAGCAGCGTGACGGTCTCCACAGAGTAGTACCCTCGGTCCACGTAGTCGCCCATGAAAAGGTAGTTGGTGTCCGGAGACTTGCCCCCGATTTTGAACAGCTCCATCAGGTCGTGGAACTGTCCGTGCACGTCACCGCACACTGTCACCGGGCAACGCACCTTCAAAATAAACCAGACACGGGTTTTATCAACCACCTAGTCACCGCTTTTTCGATTCCAATACAATCCCGATACTACAGCTTTAAGTACCGGCCAATACTGATTAAACAGATACCAGTGCAGAAACTGAACACAGCATTTATTTCCCTTAAACTAAAATAAAGTAACAAAAATGATCCAAGTATGTTTTATAGCAGTTATTTATTCCTCAAGCAACATCAGAACTCCTTTGTACTAATTAAAGTTGAAACATCATGAGACTTTCTGGGCCAACTAGACCAGTAGTCTTAATATACAAATTGTTAGGCCAACCAGAACGTCGTTTGAGCCAATATTTGGAAGCCGATCCAGCTAATCTTTCACTATCAGCAGCGGATTGGTGCTCCCATGCAGGTACATAAAAATATGTAAAAGTTTTAAGAGCTACGCCCACCTTTTTGGTCAACCATCAGCAGGACATGCTTTAGCTGACTGCAGGCCTAATAAGAGTAGATTGATAAGATTTTAACTGCTTAGGGTTGAATAAATAACTCATGACTCATTATACAAACTAACAAGTGCCTCTTTCTGCCATTTAGAAATTGTAGTATATGTTTTTATTATGTTGTACATTTAGAATTGTATGTTGTCCCACTTTATTTTTTACACAAAATTGTGAGAAACGTTCTTAGTTCTCAAACAGACTGCACGAAAAGGGCTCAGGCCATGTGACTGTTTGCTCAAGTGAGATTTGAGTGTTTGGTGTCAAAACTTGGAGGAATCTGAGCCTCACCAGCTGATTCTGATCATTAAAACTACAGAAACCAGACAAAAATATGTTTTCTAGTACCTATGCAGTGTTACTCACTGACCAGAATCATAAATCGAATGTTAATGTGACTCCTTTGAGTAAAACTAGTTTGTACAAGGGTGGGCTGATATGACGATCAAAATGATGATGGTGATGATCTGCCATTCATTCTAAAAAGTTAAGGGATTCTTATGTCAGTTTATCTTTTCATGTTTCAGTCCTTCCTCAAATGTTAGCACTACTGGAGTTGTTTACAATGTGCACTTTCAACATGTATTCTAAAATGTCTCAGGGAAATCGCAATTACATTTTTCCCCCCTCAAAATGGCGCAGCCCTGTTCCTAACGCTGAATATAAATAAATTAAAATATTGGAGCTGCACATAAAAACAGTGAGAGGAGCTCCTCAGCTGATTCAAATCAAACTAAATGAAACAGAAACAGTGGGCAGACTTCCTCACAGCGAGGGCCCATCAGCTGAACGGGCTAAAAACAAACCACACATGACAAGAACATGAGACACAGGTACGGCCAAGCTCAACTAGTGTGCTTATTATCTCACAAGTGAAAGTCAACATTTAACAAACCTCAGCACAGATTAGACAGAGAGGGATTTAGGAGGAATTATTGTGTTTTGTTTGATTTAAAGTGCATATGACATGTTAGATCTAATTAAATCTATAGTTAACATGATTATATTTAAGATTATATTATAAGTCTTTCCCATTTTTTCAAGCTTTTGACGTTTATAATTCTACTTCCTGGTTGAAGCAATGACATAGTTGGAGGCATTTCCATACCCGTTACCTAGCAACCCCAATACTGACCAGGAACATGTTTAGACTATTTATATGTTTAGACAATTATATAAATGACAGCACCTTTATTTTGTTAAATAAAAGGTTTAAAGTAAGAAAATTGCCTCCCTTCTACCTTGTCCAATTTTGGATGGAATTTTCTGTGTTGATGACATAGGTAAAGGGATTCTGATTCACAGCCCAGTGTACTTCCTGTATTTTTGTACTCAATTTTATTCCACAAACTGTCAATGAACTGAAGTAAAACTATGGTAAATAATATTTAGCACAGGTACCATCCCATTCCCATCAAACCAAACATGAAAAACTGTCATAAGCAGTAGTGGACAAGGTATTTAATCTTGTTATACCAGTAAAAGTACAAGAAAATACTCAAGTAAAATTATCACATGAAAAAAAAACCTTAAAGTACCCCTTTAAAATGTACTTAAAGAGTAAAAGTGTCAAATATAGACATGTAAAGAATTGGTCTGATTTTAAGAGATTTAGTTGATTTGTATTTTGTGCATTTTCAGTTTGAAAATGTAGAGGAGTAAAAGGACAGATATGTACTCTCAAAGCATAGAAAAAGAGTCCACTTTAAAATGTACTCATTCACTTTAAAATGTGCTCATTTACTTGTACAGATATGTAAAACTTTTACTTGAGTACAGTACTTTAACTTAATACTTGAGTTTTTGTTTCAGTAATACAACACATCAGCCCTGGTGAGTTTTAGTGCTGTAGTCACTGTTTTGTTCCACACAATTAAGGATTGTTTTCCCATCAGTAATTGCCAAGTTTTGTGCAATGAAGCTTCAGATTTGAAACAACAGTAACTAATTCTATCACTAGCTTTTTGATAATAGAGTTGTTAAATAAAATGAACAAGAGTTTCCACTATTTACTGACTGGTGGGTTTTTGGTGGCGTCATAACCCCGTGACCACAGTATTTGTAAATGTTACGTATTATATAGTATAGATTCTGTAACACTCACCTCCTGAACGTTGGACTCATTAGTCAGAATCTCTTTAGCCTGAAACCAGAACAGAAGTGAGTTAGGTCATTCCAGAGGGACAACATTCATAGAATATTTATAACAAATACAGTTAAATCCATGCTTTTAAATAAATATAATAGATCAATAGTTGTTTACCAACTCTCTGACATCAATATCATGCTGACCAGTGATATTCAAGAAACTGTAGAATCTGAAATTATATAATGTATTCATTTGTGTATATTTGAAGTACTTTAGTCAGCCTAGTATCAGTCATTTGTACACACGACACATGTAACCCTTTAAAGTTAATCGTTGATAATACTTGATGTACGCTTTTAAAATATACAGAAAATGTAGTTAGGACCTGCATTTGCATTTAACTGTTCCATTCTGAGCATTCCCGTTTCTAATTACATCTGATGAGCAATATTCATCACTAATATTATATAAAACAATATTTTATTAAGATATTTTGATCATACTCTAAATAAATAAGTTTTGGTTACTCGGACCGTGATTGGGCCTTCATCCATGTAGTGATGCACACAATGAATGAGCACAGCAGAATGTTACTGACATGATAGTAAATACCATACATGTCACAGTGAACAAGATGTGGAAAATGTGGAAACGCAGCGGCCGTCGCACTTTGTGGTATGACCTCAAGAGACATGACAGCTTAGATCGGAACGGATCGATGCTGGGCGTATCTCTATGAACGCCATTTCTAAACATCACACACGAATAAATTACAACTCTAACTACAGTCAAAGCAGACGTGTGAGATGTGTCGCGTTTGAACGAGAGATCGAAGTGAAAAAGAGGTGAGGCTGCAGCGCCATTTATAGAAACGGGCTGCGGCTATCTCCCATTGAAAACGCCAGGGATGCGGCGGAAGGCCCCAGCAGAGACACGGGCCAATACAACCCCGAAAACCGACAAAAAACATATCCATCTCCGAATACTGTGTGCATAGTGCGGGTGTCATGGCACACTTTGGCAATCAGGCGTGTTTATGAGGCAATCGCCGCAGGATGACGGGCCGGGGCTGCTGCGTTAATTAGAGCGAGCCTCCCCGGTCAGGCCGCGGCTCGGAGCGGTTGGAGGTGAAAATGGAAAATTTAAATCAATCATACAGATCTTACCTTCTCACAGAGCGTCCGGACCTGGTTTTCCGACAGCTGCTTGCACTCGTTTAGCTGTTCGATCCATTGATCTAGTTCTTTTGTGAACGTTTTGTCGTCCATTGCGCCGAAAAAAGCTCCCGAAAAAACACACTACTAGTTAGCCTGTTAGCTTTAGCCTTTAGCTCGGCTTATTGTTAGCCCGATCTAGTCCAGCCAAATCGGTAGAAAATTCACCGCTGATGTTTTAAAAATACCGTGTCGTTCCTTCACCTCCTGTCATGATAAGGTACCCAGGCTCAAGTACCGCCGATCGGAGTCCGGGGATAGGGGGAAAAGGTCGAGAGAAACCGAGAGAGGAGCGGAGGAGGCGGTGGAGACACAGCGTTAGCAGTGATGCTAAAAGAGTGAGCTACAATAACATCCGGGCATTTCAGAGGACAGAGGGGGCACAGCGGCGGCGCGCGGCGGAGACGGGCGGGGACAGGAGGGGACAGGCGGGGACAGGAGGAGACAGGAGGGACTGCGGCCGGCTCATGTCACAGGCTCACTGCGCATCAGGAGTCTTGGATCATTAAATAGAAATGTATGGGGGGAAAGTACGTAAGTAAGTGCCCTTTGACAGCAGGGGGCGCATGGACTGTTGTGAAGCAGATTAAATATGGCTAAAGCAGCTGTCTGCCAGACTGTAGAAAACTGAGCAGTCTCTTTAAAAACATAGAGGAGCACTGAGGAGGAGGGCCCCACATCAACTGGGAAAGAGCATTTGGAACTTCTGTCTGTATAGGCCTGTGTGAATAAAACAAAAGACAAACAGAAGAAAAACGGAGGTCTCAAGCACCATGCCAAGTAACTTTCATTTACCAGTACCCACCCCAATATTATCAATAGATTGAGCGTAGAGAAAAGTCTTGTTTGAATAGTTAGTTATTTTGTGATGACACAACTACCTTCAGTATAGTGCCAGTTAACTTTTTGTCACTACATTTTATGGTACTTTTAAATGGTCTTTGGACCCCATCATATATTTTTACTCATCCTTATTTTGTTTTCCATTAGTGGGTAAGGGTACTCAGGCTATCAGACAAAACCAGTCAAATTATTTAAATTTGATTTAATGAAGCAGCAATGTAGTAATCTAATATCCTATTTCTGTGGTCACAACCAGGGTGAGGGGTAATTTCAGGAGTTCTCCAGGTCACATGGGGAAAAACTAATTAAAATACGCAACCAGGCTTAAATAAAGATCAACACCCTGATTATTTCTACTACTTCTTAAATAAATTAATCGAATTAAATAATGTAATAAAATCTATCATAAAATGTAACACTTTTGTTAGTACCACAGTTTAAAGGTCACAAAGGCAAACAGGAGGTGTGATAGGGATCGGTTGACAACCACAGCCAAATTTAACAGTAAGGACACATAATATATCTCTTAGCCATCTTCCTCGCCTATATGGCTGTCAATAATCCTCAAAAAAAAGGATAAGGAAAGAAATTATACATTAAAACTGGTCATGACCGTGCAAAAAATCCAATTTATTTTGTTTATCTCTTGCACAATAACATACTGTTCAACAAAGAACATACTGTTCTTTTAGTTTTGCCCAAATCAAATCTTCAAAAACTCAGATGACTATGACTTTCTCAGTTTCATTGTTGGTTTAAAAAAAAATGCTCCGCTTCCTTCCTCCAAAAACAAAAAAGATGCTTGCTGATAAGTTAGTGTGAGCATATAATGGAGGGCTCTGGGGTTCATTTCTTCTTCTTCTTGCTCTTCTTGCCTCCATCTCCAGGCTGCGAGCTGCTGTCTGCTCCACTGCTCTTCTGTGTGCGCGTCTTCAACTTTGGGATCATCTCTGCCACGTAAAACATCACATCTTTGCCTGAAACAGAAGGAGTCATGGAAGGACAATAAACACTGGACCTGTTACAATGTGCCTACTAGATACACCTGGATATGGCCATTACTTACACAAATTATAAGTAATACACCATGTGTTAAAAGGAAAGTATGATGCTCCTGGGCAGGTAAAACATGAAGGAAACATTCTGACATGGTTCTCAATTACTACATTAGGAAATAAAGCTGCAAAGTACACAGCATTAATAAGGCAGACTGAATCCTGTAGGGAAATGAGTCCTCTTCATTTGACCCTTCAATAACGCTGGGCCGTTATGGTCTTTCAACAGTAAGCTGCCAAAGTACAGGGCACAGGGACCCTTGTCCAGATCTTGTGCTAGGCTTAGGACTGATTACTCCAATTATGTAGTAGTTGCAGTAAGAAAAGTAGAAGCATGTGAGCAGAAACCATTTTCTTACATCTCTGATTGAAAGTGTTGTAGTAGTAGTAGTAAAAATAGTTTATAACAGTACTCACGTGAGCTGAACTTGTCGTTGCACAGTTCTCCATCGGCCTGTTTGATCTGCACTCGGACCCTCCCTCTGAACTGCACGTCTCTGTTCCACTCTCGAGGATGCATTTTATTCTGAAACACACAAACCCGTACCCTCTAATTAAAGACTTTCAAATGTAGCTTATCACACTCCAAACTCTAGTGGAGTAACAACAACAGTGATGATAATAGACTGCTTTAACTCCTTTCATCCACATGAGCAACCAGGCAAAAAGCATATCCATCACATTTATTGTATCTAAAACAATTGTTGGGGGTGGTACCCTAAGCAAAGAGGAAACACCCCCCCTCTCCCAGAAGTCATTTATTAAGTGTGCATACATAGAAAAATGTTATTTATACATGGCTTTCCGCACAACGTTTAGGATCTACAACTTGACAAAGAAATGTCTACAAACTCAAATAAGAACGTAGGCCTGTAGAAGTTTGAGAACCAATTTGTTTCTCCAAATGATGTTATTCTCCTGGCTAGTGTAATACAAGTGTTTTTTTATGATCACAACCAATGAAGAGCATTTTATAGCCATCTTAAGTTCAGGACCACACCTTATGCACACTCATTTTCCTTTGCGTACTTCTGTCAAATTTTACTGCTACAAATGCTTTCATTCAAGTGGTTCTGGAATCGTGAATGCTAAAGACGTAACCTCTCCATACCAAATAGCTATCTCACCTTGATCCAGAACAACTGCTGTACACCCAGTTCTGTGCCATTATTTTGGCTTGTTTTAGGGGAAACAAGCTCAGACGCCTTAGACTGGCCTTCCAATACCACAATTGTCCATGATAAATTAATATTTGCATTGTATTGAGGTTGTGGTTCTTGTGAATCTCATCCCTCCACCTCCTTAACCCATTTACACCTATCCTTTTTTAGGGTAAAGATCTTTAGGGTTTTTGAAGAATTGTGATTTTATGAAAACCTTAATATCTCAGCCTCTGAAGCACATAAAAAACATTAAAGTGGATTTAAAAAGGTAAGACTCTGTTTTTATTAAAATGCATCATGAAATTTGATTAAATGAAATTGTGTCATGAAAATGAGGGCAAATCAAGAATTAATACTATGCAGTAACAGGCAGGAGACTTGTTGCGCTGTGTAGCATCCAGCATAAATGGGTTAAGAGCTGTTTATATTCTTTTTTGGCTTTATAGTGAATCAAATGACACATACTTACCTCTACATAAACATTGAGGCCAGCTGCTGTTAGCACATCTCTAATTTCAGTGCATGATGGATTTTCCACACCCTGAAAAAACATTTTAAAACAGAAGTAGTATTGGCAGTAATAACAGTAGTAATGTCACTACAAAATCAGTTACTATTTTTAGAAGTAGCAGGGATATAAAGTAACAAAGGAATACAGATCATAGAAGCAGACAGTATTGATATATATTCCCTCTTATGATAGAATTTATGCACAAATATTTCAAACTGACCTTCTCTGTGGGAATCCTCCGTCCCTCGGCTAAAGTCTTTTTACTGTTAATATAAATTGGGTACAAACAAATAAACCTGGAACACACAGATTCAAGAGATATTAAGAAAATATTAAAAGTAAGGCATATAAATAACCATATTATTCAAATATACAATAGGTTAGGTAGTTAGAACACAAGGCTGTATAAATTATATCAACTATTATATCATGCCATATTAAGCGGTTTCCCAAAGCTCAGAGGAGGCAAGCCTTAAAACTGAAGAAATTACTCTGAAACTAATACCCTACTTGTTTACAGTTTCTGTTGTTAGCTCGGCCTATTGAGATTACCCTGAGTGTGGAGTCATATTAGCAGAATCATACAGGGCCATAATGGGAGGTTTCACATCTCTGGGCCTCACCTGGCTACATCTATTGTTTTCTTAATTTGTTTTGATTTCGGTTTGAGAATGGAGTTATAGATTGGAGACAGATGGTGTCTGAGTTTGTTTTGTCAAAACACCGAGCCATAAACAAAGCAATGTGGTCTATTCTATTCAGTGTAGTGAAGAGTGCAGTGAATGTTACACTGGAGAAACCGCCACTGCACAAGAGGAAGTACCAGCACAGACACGAGAGCCAGAGTAGACCTCAGTCTGCCGTACATCTCCACCTAAAAGCCACGGGACACTCGTTTGAGGACAGTGCGGTGCAGATCTTAGCCAGAGAGAAGAGTTGGTTTGAGAGGGGAGTTAAAGAGGCTATTTTTGTTAAGTAAAAGATAACCCTTCTTTAAACAGAAATGGAGGACTCAGACACCATCTGTCTCCAATCTATAACTCCATTCTCAAAAACAGTAGATGTAGCCAAGCCAGGCCCAGAGGTGCGAAAACACTCATTATGGCCCTGTATGATTCTGCTAATATGACCCCACACTCTGGGCAATCTCAATAGGCCGAGCTAACAACAGAAACTAACTCCTCCCCCTGGCAGGCAGATTTAAGTCAGTGTCTTCCAGCATTCTGACCAGAACTGAAGAAGCAGCTTGGATGAGCTGTGAAACAAGAGATTATTCGACCAAATAAACTCTTGTTCAGTTGACAAATTGAATTCTCCCTGGACGACTGAAGGATTTTACACATATTATTAAACAAGCTAACTTTCTGCAGTTATTTACTTTTACTTCTCTATTATTTTGGCTGCTGCTTATGTTACACGTCAGTCTCAAGTGACGCGTTGTGCTAACGGAGAGCTCATGGACTTATTTTCATCGACAGCTACAACACTTAATCTACATCAACAACCACCCTTTAAAATGGCAAGCATGAATAATAATGTACGCTTTAGTTTCCATCCTTTCAGATTAGTTATTAATATTAGTTATACATGTTATTTACAAATACAGACGTTTTTGCACTGTCGATCGTCCCACAACGTACCTTTTTTTGGTGCTGTTTAACATTATTCTTTGGCTGAGTGTTCTATAATACATGTATGAAGGCAGAATCACATCCCATAATGTAGAATAACCCACAATTTTAAAATGATAAGCGTTTTTCCCCGTATTTTTCATGATTTGAACGCCTCCCTCACAGAAGCTTTCCATTAGCATTAGCCAGATGCGAACTGTTTTTCAATGGTTTCTCTTGATTTTTTCACTTACCGTTCTTTGTCGGCAGGGTTTTGTGTGAGGTGGGCCATGATACCGGAGTATTTCAGCTCCAAACACCGGATCAGCGCGGAGACATGAGGGGAACGAGTGATATAAACTGTAGAAGTTACACTAAACACGCTCTTCTCTGCACGATCTGGAACCAAGCCTGGAGGATGACCTGGACTTCCGGTGGAGTTATGCTGCGAGAAATTGCACAGTGCCACCTGCAGCAAGAGAGTACAGGACGAGCAAAAATGAAATATTAAAAAAAATTATATAAAATTGTCAGTGGGTAAAAGCGTATATGATGATACATTGTTGAGGTGATTACTAAATTTGGCATAGTTTACCATAAAAAATACATAAAATAAAATAAAACATAAAAGCTAGGCCAAAAAAGCAGCTAGTGAATAATAGCAAATGGCAAATAAGAATGAATATATTAATTATTTTGAAGGCATATATAATTATACATTACCTGGCCGTACATGTTGTGTTTTATGATAATTAAATGTATTTGCCAAATTCATTACTAAATAAATTGTAGTACAAACTACTCGAGCATTACAGGCTCATTCTAGAGTTATAATAGTCATTGTAAGAAACTGTAAATTAACGTTAATATTATAAATTTAATTCATTTTTCATAATTATCATTATTATCAGTGACGGAACGCAAAATGTTTTTCTTCTGTTTCTTGGGGAAGCCATTTACAAGCAACACATAACAAAACAGCCACAGCTCTTTTCGTTTTCTTTATTTTTTTTAGCATTTGTGAAAATCTGCCTGTTGTTCTGTTATGTTTGATTCTATAGTAGTTATTTCGGATATATCATTACATGGATGGATTTAAACTGACTGAATGAATTCCCTTATTGACTGGTTCTCAATGGATCTCACTTTTAATTAAACTCCAGGAATCTTGTAGCTACATGTGAGTATAGCGATGTAGTACTCAGTAACTCAGTAGAAATGGTACTTTTCAGAGTTCCTTTCTAGGAGCATACTTTCCTTCTACCATTAGTAATATTTACTAATGGTAAATGGTTAGTAAAAGTTGTTCTTCCTCTTCTCACTGTGAGTAAGTCTACAAGTGGCAAAAGCTTTATGTTAACATTATGAAATTATTTTTTGAACATTTGTGTTTCTTGGGCCGCTCTTTCAGATCTGATTTAGTTTTAATCATTTTTTGTGTATATTCTTTGAAAATGCCAGATTTTGTGCATTATTTAATGTTTTAAGTTACTCTTACATTAGTAGTAGTTTTCCCAAATACTTTTTTACTCTTACTTGAGTCATTTCTTGCATGCCGTGTGAAATGCCAAATAATACCTTTCACCTTGTTATTTCCAGGCTTTCTAGAAGGATGTCCTCTGATGAAGGCACTTCACAGCCTCTCTCTTCCTCCTCTTCCTCTCCTCCTGCAGACTCCCACTACATTGGGAGGAAGGAGGACATAGTGAGAGCAGGCAGAGTGACCAGACTGCTGAACGGATGCAGAGATGTCCTGGTTCTGCACCATCAGGGACAGCTCTACGCTATGGACATGCGCTGCTACCGTAAGCTCCGTCTGTCTGAATTTTTAGATGGTGTCAAGACTCTTAATGAACAGATGCACACATCTGTTCAAATCAAACAACATGTTCAAATCAAATATAGCTTTTACTGATAACAACTATAATGTTGATTTATTCTTACTACATAAACATTGGAAATGATGGCCAAGTTGTTTATGTTACTTTTGTTCTCTAGATGATTATCTAATCAGAACGCACATGAGTCTCTCATTTAGGTTTCCAGTTTCAATGCTGAAATCCAGTTGGTTTAAACATAAAATGTCTCTCTCTGATCTGAACGGTCAATACTTAAACCCCAGCACCTGCACCAAACATGAATCAGTGCTAGTGCAGCCTCTGCAGCTCAGGGAGGGAATTCTGGAGGTTCTGAGCTTTCACACAAGGCCTGGTCTGTCCATATACTGAGAATGAGATAACTTGGATGTCGCTCTGTCTGCCGGTTAAGGCTCTGGTAGGACAGTTTCAATTGTGATTATAGTAATTTTGAAGCTGTAAGAGCACAGGATACATACAGCTCCTTTAAATAAATACAGTCCCTGACAAAAGTCTCGTCGCTTATCCATTTTGTAGAAACAAAATCTTATAACCTGACTTTAAATTAATCGATTGGTTTTAGAAATGTCTCATATGAAAGCTAAAACCCTCCCAAATTATGCTCAATATACTAAAATAAATTTGTTTCACTGAAGAAAGATTGATCATTCAATGAACACAGAAAGGTCAGATTTTGGCAAGACAAAAGTCTTGTCGCCTTGTCATATGATGCACCCAATCCTACATTACAGCCTCACCATGTGATCAGTTACTGATCAATCAATTAGTGGGTGTGTATAAAAAGAACCCCAGCACACCAGACCTTCACATCAACTGCAACTTGACCTTTGACAACATGCCTAAGATCCGCCCTGAGACCAAAGCGTTAATTATCAAGTGGCTGAAGACCAGATCCACTGCTGGATCAATGTGTCTCAATGTGTCTCAGCGTCAAGTACAAAGAATAAGAAAAAGATCTGAAAAGACTGGAGATGTTTTTGACAAGCCCAGGTCCGGCAGACCACGCAAGACAACTGCTCGGGAGGGCCGTTTGTTGATTTGAAAATCCAAGGCCAGCCCCTTTTCCACTGCAGCAGAGCTCCACCAGGCCTGGTCACCTCAAGTCCCTGTGTCAACCAGAACAGTTTGTAGAATTCTGTCTCGAAATGGCCTCCATGGTCGAATCAGTGCACAGAAACCAGCACTAAACAAAAGGCAATTAAAAAACCGTGTGGCATTTGCCAAGGCCCACAGCCTGCTAAAAGGATGGACACTGGAAAAGTGGCAGAAGGTGAATTTCTCAGATCCTCGGTTGAATTACATCACAGCCGCCGCAAATATTGCAGGAGAGCTACTGGAGCCCACATGGATCCAAGATTCACCCAGAAAACAGTTAAGTTTGGTGGCAGAAAAATCATGGTCTGGGGTTACATCCAGTATGGGGGTGTGCGAGACATTTGCAGGGTGGAAGGCAATATCAATAGCCTAAAATATCAAGAAGTATTAGCTACCTCTTACATTCCCAACCATAAAAGGGGTCAAATTTTGCAGCAGAATGGTGCTCCATCGCATACTTCTATCTCTACAAGTTCCTCAAGGCAAAGACGATCAAGGTGCTCCAGGACTGGCCAGCCCAGTCACCAGACATGAACATCATTGAGCATGTCTGGGGTAGAATGAAAGAGGAAGCATGGAAGGCAAAACCAAAGAATCTTGATGAACTCTGGAGGCATGTAAGACTGCTTTCTTTGCTATTCCTGATGACTTCATCAACAAATTGTATGAATCATTGTCGAACCGCATATATGCAGTCCTTCAAGCTCATGGAAGTCATACAAGATATTAAATATGGATCTCACAGCACCACTACTTAATTCACTGACGTTATGCAACATATTTTTGTATTTGAAGTAAATTATTTGTTCAATTTTCTGTAGGCGACAAAACTTTTGTGTTGCCAAAATCTGACCTTTCTGTGTTTATTAAATGATCAATCTTTCTTCAGTGAAGCAAATTTATTTTAGTATATTGAGCATAATTTGGGAGGGTTTTAGCTTTCATATGAGACATTTCTAAAACCAATCGATTAATTTAAAGTCAGGTTATAAGCTTTTGTTTCTACAAAATGGATAAGCGACAAGACTTTTGTCAGGGACTGTAAATCAACAAAATCTGTATATACCGGTAGTTACTGTATATATCCATCTTCTTCACAGATGCTGGTGGGGGGTTACAACAAGGAGACATAGAGGTCAGTCCATAGTGTGTTAACCTTGTGTGTGTGTGTGTTGTATATTACTAACTCCTCTCCCTGCGCTCTCTCTTGTGCAGGAGTTCAATGGCAGGTTATGTATTGTGTGTCCGTGGCATAAGTACAAGATCACCCTGGCAGAAGGAGAGGGCCTGTACCAAGCAGTGAAGGACCCCACGGTGAGGCCTCTGAGGACAGTGTGGCGCTCTAAAGGCGTGAAGCAGCGTGTGCACCAGGTCACAGAGGTCAGAGGTCACGTGTATGTGACCCTGAACACATGTGCAGAGGATGTGGAGTCTGACCGATACCAGACCGACAAATACAGGACTACCTTCTGCAAAGATCACACAAGAAGCAACACGTAGGGTGGATGTTTTGGACCTTTATAATAAAATGTATATATTTTGTATTAATGTTTATTCTTACTTCATATTACTTTATTAGTCATTGTCAGAGGTAGGTACAGTACTCAAAATGATAACACTAAAGTAAGTAGTCCATCCATCCATCCATCCATCTTCTCCCGCTTAATCCGGCTGGGTCGCGGGGGCATCTTGCTGCCCAATCCTCATAGCACCTGACCCCCCCCTATGAACCCCTCTGCAGGTGGTGAGCCCACAGGAGGGTGGACGTGATGGTCTTTGATGTTAGTTCATAGGGGCAAGTAAGTAGTATTAAAAGAAATTACTCAAGTAAAAGTAAAAATCATTTGGAAAACTGCTACTTATTTATTTTGAGTTGATTTAATTGATAAGACAAAGAAAAACATTAAATGATGCACAAAATCTGATATTTTTTAAAGGACACAAAAATTAGAAAAACTAAATCACATTTGATGGAGCGCTGCAAGAAACACAATTGTTCATTTCATATTATCACTGTAAAGCCTTTGTGACTTGTAGAGTAAGAGTACTATTGCTGTCTTTTGCCTATAGGACCACAAACAAACCACACTGTGCACACTGTTAAATCTATTACTAAAGTAGGTAAAAGTATGCAGTCCAAAAACTATAACAAGAAGTAATTTTTAAGTTATTCAAGTAAAATGTAACTGAGTTGAAGTAATTGAGTACTACCCACCTCAGCTCATTATCATATTATCAATTCATTTAAATTGATAATAACTATGGCCCCTTTTTTTACAAGACTATCTTTCAATCACTTTTCAGTGGTGAAGTACTTTTGTATAGTAGTAGTACTATAGCTGGCTAAAAGACCTAAATAAAAGAGCTGTTGTTTGGTGCCAATTAGGGCTGCACAATATACTGCAATATTACCTTATGCAATAAACATAATGCAACAACACAAAGTTCTCTATTTTACAAAAGTGTGTTGTTTTTGAAGGTAAAATGCAGTATTCATGCTTTTTCTCTTTAAGTCTTACATTAGACTTGAGTTGTTCATGGTTTGTTGAAGTTATTGTGTTAAAAAGTACTATTATTGCATTACAACATACTTATCAAAATATTTTGCAGCCCTAGTATCAATGCCCATCCCCTATAAGGAACATACTGTATTTACAAGTGTCTTGCCCGAGGAGTGTTTAGCTGGTATTGAACTGTCAACTTTCTGATTATTGTGTTACTGTATTAGAACACAAGACCCCAAATATAAGAGGTAAAACAAAGTAATGAGGAAACAGCCTGAACTATAGGATTGCAGGTTTTTACAAGTTTTACTACCTTTTTCCATCACAAGTGCAATTGTCAACTGTCTCCACTAGGTGGCGATATTGTGACGTGGGTGATGACGTATGATATTTCCAACATGGCGGCTGGGGTGCGTGGATTCTTTTGTAAATAAAATATAACCCTCACTTCTGCACATTTACATTTGATCACACACACTTTAATAACACCACACAAGCTTAAAGTCCATCTCATAACCATGGCAGCGGGTACGTAGTTCTAAAAGTTGATGAATTCGGTTTTGTTGTTTGATTTTTAATTGTTGATTTGCTTTTTCTGCAGAGGATGAAGTGAATTTGCTGGTGATTGTAGTTGATGTAAATCCGATATGGTGGGGGCAGCAAGCACAACGGGACCCGGAGGTACAACCAACAACTAATATTACACTGCACTAATAATAATAATGATATAAAGATGCACTGTGTTACTTTTCTGTTGGAGAGTATGTCACATTGTCTCCAGGGAGATGTTATTGATTTACCTGAAATGTTCCACACTATGCCTTTAAATTTCTATCTTTCTACCGCCATGAAGACAACCAGGGCAAGTTCTAGTTTTGATTTGTCGAGAAGCGAATCTCTCCATTAGTCTAAGTACTGCAGCAGTGTAGTGTAGTGATATACGGCTAAGTGAATAAATGCAAATAGAGTAAAGTCTGGGGTGAGCAGATGCCCCTATTTACCCGGGACAGTACCACTTTTGAGCCGTGTGTCCCCTGTCCCACAGATTTATCCAAAACCACTGATTTGTTCCAGTTTTATACAAGAAATGTCCCAGGTGTCTCTATTCTGGACCAATTTTCTCTCTGCCAACAATAAAGTTAAACTCAAAGTGAACTTTATTGTCAATTCCATCATGTAACACAATTACACCTGGGGACTGAAATTGTAATTTCACCAAAAACTCCAATCTGCAGTTAAAAAGCATGTTCATGTGATTATCTTGAGTGCTCTGACTAACCTGATAGCCTGTGGGAAGAAGCTGTTGGATGGTCTGGTAGTGTTGCACTGCTGCTGCGATAACGTTTTAGTTGGTAGGAGGGAGAACAGTTTGTGTGCTGTCCTTGATGATATTGATGGCTCTCTTGAAGTCTTGAAGCAGTGGGATGTGTACAAGTCCTGAATAGAGGATTGGGGTGATCTGATGATCTTTTCTGCGGCCCTCACCACCCTCTGTAAGGCCGAACAGCTGCCGTACCAGACTGAGAGGCTGCTGGTGAGGATGCTTTCAGCCACACTCCTGTAGGAGGTGGTGAGTGCAGAAGAAAGAAGGTCAGCTCTCCTCATCCTGCGGGGGAAGTGTAGGCGTTGCTGTGCTTTCTTGACCAGGGAGGAGGTGTTATCAGTCAAAGAGATGCATAAATTGATATTTGTTTTGGTAAAATACAGAAAACCTGCTTAAAAATAAGCATAATGCAAAGAAAATGTGACTAGACTTTAGACTTTAGACTGGAAGTCGTCGTTGCATGTTTCCAGACGTCCTCCGGTAGGTGGCAGACGCTTCACCATAAAAGCTCCACAGTGCACTTTTAATATAGCTTGTACGATATGTATTTCAGTTCACGCTGTCAAAGTGCATAGACGCTGTGATGGTGATGGGGAACTCTCACATGGCCATGAGCAGAACCAACAAACTGTGCGTCATAGCAAGTCACTGTCAGAACAGGTAATGAGACAATGTAATATTCCAAATTTAATGTGTAAGAAGTTTCAGCAGAAGGGTAAATGACTGGACTATGTAAAGAATATATTCTAAAGTCTATGAATGTCTAGGGGCTTGTTTTTAAGCACCTATGCACAACCTTTGAGTTATATAGGCATGGACTACGAAAGCTTTTAGAAATATTTGTGTGTATATGTGCAGACGAGACTCTAGAGTCAAAAATACATCATCACTTCACAGACATTATTTACTGAGCAGAAGAAACATCGATTGAGATGCCGGACTTTTGCACCGCATAAGGACTGAACCAGGGATAAACCAGGTTCTAAACCAGGTCTGAACCAGGACTAAACCAGGTAGAAAACTAGGTCTAAACCAGGACTAAACCAGGACTAAACCAGGTCTAAAGCAGGACTAAACCAGTACTAAATGAGGACTAAACCAGAACTGAACCAGGTCTAAACCTGAACTGAACCAGGACTAAAGCAGGTAGAAAACTAGGTCTAAACCAGGACTAAACCAGGACTAAACCAGGACTAAACCAGGACTAAACCAGGACTAAACCTGGACTAAACCTGGACTAAACCTGGACTAAACCTGGACTAAACCTGGTTTAGTCCTGGCTCAGTCCTTATGCGGTGCAAAAGTCCGACATCTCAAATGATGTTACTTCTGCTTAATAAATAACGCCTGAGAAGTGATGACGCATACGGATTCTGCTGGATAAAATACACACAACACGTTTTATGTATGAATGGACTCATTCAAGACTTTACAAATATTTATATAAATATGCATAGATTTCTAACCTATGCACATGAATATTTCTGAAAGCTTTATTACTCAATATATAGGCCCCTGTCACATGTTCACATCGTCTGCGTTCACAAATGTGTGCTGGTCAGGTGCACATGTTTTAAAGTTCATGTAAAATGGCTTCTCTTCCAGCCACTTCCTGTACCCCAGTAAGAACTGGAGGGGAGGGGACGGCCGGGACGAAGACACCTCGTCCAGTGGAGACGGGAAGTACGAGCTGCTGTCTGTGGCCAACAACCTGATGGCTGAGGAGATCCGCAACGTCATGCTCAAATGTGAGGACAAGTACTCTTTAGACTTAAACTTACTTATACAAACTTTATTAATCCACAAGGGAAATTATTTGAACACAGTAGTAACAGTAATTATATTTATTGTATTGTATTTTTTACCACTAGAAATGTGTGATCAATTATGGTTTTCAAACTCTTAAAGTGCTTATGATAGATCAGACTACACAAAGGGGTATGAACTTTGCTACAGACCTATGTATTCTGTCAAAAGTGTCTGCTTGGTTGGAGTGCACCTTATTAGCCAAACCTATTTCACATTAAGTGTTCTACTGCATATACTTTGGTTAGGTCTACAAATGCAGGTTAGTTCTTGTTCCTAACTGTCTTTGTGCTTGCAGCTGAAGTAAAAGGAAACTCCACAGACACCATGCTGGCTGGGTCCCTCACCAAAGCACTTTGTTGTATCCTTCAAATTTGAATAAAGACTTTTGGAACTTATACACCTGAAAGAAGAACTCATTATGAACTGTGGGGCGACAGTAGCTCACTTGGTACACTGCAAATTTCTCTGATCTGGCCAAGATTTTAAAACTTATATCAGGTTATTCATCTTGTTTTCAGATTTATTCTCTACTTACTAGTTCTGAGACGGCTTCATTCCAGTCTAGAGGTTGTTTATTTTAAGAGAACTTGTGTAGTAAAATGATCTTGCTGCATGGACAAATAATTTCACTACTTTTAAGTCATTTTTTGATAGATTTAAGTGTTTGTATCTTAAATTTTGGCCAAGCTCTTTTGCAGCGTGTAAAGTGCTTTGAGTGCCTCGAATGTGGCAAAGCACTATATAAAAACGTGACCATGTACAATTTAATTTAGATTAGATTTTTTTTCTTAACTTGAATGTTCAGATATTAACCGAATGTCCAAAGATCTGGAGGGTAAGGATAATCTATTGGTATAATCTGATTTCTAGATGTTTGAAGCACTGACTGTGCTGTGTGTGGCTCTGTTCTAGTCGGGCAGGAGATCAAGTCCAGGATATTGGTGAGTACGAACAGTGTCATTGAACTCATTTAGATTTGTGGAGTTTTTGGAATTATATGCCAACAATGTGGTTTAGGTAGTTGCACATAGACACGAGGTGGAAAATTACTAGTTTTATCACAATATTAAAATTTCAACCTCTATTCTGATACTAAGGATAGACTATGTGCTCAATACTGATTCAGAACCACAATGATAATAACAAACACTCTTTCTTTAGACAACAAAATGTGATTTTCAACATTAAATTATAAAATACTTTTCTATTCCCATGTGTCCTTATATGTGTGTAATCCCTCAGTGGTACAGGTAGGTTCCACAGTGCTCCATGGTGTATACTAGTCTATCTGCTCTTATACTTGTTCTGATACAGCTCAGGATTCTAATGACATTCAGGAAAGACTCATTTCTTTTCTGTCAATGGGACATTTTTATAGTATTTTTGAGTTTCAATACTACTTTTACTTTTGATATGTTTGACAACTCTAGTATTTACATTTATTCAGCTACATTTACTCGAGTAACTTTTATTAAAACTGTACTTCTCAGAGTATAGTTAAGATGCCATACTTTTACCTCTTGAGCATTGTACTATACAGTAATAGTACTCTTACTCGGATAACCCATGTCCTGCCGTTTGATAAACTCTCAACATATCTGACCCAAACTGCACTCACAAGATTATACCTGCATGGAGACTTCATGCATAAACTGCTATTCATGCAGAAAAAAGTACTTATGTTAAGACAGATTAATCTTCATCTTAGTTTGACATTTGCTTATAAATGGCAAAAAATACAAAATCTTTTTCCCTCACTAACGTCTTCATTCTGCTGTTGTCCCATAGACATCTTAAACTTAATAAAAGGATTTGACTTATACAAGGTTTGGTCAACTGAGACACCATCGACCAATTCCTCCACTAAATAATTGAACCCCTACAGCACTACATTAGATTACACTACATTATGCATCTGAGTATTTCTATGAGTTTGTGAAGAGTCGACAGCTCCTATCACTCCCTCGGCTCCTTGTGTTTGTGCAGGTGATCAAGGCAGCAGGCGACTGTGCTCTGCAGTACATGAACTTTATGAATGTGATTTTTGCAGCTCAGAAACAGGTATGACCTTTGACCTGCTGTATCCACTGTGGCTGGGTTCTTTTAAACAAAGGAAATATTTAGAATGATACACACCTCTTCTTTTTCCTGACAGAACATTCTGATTGATGCGTGTGTGCTTGACACAGACTCGGGGCTCCTTCAGCAGGTACTGTTAACATTTCTATTGAAATATTTTTACTATGATGTTGACTTCTGACTCTTTCTTCTTTACCCAACTCCTCACACCTGCACTTATTGCTTTATTATTTTATGTTTATAAAAGAAGTATGTTTTATATACTTCTGAAACAACCATTTTGACATCTACAAGGTTCCCAGCCACTGCTAGAAAAACGGACCACGGGTCATCTGGTACCAGGTCCCAGAGTAAAATATTATAAAACAGGAGTTTTACTTCCTTTTAATAGTCTTCAGTAATCTATGTGTTTTACTATGAAAATACAGTGCAAGTTAATTTGGTAAACCACAAACATTTGTATTAAAACCATTTTTTCAAAGTCTGGTTAAGAGTTACTGTTCCTCAGGAGAAAAAAGGCTGGATACGGTTCATCTACACAGTGTGCTGTGTTTGATTTAGTCCTCGTCTTTCAGGCTTGTGACATCACTGGAGGCTTGTACCTGAAGATCCCTCAGAAAGTGGCTTTGGTTCAGTACCTGCTGGTGAGTCTTCACGTGTGGCTTCTGAGCACATTTTGTGTTTTGACAGAAACTTGGTTCAGTGCTAGTGCAGCCTCTGCAGCTCAGTGAGTGAATTCTGGAGGTTCTGAGCTTCACATGAGGCATAATCTGTTCATATACTGAGAATGAGACTAACTTGGATGTCTCTACCTGCAGGTTCAGGCTCTGGCAGCACAGGGTCAGATGTGATGAACTTATCATTTTTGAGCACTAACATTCTAGGCTAGTGTTTCTCAAACCTTCACCTCAGTTTTTGGGTTTGTCTCATTTAGTGTTCATTTTATCCACTTTTTGTTCTCCTTTGGCTCATTTTTTGTTTTGAGCTATAGTGGAAATTATGTAACTTTTAGCCCTAGATTAGACCTAGAATAGTCCTGTTATAGAACTGGTTTAGATCTGGTGGTACTTGGAAAGCCAAATCTTTTCTCTGGCGGTACTTGGTGTGAAAAGTTTGAGAGCCATTGTTCTAGGCAATACATCTCCATGGAGACAAGCAGGTGTCAGACCCTCCAGGAGAAAAGTTCCATAGTGTACCTTTAATGGTAAAATGAGCATATAATGGTAGCATCCCTAAGCTGACCCCTCTCTCCTGCAGTGGGTGTTCCTACCGGACTCGGAGCAGCGCAGTCAGCTGGTGTTACCTCCTCCGGCTCACGTGGACTACAGAGCGGCCTGCTTCTGCCACCGCAACCTCATCGAGATCGGATACGTGTGCTCCGTCTGCCTGTCCAGTAAGGCCCCAGCCGTGCTTTAAAGTGTACAGGACAGGGTTCATGTTGTTCTAATAGGGACTTGGTTTGGTGGGATAGTACCTGTGGTTAATATTTCTCATACTTTTACATCAGTTAAGTGGAAGAAAGTACAGGAATACAGGTAGTAGTGCTAAGTTCCCTTTTATATGCATTCCGACAGTTTAAACCTTATTTAAAGGTCCTACATTATTCAAAATAAATTTGTGTGAGCTTTAAGACATGTTATATTGTTATCTCCTCAAAAACAGACCTGGAGTTGTGTTTTGTTTCATTCACACATGTTTAAGTAATACTTATAACTAATATTAATTCCTCTCCATACAAAACTCAGAATGCTCTGGTCCACCTTGTGATGTCATGTAGTAGTAGTTTTCCAGTTAAGAGCTACCTTTTACCTTTTGTTCGGTGCCAATTCAGAGAGTTGGAACTGAGCGTTTTCAGTTTGAGAGAAGAACTCAGTCTGCAGGGTTTGTGAGTTAAACATGTGTGAATGAAACGAAACATAACTCCAGGTCTATTTGTGATGAAGAAACATAACAGATCAGAACTTAGCGTAATATAGAACCTTTAACAAAAGAAAGGTGTTGTAATTTATTTTTATTAGTTTAGTCTCAACTATTCTAATCTAGACAAGTCTAGAGCCCAAGCCCATGTTTACATTATGGCTGCTTGGTAACAGTTACAGAATTACCTCTACTTCTGTCATATCTGCCGTCCGTGTACACCGTGATGTGAAATTATTAACTTATATATTTACTGTAAATCCATATATTCACCTACACTATGTTTCTCTATTGAAGTATTCTGCAACTTCAGCCCCATCTGCACAACCTGCGAGTAAGTTTGTTCAAATGTTCAAAATAAATGACCGCTTTAGAGAGGGGTAACTGTACAATTTGTTTTATTTTTTTGCAGGACAGCATTCAAGATCCAACTCCCACAGATGGTCAAGCCCAAGAAAAAGAAGCTAAAGCCGTCTTGAGGAGGACATTACTTTACTGTCTGTTTTATTTTGGTATTTAAAAACTAACTGCTAAATTTTTTCATTAAAATACAAAAGCTGGCGTTTGTGTGAGTTTGAGTTTTTAAAGTGGGACTAAAACACATTAAAACACATGCCTACAACAGCATTAGTAAACAGTTTTTGGCTCTTTTCTGACAGATTTTTAAAAATTTTAACAAATTTAATTAGTGAATATTGAAAGAACAATAACTTTGTAATAATTTTCTGCAGTGCACAAACAAACTTTATTAAACTCCAGCTGCGACCACAATAGTTACTGAGGCACCGGAACAATGTTGCACCTGAAACAAAACACATGTTTTTTATAACCAAATTACAATTACTTTTTTCCTTCACTTTTTTCTATTGTGATTAGTTCACTCACCCCAGTAGGCCTCTGCCCGACCACCTCTGAGGAGTCAGAGTCATTGGACATCTTTCTCCATTGCGGACCACCACCACACGTAACGCTTTCTGTTATAGACGCATTTAAAGTATTCATATTCAGATCTTTTATTTACATTTTATTCCACACACTTAAAACTTTGAATTGGTTGGAGTGTCCTTACCCCTTCACTGTGCTGCACAACAGAAGCAATATTCTGAAGATTTTGGAAGTTATTGGAGTTGACTGAACCAAACTCAATGAGTTCATCACCAACTTTGAGTCCCTGTAAAACCAAAAATACAACAAAACATAACAAAATAAATAAGGTTAACTATTAACTGTTACTGCATACCATTGCTTGCTTTTGAACATGCTATATTCACTGAAAACAATGTACTAAAATGTTTAACATGTTCATGGGGTAAGTCACTCCCCCTTCAGAGCACTGGCACAACACAAGCAGCATGCATCCCACTAATGAAGCTACTGCACATCACATCATGGCTGTGAAGTTGTAGCATATTGTTTAGTATCTTAGTCTAGTATTATTATTATTATTATTAAAATTATTATTATTATTAATAATAATAATAATAATAACCGCTGTGTGCGCGGGGGAGCCTGCAGTGACTGTGTCCACTCTGGCAAAGGCGGCCGGCAGGCTGGGCTCCTCCTCCATGGGGTCATCGTGTGCGGGCCCCGAGCCTCTCTTCTCCTTCTCCTGTGCGTGAAGCTTATGGAGGGCCTCTTCAATGTCTGCCATCAGGGCCTTGTGGTCATTCTGCAGGCCTACAACGCACAACACACATTAATAAGAGAGGATGGAATTCTTACTTCATTGTTTTGTTTTGGTCTTTAATGTTTTTATGTTTTTCTGGAATCAGTGTGATTCCTCCTGTGGGCTCACCACCTGCAGAGGGGTTCATAGGGGGGGTCAGGTGCTATGAGGATTGGGCAGTAAACTGCCCCCGCGACCCAGCTGGATTAAGCGGGAGAAGATGGATGGATGGATGGATGGATACTAATGAGATATACTTGGCTTGGTAGTTGAAGAGCCCATATTAAGCTATTTTCTGCTCTATGCTGTAATGTTCATCAAATGTTCATGTTCATCAAAAACATACCTACAAGTTTTGGTTTGTTTTGTTTAATTCACACGTTTAACATACAAACTCTGCATATTTAATTACAGTTCTCACTTGGTTCCACCTTGTGATGTCATGTGGTAACGCAAGTGCTCCACTGTTTTTAAACTCTATACAGCTTCACTAGAATTATGTGGATGATTTCAGATCTTGAAAGTGCCAATCTCAACTGAACTAAATCAGTAGAGTAGTAGCTGTTAACTTGAAAATTACCACTATATGACATCACAAGGTGTAACAGAGCATTCTGACTAATAAAATGACAACAACATAACTCCAGCTATGTTTTTGTGTGTTTTCTAACATGGCTTAAAGGTCACAAAATCCATTTAGTGTAATTATGACCTTTAAAATGGCACCATACCTTTAGTGTGTAATGTAGAAGGAGTTAATATAAATGTTGTGTGTCTTAAACTTTTTTTGTTTTTGGATGACTTTCTGCTCTGGTCAATAATCCATCCATTCCCTACTCCTTAGACCTTTAGTCAATTAATCAGTCAATGGTTTCTTCCCTTCAGTTAAGAGAGGTGAAATTTGACTTAGAGATACTGTTTACAAGTACCTTTCTCTGTACATAGTTATTATTGCATCTTGGGACGTCATTCTGAGCAGTTTTGAGAGCACAGAATCATTTCTTTAGTGGATTGCAGGCCTCCCTGCCAGAAGGTTTGTTTGTCTGATCAAGAGATGAGCTGACCGTGGTGTTTCACAGAGCTCCGAAGACTCACATGCGATCTGGTGTCGGGCAGTCCTGATCTGGTGCAGGTTGACGTCTGCTCGGGGATAGCCCTCCGCGTCCACCAGAGGCCCTTCCACGCCCACGCCCTGCTGTTCCACACACATGACACACAGTCACTACCTCTGTCAAACTTTATACAAGTCATCTCAGAGATTAGCTTAGCATTTAGCAGTTTATGTCAAGACAGTGACACTTACGTCCTCCAGTACGTCGTAATAGGCTTTGATCTGTTCTTCTATCTCATCTTTCTTTTTAATCAGGTTTCGGACGTCATCCATGGTCAGGTCCGAGTGTTCACAGGCCGCTTCTTCGGTCAGCCTCATCTCCGTGAGATGATCCGTGAGTTTGGTACTTTTTGTTTTGACTGTTTTTCACTTCCGAAACAACACTCTTCTTCTCCTCTACGTCCTGTCGCAATCACGGAGAGAGCTTCCGCTTTGCGCACACACGCCCCCGTGAGGTTAGGAATATTGGGACTTTGGGATAGTGGTTGAAAAAAGCATATTACTATATTGTTATGCTTTAGAGGGAATTTAACCCCCATTGTACTTTTCCGTGGTAGGCCTTAATCCTATATAGCAATGTCTCCTCTTGGATCTGGTTTTGCCCTAGTTTAGATCTAAAATAGAGCCGTTTCAGACCTGGTTTAGATCTGGTGATAATCTTAAGGCTGAATATTCTCTTAGGTGGTACTTGGAGTGACATGTTTGAGTACCACTGTTTTAAGGGATTTTGGTGAAGGTAAAACCCTTTTAATGCTTCTTGCCTGATGCAGTATGACCTTTGTGACATAGTCACTGCTGCTGAGAGGAGGAACTCAGGACTTGACTGTACAGATATTGTTACACAAGAGTAGTTTCCATTGCACATACCTCAGAACCCTACCTTTGTAAATGACCCTGTCTTGCAATCACCCCTTCAGTAACACCACAAAGTAATTCATGTTTAACATGATCAGACAACGCGAGTGTTTCAGTATCTGTCAACAGTGGAGTTAGCTTTGGCTCCTGTTGGATTATAATGGGAGAGGTTTGTGATCCTATGTGCAAAAGACTGCAAAACAGGAAATGTGTCTCATTGACTATTTAGATCAGAAGAACACAAGGGAATTTTAAATTATTTATCCAAAAGCAATTGTTTTTCTCCTATAGTGTTTATTTATGCATCTTCCACAGGGATACAATGGAGAGTGTTTATGACCTTATGTTGTTATAGAAACTATCCGATGCGTCAGGAGGGGGAAGCAGTGCTTCACCATCAGTGTGGATGGGGACCAGCTGACCTCGACTGGGGGTGGAGAGTCCCTGCCTCAAGTGGAGAAGTTCAAGTATCTCGGGGGCTTGTTCACGAATGAGTCTTGTTCAGCAGCCACCTAGGTAGAATCGAATTGACCAGAAGAAATAGGGGCTTAATGTGTATACAATCAAATGTCATGGTCATATGTAGGTAGTCAAATGTGTGTTCTGGGCTGCGAAAGTGTCATCTCATTGAGCTGGTGCAATGAACTTGATTGGTTATTTATTTAGGCTGTATGGTGTTCTCTGCTGATCGCCCACATGACCAAATGAATGAAGCACAAAGGGCCCATGCAGCCTCCATTTTAGATATTTTCCCTAAGGTCTATGCTCTTTTTTAAAATGCATGACAGTTTCTCACGGCGATCAGTTAGGACATTTCCTGCTGTCTGATATCCTCTGTGGCCAAAGTATTCTCTGATCAAGTATCTTAGGATATATGGGAGCACAAAGTATAATAGGCTATCACATTAATATTATTCATGTTGGAAAAGCCAAATGTTTGGAAAATAGTAAAGTGCCGCTACTCTGACAATGAAAAAAAAAAAAAATTGGAATAGTGGGACGCTTGAAAAATTATGTTTATGGTGCTACTCCGACAATTAGACTTCAATGTCTCAATAGCAGCATCGAGGAATAGCAGTGTGTAACCAGCGTTGTCATTTTTATACCACACTGACATTCTTATTTATGCCAGAATTAATTGTGCAATTTTATATTTAATAAAAAGAGGACCCTAACCTACACACTGGGTTGAATATGTCATAATGTAGTTTCCTCATCACAAACATACCAGGAGTTATGTTTTGTTTCATTCACACACAAACCCTGCATATTTAGGCTGTGTTCTTTTTCTCTGCTCTACTCTGGTTTGGAGTGTTTCCACTAGCCCTTCAAAACAACAAAAATCACATTTCCCTAAACCCTCAGATGAACAGAGTTTAATGCTTTACTCACTGATTCTGCAATTTGTTGTTTTTTTCAATCTCCTGGAATTTTTTTTTTTTTCCATACACACCACACATGTCCCTGATTGGCTAATCCACCTGTCATTCTCACCCATCTGAAAATGGGGACTTTCACTGGTGATCAAACTCACATCTTCATGAAGTATTGAAGCGGATCCCAGGCAAATATGAATGAACATTTTAAAACAAATGATTCTCACTTTGAAGATTTTCCTCTGTATAAACAAAATACAGATATCAGTCTGGATTTGCAACAATAGGCAGTTCAGTTAAATTCAGTTCTGAATGGACATTCTGGTGAACTTGGGTCTCTCTGCTCCTGGGCTATAGCACCAAAGAGAACATTAAACATGTACTAGAAGTACTTATACTGTGATACACCTCTGAAACTGTGTCACCAGAGAGGCTGCACTAGCACTGACTCATGGCTGGTGCAGGTCCTGGGGTTTAGGGAGTGACCGTTCAGATCAGAGGCATTTTAGGTTTTAAACCAATTGGATTTTCAACATTCAAACTGGCAGCTCAGATGAGAAACACGTGAGGCTCATTCTGTTTTCTGATGATACAGTCATTTTAAGAACCAAAACACCAAATGAATGGGGCTCATGGCCAATGTTAAAAAATCAGCAGTACAGTTGTTGCCAATATTTGAATTGAACATCGTATCTGGGGACAATGTTCATGATATTTAAAAAATAAAAAATCATACAAACATTTCCTTTTTATTTACAGTCATGTGAAAAAGTTTGGGCATCCCTGATCATTTTCAAGATTTTCCTTTATAAATCATTGGTTGTTCGGATCAGCAATTTCAGTTAAATATATCATATAGCCCCTCCTCGAACCGCCACCTTAACGTGGTGGAGGGGTTTGAGTACCCGAATGATCCCAGGAGCTATGTTGTCGGGGGCTTTATGCCCCTGGTAGGGTCACCCAAGGCAAACAGGTCCGGGGGGACGGGTCAGACGAAGAGCGGTTCAAAAGACCCCTATGATGACACAAAAATCGAGGTCAGTGACGTCGCCCGGAAAGGCGGTACCGGGGCCCCACCCTGGAGCCAGGCCTGGGGTGGGTGCACGTGGGCGAGCGCCTGGTGGGCGGGCCTTTCCCCACGGGGCCCGGCCGGGCACAGCCCGAAGGAGCGACGTGGGACCGCCCTCCCCTGGACCCACCATCCGCGGGAGGAGCCATAGGGGCCGGGTGCAAAGAGATCTGGGCGGCAGTCGAAGGCAGGGGCCTCGGCGACCAGATCTCCGGACATGGAGACTAGCTCTGGGGACATGGAATGTCACCTCGCTGGGGGGGAAGGAGCCTGAGCTTGTGCGGGAGGTCGAGCGTTACCGGCTAGATATAGTCGGCCTCACCTCCACGCACAGCTTGGGCTCTGGAACCCAACTCCTTGAGAGGGGCTGGACTCTCCATTTCTCTGGCGTTGGCCGCGGGGAGCGGCGGCGAGCTGGCGTGGGCTTGCTTATAGCCCCACAGCTCAGCCGCTGCGTGTTGGAGTTTACCCCGGTGAACGAGAGGGTCGCGTCCCTGCGCCTTCGGGTCGGGGACAGGTCTCTCACTGTGGTGTCGGCCTATGGGCCGAACAGCAGTGCAGAGTACCCGGCCTTCTTGGAGTCTCTGGGAGGGGTACTGGACAGTGCACCGACCGGGGACTCCGTTGTTCTACTGGGGGACTTCAACGCCCATGTGGGCAACGACAGTGACACTTGGAGAGGGGTGATTGGGAGGAACGGCCTCCCTGATCTGAACCCGAGCGGTGTTCTGTTATTGGACTTCTGTGCTAGTCACAGTTTGTCCATAACGAACACCATGTTCGAGCACAAGGGGGTCCATCGGTGCACGTGGCACCAGGACTCCCTAGGCCGGAGGTCGATGATCGACTTTGTTGTCGTGTCATCTGACCTCCGGCCGTGTGTCTTGGACACTCGGGTGAAGAGAGGGGCAGAGCTGTCAACTGATCACCACCTGGTGGTGAGTTGGGTCCGCTGGCGGAGGAGGAAGCCGGAAAGACCTGGCAGGCCCAAGCGTATCGTGAGGGTCTGCTGGGAACGTCTGGCGGAACCTTCTGTCGGTGTGGCCTTCAACTCACACCTCCGGGAGAGCTTCTCCCAGATCCCGAGGGAGGCTGGGGACATGGAGCCCGAGTGGGCTTCGTTCTCGGCCTCCATTGTCGATGCGGCCGTTCGTAGCTGTGGCCGTAAGGCCTGCGGTGCCTGTCGCGCAGCAATTCCCGAACCCGGTGGTGGACACCGGAAGTAAGGGATGCCGTCAAGCTGAAGAAGGAGTCCTACCGGGCCTTACTGGCCCGGTGGACTCCTGAGGCAGCTGACGGGTACCGTCGGGCCAAGCGTGCTGCAGCCCGGGCGGTTGCAGAGGCAAAAACTCGGGTCTGGGAGGAGTTCGGGGAGGCCATGGAGGAGGACTATCGGACGGCCCCAAGGAAATTCTGGCAAATCGTCCGGCGCCTCAGGAGGGGGAAGCGGCCCTTCACCAATACTGTTTACAGTGCGGGGGGAGAGCTGCTGACCTCGACTGGGGATGTTGTCGGGCGGTGGAAGGAATACTTTGGGGATCTCCTCAATCCCACCGTCACGTCCTCCGAAGAAGAGGCCGAGGCTGGGTACCCAGAGGCGGACTCATCCATCACCCTGGCCGAAGTCACTGAGGTGGTCAGAAAGCTCCTCGGTGGCAAGGCTCCGGGGGTGGATGAGATCCGTCCTGAGTACCTTAAGTCTCTGGGTGTTGTGGGGCTGTCTTGGTTAACACGTCTCTACAACATCGCGTGGCGGTCGGGAACAGTACCTCTGGACTGGCAGACCGGGGTGGTGGTCCCTCTGTATAAGAAGGGGGACCGGAGGGTGTGTTCCAACTACAGGGGAATCACACTCCTCAGCCTCCCCGGTAAAGTCTATGCCAGGGTGCTGGAGAGGAGAGTTCGGCCGATAGTCGAACCTTGGATTCAAGAGGAGCAGTGTGGTTTTCGGCCTGGTCGTGGAACACTGGACCAGCTCTACACCCTCCATCGGGTGCTCGAGGGTTCATGGGAGTTTGCCCAACCAGTCCACATGTGTTTTGTGGACTTGGAGAAGGCATTCGACCGTGTCCCTCGTGGTGCCCTGTGGGTGGTGCCACGGGAGTATGGGGTCCGGGGCCCTTTGCTAAGGGCTGTCCGGTCCCTGTATGACCGGAGCAGGAGCTGTGTTCGCATTGCCGGCAGTAAGTCAGACCTGTTCCCGGTGCATGTTGGACTCCGCCAGGGCTGCCCTTTGTCACCGGTTCTGTTCATTGTATTTATGGACAGAATTTCTAGGCGCAGCCAGGGGCCGGAGGGGGTCCAGTTCGGGGACCACAGGATTTCATCGCTGCTTTTTGCGGATGATGTTGTCCTGTTGGCTCCATCGAACCAGGACCTGCAGCGTGCACTGGGGCGGTTTGCAGCCGAGTGTGAAGCGGCTGGGATGAGAATCAGCTGTTCCAAATCCGAGGCCATGGTTCTCGACCGGAAAAGGTGGATTGCCCTCTCCGGGTGGGTGGGGAGTCTCTGCCTCAAGTGGAGGAGTTCAAGTATCTCGGGTCTTGTTCACGAGTGAGGGAGGATGGAGCGCGAGATTGACAGGCGGATCGGTGCGGCGTCGGCAGTGATGCAGTCGCTGTATCGGACCGTTGTGGTGAAGAGGGAGCTGAGCCGAAAGGCGAAGCTCTCGATTTACCGGTCAATCTACGTTCCTACCCTCACCTATGGTCATGAGCTCTGGGTAATGACCGAAAGAACGAGATCGCGGATACAAGCGGCCAAAATGAGTTTCCTCCGCAGAGTGGCCGGGCGCTCCCTTAGAGATAGGGTGAGGAGCTCGGTCACACGGGAGGAGCTCGGAGTAGAGTCGCTGCTCCTCCACGTCGAGAGGAGCCAGCTGAGGTGGTTCGGGCATCTGGTCCGGATGCCTCCTGGACGCCTCCCCCGGGAGGTGCTCTGGGCATGTCCCACCGGTAGGAGGCCCCGGGGAAGACCCAGGACACGCTGGAGGGACTATGTCTCTCGGCTGGCCTGGGAACGCCTCGGGGTCCGTCCGGAGGAGCTGGAGGAAGTGGCTGGGGAGAAGGAAGCTTGGGAGCCCCTGCTTAGACTGCTGCCCCCGCGACCCGGCCCCGGATAAGCGGAAGAAGATGGATGGATGGATGGATGGATGGATATATCATATAGCAGACAAACACAGCGATATTTGAGAAATGAAATGAAGTTTATAGGATTTACAGAAAGTGTGCAATAATTACTTAAACAAAAGTAGGCATGTGCATAAATTTGGGCACCCCAACAGAAAAATTACCTCAATATTTAGTAGATCCTCCTTTTGCAGAAATAACAGCCTCTAAACACTTCCTATGGCTTCCAATGAGGGTCTGGATTCTGGTTGAAGGTATTTTTGACTATTCTTTTTTACAAAACATCTCCAGTTCATTCAAGTTTGATGGTGCCCAAGCATGGACAGCCCGCTTTAAATCGCACCACAGATTTTCAATAATATTCAGGTCTGGGGACTGAGATGGCCATTCCAGAACGTTGTACTTGTTCCTCTGCATGAACTGCCTTAGTAGAATTTGAACAGTGTTTAGTGTTGTTGTCTTGTTGAAGTATCCAGCCCTGGCGCAATTTCAACTTTGCCACTGATTCTTGAACATTGTTCGCAAGAATCTGCCTGACTGGAATCAATTCAATTCAATTCAATTCAATTTATTTTTGTAGCGCCCAAAATTGCAACAACAGTTGCCTCTAAGGGCGTTCCAAGATATGGATGAGTAAAACATACACACAGACATATCAAAACAGGAATAAACAACATTCATGTAAGGCAGCAAATGAAACATCGTACAGTCATCCCCTGTCCTTAGACCCTTCTTCTCAGCAAGGAAAAACTCCAAAAAACCCAGGGTCCTGGGAAAAAGAAGAAACCTCGGGGAGAACTACAGTGAAGGAGGGATCCACTCCCATGGACGGACAGGCTATAGATGTCTAGGCCCGTGGGCCAGTTCGGTATGGCCACAGCTACCCAGGTGGGGAAGGAGCCGGGCGAGGAGGAGGAGAGGGGTCCAGCTGCCATCAGGTGTCTAAAAGAGTTACACTCCACAGGGGGAGTGGGACAGGGGACAACATGTGAATAGCAATGAACGAGCTACAGATGAGAACATAGTAATGAGAAAATAGGAGGAAACAGAGGACAGTGCTCAGGTTGCCACACTTCCCCCAGCTTGTTATCTCCTGCGGCAGCTTATCTAAGTAACATCAACTAAGTAACCTGGTCATAAGCTATTCCGAAGAGGAAGGTTTTAAGCCTGGTCTTAAATAAAGAGACTGTGGGTGCCTGTTTAACATCAACAGGGAGTTGATTCCATAACACAGGAGCTTGGTAACTGAAGGCTCTCCCCCCCACTGTACTTTTAGACACTCTAGGAACCACTAATAATCCTGCATTTTGAGAGCGAAGTGCTCTATTTGGCTGATAGGGGACAATGGCATCCTGAAGATATGATGGGGCCATATTGTTTAAGGCTTTGTATGTCAGGAGGAGAACTTTGAATTTAATTCTAAGCTCGACAGGAAGCCAGTGAAGTGATTTTAACACAGGACTGATGTGATCACGTCTTTTAGTTCCTGTTAGGACTCTGACCGCTGCATTTTGGACCAACTGGAATCCATACGACCTTCAACTTTAACAAGATTTCCAGTACCTGAACTGGCCACACAGGCCCACAGCCTGATGGAACCACCACCAAATTTTACTGTGGGTAGCAAGTGTTTGTCTTGGAATGCTGTGCTCTTCTTTCGCCATGCATACCACCCCTTGTTATGTCCAAATAACTCCAAAATGAAGCTGGTTTGTCCAAATGTGCTTTAGCAGACCTCAAGCGACTCTGTTTGTGGCATATGCGCAGAAAAGGCTTCCGTTGCATTACTCTCACATACAGCATCTCCTTGTGCAAAGTGCGCCGAATAGTTGATCGATGCACCGTGACACCATCTGCAGCAAGATCATGTTGTACGTCTGTGGAGCTGGTCTGTGGGTTGAGTTTGACTGTTTTCACCATCTTTCACCTCTGCTTATCTGAGATTTTTCTTGGCCTGCCACTCCGGGCCTTAACTAGAACTGTGCCTGTGATCTTCCATTTCCTCACTATGTTCCTCACAGTGGAAACTGACAGCTGAAATTTCTGAGCTAGCTTTTTGTATCCTTCCCCTAAACCATGATAATGAACAATCTTTGTTTTCAGGTCATTTGATAGTTGTTTTGAGGCTCCCATGTTGCCACTCTTCAGAGAAGATGCAAAGAGAAGATGGAAAGAGGAGAACAACGTGCAACTGGCCACCTTAAATACCCTTTCTCATGATCGGCTTCACCTGTGTATGTAGGCCAAGGGTCAATGAGCTTACCAAACAAATTTTGTGTTCCAATAATTAGTGCTAAAGGTATTAAAATCAATAAAACAACAAGGGTGCCCTAATTTATGCACATGCCTACTTTTGTTTAAGTAATTATTGCACACTTTCTGTAAATCCTATAAACTTCATATCACTTCTCAAATATCACTGTGTTTGTCTGCTATATGATAGATGTAACTGAAATTGCTGATTCAAACAACCACTGATTTATAAAGGAAAATCTTGAAAATGATCAGGGATGCCCAAACTTTTTCACATGACTGTAGGCAATTTTTAGGCTAAAAGGTTACAGTGAGGCTCACATTGTGTTGTGTTTGTCCATTTTGTCCGAATACTTTGCCAAGCTAAAGGAATTAAATATATTCAACCAGAGATGGTAAACAAGAGCTCAAAATAAGTGGACAACTGTTTGCTGTTTATATTATTTTATTGTTAGACTGATAGAAAACACAGAAGTCAGTAAGGAATGAGTCAGCTTTGTCTTTATAATAAACTTTACTTTGTATGAACTGTGTGTAAACAGTACTAACACTTGGCTTCATCCACAGATACAGGAAAGGCACAGAGAGGCTGGCCCTGACCACAGGGGAGTTCATGAGAAATATCACATTTGTGGAGTTTTTACATAGTTATACCTTCATTTTCACCAAGGAAAAAAGTGCAATTTACTGTTTAAGAAAAGCTAAAGCCTTTATATCCTACCATAGACCCACCTATGTTTGGGTATGTGCAAAATCACATTAATCACACACGCTGTACATCCATTTACGTTAAGAGAAATACTGTGGCTCAAATGATTTACGTCACACGGGGATCTTTATACAATAGTGCAATAGTGTTTTTCTTGTTCTAATGACTGTACAATCTGACCTTTACATTTGACCTGATTATTAAATAGTGGTAAAACAGATTCTGCTTTTACTCCTATGTTGAATTTATGACAAGTGCGTTGTGCTACTAAACATTGGTATTGCATAGTGGACATGTATCTTACAGTACTCCTATATACAAGCTGCTTGTTAGCACTAATGGACCAGCCAAGTACCGCAAAGGTCAAATGGAGCATTCCCTGCTGTGTCTGGTCCATATGAGGTCAGTGTGAGACGCTTGTCTGGTAAAGTGTTCCCCATGAATAAAACCAGAGTCATTTTAAACAAGAGCAGCTGAAGTTAGGAGCTGCTCTAACAAACAGAGCTAAGCTGTACTGCAGCACAGTGACTTTAACAGTCTGTCTGTGCAGGGCTGGGGCTGCCTCTCTCCTCTGCCTTAGGAGAGTGTTGGCTCTGTGCACTAATCTCCTTCTGAACCAAAGCAAAAGTGGCCGTAGTCTCATCTAACTGAGCTGTAACTGTCTCCATCCACTGGTGCAGCTGTTTGCTGAGGGTATCCATGCCCTGGTCCAGGCTCTCCTGTCTGGCCTTGAGCTCCTCCAGTAAGTGCTGGCTACTTTTAGCCAACTGTTTCCTCCGGTGTCCAGCAGAGGGGGCTCTCTGGTGCTGCATGTAGCCTTCAAACTCCTCTGGGCTGAGGTTCAGAGACGGACCATCCAGCTTTTCAATGAAGGCCACGGCACAAGACTGCAACAGACATTCACAGCAGGTGAGAAAGTCCATTTTTTCCAGTATAGTTTCCAGTTAAGTTGACAGAACAACCTGCAGCAGACCCTGCAGCTCCTCTCAACAGTATCATGTAGCATATGACTCTCATTCTTATAGGCTTATAGAGCTGTAACAATCTCAAATTAATGTTTAGATTGTTGTGAGAATAAACATCATAATGAGTTACTGACACATGACTAAACAACAGTGAATCTTTCTTTTTTTTTTTCATTCCTTTTCTATTTTAGAGAGTTCCATATTGATGGCGCGGCATGGCGGCTGAGCGACCCAGACGGATAAAGCGGAAGATGGACGGACGGACATATTGATGGTGTTACACTAGGGTGAATTCTATCCAAAAGTTCAGCTCAATTTACCAGAAAGAAAATGAAAACGTAGTATGTAATGTATGAAAATGTAGAAAGTAGTTAAAATACAGAGAAAAACTATAAAAGATCTATTCATAAATAATACTTTTCCTACATTTCAGCAGTTGCAGAGTAAATTTAATTTGGATGCAAAGGATTTTTTCAAATATTTGGAAATCATAAGTTTTAAAAAGAGAATGTGCACTCCTCCTATGCAGCTGTTCAACTATCAAACCCTCAAACCAAAACGGTTCGGTACATTTTTTTTCATCATTTATCGATTTCTACAATTTCACAAATGTGTAAAAACTGAGCAAAAAATATATCTATATATATATATTACAATAAATCCTCTTGTTGTTCATGTTTTTGTTGTTTGTTTATCTGATTTTGTTTTGTTTTGTTATTTTATAATCTGTGTTATATTGTATAATCTGTATGCACACTTGATTTATGGTAAATTCAATAAAGAGAATTATTTAAAAAAAACAAAAAAAAACAACATTTGACTGGAACTACTTCAAAGTGTTATCGTGTCAGGCGTGTAGCTCTCCACTCACCAGGTTAGTGAAGAAGTATCCGCTCTCGCCAGCCATCAGGCTGTGTGGCAGGCCGAAGCGGATCACGTACTGCATGTTGGAGTGGAGGCGCGGGGGGTTGGCTTTGAGCAGCACGTACACCAGAGCGGACAGGAAGTCATCGGCGTTCGCCGGCTCACTGTTGGACACGGCCAGAGCCTCGAAGATGTGGTGGCAGCATTTGGACACACAGGCCAGCTTGTCCTGAGGGGCGCGCTTGGCATCCACCTCGATTATGGCTGAGAAAAAAACAGTCTTTATGGTTATTCTGGTCTGTGTGGTGTTATCTGTTCTAAACTGAGGAATAACACATGAGAGACAGAGGCTGCGATTACATGCACATTCAATATCAGATTATTGTAAGATTTTTGGAGCTAAAAGATCATTCAAATGAAATGTAAACAGTAAAATCATCTCATTTCTTTGTGATTGTGCTCCCTCTGATCATCCACTTACATCAGAAGTTGGAATTTAGGTGCATTTAAATAAGGTCCAGAATCAGATAATAATCAGATTTTTGTGTGTGTTTATGCGAAGTTACCAGTGATAGCAGGCAGAAACGGGTCTCCAGTAATTCCAGTCTTCCTCTCAGGGAACGGCACCTCTAACATTTCAGGAGTGACCCAGTTTAAGGACCTGTTAAAACACACACACACACACACACCATTAAGTGACATATTTTACTGGCATCATAACAACAAATTGTCTCCAAGACTCAGTTTTTTATGAGCAACATTGTATTTTCTTGTGGAATTGCTATGAGGTAATTCTCAAATGTTAGACCCTAATCAGCATTTGAAAAGAATTACTTTTAGCTGTATTATTTCTGTATTAAATATGATTGGCCTGTAGATTGTTGAGAGATCATCTGAAACCCAGAGTTTGCCCAGCCCTATTAAACTCAGACAAACCACACCCACGCCCGGTAAAACTGACCGTATTCTCCTCTGCAGAGTCAGGTCTTTCTGCTCGTCATCACATGAGTCGTGGCAGAAGACCCACTTGTGCAGGCGTGTCATGATCAGCTTCTCTACATGCTCCATGACCTGGTGCACCTGGGGCTCCTGCAGGCCTGCAGATCACCCAGAGACAGAGACCAGACTCAGCATAATCTAGAACATAATCTAGACCTCTGGAAAGGCCACACAAACACACTGAAATTGAAATGGAATAGAAATCCACAAATGTTGAACCATATCACTTTTTGTAATGTTTTTTAGTCAAAGACAATATTAATATTGTGTCTTAAAGTAATTTAATCTGAAAACGACAACAATGCCTTAGTGACTGAATAATACCAAAAGAAAAGGGAAGAGGAAACTTTACGCAATTAGTTTCATAAGGATATGTCCAGTGATTAAGTATGATTTGATATATATATTAGTCACAAACCAGCACTAAATAAATAAACATTTTGACAGCCGAACACAAATTCTATTTTCACCTTCAATTTGAAACTACAGGCAGATAAAAATGTGCTTTAGACTGTGGGAGCAGTCTCTCTTTACTCACCATTAAAATATTCAGCAAAAGTCTGGTAAAAATCTTGGACTAGATCGGACTGTTTCTGCACTGGCAGGTCCTGTACAGTAGGAAAAGCACTTGAAACTCACAGGTCACGTTTGAAATGTAGTACTTGTAGTACTACTACCATACATGGTACGTACATGGTAGGCTTCCATAGTGTTGAGGAAGGCCGTACAGCGGGACTGCAGGCGCTGGGAGGGAGGGCTTCGCAGAACCTTGAGGAAACCAGGGAAGTCTCCCGGCTCCAGGCTCTGGTAGGCCTTCAGCGGGCTGTCGTGGATCTCTATTGGCACTAGCAAGAAAATGTAAAAAACAAGATTATTGAGTGCACTTGTCAGTGCATTAGTGTTCTTCATATCTGCACTTGGAGATTAAAAGAACCTTCAGATGTATTTAGAGCAGAGTGAATTATGAACCACTAAACACCACAAATGTTTGTAGGTTTGTGTCAGTGCACAGAGACACAGAGGCTGAAAGACAGGTTAGATTAGTCATTTCACTAAAACAAAGTCATCATCATTATATGCTTTTTCTATGTTTTTAATTTGAGTTAATTTGAGTTTAAGTTTATCAGTTTAACTTCCTGACTGAACGAGGACAGCAGATCTGACATGCATTGAGGTAGTTGAGGTAAATATTAACAGAGGCCAAAAATTAGACCAATAAAAATAAATAAATAAATTCCTTATGTGTAAATTGGATTGCATTTAGTAGAATATATGCCATTCTGATTGCTATACTGTGCTACTGTGCAAGATTATATGTTTTTCAGTGCAATAAAACATCCATCTTATCTTATTTTGAAAAAAGTTACCATGGCTTTAAAAAAAGATTTGGTTAGAATTTTAAACCTGCCTGGTAGAATTCAAATTTGAATGACTGAAATCTCAATTGCATCACACGTATTTCAGAACATACAGGGTTAGCAGCTTTGACACAGAATAATGGAAGATCAGTCATTACTTGCAGAGGGAATCATGTCACTTCTTTAACAAGTGCAGTTTTTAGGACTGTATTAATTAGGACCATTTAAATTGTGGTTTTGTTTTGGTTGGATTGACCCCAATACCTGGTTTAGGTGAAGACGGGTTGCCCAAGAACAGCCTTCTCACGGTATGGATACGACGGCTTTTCTCACTGTTCTTCTTCTCCTCAAACTTGGAGAAGGTGACCGGTGTCCCATCACTGCCGGCTCTGCAGGTCAAACAGAGGCACAGGTTAGGACATGCAGTTGGTAGTGGTGTGTTTTGGTGTACACACCCCGTACCTGCTGTCCTGTGGGTGTGCTCCGGGGGCACGGGCTCTGTCTCGCCAGCACTTGGAGCAGTAGCCTTGCCATGCCGGGTTGCCGTAGTAACCACAGGAGTTCTTACACAGGAGCTCCTGTTGGGACACGCGGATGCTCCTCTTCTTGTCCTTCCACATGTTGCAGCTTTAGACGACTGAAATCACACAGATCATCAAGAGTTTAGACAATTTCAGAGACAAGTGCGTATGAAAGCTTTGGATGATTCATTTGCACTTCTTTTGATCTACGGATGGGCAATTTTGCCTAAAAAATTTTTTTCACCTCTCTCCACATAGGTGTATAATTCAAGTTGTAGTGCAAGTAAAGTAATAGCTCCTTCTAGGTAAATGCAGCTAAAGCATCTGGTGTTACTTCTACATTAAGTTGAGAAATGATCAGAAGTGCTTTAACCTATTGGCGGAAATCTATCTCCATTTAATGAGCGAGATCAAACGAACAAACCCGAACAGTGTTGGACCTGCATTAAACATGGAGCAGATGTGATCTGCTCTTTCACTACATTTCATTTGGAGTATCTGATTTCAGAGCAGTGATAAACTTCTTTCTTTCCTCTTCTCCAAGAGGAATATACGAAGAAAGAAACTCTGCTCCCTGTGATGCAGTGAGCAGCCTTTCTTGTATTTCCTGTGCCATTTCCAAGGCAAGGAAATAAGAGAGGGAAATAAAATAACATTTTCTTCAAAATACATTGATTTGAACTTTAAATTATACTAATTGATTTAATAGTTTTTGCCCAACCCTAATCTGGTGGGATAATACCTGTTGTAAATATAAATTATAGTAACAAACAAAAGTTATGTTGGAAATGACAGGAAGCATAGTTCTTTTTTTGTTTTGTTTTTTTCATCAAATTGATTGCAAATATACATAAACATATATAAACAAATTATTATAAACATTACATACAAGAAAACAGATAACCAATATACACAAAAATTACAAGACAAAAGGGCAGTTAAATGATTCGGGTTGATAATTTCAGTTCTTTCTAAGGCAAGGCAAGGCAAGGCAAGGCAAGGCAAGGCAAGGCAAGGCAAGGCAAGGCAAGTTTATTTGTATAGCACAATTCGTACACAAAGTAATTCAAAGTGCTTTACAGAATAAGAAATACATTAAAAACACAATACAAACCATTCATAACATAAATAATCATCATAACATTTTAAAATAGAGATGAGACATTAAATTAGAGAGAATTAGAGAGAAGAGAAGAGTGCAGAATGGAAAATGAAAAACCTTTCAGTCATATGCACAGCTAAACAGAACTTTTTTTTTTTAGCCTGGATTTAAACAGAGTCAGAGTAGAGGCCTGTTTCACATGTTCAGGGAGACTGTTCCAGGTTTTAGCTGCATGAGTCTGAAATACTGACTCCCCGAGTTTAGTCCTGACTCTGGGCACCAGCAGCAGTCCCTGAGGTCCCCAGAGTGCGAGATGGTTCATACGGCACTAACATGTCACAGATGTACTTTGGAGCTCGGCCATGGAGAGACTTGTACACAAGCAGAGCTGCTTTAAAGTCTATTCTCTGAGCCACAGGAAGCCAGTGCAGAGACCTGAGCACAGGACTTATGTGCTCGTACTTCCTGGTTCGAGTCAGGACCTGAGCTGCAGCGTTCTGGATATACTGTAGCTGTTTTACAGCTCGTTTGGAGAGGCCAGTGAGCAGGCCGTTACAGTAATCTAACCTACTGGAGACAAATGCATGGATAAGTCTCTCCAAGTCTGCTTCAGGCAGTAGACCTTTGATTTTTGCTATGTTTTTTAGATGTTAAAGGCTGCAGATGTTATTGATTTGATGTGGCTGTTAAAGTTCAAGTCTGAGTCCATTATTACCCAGAGATTTCTAGCCTGATTTGAAGGTTTTAGAGAGAGACACTGGAGGTAACTGCTGACACTGTCTCTTTGTTTCTGTGTGCCCAAGACTATGACTTCTGTCTTGTCTGAGTTTAGCTGGAGAAAGTTGTTTTGCATCCACACAGTGAGCTGTTGGATGCAGCGGCAGAGTGAGTCCACTGGTCCATCTGAGTGTTGTCTGCAAAGTTGTGGTAGGACACATTATTGCTGCGTATTAACTGGCCTAAAGGCAGTTTCTAAATTGATAACATGTAATTAGCTTAAAATAATATTTTGCATTTAGATTGCATTTGAATTGAAAGATATTAAGACTGGTATTATTCTGCTTACAACAAAGATTTTATTTTTTTTTAATCAATATTGTTGTCAGATTAATAAAATAAAATATCTCTTTTCCAAGCTTAGTTCCCACACCACAAAAGATTTAAAAAGGTTTTCAATTTCACACCAAAAAAATTAACAAAAAAGATTTTCTGCATTACAGGTCAGAAAGTTCTATTTTAGAGAGTTGCATATTGATAACGTCACTCTGGGACATCCATCCATCCATCTTCTCCCACTTAATCCAGCTGGGTCGCGGGGGCAGCTTGCTGCCCAATCCTCATAGCACCTGACCCCCCCTATGAACCCCTCTGCGGGTGATGAGCCCACAGGAGGGTGGACGTCATGGTCCTTGATGTTAGTTCATAGGGGTGCGGGCATGTTTTGAGTTGATGGGGGGAAACCGGAGTACCCGGAGGAAACCCATCCAGACATGGGGAGGAACATGCAAACTCCACACAGAAAGGCCCGGGCGACCCAGGGATCGAACCCGCAACCTTCTTGCTGTGAGGCCCAAGTGTTGCCACTCAGCCACCGTGCCGCCACTCTGGGACAATGCTTTCCAAATGTTCACCACAGTTTACACAAGAAACATATTTTTATGCTACTTTAAACCAGCCATGTCCAACCTATGGCCCTCAGACCAGTTGTTTTGCCCCTCAGGCTTCCAGGTGAATTAGCCCGTACTACCGCAAGTACCGGTAGTACTTTTTACTGCATGTTTTTGAAATCTACCTTGATCAAGCAACTTTGATGTGTCCTTTTGAGGGTCTGGAGGGTCATTCAAACCTGTTATAAATGCACAGATTTGAATTACTTACTGTTCTGACCCCCAGTCTATGACTCGATCAGCCCCAAAGCTGGTCTGTGTTTTAATATGTGGCCCTTGATGAAAAAGGTTTGGACACCCCTGCTTTAAACATTATTTCAACAAGATAAAGGAGTTTACTGTATACTATTGTATTTGTCAAATAATAATCTCTGTGGCCATTAGCAAGTTTTGGCCTGCTCTACAGCATGGTTGCTATATAACAATTATGGAATTACCTCATATGAAATTCCTTAGCCTGATCACATGATTTCCAACAAGGAAGTCAAATTTAAAACCTAAAATGGTTAACATTAGTTGGATCCGGAAGGATGGGATGTTTTGGGTACTTTCCCCATTGTGAAGTGAGAGTTTAATGTTGACAATATTAAAGAAACTGTATGTAGTCTGCACTCTTACTGCTTTAAAGCCCTACAATCACAACTAAACATGTGCTGTCAGACTCTTAACCTGCACATAGAGGACAGATCCAAGCTTTTCTCATTCTCAGTCTATGGACAGGCCTTTCACTCTACTACTACAACTACTACTTTACACTTCTACTCGAGTACTATTTTTGCTATTCTAACCTATTGCTAGGCGGCACGTGTGGAGTTTGCATGTTCCTCCCCGTGTCTGGATGTCCGGTTTCCCCCAAACCCAAAACATGCCCTATGAACTAACATCAAGGACCATAATGTCCACCACTCCTGTGGGCTCACCACCTGCAGAGAGGTGGGGTCAGGTGCTATGAGTATTGGGCAGCAAGATGCCCCCGCGACCCAGCCGGATTAAGCGGGAGAAGATGGATGGATGGAACCTATTGCTATTCTAATTGATCAAATAAGCACAGGTTATAAGTGATCAAGATAGCTTGTTAATATGTGCAATCAGCCCAATAGCTTCACCTTGAATTCATATTTTAAGTACTTTTTCCCCTAAAAGTTGAAGGTTAAATCCCTCCAGCATGACAGTCAGCTGATGGAAGGAGATTAGAGGAGCAACAGGCTAATGTTAGCACACAGCACATGTAAAAATAGACTAATGCTATTCGTTTTAATCACTGTAATTCATGTATACACTAGAGATAACGTCACATTTAAATGAGGTTAGACTCACCTGTTGCACGGAAAATCAAGTTACTTCCTCATTTAAAAAGATCCCTTCACTTTTGCTTGGCGACTCCAACCATTTACGATCGAGTGGACGAAATATGGTTTCTCTTATAAAACCAACATCTAAAACGAAGTTACAAAACAAACACAGCTAAAATGTACGGTTTGTCGTTATCAGACGAACAAACTTGGAGGTAGTGAGGAGAAAGTGGCGGAGTAAGCAGCTTTCTGAACACCGGAAGTTGAGACGGAACAATATCGACTGTAAAGTTTAACACAAAAGTCAAATTCATGAATTGTATTTCTCGCAATATTTATGTACATGAAATAGATTATGTACTGAAATATAAATAAAGGCCAGTTTTTTATCATTACAAAGCAATGCGTACGTATAGAATGACGTTTTGGAAAATTAAATTATGATTTTTTTTTATTGTGAAGGTCTGTACAGGAAACAAGTGGGCGGGGATTTCTAACTTTTCCCCGTCTGCCTTTTTGTGATTGGTTGATTGATTTTGTGTTCATTTTCAGTGCAGTAAGTGTTCACTTCAAAGGGCCCGTATTACGCTGTTTTCATTCACACAAACCCTCCATGTTTAGACAGGAAAACGCTAGGTTCCACCTTGTGACGTCATGTGCTAATAGTGTACGGAAAGTGCTCCTCTATGTTTTTAAAGTACATACACTTTCACTAGAATAATTTGCAGAGGTGGAACCAAGTCGTTGTTTTGCAAGTCTCAAGGAAGTCTCAAGTCTTTCAACTCAAGTCCGAGTCAAGTCCCAAGACAAAGTCCGGAAAGGCCAAGTCGAGTCTCGAGTCATTGGCTCATAAGTCCAAGTAAAGTTCAAGTCGTCTGCTTTGAGCTTCAAGTCATTTCAAGTCCATCCATCCATCTTCTCCCGCTTAATCCATCTGGGTCGCGGGGGCAGCTATGCGCCACCCAGTCCTCTGTGCACCTGAACCCCCCTAATGAACCCCTCTGTGAGTGGTGAGCCCACAGGAGGGTGGACGTCATGGTCCTTAATGTTAGTTCACAGGGTGCTGCATGTTTTGAGTTGATGGGGGAAACTGGAGTGCCCGGAGGAAACCCATCCAGACACGGGGAGAACATGCAAACTCCATACAGAAAGGCCCGGGCGACCATGGTATGTTGGTGGTATATTTATATATGAGTATTTATATAAAAGATGTAGAAATGCAAAATTTTCCTTTTTAAATGTCAGCTGACAAGATTTTCATTACGAAGAATCATTATGGTCAGAATAGAAAGAAGTAAGATTTAAAAATGCAGTTATTTTGTCATGTAGTCTGCACTGAAATGCAAGGATCATGTTCTATGTAGTTCCCTCTGTTTTTGAGAACAGCATCTCACAGTACTTCAGTCACACCCAAAGTAACAAACAGAGAAGTGGGAGGGACATGTTCCAGTTTGTTCCTGTAAAATGAAGCACCGCATGTAACAACTGTAAAGAGAAAAGTATTTTCTAAAAACAAATATTTTTAAGGAGAAGTATCAAGTCTTCTCAAGTCACAGGCCTCAAGTCCAAGTCAAGTCCCAAGTCTTAGTCCATTTTATCAAGTCAAGTCTGAAGTCCTAAAAATAGTGACTCAAATCTGACTCGAGTCCATCTGATCATATGGATAATCTCAGCCCTGGAATTGGCAATCTCTACTGAACTATATATCAGATGTAGCTATTGACTTGAAAACTACCACTACATGACACCACAAGGTGGAACAGATGATTTTGAGCTTTGGAGATGTACACAGACTAATAAAGTGTTACTTAAACATGTGTGAATGAAACAAAAGACAACTCTTAATTCTTATTCCAACTTGGTCTATAGAAAAAATATATTTTGTTTGTTTTGTTTTGTTATATTTCGTATGAACTTGCTATGAAACATTCTCACAGAGGTGGGTAATACTCGGTTCCAGTTACTTTGAGTATCTTTTTGTGCATTATTTTAAGTTTTGTCCTTGTAATGACATTCACTTCAAATTATAAATAAGATGTTACGTCAAAACAGTTACTTTTTTAGTTACTCTTACTTGAGTAGTGCTTTTCCCAAATGCTTGGACTACTACTTTGTACTTCTATACTTGAGTAATACATTTTTCTCTACGCACTTCTGCATATTCATGTGATTCCAGGAATGTTCTTCAAGTAAAGTAAATAAATACAAACCTGTTTGGACCACATAATCAAGGATGTTTTGTAACAACAGACTGACTCAGAAAAACAGCACAGGGAAGTCTTGGAATGGAAACAAACACTCTTCTGGTAACTCTGTAATCTCCTAATTATGTCCATGTATGAGCCTACCTGTAATGGTTTATGCCATTTTTCTGGTGGAATCTACATTATCTCCTTGTTTCCATGGAGACGTTATTACCTGGAATGTTCCACAGTATAGCATTAAAGGTCCAATATGACGCAAAATTGACTCTTGTGAACTTTAAGCCAGGTTAAGATGTGGTTATCTCCTCAAAAACAGACCTGGAGTTATGTTTTGTTTCATTCACACATGTTTGAGTAACCCTTTATTATGAGTCTCTCTACATCTTCAAAGCTCAAAATGCTCTGTTCCACCTTATGATGTCATGAGGTGGTAGTTTTCGAGTTAACAGCTCATTTTTACCTTTAGTTCAGTAGAGATAAACATGAATGAAACAAAACACAATTCCAGGCTAGGCTATTTGTGATAAGGAAACTACATTATAACAGATCAGAAAATATTATAAAATGGGCCCTTTAACTACCATTTAATGACATCACAAGGTGGAACAAAACATTCTGGAGATTGAGACAGACTAATAAAGGTTGCTTTAAACGTGTGAATGAAATAAAACACAACTCCAGGTATGTTTTTGAGGAGGGAACAACATTATAACATGGCTTAACACTCACACGCATCACTTCAATACAGGACCAGTAATACAGTAATATTAAAAGTTCTTTCTCTTTTTTGGAGAGCCTGACCCTTCAAATGCACCAACAGACCAAAATGGGAGTTATGTCAGATGTTTAAGAGAGGTTGTTGAATGTTGAGGTGAAAGATCATTGGGGTCAGAAGAGGCTGATCCTGCGATGTTAAGACTGTGGCCCCTTTTTCTTCTTCTTGTACTCACCACCACTTTGCCAGATAATTCCATCATGTTCAGTAGTGCTAACTGAGCTCTATGTTATACTTACCTGTTTTGTCGTCTATCCAGGTTCCGTTTGTTTCCTGAGTGGACCAGCTCAATTTTTTTGTTAGAATAAACTGTTAAAGCTGCCTTTGTCTTGGCTCTGCTTTGGGGTCCTACAGGGATACTTCCACTCCTACTTGATTAATATTTCTGCTTCCTCTTCCCACTGAGTAAATCTACAAGTGACAAAAGTGTGTGACAATATGAAATGATTTAAACATTTGTGTTTCTTGCAGTGCTCCTTCAGATATGATTTTGCTTGTCTCAGTTTTGTGTCTGTCCTTTGAAAATACTAGATTTTGTGCATAATTGTTTTGTACATTGCACATTGTACATTTGTACATTACAATAACTTGAAATCATCAGTCAGATGTTATGTCCCAACACTTACTGTTTTGTTTTTTTGAGTAGTAGTTTTTCCAAACACTTTTTTTACTCTTACTTGAGAAATTTTTTGGACTACTACTTTGTACTTCTACTTAGTGAAATTATTTTGAGGTAATGTCACTCTTTCTTGAGTACAATAGCAGAATGAAAGATGGTGCCTTTCATTCTGATACTAGAGTCTCTTCAGGTTATGTTCTGTGTTGGCGTGTTCATTTTTCCACTATTGTTACTAGTTCAACAGAGTATTTAGCCAAAAACACCATGTATTTCCTCAGTATAGGGAATATTCTCAGTATATGGACATGCCTCAGAATTTCCTCCCTGAACTGCAGAGGCTGCACTAGCACTGATTCATGACTGGCTGCAGGTGCTGGGGTTTAGGGAGTGACCGTTCAGATCAGAGAGTTATTTTAGGTATGAATAAATCAGCATTAGTTATATTCAAGTCTATAAAACTGAACTGAAATAATACTGGCAAACAGTTCCTTTAACTAATAGCCTACTTTGACTGAGTCACATTTATTTTTATTGTAGCAATATTGCATAATACTTTTTATTTAGAAGATGCATCATTTCAAAGGCTAAACATAGACCTACTTTCAGTTTTAAGCATTTAAACCAGGGGTCTCCAGCCTTTTTTCTCCAGTGAGCTACCTTTACAAAACAAAAAAATGTTAGAGCTTTCTAGTAAAATTAATTCTCACTTTGGCTTCATGTAAATAAATATCAAAAGTCTTTTCAGCAGTTCTTTGAAATGAACGGATTCAAAAGTTTCGGATCCCATAAAAGAGCAGAGAGTCCCATCACTAACAGGGAAGGTGTCAGCAGTCAGCAGCATTCCATGATAGTAACCAGATTTTCAAAATTCTAAACTGGGACACATCCGGGTTGGGATGGTTGGTATAAATAAAACTGAAAAAAGTGTGTAAGATTGTGCATTCTCGTGTCTGTATTTCTGTATTTTGGCCAAACAAATGACAATTTATCTCTTTAGTGTTGGCTGAGATCAGATTAGTCAAAAATTGTGATAGTCCTGTTTTAGTCTTGGTTTAGCGTTGATGTAGTTTATGTGATGTGGTTTAATCTTAATTTAGTCCTGGTTTAGATCAAATTGGTCAAAAATAGGGACACCTGAGTCATTTCTTCATAAAACTGGGACAAATCACTGGTTTTGTATAAATCTGCTGGGACAGGGTACACAGGGCTCCAAACTGGGACTGTCCTGGAGAAATACCCTGTGATAGGATAATAAGATGAGCATTCTCCCACAAAAATACTCGGGTTTATTTTGAGTGCGTGGTGGGCGGGGCCTCAGGGGTGGGGCTCTGACGCTGGCCAATCAGGAAACGCGCTTCCTGAGCTACTTCCTGATCCGGACAGAACGTAGCGGAGCAGTTTGGTCAGCTGGCTCCGAGCTGGATCCTTCCACTCTGCTGCGTCAACTCTCCACAACTTTCCTCTGTCCTCAAGCGCCCAAGCGAGCGCCTCAAAATGCCCCACCGCAGGACTTTGAACGCCTGGGACTTGTGTACACGGCTCTAACCCGCGGACAGCAGCCCCCGCGTCCCCCTGCGCCGCTCCGACACTCATGCACACCCCACTTTTATTGTTGTAGCTTGTTGGCTAACGTTAGCTATTTGTCTGATGCGTCGCCGACATGGACAGTAGAGAGGCGTCTTTGCGGCTCAGGTACCGCCGTCCCCCTCTCAAACAAGAGCAGGATGAGGACTCGGACTGTGAGGAGGGCCCGCTGTCCCTCCGGAGCTCGGACATGCCCGGGATGCAGCAGGTCATCCACAGTGGACACTTCATGGTCTCGTCGCCGCACATCGAGCACACGCCGAAGAAGGGCTACGACTTCGACACTGTCAACAAACAGACGTGTCAGACGTACCACTTCGGGAAAGCCAGCATGTCCCACATCTCCATAGACGCCTCCCTCACCAAGCTGTTCGAGTGCATGACACTGGCTTACAGGTAACTGGACACGGCCCCACGCGTCTCTAAGCGCTCTTTTCCCTCCTATTCCACTACTATCACACGGTCTAAAGTCAAGTCTCCAGCACTGAGCAGCACCCACACTTAGCGGAATTAAAGGCATGTAATCCCTGTGGAACAGTGTCATTCCAAGATCTGAACATGCATTAAGTGTGCACATTGAGTGGCTGCACCAGTTCCATTTAAAAGGCCCATATTAGGCAATTTTGGATCTATGTTCTAATGTAGTTTCCTCATCACAAACAGACCTGATGTTTTGTTTGTTTCATTCACACATTTTGAACACACACACTGTATATTTAGGATGAGTTCTTCTCTAAAACACAAAACACTTGCTTTTTGAGCATTGTATATGTAGACAGACTAATAATAAATAGTTACTCAATCAAGCGTGAATGTGTGAACTCCAGGTATGTTTTTGAGGAAGTAGCAGCTTTCTAGCACTGCTTAAAGAGTTATTTTATATAATATATGACCGTATGAATAAATACACTGATACGGGACATATTCAGAACGTATCCAAAGGTAGCTGACAACAGAAGCAGCCAATTACTCCAGAACTAGAAGTTATGAAAATACTCACTGGGAAGTTGCCTAACTTTTTTTTTACTACTGTTATAAAACAATATACTGGCCTTGAACAGACCCACCCTCTTCCATTAAAACTTACGTATAGTCTGTATTGGTGATTTCAGACTCTAGAATCTGATGATGTTATACTCTCAGATGGAGGCAAGAGCCAGTTCTTCCTATTGATTAAGTAAGTGTTTAAGTAAGTGTTTATTTATATAGCGCTTTTCACAGACAGATGTCACAAAGACGCTTTACAGAGGATTATTTACAGAGCATTCTTCATTCATTCCATACACGGTGGTGGTAAACTACTGTTATAGCCACAGCTGCCCTGGGACAGACTGACGGAGGCGCGGCTGCCAAGCCAAGCCAATGGTCCCTCCAACCACCACCATCACTCACTCACACAACTTTTTTACGTTGTACATTGCCATGAATTAACAAAAAGGTAAATACCCAAATATGGTACTTGTATTTTTAGTATTGACTAGACCCAGGGCCATGCTATATTACAATAAAAAATCTACATTTGAACAATATTCTTTTTACCTACCCCCCCATCTGTATTAAATAGTATTTGCCTATAGAATATTGTAATGTCATCTGAAAACCAGCAGTTGTACGCAATGCTCATGCTCAAAGACAATTGATTAAATTCACTGCAAGCTTTCTGCATCAAATTAGAAAGTGTTTTATTGGCTGAGAATCAGGAAGTGTCCGGGTAGCAGGCTAGTTGTTGTTTGCATTACCGTGACAGTAAATTTAGTAAAAAGCACTTATAAACTCATCTCTGTGAATAATTAGGAGGCTTGGAATGCATAAGGGGAGTGACTTTGAACCACTGCAAATTGTGAACTGGTTTATCACATTTTAAGACTAAAAAATCTGGTACAGTGGCTTTTAAAAGTAGAGCAGAAAGATTTCATGCAACTTTAGTACCCTGTAATAGGCAAAGTATTTCTGTGTAGATTTCCACGTGATGTAACGCTGTCAGCTGAATCCACCCTCACTACAGTAAAATTGCAGTCACAAGCCTCCTCTTAATGTAACTTCCTACTTCAAACCACACAGCCGGGCCTTTACTTCTTTTTTCTTTGGGCCCTTTGTAAACCGAGGACACTCAGTGTGAAGCTCTGTCTACAATACGTATTTCTTCGGCTCTTGAAAAAAAGTTGCCTAAAAATATCCATCAGCCCCCCCTCGTCGCCTCCTCTGCTCCTCCTCCTCCTCTGGCCCTCAGAGCACATAGACTGATCCGGCAGCATTCTTCCTGGTTGTATGTTTGCATTGTACTTTGAGATAACTAGGACCCCCCCTACTCCCCGTGCGAGTTACGCTCCGATAAGTGAGTCTTAACTTGTACATAGGCGAGCGCTGGTATTGTGTCAGCTGTCAGGGCAGAATGAATGGGGCAGCTCTGGTCAGGGCATATTTCGACTGTGGCCAGGTGGGTGAGAGGGCAGGGTTGTTTTAGGATACAACCCCTGTACACTATTAGCTCCATTTAAACATACAGTAGTAGGGAGCATTTCAAAAACGTGTATCCTTATTCTGAGCGGGCTTGCAACTCCACAAACCTTACTCTTATTTGGCCCAGAAGAGGACCTCCTGCTTGTTTCCATGGAAATGTTGTTCCTTTGGCTTTAATATTCCACACTTTGACACAAAATGTACCTATCTCCATGGAGAAAGTTCTGAAGCATGGTTTAACCTTTCTATTTCCATGGAATCATACAGTTAACTTTCCACCTCCAGAAAGTTACATATTATTAAAGGGATATTTTGGGGTTTTTGACATAAATCTGTATGGCATCTCCTTCAGCAGTGTTGTGCATCAACACTGACTTACCTCCCGACAGCGTCCGGTGAGCCGAGTTCTTGCCCAGTTTTGGTGCTGATGAAAGTGTCCGGCAAGTTGGCTGGAGTCATGAAAATAAAGTGTTTTTCTTCTCAAAACAATATGTGTTCAATAGAGTGATACATTTGCATCACAAACTGTCCACGAAAAAGTCAGCCATCATAATCACGTGGTGCTATTTTCTCTCCGTTCGTATCACTGCACGCTGCCGCCAGATGACAGCCGCGCCTGTTTCAATGTGTTTACTGCTCCGAAAGTTAACAACGACATGTCGAATTTTGGCATTAGTATGTCTTCATCATCACTGTTGTAGTCTACAACGCCAGAAGGAGTTACAATGGGCAGAGAGAGACGAGGGACAGAGAAGTGGTATAAGTTGAAGCTGGAGCCACAGCAGGAGCCGTGAGAGACCGGGTGACCAACAAATGGTGGTGCACTTGTTTTAAGTGTGAAATAATGCTGACAGAGGTGGAGAGCTACTTCTGCCACAAAAGGGATCTCAGCATGCCACAGATGCAAGACCTTTCAATTGATGAGGAGATGAGGAGGCCAGCGTGCAGCTTCTGTCTGCCTCACAAATCAGAACGGCTTTCCTGCAATCCTAAATGCTGGTGTCTTGCAGACCTTTTTCCACATTGAAGCCTATGGCAAGAAGCCAAAGTTTCCTCAGAATAATGTCCGTGACAGGAAAATGGTGGAATGTGTGTGGAGATTCAGCCAGATTTTTGTTGTTACAGCTTGGATATTCTTATATAGCTTATACAAGCGCATATATATATATATATATATATATATATATACCTCATATATATATATATATATATATATATATATATATATATACACATATGTATATATATATATATATATATATATATACATATGTATATATATATGTATATATATATATATATATATACACATATGTATATATATATGTATACATATACATATGTATATGTATATATATATACACATATGTATATATATAGTATATATATATATAATATATAGTATATATTGCTGTAGCTCTCACATTAGCTTTTTCACGTCGTGGCAGTCATCGGTCTGAGCACATAAAGTCTGCTAAACTCTGCTGAAAAAAGGCTGTCACCTGACTGGCATAGACTGGCAGCAGCGCACAATGATACGAACAGAGAGAAAATAGCACCAAGCCATTATGAGGTCTGACATTTTCATGGACAACAGTGTTGTGATGCAAATGTATCACTCTTTTGAGCACATATTGTTTTGAGAAGGAAAATGCTTTAATTTCGTGACCTCAGCCAACTTGCCAGACACTTTCATCAGCACCGAAACCGGGGAAGAACTCTGCTCACTGGACGCTGTCAGGAGGTAAGGTACTGCTGACAGGGGCGTACAGATTCATGTCAAAAAGCCCAAATTATCCCTTTAAGAAAAATTGTATTTATTTGTATAACACAAAGGGTAAACCAAGACCAATCCAAGTCTAATGTAGGATTTAATGAAGAAAATCATACAGGACACTTCTGTAAAATTGTATTGTATTGTATAATAATTTCTATTTCTTTTCTATTGCATCTGTTCCTAGCCAATATTGCAATATCAATATTTTTGCAATATATTGTGCAGCACAGCCCTATTTCAAATTTTATTTTATGCACGCCTTGTGCTCTTGATATAATTTTATATTTTACATGTTTTAGCTATTATTGTCAATCGTCTTGTCTTAAATTGCCATATTTGTGAATGTTTGGCCATCGACAATGGTAGTAAAGGTTTTCTGATTTTGATTGGTGCCTTTCCAGTAATTTCAGGGTGTATCCGCCTGACACAAGTTAGGCCACAAAGTTCAGTGACTTCCCTGTCAGTATAAATAAACAAAAGCGAAATTATTTGTTTTAACTAGTCTCAGAAAGAGGCGCCGCTATGGAGATTCCAGGGCTGAAATTTTCTAGTTTCTAGTAAAAGTGTATGGAGTTTAAAAACCCAGTGGCCACTTCCTGTACTTGATATCAGAAGGTGGAACACACTGTTTTCAGTCTGAGAGAAGAACTCCCACCTAAATTTGCAGTTTATGTGTTAAACATTATCAAAAACACAAATCCTCCATAGAGTCCCATAGAGTTACATAGAGTTGCATAACTATTTGACTCAGCCCTGAATGGGAGTGGATTGTGTATATGCCAGTGTGTGTTGTGTTCAGAGTTGTTTATGTTGTGGTGAATTCCGTGTGCCTCAAATGCACTGGACACCGAGCTGGATAGAGGGGGAGCACTAAGAATAACCATGTATAAGTGTGTGTGTGTGCGTGTGTGTAGGCTGCAGAGAGGAGCTGGTGTTGCTGTGCCGACTGGACTGTACATTCTGTTGAGCAGGAAGAGGGAAAGTGCCTGCTCATAGCTTTAGTCCCTGGGTCACACAGTCTGATTCCTGTTTGTGTGTGAACTGATCTGCTCCGAGTCCTGTGTGTGTGTGAGTGTGTGAATGTGTGAGAGTGTGAGTGTGTGTGTGTGTGTGTGTGAAAGTGTGTGAGTCGAGCTGCACTCTGATTCCTGTGTGTGTGTGAACAGAGCTGCACTTTAATTCCTCTGTGGGTGGTGAGAACCGAGCTGCACTCTGATTCTACTGTGTGTGTGTAGCTGAATGTGAAAGGGAAAGTGTGTTTACCACCCACAGCCCTCAGGTTGCACTTTCCGACTTTGAGAAATTCTAAGCACTCCTTTGCTCACTGTTTTTACTCCTCCAAATGAAGTTTTTTTTAAAAGGTTCTACACTCACAGCTGAGCCTGTGTCTCCAGCTCCTAAACCTGCAGGCATAGGACACATCCTGCATTTTGTGACTGGTCACTACTTAAACCCAGTTCAGAGAGGGGCAGTTTAGGTTCAAACCAACTGGATTTCACCATTGAAACTGGCCAACACAAATGAGAGAGTCACGTGATTCTGCTTTCTGATGGATTATCGTATTGAACCAAAACCAAAACCAAATCTTAGCATAAATAGCATCATGAGTTTTTGTAATGAACAGCTGTAATGTTGGTTTATTCTTATAAGAAGTATATTTGATTTGAACATGTTTACCTTGTATTTAAGGGCATTGGGTCACACTTTTCTGATGGAGAGTCTGCTACCTGCGTGTTTCCATGGAGATGTTTGCCTGAAATGATCCACAGCATGGCATTAAACCTGCTATGCAGTTCAATTGCTGCGTTTTTTATTGCTCAAAACATACATTCTTTTTGTGAGTCAGGCTTGCCTCTCCACAGACATCACCTTGAGATGTATAAATGCATTGCCTTTGGGACATTTCAGACAGAACTATGGCATGGAGACAAGAGGTGGTGGGCACCTTTAAATGACTTTGAAATATACCATAGTAGCAATTCCATGTGAAATTGACTTCAAGCTTAAGCATAGAAAAATGAAGACATTAGTTTTTTTAATTAAATTAATTTCGAACACAATGGCAGTACAGGACATATGATAAGTTAGAACATATATAATTCAGAAATTTTCTCAGCATTCAAGACCAGAGGGAAGTTTATGCATTTGACACTGAGATTAAACATGACTTCAGGATTTCACAGTTTGGTCTCCAAAGCTCAAAATGGTATGTTCCGCCTTGTGATGTCATCTAGTGGTAGTTAATATCTACCTTTTACCTTTAGTTCAGTATAGATATGCAATTCCAGGGCTGAAATGATCCAAATGATTGTAGTGAATGTGTATGGAGTTTATAGTAGAACTGTAGAGCACGTCCTGTATTATCACATGTGCTAATGTGCGCTAAACATGTGTGAATGAAACAAAACACAACTTCAGGTATATTTGTGATGAGGAAGCAACGTTACAACATAGGTCAGAAAAGTCCCTAATGCACAAGGTTTTCAGAAGCTCCACTGAGTACATTTGGAACTTTCTGAACCATTTCATTGCAAAATCTCGGTGTAAATCATCTGGTCTTCTGTTGCTTATGTTTGACAGAGGCAGTCTACTCAGCGTATTTCTGTTTATGTAACCTATCCTGTACAGGCAAGAAGCACATTTCAAGCACTTCCTCAACCCAACCCCCCGTTCTACTCCACTGCATACTTCTGATTTCACTGTTTTTGATTGAAATGCTGCGCTTCTCTCTTTTAGTGGGAAGCTGGTGTCTCCCAAATGGAAGAACTTTAAGGGCCTGAAGTTGCTCTGGAGGGACAAGATCCGCCTGAACAACGCCATATGGAGGGCCTGGTACATTCAGTGTAAGTGTGGGTGAGAAACGTGTGCACGACTGCTTGGTTATTTTCCTGATTTATATGAGTATTGATGTGATGAGAGTCACCTGTAAAAAACAGAATTTTTGATACAAATATAACCATATTTTCTGTCAAATTACCACGTGGCCTTATTTTAGAAGATCGGTCTCATTCAGTGGTGCAATGAAATAATAAGTAAATGTAGTAAAGTACTATACTTAAGTATGCATTTTAGTACTTAACTAAAATTTAAAATGGGATACTTTTTACTTTCACTTCACTACATTTGAGAGCGGGTATCTGTACTTCTGTAAACCACTACATTTTTGAACTGAACTAAAATGTAAAGGTCTTTGTTATGATTGTTTGAGACCTGCTGAAAATGCTGAGGGGTTTATTCATTGCCTAAGCAAACAAAAACATACTAGTAAAAATGGCTACAAAAAATTGTAAAATCTGTTGTTTTTGTTGAACAAAGTTCAGCAGAAAAAAAATCAAAGTCAGTACATTTTATTAGACCTGGAAATACATGCAATATTTCTTTTTATTTATTTATTTGAATGGGACAGCATGTATTAATGAACGACTAGTGCCGTAAATACACCGGATTTAGCTAGGAGCTAATTTCCATCCATAGTCCCATTGGAAGGGGTAAAACAGGATGCGGTATAAGAGCAGAACATGCAATGACAGACAATACTAAACACAGTCTAGATTAAGACATTACAACACAATACAACAAACATCATACACATAGTTGGACAAGACATGAAACAATTCTGTACAATCACTTAAAATGCCATGAGGTAGTTCTAATACTAAAGTGCTTTTAGTTAAAGTGCTGTGACTGTGCTCATTCACTCACTCACTACAACTTACATTCACACACTCAGCTTCATATACTCATTCACACATTCACACTCTTGCACAAACTAGTGTAGAAAGATTAAAGTTGTTTTTATTGATCACATCGTTGATTACTAAATAGCCAAGCTTTTAGTTGTTTTTTTAAATGACCCAAAGGTGGCGCTGTCCTTGACTGCAGCAGGCAGAGTGTTCCAGCTCAAACAGCCCTTTACAGAGAGAACGTTTTGGGCCAAGTTGCACTTTCTAAACTGGACCTCACAGTCTCCCCTCATTGTGGATCTCGTGCTGGTCTCACAGTTCCTTTTTTTGATGAACTCTTCCATAGGTGGGGAGGCAATGCCATTTAGGACTTTATATCCTAGACAACAATTTTTAAACATTTTTAGATTTTCAAAATTTAAAAAAATGGTATTTGTCTAAAAGTGGACATATACCTTTACTTTTTACAAAAATACCTTGACTGAAGTAGATTTTTAAGTATATACTTTTATTTGAGTATTTTTTGCTTCAATATGTGTACTTTTACTTGAGTACTTTCACCACCGGTTTCTTTGGGGATCAGTCTCATTAGGGCTGTACTGCTGTAGTCTTTTAGTTGATTGATCTTTTGATGCAGTCGTATGTATCATTTCTGCTCCACTTTCGTACGTACACAGACCCGTGTGTTCCAAACATTTCTAATGTCAAGGCTGCATTCTCTTAAGTTAGAGGACTGACCAAAACAGACAAAACAGAGGAAGAAATAAATATGGAGGCGGCCTGCTGGGTAAGAGAGAAGCATTTATTTGTTTTGCAATTGGTGCTTGTCACTTTTTTAAAAGCTTCCACCATCGAGTTATGTCCACTCCTCAAAAACGCCAAAAACATACACCATAGGTCATTGACTCCAGGAAGAATAGCTTTGTGGAAGCACAGCTAATGTAGGTCAAATAAAAATACAAAAAATACTATTGCCCCATGTGGTCAGTTCATATACAGCACAGTTGCTAAGATTCCACATGTTCTGAGGAGACAGACCAGATTACAGACAAAACAAAGCAGAGGATGGACAGAAGCCTCTGTGTGCATCCGTAAATAGAACATAGCTCCTAAATGAGTCTTTAGGGGTACAACATGCAACAGCCTTGAAGATGACATCGCCCCGCAGACTGTTGAAATGGGTGCTGAACTTTACTTGTTCAGAAGGTGGCACTTCCATTCAATTGTCAGTATAAATGTGGTCATTTTGGCTGTTGGGAGTTGGAAATAAGTAGAGAGGGCACTCATTAGAGAAAAAACAGTTCTTGGGGTCATTTTAGCATACTTCTTTGCAAAAGCATGCCACTTCTCCTTTTGCAGTTTGGCAAGGTGAGGAATCTGCTGTCTTCTGTAGGCTCTCAGACCCAGTTTCTCAGTCAGAAAATGATGGCTGGTCCTCTTAGAGACTTCTTCCCCAAGATTCTTCAGTCTTTGACTGAGTCTGTGGCAGGATTGGTGTCTCTTTCCCTTGGCTTTGAGGATGAAGTCCCTGGCCCTCAACCTCAGAACTGATGGGAGACCTGCACAGGGCATGTCTTAAAGGGAGTCTCAGGTTTGGTATCTCTGCCACCACTTCTTCATCCATTGTAAGCTTCTGCTAAGGTCCTGAGCTACCTCCCTGCAAGTTTTCCCTGCCCTGTGCAAGGCAATGACTTGAGCACAGACTTGAGGCTGTGAAAGTGCAGCTTTTCCAGATTTTTGTTTGGCCATCGTGGCAACACTACCAAAAAGGTTCTGTCAATGACATTCATGGTCAATCAAGAAATGTATGCATGAACTTTTGGGACACAGTGTATGAGAAATCTGCAATGCAACAGAAGACATGCTCTTTGGATGAAATTGAACTTCAGTCACTCCAAGCTGAAAACTCTAAATTATCTGAGGCTGTAGGTAATTTAATGGAAGAAGCAAAAAGAGCAAATGACTCAAACTATGAGCTCAACAGTGGTGGCTGGTGAATAGAGGGCGCAAGTGCGCCGCACTCCCTAAATTAACCTCTATTTAAAAAAAAAAAAATGATAAAGTTATTTTGTATTAGGCTATATGTTTAATATTTTGTTTACTGAACATGTATCTGCATAGCCCTGTTTTTATCATGTTAAATGTGCTTATATCACTGTATTTGAGTTGCATGTTTTATTTGAGTGCGCACAGTTGCTGCGCCCCAATGGAGGTCTATGGAGCAGGCTGAAACATTCAGACAATTTGACGTCATGATGTTGCTTTTGCCCATTAGTTTGTATTGCAGCCCCTGACAAAAACGTCCTGGTGCGCAGGGTGGGGACACACTCAATTCAAGTGATCTTTAGAAACATTATCACAATTCTGACCTATGAGGATTCAGCTGCTCTGTCCCGCCATAGAACTATGCTCACCCCAACAGGCTAATGCTACTGCTGCAAGCTAATGGATGGAGAACTACAGAGCTGTGTGCTATGGCCATAGACTGTATATATGAGTGGACTAAGCTAACCCGTTAGCTATTGCGTGCCAAATAGGAAGTGCACTAGGAGGCTCTTCCGGCTCCTTCTCTCCCTTTTTCCCATTGACTTACATTAGGACCTTATCGCTGCTCTCTTTGTAACTGCTGCACTGAGCCTCGTCATTTTGGTCTTAAATTGTTTGTATGAACCCGCTCTACGTGATCCTGAATGTGTCATTTCACTATCTTGTTCCTAAATCAAGATATGAACATAAATAATGGACCAATCAGACCCCTTCATTCCTTGTGGTCGCTGCTGCCTCGTGTTAGCAACAGGTTTGATTGACAGCTAGCGCATTTCGCTGCAAAGTAAGATTCTCCTTCCCACTTTCCTGCCCCGATTGACTATTTTTGAAATAAAATGACAAAATACAATTCCATCCATCCATCTTCTTCCGCTTATCCGGGGGCGGGTCGCAGGGGCAGCAGTCTAAGCAGGGGCTCCCAAGCTTCCTTCTCCCCAGCCACTTCCTCCAGCTCCTCCGGACGGACCGAGGCGCTCCTAGGCTGTGCCGAGAGACATAGTCCCTCCAGCGTGTCCTGGGTCTTCCCCGGGCCTCCTACCGTGGGACATGCCCGAACACCTCCCGAGGGAGACGCCCAGGAGGCATCCGACCAGATGCCCGAGCCACCTCAGCTGGCTCCTCTCGACGTGGAGGAGCAGCGACTTACTCCGAGCTCCTCCCAGGTGACCAAGCTCCTCACCCTATCTCTAAGGGAGCGCCCGCCACTCTGGCGCGGAGGAAACTCATTTCGGCCGCTTGTATCCGCGATCTTGTCCTTTCGGTCATTACCCAGAGCTCATGACCATAGGTGAGGGTAGGAACGTAGATTGACCGGTAATCGAGAGCTTCGCCTTTCGCTCAGCTCCCTCTTCACCACAACGGTCCGATACAGCGACTGCATCACTGCCGACGCCGCACCCATCCGCCTGTCAATCTCACGCTCCATCCTCCCCTCACTCGTGAACAAGACCCCGAGATACTTGAACTCCTCCACTTGAGGCAGAGACTCCCCACCCACCCGGAGAGGGCAATCCACCTTTTTCGAGAACCATGGTTTCGGATTTGGAACAGCTGATTCTCCTCCCGGCCGCTTCACACTCGGCTGCAAATCGCCCCAGTGCATGCTGCAGGTCCTGGTTCGATGGAGCCAACAGGACAACATCATCCGCAAAAAGCAGCGATGAAATCCTGTGGTCCCCGAACTGGACCCCCTCCGGCCCCTGGCTGCGCCTAGAAATTCTGTCCATAAATACAATGAACAGAACCGGTGACAAAGGGCAGCCCTCATGAGTCCAACATGCACCGGGAACAGGTCTGACTTACTGCCGGGCAATGCAAACATACAGTTCTGCCCGTCTGTCAATACAGGGACCGGACAGCTCCTTAGCAAAGGGCCCCGGACTTACATTTCTCGAGCACCCTCATTAGGGCACCATTTAGGGACACGGTCGAATGCCTTCTCCAGGTCCACAACTCTCTTGTTGACTGGTTGGTCAAAATACCATGAACCCTCGAGCACCCGATGGAGGGTGTAGAGCTGGTCCAGTGTTCCACCACCAGGCCGAAAAACCACACTGCTCCTCTTGAACTGAGGTTCGACTATCGGCCGAACTCTCCTCTCCAGTACCCTGGCATAGACTTTACTGGGGAGGCTGAGGAGTGTGATTCCCTGTAGTTGAACACACCTCCGGTCCCCCTTTATACAGAGGGACCACTCACCCCGGTCTGCCAGTCCAAAGGTACTGTTCCCGATCGCCATGCGATGTTGTAGAGACGTGTCAGCCAAGACAGCCCCACAACACCCAGAGACTTAAGGTACTAGGACGGATCTCATCCACTCCCGAGCCTTGCCACCGAGGAGCTTTCCAACCACCTCAGTGACTTCAGCCAGGGTGATGGATGAGTCCGCCTCTGGGTCCCCAGCCTCGGCCTCCTCTTCGAGGACGGACGGTGGGATTGAGGAGATCCCCAAAGTATTCCTTCCACCGCTCGACAACATCCTCAGTCGAGGTCAGCAGCTCTCCCCGCACTGTAAACAGTGTTGGTGAAGGACCGCTTCCTCCTGAGGCGCCGGACGGTTTGCTTGAATTTCCTTGGGGTCGCCCGACAGTCCTCCTCCATGGCCTCCCGAACTCCTCCCAGACCCGGAAGTTTTTGCCTCTGCAACTGCCCGAGCTGCAGCACGCTGGCCTGACGGTACCGCTGCTTGCCTCAGGAGTCCACCGGGCCAGTAAGGCCCGGTAGGACTCCTTCAGCTTGACGGGCATCCCTTACTCCGTGTCCACCACCGGTTCGGGATTGCCGCCGACAGGCAAGAGAGACCTTACGGGCCACAGCTACTAACGGTCAGATCAACAATGGAGGCCGAGAACGGGCCCACTGGCTCCATGTCCCCAGCCTCCCCGATCTGGGAGAAGTTTCTCCGAGGCGTGAGTTGAAGGCCACACTGACAGAAGGTTCCGCCAGACGCTCCCAGCAGACCTCACGATACGCTTGGGCCTGCCAGGTCTTTCCGGCTTCCTCCTCCGCCAGCGGACCTTAACTTCACCACCAGGTGGTGATCAGTTGACAGTTTCTGCTCCCTCTCTTCACCCGAGTGTCCAAGACACACGGCCGGGAGGTCAGATGACACGACAACAAAGTCGATCATCGACCGCCTAGGAGTCCTGGTGCCACGTGCACTGATGGACCCTTGTGCTCGAACATGGTGTTCGCAGGACAAACTGTGACTAGCACAGAAGTCCAATAACAGAACACCGCTGGTTCAGATCAGGGAGGCCGCTCTCCCAATCACCCTCTCCAAGTGTCACTGTCGCTTGCCCACATGGGCGCTTGAAGTCCCCAGTAGAACAACGGAGTCCCCGGGTCGGCGCACTGTCCAGCAATTCCTCCCAGAGACTCCAAGAAGGTCGGGTACTCTACACTGCTGTTCGCCCGTGAGGCCGACACCACAGTGAGAGACCTGTCCCCGACCAAGGCGCAGGGACGCGACCTCTCGCTCACCGGGTAAATCTCCAACACGCAGCGGCTGAGCTGAGGGGCGGCGAGGAGGCCCACACCAGCTCGCCGCCGCCTCCGCGGCCAACGCCAGAGAAATGGAGAGTCCAACCCCTCTCAAGGAGTTGGGTTCCAGAGCCCAAGCTGTGCGTGGAGGTGAGGCCGACTATATCTAGCCGGTAACGCTTGACCTCCCGCACAAGCTCAGGCCTCCTTCTCCCAGCGAGGTGACATTCCATGTCCCCAGAGCTAGTCTCCATGTCCGAGATCTGGTCGCCGAGGCCCCCGCCTTCGACTGCCGCCCAGATCACTCTGCACCTGGCCCTATGGCTCCTCCCGCGGATGGTGGGTCCAGGGGAGGGCGGTCCCATCGCCGCTTCCTTCGGGCTGTGCCCGGCCGGGCCCTCGCGGGGAAAAGCCCGCCACCAGGCGCCACTCCACTGCACCCACCCCAGGCCTGGCTCCAGGGTGGGGCCCCGTACACGCCTCCGGGCGACGCCACTGACCTAGTTTTTATTGTCATCATAGGGTCTTCTGAACCGCTGCCTGACTGGCCACCCTGGACCTGTTTGCCTTGGGTGACCCTACCAGGGGCATAAAGCCCCCGACAACATAGCTCCTGGGATCATTCGGGTACTCAAACCCCTCCACCACGTTAAGGTGGCGGTTCGAGGAGGGGCAAAATACAATTACAATAGCAATAACATTACTAGAATCTTAACTAGCATAATTTAACTAATGTAAAGTGAATTTCATTAAATTGCAACTCTATTGTTGTTCGCACGTAACAGAACATAGAACATAAATCAATTACTTAAACTTACTGTTTAAAGTTTGATGATAAAAGCTAAAAGTTTCCTTATTATTCTCAAGAATCACCGACATACAGCTGTCCGTGCAGAATGGAGTATCACACCGCTCTGCCATGAGTTGGGCGGGCACATTTAATAAATCATGATTGGCTCTTGTTGCTATGATACTCGCGGTCAGATTCCCAAATATGGCTCCAAATTCGCTCCTGTAACCTTTAGCATTGAGAGCCTCATTTGAGCGGCGTTGAATGCTATGGGTGACGTCACACTCACTTAGTCCACTCATATATACGGTCTATGTCTATGGCCGCTAGCTTCTTTCGCCTAAACCACCACACAGGAGAGCGGGAGGAGAGACCTAAAGCACCGGACACACTGACACAGACGCCCGCTGCCGGGGCTGGGGCAGTCGCTCGCTGCCGCCGCCAGGGCATTCTGGGCATAAAAGTTTGACCTGGGCGTAGCGCAGAGGGCTTAAGTCCACCCGGTGCCCTGGTCCTAATATGGACTGGCAGAATTTTCAGACTGAAGTGGGAAGTGGGATTAAGACGAGTTTTAGAACCAGCTCATGCACTTGGCTCCAGGACCTTGTCTTGTGGACCTGACTGGACAGGGACAGAGGCAGAACCAACAGGACAGCGGGTAGAGGACACACTCTGCATCAGTCCTCTGGAGAAGGTAAGAGGTTTGTTTTCATTTGACAAATCTGAGGATGGAGCCTCAAATGTAAACAGTGTTATAGTGTTAACAGGTAAATGTGTAGATGAATGAGTGACGCAGCCGTTCCAGTATTCTGCCGTGCGCTGTAGGAACGGTGCTGATGCCGGGATGTGACCAGAGCATAATTTTTGCTGCATTTTCATGACATTACAGGGGCTGGTTGTCAGGCTGGTTGTGAGTGGTGTGTTACGTTGTGTGAGCAGGTGCATCAGGTTGTGCTGCTGCGTAAACTTTGCGCTTGGCTGTGTGTTGTGCTGTAGATAAAGTTCAGCCAATAGTGACTCAGATGACTCAGATGTCTGTTTCTGGCATTTGTTATAATTTTATATAGCCTATACATAATACATATATTTATTATAATATATATTAATAAAAAAAAAATACCACCACCCGCCACTGGAGCTCAACAATCAGATTCAACAAGAAACTGCTGAAAACCAGAAGCTCATATGTGAGAGAAAGAGGAACATGAGAAGCTAATGACTTTGAAAAAACAGGACCAACTAGAGTTTTAGCGCAAATACAGGACTTATTGAAAAGTATTGCAACATTGGAGAAAATTACTATGTTGCATTATGACGTAGTAAAGAAAGACAGTGCTCTACAGTTGGAAAATGATCAGCAAAAAGCTCAGCTTGCAGATTCACTCACGTGTGCTGTATAGAGATGAGGATCATTTGTAAACAATCTTGGAATTTCAGAAGAATGTAGAGTTACTCCTGAAAGAAAACTCCAGACTGTTTTCTGCAGTAGATCTTTTATTTAAGAGAGCTGAAGAAACAGTTGATAATCTCATCACTGAGCAACAGGACAAACAAGCAACTACATTCAATCAGATTTCTGCATCCAGTGACAAATCTAACCACGAGGGAAATGAGTTAACGATTACTGCTAACAATCAGGACACACGTACAAGTAGTAAATGGAAGAAAGAATTCCTACTAGCAGGTGGTTGTGCATTGGCGGCTGGAGTTTACTGGAAATATGGTCCAACAGAAGGAATATCTGAGATTTTGACATCTTTTAAACCCGTTTTCTAAACCTTCTATTGGCACCTGAACTTCCCTCACCCCGGACACTTCCTCCGGCTCTTCCGGAGGGACCCCGAGATGTTCCCTGGCCAGCCGAGACACATAGTCCCCCCTGTGTGTCCTGCGTCATCCCCAGGGCTTCCTTCCGGTGGGACATGCCCGGAAGAACACCTCCCCAGGGAAGCGTCCAGGAGGCATCCGGAACAGATGCCCAAACCACCTCAGCTGCTCCTCTCCACGTGGAGGAGCAGCAGCTCTACTCTGAGCTCCTCCTATGTGGCTGAGTTCCTCACCCTATCTCTAAGGGAGCGCCCGGTCTCTCTGCGGAGGAAACTCGTTTGGGCCGCTTGTATCAGCAATCTCGTCCTTTCGATCATTCCCCAGAGCTCATGACCATAGGTGAGGGAAGGAATGTAGACTGAGGTAAATCAAGAGCTTTGCCTTTCGGCTCAGCTCCCTCTTCTGCACAATGGTCCGATACAGCGACCGCATCACTGCCGACGCTGGCCTCTGGCCCCCACTGCGCCTAGAAATTATCTCCATAAATACAGTGGATGGAAGGTGGGATGTTACCACTTGAGGTTTAAGACATCAAGTGGTAACATTGTCCACTAATTTGCTTATGAACTACCCGACTGACTTTCTTTACTTATAATTTTTTCAACTGAGGGATGACATTGAAACTGGAAAGTTTTGGTGAAATCCCTCGAATGGTACGAAATGTCTTTAAAAAGTGTCAGGTTATGCACACACTTGTTTTTGTATATAAATAAATATGTTTAAAATCATGTGTTTAATGTTCGAGTTTTGATTCTATTTTAATTTGATCATTGTACACAAATGATGGCAAAATATATTATTTTGTATATCTTTAAGCTTACACATTTAGATGGCTATATGCCTGGTACATTACCAAAGTGACCCTTCGTTTGATTTTTTAATAGCAATATTATATGCTTAAGCTGGGATACCCAAATGTAGTTTTTCACAAATCTGTTTTTTGCATGCTGTTTGCATGTAATTACAAAGCATTTTATCAATGTCAAACCTGGTGGAAAGCATGTGAGAAGTCACTATATTACATGTTAGTTCACTTGCCCTGCTGAAGTGCTGTAGCTCAAATAAGTCCAACTCTAATGGTGCAAAGCAGTTTGAGTTCTGACTGGGCTACATGCTCATGGTTTGTATTAACCTGCAGCTTGGGGCAACAGGGGCAACTCTTGAGGAGTACTGTAGTTGCCCAATTAGTGCAAATAAAGCTTTGATTGTAGGAAAAAAGTGGGAGATGTATCGAACATATTATGTTAATGCATTCTGAAATGTCTCCCAAATGAGGGTATGAAGTGATTTTTCCGTAATCTTAGGGTTAGTTTTACAGTCAAACAAGCATCCATAGTTGTGTGGGAGCATGGGTAACATGGTAGAAAGCTCCAAAAAGAAAATTTTGTTTTAACACCCTCTCTTCTCAACTGTCAATGTTTTCTTTTTGCCCAGATGTGGAGAAAAGGCAGAACCCTGTGTGTCACTTCGTCACTCCCCTGGATGGGAGCATAGAGTTAGACGTCAATCGCCCAGCAGAGGTACATACTTACTCTGAGCCTCTGCTTCTGCCCTCAGCCCTCTCAGCTCTAATATTCTGTCCTCTCCAGGCCATCGCCAATGAGGGCAAGTGCTGGAAAAGAAGAATAGAAATAGTCATTAGAGAATACCACAAATGGAGGACATATTTTAAGAAAAGGGTAAATGATAAAATGTAGAATGTAATAGTGTATCAGATATTACATTATGCAATATTGATTAGGTTTTATTTCCAGTTACAGAAGCACAAGGATGAAGATTTGTCAAGCTTACTCAAGGTATGCACATGAATGACTGTTGTGTACTGTTAAAGGCCCATTTTTGCTCATACTAAAGTCATTAACACTCACTCCTACCCCGCAAGATGGTTCTTTCTCTTTTAGTGTAATTGTAAAGGTGACATATGGGTTACCATGGTGTATTTTATGAACCTTACAACACACCTGGAGGATGTTTTCATTCAGTTCATGCATGTTGAAGTAATATTGTGTTAGATGAGCTTGTCTCTTGAGCAGATTGCAACTTATGGTTAGCTTGACCTATGTAACTGAAACAAAAGGGTTATTCATTTTGTCAAACATCTACAAATCGACCTCTCAGCTAAAGTTATGTTGACAATTAACTTCTCGCTGTAGTCAGAGGGCATCACATGCCTCATTCAGGCCTCTGTGGACTTTGTATTAATTAAAAAGAAACACGGTAAAGTAAAAACTAAACTGCTACTACTACTAAAGTACCGTAAATTAAATGTTCCACTATAGCCTCGTTTCCATAGGGCCTGCACCGTACCGGTGCAGACCCTTCGCAAAGCGTACCATACCGCCCCATTTTAGGGGTCTAAAGTGGATCGCACCTTTCAAAGTCTGGCCCGGTTAAGACTGGGACCGACTCGTGGGGGGCGGGGCTAGACATGCCTCCACGTAGTCACTGGAGGACCAGTAGCAAATAGTGCGAATCATGTCCCTGTTATTTAACATCGGCGAAGATTATGGCAAGCCGTTTTAACATCTAAATGCTTTGACTGTCCAGAATTAACAGTGTAGATATCAACAACATCTTTCCGACTAGGCATAATTTAATTTTGGATAGTGGGAATTGTCATTTGAGATATCTGTAATATAATTTTGACAAAACAACAGTTCGAGATATCTGCAATGTAGTTTTGACTAGGCAAAGCAGAATTACAGATATCTGCAGTTATGTCATCGAAAACAACATTCAGTCAGTCACACATCATAAATAACAGTTGCAGATATTATTTAGTTATTTAGTTTTGACTGGGCACATTGAAAGTTAAAAATATCTCAAACGTCATTATGACACCTTGACTCAACAAGCACCACATTGACTGTAGTTACTCACAGTGCACAATCCATCCAAAAGCCATTTGCCCCTAAAGCTAAACAACCATCAATGTTAAAATGAGTGTCTCATTTGCATTCAGATATTTACAACATCATTTATCAAAACAAGATCATGTGCTCTCTGGCGCTTCTTTGCGTACGTGGAGAATACAAAAGTGAAACTTAAACGTGTGTCAGTCCACCTGAGGATCACCTGTATACTCTGGTTCTGCACATTTGTTTTGAATCATGTTTGAACATTGATCAGATGCTTCTTTAGTTTAACACCAATCTTTTGATAACTGTCCAGAGGCTCATGGCGCAGGTCTCCGTCACGCCTTTGGGTGTGTCTTACAGACCTGTGTAACCAAAGCGGTCTGGCCTCATTGTAGTGGAAATGTTCACTGGGTGGGGGTGGCCCCTCCTAACTGTTCTGGGCCAAGGCGAACCGAACTGTGCCAGTGCAAACAAGGATTTTTTAAATCTTTTCTGGTGGAGGGTATGGTACCTTCTTGTTGCTGTCATGAAAATAGGAAGCTTTGCCTGGAATGTTTCTCAGTATGGCATTAAAGATTTATATGTAGCTTTAAATATGCATCTTTTGTTTAAACCTTTGACACCCTGGCGTTCTTACTGTGAGCGCGATTGCATCTCCACAGATCTGACCTGAACTTGGTCTGGTTGCGCTACCTGCTTGTCAAAAAGCCATCCTGTGGAACACTTTTGGCAAAACAATAGCTCTCCACCAGAAAAGTTATGCAATGCTCTTTGAAATGACTTCATGCAAGAAGGTTGAGTGACACATAAAAGTAAAAGAGTGACATCATACTGTTGTTATAAGTGCATGGCGTGTAGAGATGAGATGCTGTGTTGCTCACTGGTTTGGACTCATCCTGCATGTGTGTGTCATGTGTGTAATGTGTTTGTTGTGTGTGTGTGTAACCCGGCGTAAGGATCCAAAGGAGCAGTTGTGTCTATTCGGGGAAGTGTCTCCAGACATGCTGCATTTGCCCCTTTACCAGGATGAAGATGCAGCCATACGACGCATGCCCCGCAAAGGCCTGGAGAGCTCGCCCGCCCCCATGGAGATGGACCCACTGTTTGACATGGACGTGCTCATGTCTGAGTTCTCCGACACACTCTTCTCCACACTGGCCTCACACCAGCACATAGCCTGGCCCAACCCTCGCGAGATAGGTGAGAACCACAGGCTAAGCTCTTGGTTTGAATGTAAGGAGGAATACAGGAAATGGAGTAATAGAGAGGGAAAATAGAAATCCAATACAAAAAGAAAGATTAAATGTACACATATGTTTATGAAGGCTTACAAATAGTTACAAATAATCTCTATGATGTCTGTATTTCCTTGTAATGCATTTACATTTCAGCTGTATAGGGTCAAATGATTCACTTATCTAATGCTCTTTATAGGTACTAAGTAACTGCGAACATGTTTGCTTGTGCTATATATTTATATACAGCCCTTTTATAGCCCTACTATATTATCCTGCTCTAGAGGTTTTGTGTCATGAAGTTTTGATATTCTTTTTGATCACAATATTTTCTGGAGTAATACATCCCATTTTAAAATGTTAACACATTTCCTCAACAAGGCTACCTAGAACCATTTTCTTTTAGTACTTAAAGGTGCACGGGGGGAGAGTCTGCCACCTGCTAGTCTTCATTTTTGCCATTGTAGCAATTAAATTATCTTAAATTTTTCACTTGCAAAATTATGGATGCACCAATACAATACTGGTATCGAATATCGATGCTGATATTGAGTAGTTGGCTGGATCAGGCAGTGGTTCCTTGTAAAGGCATTGCTATTGGTATAGGAATAGGTATAGGAAAAAGCTGGGTTGGCTCATCCCCGCGCAAAACGAAAGACCTTGGAAAGATGTGCATTCTTAGTGGCATCTGTTTATCGCCATGGAGATAGATATGTTTAATGGTTTTACATTTTAGGTGAAGCAGTAACATTTTCATGGAAAAAAGCAGGTGATGACTCCCATGTTAAGTTTTCCATTGTGCACTTTTGGGGCCAGCTTTCTTTTTTCAGGTTTAATAAGTCCTTCATAATGTAGTCTTTGACATCTTTGAAACTGTCCACGTCTCTCCCCAGCGCACGCAGGGAACGCAGACATGATCCAGCCGGGCCTCATCCCTCTGCAGCCTAACCTGGGCTTCATGGAGACGTTCGACCCTCTCCAAGGTGAGCATAGCCCCCCCACTCCTCACCGCAGCGCTGCACTCATGCTTCTGCTAACAGGCCTAGTGTGGTGGGACTAACCTGACAATGCTAACATAGACTCTTGTTGCAGACTTATTTCACAGCCTCCGTCCACCTGCCTACCCCTCCACCCCCCCCACATCCACATCTGTTCCCTCTCTACCCAGCAGCATCTGCCCAGCACAGGTAAACAGCAGCCCTAACACACAGTGAGATCTCTGCACACTGACTCAATGTATGTAGACCGTAGACAAATCTGTAACAATGTTGGAACTAAACCCGATTTAAAACATAACATAAGGCACATAACATCACACCTAAAACTAATTGTATTTAAGTAGCAGTATTAACTGTTTTGTAGAATTTTGTACTCAAGGTAGAAGAATCAAATTTGTTATCATGGCATGTTAAGTATTCTTGGTCTAATAAAATGGTTGGTTTGTGAAATATTGAAACACTGTAGTGAGAAGATTTTTGCCCTGATCAGTATTTAAAATGCTGGAAATATGAAATGCCAAGGAGAAACTAGTTAAAAATGCACTATGTAACTTTTCTAGTATACCATCTTTTTCAATACGTGTAAGGACATTGAATGCAATATGTGGAGCCAAATATTACCTATTATGTATATTAGCTTTATCTTTATACCAGCTGATTATGGTGAGCTGTTTTCACCCTCACATTGTACTCTGATGCAGGCGCAGATGCTTTCCTCCATGCAGCTTCCCCCTGACCACATGTCCCCTCCTGGCCCCCTGCTCCTGTCCTCCCCCATGGCCAGCCCCTCCGCTGGCCCTAGCAGAGGCAGCACCAGCGCCGACTTTGCACCCAGCTACATGCCTCTTTTCCCGGAGCAGGTTCCCCCCAGCGCCCAGCCCCTCTCCTCCGGGCCCCCCGCGCTAGCCCACGACCCTCTGACGCAGTGCCTTCCACCCCCAGACCTGTCCCCACCGGCCCCCCCTCCTCCCTCGCTGGACAGGACAGTTCTGAGCGACACGCACACGGTTGCTCAGTCCACCGTCACCACCCACAATGGGGTTCCAGGCTCGGACTATGGCTCTATATCGGCACAGCCTCAGCTCCCAGCTCTAGCCCCGATGCCCTCCCCTCCCATGGCCCAGACCTTTGCCCTTCCACAACCGTACCAGCCCGTCAGTGCCAACAAGAACCGTCCAGTGAAACGCATTGCTCCGGCCAATACACTGCCCGCCTCACACCTCATTCTCACAGGTAAGGGGAAGCTGACTATGGCCGTGTTGACTCAGTGCAGCGGTTTATGGTGTCTCTTTTCTCTACCTTTTTATGACCACTGAGTCACATTTCAAACTCCACATGGAAAGGCAAATGAAACGGGCACTCCTTAAAACTGCTGTTGGAAAAGCAAATATTTCTCCCATTATATCGCTTTTTGAGCAAATGGTGTGACCCAGTATAGAGGCATGAATAGCACTCAGTTGAGTCAAAACCCTAATTATTTGTCACTCCTGTTATGGTCCAATGGTTAAAATATTCCTTTGGCATGTACAATTCTGATATAAAAACTAGACAAATGGACAATAATAGAGACACTATACTAAACTAAATAACACATTTCACAGTTGATAAAAATTGAAAGTCACATCGCAAAGCATTATGGTCTACCCCCTTAGACGATCAAAAGCTAAACTAAATCCAGCTCCACACTGCCACCTCAGTCTTTGTCATTGTGGCCTATGTTATCAGAGGTGTAAAACACTCTGTACGATGGACAATACTGTCACAGTTATAATTTGAGGAAAAGTAATTGGTTTCTCTGGATTCTCTGTATTGCACTGGACATGAAGAAAAAGAAAGTTTATCTCTAATAAAAACACATGAGCAGTGGATGTAACTTGTAAAAGTCTTGTGCTCTGTGCTTCAGGTCCCTTCTCTAGCCATGCCAATGCTGTGATTGTGACCCCCACACACCTGAAGGCCGAGGTGGTCCCAAGCACAGGAGTGGTCATAGCCTCCTCTCCTCTGGCTGGGGTAGGTCCCTCACTGGTCAGTCCAATAGAAACCAATATAATAAATACATCTACATTACCAGCGATGTCTCCCCTCCTTATGGTTAGCAGTGCAAGTCTGCACAAGGCTTATTCCACAAACCTATGTCACCTGTGCTCCCACACAGCACCTTCTCATAAATACACAAAAAACATGATACAAAACTGTACACAGCAACTTGACAAACTTAATGTGATGTGCAGGAGTTTGATTAGTGGGATGCACACTGATCATGTTGTGATAGCGCTCTGAAGTAGAAGTGACTTGCAGAGAGCAAAGGGAGGGGAGGGGTTACATCAAAAATGAAACTACTTACTTATGTTAATACATGGTGATCTAAGTACGTTCTTTGTTAGCAAAGAATACCTCATAGAAATGTAATACCCCTCTTTAATGCCACTTATTGCTACATTGTGAAACCTGAGCATTACATGTGTATTATCTTTCCCCATGTACTACAAACTTGACAATGTTTTCTCATGTGTTCTAGTCTCCAAACTTTAACGTGGTGTCTCAGCCTCAGAACTCCCCACAGCCCTTGATACAAACTGACACCTGCTTTTCTTCCAGTCACAAAAACTCCAGAGCCTCACCCAGTGCTGGTAAGAGCTCCTGCTGTCATGTCTCGTGTCATTCTTTCATCAATACGACGCTGTATCTGTAGGGGCCAATTGGGCAAAGGCTTGTACTTTTAACTGTGAACTTTATATCCCCTATGTTTTATCAAACTGGACTGACTAGACTCACACTGATCCAAGAACTACATACACAGTATAACATAAAGACCTCCTCTGTCTGAACAGCTCACAGCCGGTCGGGTTCCGGCTCCCCCTGTGGGTTAGACCAGGTTCCCAGTCCTCAGTCTTCCATCAACAACAGTGGTTCACCACTTGTGAAGAATGAACAACATCAGGTTTGTGTGCTTAATGCAGTGAATGATGCCCTGCTTATTTTTTGAGGGCATTTTTACTACATTTAGACTCTTTTCATTTAGAGTAAAATCATTTTCTAATATAAATAAAATGTGTAATTTGTGTGAAAACTGGGCCCTGTTCTGCGAAGCTGGATTAGAGGATTAGTTAGTATCCAACTTTGGGCTTAACTCTGGTTTAATACTGCTGCCAAGCTGGATCGCAATGCCCTGAACTGAGAACCTGTTTAAGACCAAGTAAAATTCCAGAATAAGACTATAAGATGGCTCTTATAATCCAGCTGCTGTGAACCCCATGGTTGTCTGTCTTTGTGCCCTGCTAAGCACGTTCATAAGTGCTGTGCGTTTAGTCCATGGTGCTGTGTAATTCATGACTTTTAACACACTCTGCTTTACTGATAACATTTCCTCTGCGATATAACTAGCATGGGCGTGATTGTTACGGGCCGACTGCACAGTACAGCTATCACTGCGTTTCCTTTGACCTAGATTTGATCTATTAATTTCTCATATTTTCTGATTATGCTTCACTGTTTCTGTGAAGTACTCCACTCTTCCCTTCTCGATTGTTTTAATTGGGTGGCTGGTGCTGGTGCTGACCCTGCCCTCAGTTCTGTGAGTGCGCACGACTTCAGTCACAAAATCACAGGTTGACCAAGGGAGTTGTGAAGCCTCTCCCTAATAGCACTTATCCAGATAGACTAGTGTCCAGGGTCTCTGGATAGGAGAAGCTTACCCAAAGTAAGTTCAGCCAGCTCCCTGGTACAGGCTAGAGGTAAGATCGGGCCTAAAAAATCCAACCCGACCCGACCCGCGGTTATTAAAGCCCGACCCGACCCGAGCCCGACCAATTAACTTGATTTGCAGGCCCAAGCCCGAAGCAAACCCGAAATTTCATGCGGACCTGCGGAGGGGAAGATTATTAAGAGGGCGTCGTTCACGTGTGCAGAGCATGCTCTGCTCTGGCTCTGGCTCATGCTTTGCGCATGAATTTAACTGTTTATTTATTTTTAAAAAGTCAGCGAGAGAGAAGCCCGGCCTGACCCGACCCAAAGCAATGATTGACAATTCGGGTCGGGTCGGGTTGGGCTCGGGCTCGGGCTCGGGCTTAAGATCTTACCTCTAGTACAGGCATCTGGAGGATAAATAAAAAATAAACACCTAGTAATATTCAGTCTGGTGTATTTAAGAATTGCTGTTATTCCCATTCTCTAAAGCATGTGTTTGGTTGGCAGGGCCGCAGGTCTACACACATCTCTGCGGAACAGAAGAGACGCTGCAACATCAACAACGGCTTCAAAACACTCTGCACTTTGGTGCCCCCACTCAAGTCCCAGTCCAATGTATATCTGAAGCTTTTTCCTCTTTACTGTGGCATTCATGTTTAAAAAGGTTTAGTAACAGCCCAGTCTGCTCACATAACTGTGGACTGCTTTTGTCTGTACAGATCAGTGATTCACGGGTGTGATTGTGATTGTGATTGTGTTTGTTTGTTCGTTCAGATCAGTAATGCGGTCACACTGCAGAAGACTGTGGAGCACATTGGGAAGCTGCAGCAGGAGAGGCAGCAGATGCAGGAGGAGGTGCGCAGGCTCAAGGAGGAGATCGAGGAGCTCAATGCGTCCATCAGGTCAGTTTCTTTGGCGCTCCTGTCCGCCCCTGTCCGCTCATTTTCGCTCATGTCCGCTCATGTCCATAGTCTACACAGGCCCATATGTCAGGTTTTTACTCTTTGTGCTTCCAGCTCAAGTCAGGAGCAGCTCCCTGCCACTGGAGTCCCTGTCACACGCCACAGATACGACCACATGCAAGAGAAGTTCAATGAGTACGTCAAGATGCGAACGCTGCACAACTGGAAGTTCTGGGTCGTATCCTTCACTAAAGACTTGTGTGCACAAAAAGTGGGCTGCTTAGAACTCTGTCCCCATTGCTCCCTCTGGTGGTGAATACATGTGCACTCTTCAGGCATTTTGTATGAATGTAGAAAATGATATATGGTGATATTTAGTGCAGCAAATACCTGCATGTCTTCCCCTGGGGTTTTCTCACACCTTGGTCCATACAATGACACACTGGTGTTGTCTTTTTGCCTTGACCTTGTCCACTGCAGTTCAGCATCATAATCAAACCCCTGTTTGAGTCGTTTAACGGCATGGTGCTGACAACGAGCCGGGCCGAGCTGTGCCAGACCACACTTCAGTGGCTCGATCGACACTGCTCCCTCCCAGCGCTCAGGCCCAGTATGTACACTCTTCCTTTGGTCACAGACACAGTAACTCACTGCTATCTGACTGGACTCGGAGAATCATTAAAAGCAACTTTAACCTCTTTACAAATTTGTTTCTTATTCCTGAATAGACAAATAAATAGATAAATCTGGTTTATTAATATTGAACTGTCCTCTGTGTTGCAGTGGTGCTGAGTACCCTTCGCCACCTGTGCACAAGCACATCCATCCTGACTGAGCCCACCCTGCTGCCTGATGAAGCTCTGAAGGCTGTGTCCCAGGCAGAACCCTAGCCTGTGTCCCAGCATGCACCTGCTCATCCAGTCTTCCTCCTCTGGACTCAGTATCCCAGCATGCCTCACTTTCTCCTCTGGACTCAGTATCCCAGCATGCCTCACTTCCTCCTCTGGACTCGGTATCCCAGCATGCCTCACTTCCTCCTCTGGACTCAGTATCCCAGCATGCCTCACTTCCTCCTCTGGACTCAGTATCCCAGCATGCCTCACCTCTTCCTCTGGACTCAGTATCCCAGCATGCCTCACTTCCTCCTCTGGACTCAGTATCCCAGCATACCTCACCTCTTGCTCTGTAGTCAGTATCCCAGCATGCACCTCTTCCTCTGGACTTGGTATCCCAGCATGCACCTTCTCCTCTGGACTCTTTATCCCAGCATGCACCTCCTCCTCTGGACTCTGTATCCCAGCATGCACCTCTTCCCGTCTTCCTCCTGTGGTTCTGAGGGCTCGCTGCTTCTGTTCGATAAGTGAAGCGAAATCACACGTAGCTTTTTATTTAATTTAAACTTGTACCTTCCTGTCTGAGGGAAGGATTTTTAGATTTGAATAATGATCGCCTTCAAATATTTAAAAGACTTTGTGCAAAAAAGGGAAGCTGTTTTTATATCTCACTCTTTGTATGGGATTATGTGGATTTTTATGGTTTACCAACTACCAAAATGTTTTCTATTGGATTGTGACGTTTGACAGGATTCAAAACCACACAAGCTTTATTGTAGAATCCCTTATCTGCTCAGGGGAATCGTCTGTTATGTTAGTTAGCTAGTTTTGCAGTTTTGAAATCAGTTTTTTCATATGAATGCTTGAAGTAAGCGTACAACCATCACATGTAGGGCTGGGTACTGCGAAATATTTTGATATCAAAATAGAGTTTGAAATGTTAGTATCATGACAATGCTACTAGTGGACAGTAAGAAGGTGAAATAGTACCCAGCCCTGCTCTTTGGGGACTCCAATCACTCAGGGCTAAATCAGGTGAGCAGATCGTCTCCTCCTCAATGAACAAATCATCAGGATTCCCATTATGGTACATGCACACTACCACTTTTACACTAATCCAATGAACAAGAGCCATGTAGGATCTGTTGAACTGTCCAGTGAAATGGTATGTGACTTTAAGCATTATCTTAGTAGTAACGTCTGCATAAATAGTGCTCTGATTGTATAGTTGTTACAATTTCTTTCAATTTGGTTAGAAATATTTGCCATTTGGAGTTTTTAATGTTGGCAGTTCATGAGTAATTGAAAAGTCGTATTTAAAGGAACTGTGTGTAAGATTTGAAATTCCATATACAACTACTCTCACTGTTCACATATTGAGAAAAATGTGTATGTATCCTCTTTCTGCAGGTTAAGGCCCTGGCAACTGCAGATTTAGTGGTGTTTGTAGTACCTTTTTCAAACTGGGCAGACTACGTATAGCTTCTTTTTTAATATCCCTCCGCCTCATCAAAAGCAGCTTTAGTCCAGTGCACAAAGTGTCCTTCCTCTCTGGGTTCTTGCACTATGGTGAGTTTACATGAATGTACAGCACAGCCTTCCCCACCGTTTTAAAAGTGATGTGGTTCTGAATCATTTTTAAAGTGAAAGCAAAGATGACAGTCACTTGTTTGAATGCCTCTTCTCTCATAGTACTGTTTCTTTTCTGTACAGATAGTCGTGTGTTAGTCTGCCCATGTTCAGTCAATAAACAAACTTGTATATGACATGAAAATTAAACATATTTTCTTAAACTTCATGTATTGTATTGTGTGTACTCAAAGTTTCAACACAGGATATAAAAAGAGATGGGTACTCGGTTACACACTGCAATGTATTTCTCTGATCTGGCCAAGATTTTAAAACTTATATCAGGTTCTTCATCTTGTTTTCAGATTTATTATATACTTACTCATTCTGAGGCTGCTTCATTCTAGTCTAGAGGGAGTTTATTTTAAGAAAACTTGTCAAGTGAAATGATCTTGCTGCATGGACAGATCATTTCACAAGTCATTTTCTGATGGATTTAAGTGTTTAGATCTTAAATTTTGGCCAAGCTTTTTTGCAGAGCAGTAACTTGTGTAAAAGTCTTGGATTGAACCAAATACAGCTTGTCCTGGGAACAACTGTAATGCTGATTTAGTCTTAATCATGAAAACATGTTGGCCAAGTTGTTATAATGTGATGTGTTCTCTGAATTAAGCGCTTTGGATGTCTTGAAGAACGCTATATAAATGAAAGGTATTTGAATGGTGTCTCCCTAAACCCCAGCGCCTGCACCAGTCCTGAGTCAGGGCTAGTGCAGCTTCTGCAGCTCAGGGAGGGAATTCTGGAGGTTCTGAACTTCACATGAGGCCTGTCCATGAACTGAGAACCATGTGTATGTGTCCTTTATCCAGGGACATCTCAGTTTTGAGCCCTGTGTCCCCTGTCCCAGCAGATTTATCCAAAACCATTAATTTGTCCCAATTTTACACAAGAAATGTCCCAGGTTTCCCTATTTTGGACCAATCTGATCCGAACAGTAAAGAGGGGCCCATATTGTGGTTTGTTTAACTAAAATACAGAAAACAGTGCTTGAAAATGACCATAAGGCAATAAAAAGGCACCAACAGAAGTCCCTCCGATTATGACTGATCCACAAGTGAGTAGAGAAAGGACATTGTTATGCTCTGTTACGAAACCATCCCAACTCGGGTGTGACCCAGTTTTAAAATTTCATCACCCCACCCCTGTCTGCAGACTTGGGCTCATTTGTGGTTGTACTTGTAGAGAAGAGCTCTTTATCTGCAGTCCAAGTGTAAAATAGTACAGTGCACTATTCCTCCACGGATTAAAGCCGTCTGGACCATGGATGTATAATAATATTATTATAGTTCTATGTGTGGCCCATGGATGTATAATAATATCATTATTATAGTTCTATGTGTGGACCATGGATGTATAATAATATTATTGTAGTTCTATGTGTGGACTATGGATGTATTATTGTGGTTCTATGGTCTGGGCCATTGACCGTGTGTGTGTGTGTGTGGGTGTGCGCGCGCGACGTATGTAGTTAAAAAAAAGTATTTGCTGCTGGAGCAAAGCATTATTCATTCACTCCAGACCCGGTGGTGATAAGCTCCAATTGTAGCCACAGCTGCCCTGGGGCAGACTGACGGAAGCGAGGCTGCCAATCTGCACCTCCGACCACCACCATCACTCATGCACACACCACTTTCATACTAGGCAATGTGGGTGAAGTGTCTTGCCTAAGGACACAATGACAGTTTCTGTGACTGGCGCCCCCCTGTGGCACCTGGAATTCCCAGTGGTCTCCCATCCAAGTACTACCCAGGCCCGGCCCTGCTTAGCTTCTGAGATCTGACGGGATCAGGCATTGACAAGCCAGTATGGCCACAAGTAGTAGAGTAACGTTACTTTAAAATAATACTCAAGTGGAAGTACAAAGGAGTGATCTAACAAATGACTATTTGGCTTTTAGGAAAACTACTCAAGCAATACGAGTAACTTTTGGGACGTCTAAAGAAGCGCTGCAAGAAACACATTATTTTCTATTGTCACATAAAACTTTTGACACTTACTGTACAGAAAGAGGAACTTTTACTTGAGTAAGAGTACTGTTACTTCAGTTAATAAAGATTACTCAAGTGGAAGTAGTAGTGCTGCTAGAAAAGTACAATTTCTTTAGAAGGTTTCTCAAGTAAATGGAAGTGAGTATTGCCCACCTGGACTGGGTTTAGATCTGTTACAGTCCTGGTCACACAAGGAAACATAAACTCATGTAACTTAATTGAGTCCTCTATCACCTTTGTCTGAGCTCCTTTACAAACAAAAATACCAGAGACATGCTCATTTCAGCAGTTGCAAGAAGCTGAGCCTTAGATGGAAGTTAGATGTCTATGAAACATGTGAAACATCATCCATCCATCCATCCATCCATCATCTCCCGCTTAATCCGGCTGGGTCGCGGGGGCAGCTTGCTGCCCAATACTCATAGCACCTGACCCCCCCTATGAACCCCTCTGCAGGTGGTGAGCCCACAGGAGGGTGGACAACATGGTCCTTGATGTTAGTTCATAGGGGTGAAACATCATGATCCAGTTATTAGTGCACAGAGTTAAGCATCAGAATGACTCATTTACAATGGTAATTTAGTGATTTAATTAACCAAATAGTAGTTCTTCAGCACAATATGTATAGTTCAGAACTGCTTGGAAGGAGGTGCAGAGCTACTGGTACCTCCCAAATTACAGGCTGAAGGCCCCTGCCATAGACCCATAGATTTTCACAGAATAACTGTACACGCTCCCATAGAATTTATCAAATAAATAACATCTTAAATATGAGAATAAATAAGTGAATACATAAATGTGATAATCAGATGAATGCAGCAGTGTTGCAGTTGCTTGGGTATTTGTAGTTTGTCAAATACACAAGCCACTTTCTGATGGAGAGGAATATTTTGAGGCCCAGTTCTTTCTTCTTGTACCCTTTCTTAGGCATTGTGAAGTTTCTCCTCTGGCACTCCCCCTCCTGAGGTGTGTTCAGGGTCTGTCTGAAGACGTGGGAAAAGTCTGTGAGGTTCCCCAGGATGCTCTGTGGGTTCTCGGTTCTGCTTGTCACGATGTCGGGCAGGATGTGCTCTAAGCACTGGGACACAGTGCACCAGGACTCCAGGATGGCACTGTTGTCTGTGGACAGACTCACTCCACTCACAAGCTCCCAGGTCTCTGTGCTGTACTTCTCTGGACGTTGGCCACCACAAACATATGTCACCTACAGGGAAAAGAACAGTGTGAGTAAAACGAGAGTCTCAAGAATATTGTCTATAAGAGTGGTTTCTAAAGTGAGGTCTGAGGTACTGCAGTGGGTGCCTCAAAGCTGGTCCACACAACAGGATTCTGTTTTCTGTCTTTAAATGTTTTGTTTCATTCACGCATGTTGAACACACAAACCCTGCATATTTAGGCTGAGTTCTTCTTCTTTTCTCAAGCAGAAAGCACTCCGTTCTACTGTGTGATGTCATGTGGTCATACAGGAAGTGCTCCTCTGTCTTTTTAAACTCCACACACCTTCACCAAAGTCATTTGGATCATTTCAGCTCTAAAATTGCCAATCTCTATTAAACACAAGGTGGAATCACAAGGTAGAACAGAGCATTTTGAGCTTTGGAGATGTAGACAGACTAATAATAAAGGGTTACCAAACATGTGAGAATGAAGGGTTGGCCGACTCATTTTACTAAACACAGTTAACATGATTTTTTAATGCTTTACCAAAAACTGTATGTATGTGTGTGTGTGTATGTGTATGTGTGTGTATATGTGTGTGTATGTGTGTGTGTGTGTGTGTGTATGTGTGTGCATGTGTCTGCGTGTATGTGTGTATATGTGTGTCTGCGTGTGTCTGTCTGTGTGTGTATGTGTGTGTATGTGTGTGTCACTCTGAATGGACTGTTAAAGAACAGAGAATAAGGTGGCCTGAGACAACATATTTGAGGAGAAAAACATTCAGTATTTTAGTTTGTGTGTTGAATAGAACATTGGGAAAGTTTGAAGTATTCTGTCTAAAAGGCTGCAGCAGAATCTATGAGATACTGTATGTAAAACTCTATCTGGCAGTATCTGTGTTTGAATTCATCACAGAGCATTCTGAGCTGCACTTCCGGCTCTTTTCCTTTGAATCACTGAAGAGACTGGAGTTACTGCAAATTTCACATCAAGATTTCTCAAAAATGAGACAGAGTCGAGCCATAAAACTGTCATCAAATAAAACAGGTGTTTTTTGGTCAATTTTGACAAAATACGCAGCTGCTATGTTTTTTCTTTGTAGGGCAGAATTGCCTTTGACCAAATCAACAAAATGCATATTTTTAGGAGTAAAAGTATGGTTTCAGAAATATACTCTGAGAAGTACTTACTCAAGTAAATGTCAGTTACCTTTGTACCTATAGTTCTATATGTGTGTAGCCCTCTCCTAGAGATGAGTACAACCGACATCTTCTCTTTTTAATCTATTATTTCTGGCTCCACTTTTTTCTTGGACTTAGAAGAATGTCCTCAGAGATATTTTATTATTAAATACATTTTACTTTTCAGGCTGTTTCTTGCAGAGGAGGAGAAGGATAAGCTGTAGTCTGAATGGAGTATTGTGTACTCACATAGTCCTGCTCTGCACAGTGTAGACTCATGAAGATGAACGTCACATTTCTCAGACGATCCACAATGTTCCCGGAGCTCAGGGGGGCCCCGCTGCAGCTCATGCCCAGGTCGAGCAGTAGAAGCAGGGTAAGGACCTGCACGGTCGTCCTGCTCACCTCCATGAGTACACTGGTCATCCATGCTGTGAAGACCTCATTCATACTCACTGTCATGCACTGAGACACCACTCTGGGTTCCTCTGGTACACAAAACTGTAGAGTGACTGTAGTAGATCCTATCTGACTATTACCATGAAACCTGTTTGATGTCATTAGAGTTGCATCACATGCGTTTGTCATCAACATGAGCTCACAGAATCAGGCACATGAACAGTTGGACTCCTTCAGTGTGTGTGTTAGTTTGAAGTGGAAAAGTACTAAAAATATAATCAATTACAGCACTGCAGCCAAATTTGTACTTGGTTAAAGAAAAAAACTACAATCCCACTCAAAGCACTAGTTACTTTCAACTAAGTTTTGGAAGCATTTTAGCTGACACTATAGTATTAAACCACATTCTGCACATTTACAGAGTTGTGTCCAATTCATAGACTGTATAAATAAGTGGACTAAGGGTGTGTGACATCACCTACAGCATTTGGCTCCAGTCAAATGAAGCTCACCAGGCTAGCAGTTATAGGAGCCATTTTGGAGTTCTAGGAATAGGACTTGAGTTATGGACAAAATAGCTAAATAAAACTCCAGGATCATGTAGAGCGGGTTAATACAAACATTTTTAGACCAAAATGACGAGGCTCACAGCAGCACTTAGAGAGAGGGATGGCACCATTTTTCAGTGTGTGTAGTCAGTTGGAGCCAGTCACTGGAGCCAGAAGCACCTTCACGCTCAATTTCTATTTGGAACACAGTGGCGAGCAGGTTAACTGTGTCCAGTTATACAGTCTATGGTCCAGAGACAGTGAAACAATAGATGTTTTTTGTAATGTGGACCCCAAAGCAGAGACAGAGACAGGTAAGTTTTAGCAGTTTATTTACAGGACTTTGCAGGATGTGCGGCCGGAGCCAAGGCCAGACCCAGGTCGGAGCCAGGCCGGATCCAGGCTGGAGCCACGGCTGGAGGCAGGTTGGTACAATAACTGCATTAGTGGCACCAGCCTGGACGACCACATGAGTCGGAATTATCTAGACGTGAAGAGAGGGCAGGGTGGGGTTTTATACTCCAGCTGATCCTGTTTGAGCTGCATGAGTGTGCCCCTGTCACACCAGCTCTGCAGGGGGAACAGAGCAGCATCAAACCCTATGATTTTAAAGTAGCTAATTACAGTTACATGCCAGAATTATATTACTTTTCCCTGGGATTGATACTATATACTGCTTTGAAAAGATCTCAAAATGAGTAAAATATACAAATATGAATAGGACAATGTCTTAGGAACAAAAAGATGACACATTTTTAAATGAAAACATTTTCAGCCACAGAGGGCTTCATTTTATAGACACAGATAGTGAAATCATAATGTGTCGGGCTGGTCAATTTCTGCAACTCAAAATGCTTCTCACTCCCTGTGTGGCCTTGTGGGATGTCCTCCCAGATCTGTGTAAGGGCATCACTGAGCTCCTGTAGAGTTTGAGGAGCAACCTGACGGCGTCTGATGGACCCAGACATAATGTCCCAGAGGTGTTCTATAGGGTTTAAGTCAGATGATCGTGAAGGTTATTCAATTCTATCAATCCTTTCATCCTCCAGGTTCTGCCTGCAGACTCTTGCCACATGAGGCTGGGCACTGTTGTGTATCAGGAGGAACCTAGAATACCTACTGCACCAGTGTAGAGTCTGACACTGGGTTCAAGGATTTCATCCTGATACCTAATGACAGTCAGACTGGAGTATTCCAGCCCACAGAGGTCTGTGTCCCTCCATAGATCCGCCTCTCCAGACTATCACTGACTCACCACCAAACTGCTCATGTGAACCATGTTAGAGGCAGTAGAGTGTTCTCCTTGTCTTCTCCAGACTCTTTCACATCTGTCACAGGTGCTCAGGGTGAACCTGCTCTCATCTGTGAAAAGCACAGGGCTCCAGTGATGAACTTGCCAATTTTGGTGTTGACCAACAAATGCAAATGATTGGTGGTGGGCAGTGAGCTGGGCAGTGAGCACAGGGTCCACTACAGGACATCATGTCCTCCAGCCACCCTCATGAAGTCTGTGATTGTTTGGGCAGAGACATTCACACCAGTGTCCTGCTGGAGGGCATTCTGTAGGGCACAGGTCTGCAGAATGTGATCTGCAGGGCCTTTGTGCAGAAGGCTGCACAAAGGAGTGGATATGGGTCCTACTGATGGGTTGAGAACCTTCTGCGGCCCTGTCCAGCTCTCCTACAGTAATTGTCTGTCTTCTGAAATCTCCTCCATGTTCTGGAGATGGCACTGGGAGACACATTAAATCTCCTTGTAATGGTACATTAGGATGTGCCATCCTGGAGAAGTTGGCCAATCTGTGCAGCTTCAGTAGGGTTCAGGAATGGCCTCAGACTCCCAGTGATGAATCACTGTAGCCAAAGCAGCACAAGTGGAAAACCAGCCAAAAAACACCAAGATGGAGAAACTTGAAATTACCTTCACATGCAAAACCAGTCCTGTTTTAGGGGTTGTCTCATTGTTGCCATTCTAGGGCACCTGTTGTTCATTTCCATTAAAAGAGGAGCATCCTTTTTTTCCTAAGACATTGCGCTGTTCCTATTTGTATAGATATCCAACAGATTCTTTTTCACATGTGCTAAAATGTCATTATGTGTGACATTGGTTTTGATGCATGATCAGACTGTTCTGGACATAGCTGACCCACTAGTCTGCAGGACTAACACAAGAGTTTACCTTGGGCCTACAGAGTCACAAGGTCCATCACTGAGGACTGGAGCATCTCTAAACACACACACACACATATACATGCACACACACACACGCACATACAAACACACACGCACACACACATACCCACGCATACATGCGCACACACACATACACGCGCACACACACTCACACACATACACGCATACACACACATACACGTGCACACACACACACACACACACACACACACACATACAAACACAAAATATCAAACTTTCCGTTTTTTGGGGGGGTTTTGCAATCATATGTGCAGTGTTTAAAATGATTACTGACGCTGACTGGAAATGATCTCTAGAGGAAATCTCAAGTAGACTTACTGCTTTAGTGCAGTTGTGGACTTGCCAAAATGCCATCAGAATGAATGACATTTCACAGAACTGTCCCTAACAGGCCTTTATCTGCTGTGCTGGGGTTTTCCCGCCCATGCTCTGCCTAATCAGCACTCGGATCTAGACAGGTTATACATTCCAGCTGATACACAACTGCATTGTAAAGCCTCAATTCAAAGTTCAAATTCAGGAGACATTCTAAATGCTTTATTTCATGAAGTGATTGACCTAAACCTCAAGAAATACCCTGGACTCAATACAGTGTTGTACATTTGAGTGCTCTGGACTAGACAACTGATACTGTGGGCTGCAGAGAACGTGAGTGTGAGTTTGGTCCATGTGCCGTGCTTGCAGGCCTCAATCAATCAATAAGTTAACAAATTTATTAATCCCAAAGGGCAGTTTGCACATCTCTGGTCGTGCACAGTCCACAAACAATATAAATGTAAACACAAATACATAAAACACACGCCGTACTTTCAAACCTTAGTGCGTCAGGGGATGCAAGCAAAATTTAGCATAGCGGTTGGTTTTTTGTTGTGGGGTGACATATCGCCTCTCAGAGGGCCTGTCATGATAATCACTATATCGACTTATCAATCGATGTATGAAAGCTGGAACAAGAGATTTTGTGCCTCAATATTTATCATGTGTACAATTTGGAAAAGTGGTAAGATTTTTGTTATTTTTGTTGTAATATGATAAGATTTTAGCTGTAGTTATCGTTTCTTTCTGCAATTTGCTGTAGCTCAATCCTGTGAATGATATGTCTATTTGTGAATTAGAATGGTTCACTCTCCTGCTTTGTGTCAGTGGCATAAAGGAGTTTCAATATTATTGTTTTATCGTTTATCATAGTATTAATCTGTAGCGATATACCCTACTTCAAAATGTGTGACAGGCCTTTGTGCTTGTGTGTATTTGCTAGACCAGAACTGTCCTTATCTGTCTTCCATGGTTGTCTAGCAACAGCAGAGTGGATGTAAACATAGCGTTGCCTGTTGCCTGTTGCCTGTAGCCTGTAGCCTGTAGCCTGTAGCCTGTAGTTTAGTGTAGTAGAGCTATATTAGACAGTATCAGAGTGAGCCGCAGGCTGCACAGGGTCATGGTGTGTGTGAGTGTGCTACTGGAGGAGCTCATTCACTCTCTGGGCCTGTGGGAGTTCCCCTGTGGCCCCGGGCCCTGGGTAAGTGCCTCATTCACTCTGCCCTGTGAGACTATGGAGTGCTAGCATGTACACACAGCAGGCTAGTACTAACGTTACATTTACTTAGTGAAATTACTTTTTTACTTTCACTTGTAGGACTGCTTGAGTAACATATTGTACTACAATGTAACAGTACACTTACTTGAGTAAAAATTGTTACTCTTCCCACTGTGAGGAAGTCTGACAAAATCTTTATGTTGACAGTATGAAATGATTTGAACATTTGCGTTTCTTCCCCTGTCTTGCTCTCATAAGGTGGTGGCTCCAGACATTTGTTCTACATGAGTAAAACTTGCCTTTGCCCTCCTCTGTATGTCACAAAAGTACATCACAAAAGAGCTCTTTAAACCTCTTTAAACCAGGAACAGCTGCCCTACGTTCTGGAGCCAGAACGTAGGGCAGCTGCTCCTGTCCATGTGTCTCACATCTCATGCTTGCTAGTGTTTATGTGCTTACAGAAGCTGAGTGCTGGTGAGGACCCTCAGTGTCTCCTGGACCTCCTGGACTGTCCCTCATCTCCCTGGTACCAGGAGACTGCCTGGAGCCCACAGGCCTTGGCCCTGAGGAGGAGGGCTGTGCTCAGCCCCAAAGCCCTCAGCAGAAGCTCTGTGTACAAACACTTGACTGTGCTCAGACTCATGGACCGGGGCGTGAGTACTGGAGTCTACTCATGGTCACAGAAGGATGCTTTCATGTTGGACTATGGTTTACTCCACATGTGGAGCTCATTCAAAATGCTTTTATGTCCCTGATGGTGATGGGTTTAGAAGCTATTTTGGGAGTTGCTGTGCTGAATTATGGGAATACCACTCTGTAACTTTTCTGGTAGTGTTCACCACCTGCTTGTCTCCTCTCCTCCATAGTCTTGTATTTATACAAAGGCATTTTTGTTGGTCAAAAATACATAGGAAAATTGTATTCTTATTTTGAGCAGGCTCGCTTTTTCACAGATTTGACCCGTAATGTGCTTATCTCCATGGATCAGTTAATGCCATATTGCTGTGTTCAAATGAAAATGACTAAAATCATGCATGGATTAAATTTGTCCACTGGGACATTGTCTGTCCAGGTGTGTGTGCTGGACCCTGGGCTGCTCAGACTGACCAACCTGCAGGAGCTGGTGCTGAGCGCCAACCAGCTCCAGGAGGTCCCTGCTCCCCTGCTTCCTGCCTCGCTCACGGTGCTCAGTGCACTCCTCATCACACTCGGCTCACTCTTCATCACACTCAGCTCACTCTTCATCACACTCAGCTCACTCTTCATCACACTCAGCTCACTCTTCATCACACTCAGCTCATTCTTCATCATCACACTCAGCTCACTCTTCATCACACTCAGCTCATTCTTCATCGTCACACTCAGCTCACTCTTCATCACACTCAGCTCACTCTTCATCATCACACTCAGCTCACTCTTCATCATCACACTCAGCTCACTCTTCATCACACTCAGCTCATTCTTCATCATCACACTCAGCTCACTCTTCATCATCACACTCAGCTCACTCTTCATCACACTCAGCTCATTCTTCATCATCACACTCAGCTCACTCTTCATCATCACACTCAGCTCACTCTTCATCATCACACTCAGCTCACTCAATCATACTACTACTACTACTACTACTAACAATAATAATATCAAAGCCACAGCTCTTGGAGGTATGGTTTGGTGACAGTTTATTCGTCTACGTAGGGAAATGGATTTGCAGCATGACTTGATGGATCAAACACACACACAAACCACACATCTATGGACATATTCCTCTGTGATCATCTGAACAGTGTTTAATTGTATGTTTGCAATAATAATATGAACTGTAATATGTTTATAGTAGTTCTTGTACCATAAGCAGTAAAACATTGTGTACATTTAGATTGGTTACAGACCCTGCCCTAACCTCCATGTGTTCTTTAGGTCCTGGAGCTGCGGAACAACCTTCTGAGCTCCCTGTCCTTACTGACCGCTCAGGCCCCTCCTCGACTGCTCTATTTGGGCCTGTCCTCCAACCCGCTGGGCTCTGCTCTGGACGTGTGCAGCCTGACCGGAGCACACTGGTCAGTAGAAAATGTGGAGTGTTTTTTTGTCTCTAAACAAGTCTACAGTGTTTGAGCTCATCTTAAAGTTTACTTGGTAGAATTTCTCTGCACTGATTGTATCTCATTTAGATTAGCTGTTAGACTAGTTCCTGCTTCTATCATCTTTCTGAGAATGTAATAAAAGTCAACACTTCCTGGAGTGTCGGCGTTTCCCCCAGCGTGGGTTCATTTTCACCTTTATGTCACATTGTTGTGTAATAAGAATAATTTCCTACACTTGTCATGTGCCCTACAGTCTGATGGTTATTCATTCAGCCCAGTGATAAACCACTCCTGTAGCCACAGCTGCCCTGGGACAGACTGGTGCTGAGAGAGGCTGATGGACATAGACTGTACAAAGGAGTGGACTAAGTGACTGTGACGTCACTCTCAGAGTTCGGCTCCAGTCAAATGAGGGTCCCGATGCTCAGTTACGGGGCGAGTTTGGAGCCAGACTCGATATTAGGAATAGGATTTTTTTAATGGATAAAATGGCTAAATAAAAACCCCAGGTAGAACCATCATGTAGAGCGGATTAATACGTAAACACCTTAAGACCAAAATGACGAGGTTCAGTGCAGCAGTTACAGAGAGAGGAGAGGATATCATGAGGAAATCATCATATCATGAGGAAATGTGTGGAGACAGTGATTGTAAATTGCTGGAATGTAGTGAGTGGGAAGGAAGTGGTAAAGACAATTCTGATAACTCATCAACTGTAACTGTTTCCTATTCAAGTGTGTGGGAGTCAGAGCAGGGGCCTGTTCCAGAAAGCGGGTTATGTGAAAACTCTGAGAAAGTTAACCCTGAGTTGAGGGAAAGTCTGGGTTTTCTGTTCCAGAAAGCGCCGTAACTGAAAGACTGAGTCAGTCACCACGGTAACAGACTCTGTGAACATAACCTGCTCGAGGGCAGGTTTACTTGAAATAACCCTGAGTTTTTTCGCTCCTCTCGCATGAAAATCGCTTTGACACAACATGGCTTGTCCATTCCTCCCAAACCCAATAGACATGGAAGCACAAATTATTCGAAACGCTTTGCGCCGCGAGAGAATCTTTCGGCCCAGGCTGGATATTCTGTCATTTCCAGATGAATATCTGTTTGAGCGCTACCGCTTTTCATCAAACGGTATCATTTATCTTGAAAGTCTCCTCCGGCCTCATATTACAAACTTCACCCATCGCGGACGTGCGCTCACTTCCCTTCAAATCCTGTACATCGCGCTACGTTTTTATGCAAACGGGAGTTTTCTGTACAATATTGGTGACGCGGAGCACTATGGCAAGGCCACAGTTTGCAGAGCGGTGAGGAAAGTGACCCTGGCACTGAAACGCCTGTTGACGGTGATGGTGGTGTTCCCCGGACACAAACCCACCCGCAACATCAAGGAGGAATTCCACAGGATTGCAGGTAATTGATGTAGAAATAATATAGGCCTATTCATTTAATTTATTTTTATTTCTTTTACATTCTGCTGCTACCTCAGTCAGTCAGATTAGTTAACTTAATTAAATGTAATTTTGCAGGGCTTCCTAATATAATAGGGTGCATAGATGGGATCCACATTCCCATCACTGCACCTACAGATAATGAGGCGGATTATGTTAACAGAAAATCTTTTCACAGCATCAATGTACAGGTATATGATCTATAATCTTAAAAAATATGTAGGCTGTATGAAAATGTAGGCTACAGTACAATACAACTAACTCATGTCATTCTCTGCACTGTGAAGATCATATCTGATGCAACCTACATTACAAATGTAGAAGCCAAGTGGCCTGGCTCTGTCCATGATTCTCGGATCTACAGGGAGTCTAGTCTGAGCAACAGACTTGCACGTGGTAAGGAAGCTGAAGCTTTGTACAAATGTTCTTTGTCTCTTTTTAAATGCACTCAAATGTGTTCTCTATAATTACAGGGGAGTTTAATGGCTACCTATTAGGGGATCGAGGCTACCCATGCCAGCCCACTCTGTTGACCCCTTACCCTGACCCTGAGCCGGGGCCCCAACAGCGTTTTAATGTGGCCCACTGCAGGACTAGAGCCCGGGTTGAGAAGACCATTGGCCTACTCAAATCCCGGTTCCAGTGCCTGCACAAGCTCAGAGTCACACCAGAGAGGGCATGTGACATCATTGTGGCCTGTGTTGTTCTCCATAATATTGCAGTTATTAGGGGAGAGCAACACCCTGCCGTACAAATCAATGACCCAGAGGATAACCACCCCATCCACCCTGAAGATGTCCGGGATGGAAGAGCTGTGAGAGACCTCATTTGTAGGAACTACTTTTGAAAATAACACACATATTCAAATGTGATTTGGTTCATCTTTATTCCCTACAGTACAAAAGCAACAGTTAGGATTTATAATAGTTCCAATTATTAACATATTCCTCCATTTCACCAATGCACCCACCTCAACTGGCGTTCCAGTAACTGAATTTCCAGATCTGCCTTCCTTATCTGCAGATCTAGATAGGTCATTTCCTTTTCTGTTTTTTTAATTTTCTTTATCAGGTGCACCCTGTACAACTCTTTGGCTGGTAACTGTGAAACATATGCACAACATTTAAGTGCTGCAGTTCGACATACAGATTTAGCAGGAAAATCTCATTGTATGAAGCTGTGTGGCTGAACTTGATGGAGCCTGCTCATGATGCCCAGCCATGTCCTGTTGAAACATAAAAATGTACTTAGTCATTTGTCCACTCATCACTTCAGTGTACATGAAACTATATTTCACTCAACAGTGTAAAGAAATGTGAATGGGCCTCATGGCTCTGCAGTAACTTAACATGATATTAACACATACTTCAGTTGGCCCCTCTGGATCTATCCCTGAGGCAGCAGTCAGCGTCTCCTCCTCATCATCATCATCAGCAGCAGCCTACTCCTCCTCCTGTGACACAGAGAGAGATACTGTTTCAGAATACTTTCAACTACCACCTGAGGCAGGATCTGAGTATGGAATATCTTCCGGTGACGTCATTTCCGGGTGAGTGAATTCTGTTTTGCGAGCTGTTTTGCGAGCACTGTTTTGCGAGCACTGTTACTAGCGTCTCTCTACTGAATCTGTTAATCCACGAATCCAACATCTAAACTAGTGCCTGAGTACTTCGTCACACCATCGAAGTTTATTCAGCATCTAGTGCTCCGTAATTCGTGGTCTAAGCCTCTCTCTCTCTGTAGTTTCAGCTTGTAGTTTCAGCCTGATCTAGCCTAGCCTAGCATCATGGCTAAAACTCTTGCCCCCCTTTCCTGTTCTAGTTGCCACATGTGGAGTGAGAACCATGGCTTATTTGATAGTGACAGGGATAGTTGCGCTAAGTGCAGCGTAGTGGCAGTCCTCGGGGCCAGGGTTACAGAGTTAGAAACGCGGATCCGCTCATTGGAGGCGCTGAAGCCGAGTTATAGTCAGGCAGTAGCAGGGACCGCGGACCACATTAGCATGAGCGCAGCTAGCGAGAGCAGCCCCCCGGCGCATCCCGTGCAGCCGGGACCAGACCAGGACAGTTTTGTGACAGTTAGACGCAGGCGCAGGGCTAAGACCAGGACTGCAGATCAGGGACACATAGCTGAGTGCAGGACTCCAGGAGACCAGGGACACAGGGCTGAGAGCAGGGAGCTTCCCGTCCGGAACAGGTTCCCCCCCCTGAGCTGGACGCGGGACACTCTAGTCATAGGGAGCTCCATAGTCAGGGACGTGGAACTGCCTGCAGCTTCCACACGGTGTTACCCTGGAGCCAGACTGGGTGACATCGAGGGGAATCTTAGGCTTTTAAAGAGAAGTAAGAACAGGTACCACCGGATCGTTATACACGCGGGGGGTAACGATACTCGGCGCGGTCAGTCAGAGGTGGTGAAGTTGCAGATAGCTGTAGTTTGTGATTTGGCTAAGTCGATGTCGGAGTCCGTGTACTTCTCTGGCCCCCTTCCAAATTATGCCAATTGTGAAATGTTCAGCCGCTTTTCAGCTGTCAACCAGTGGTTGTCCAATTGGTGCCCGCAGAATTGTGTCGTCTTCATAGACAACTGGAGGGCATTTGAGGGGAAGCCCAGGCTTATACGTAGTGACGGCATTCATCCCACCCCGGCTGGCTCCTCCCTCTTAGCGCAGAATATGATGGCTAGTCTTAGATGACCATCAGGTAAGACTAGCACACAGAATAGCTCAGGGAGTGTCAGTGACGCTAGGGAGCAGAGTAGACTAGTGAGGCACTGCTCTGTTAGCGAGAACAGCTCCAAACAGGCTGAGACTGTGTGTGCCCCACGTACAAAAAGCACAAACAAAACATACCTAAACTCTGATAGGAAAGGTATCAGATCTCCTAACTTAATAAAAATAAATACATGCATCGCAAATAACAAAATAAATGTATAAAAAGCACAAATAAAACTCAACTAAAGTCTGATAGGAAAGGCGTCAGGTTTCATAACTTAATAAAAATAAATAATTGTGTTGCAAATAAACAAATTAAGCATGTAAAAAGCACAAATAAAAGTCAACTAAACTCTGATAGGAAAGGCGTCAGATCTCATAACTTAATAAAAATAAATACATGTGTCGCAAATAAACAAAATGATAAGTGTGTAAAATGTGGACTGCTAAACATCAGGTCCCTCTCCTCTAAATCTCTTTTAATAAATGAATTAATTGGCGACTTTAATATTGATCTTCTAGCTCTAACTGAAACATGGCTTCAGGAAAATGATTATGTTAGACTAAACGAATCTTCACCTCCAAGTCACGTGAACTTTCAAAGTGCCAGGAGCACAGGTCGAGGTGGCGGTGTGGCCGTCATTTCTCACTCCAGCCTAATTCTCAGCCTCAAATCTAATTATACATTCCGCTCCTTTGAAAGCCTCGCACTATCTATTACGTGCACCAACTGGAAAAACCAAAAAGCTGTTATATTTATAACAATCTACCGACCTCCTGGTCCATATGCCGAGTTTCTGACAGAGTTTTCTGACTTTATTTCAAGTTTAGTTTTGGAATGGGAAAGGATTGTTATAGTTGGAGATTTCAACATTCATGTTGATAACAGCAGTGAGTGCCTCAGCAGTGCTTTTGGTGCTCTCCTGGATGGGATCGGTTTTACCCAGAGTGTGAACAAGCCGACTCACTGTCACAATCACACTCTTGATCTCGTCCTAACTTATGGTATTGAGATTAATGATTTACTTGTAATTCCTCAAAACCCTATACTCTCTGACCATTTTTTAATTACCTTTCAATTCGTACTAAAAGACTATCCAGCTCTGCAGGAGAAAACTATAATGAAAAGAACAATATCAGAAAAATCAGTAGCCGAGTTCAAAGAAATAATCGAGCCAGTATTAAATGATATGCCATGTGACAATGAGAACAACTTTAATCCAATTATCATGGATCAGTTTGTTGATAGGACAATGATAGCTCAACTGCATGCTTGTCGTCCTCATCGGGGTCTTAACCTGACTCCAGATCGTCGCCGTAACAGACTTGAGTGGGCAAATGCCCACATTCGATGGCGTCTGGCACGTTGGAGAGGTGTTCTCTTCACGGATGAATCTCGGTTTACATTGTTCAGGGCAGATGGCAGACAGAGTGTGTGGCGTCGTGTGGGTGAGCACTTTGCTGATGTCAATGTTGTGGATCGAGTGGCCCATGGTGGTGGTGGGGTTATGGTATGGGCAGGCATCTGTTATGGACGAAGAACACAGGTGCATTTTATTGATGGCATTTTGAATGCACAGAGATACTGTGATGAGATCCTGAGGCCCATTCTTGTGCCATACATCCATGAACATCACCTCATGTTTCAGCAAGATAATGCACGGCCCCATGTTGGAAGGATCTGTACACAATTCTTGGAAGCTGAAAATGTCCCAGTTCTTGCATGGCCAGCATACTCACCGGACATGTCACCCATTGAGCATGTTTGGGATGTGCTTGACCAGCGTATACGACAGTGCGTACCAGTTCCCACTAATATCCAGCAACTTCGCACAGTCAATGAAGAGGAGTGGACCAACATTCCACAGGCCACAATTGACAATCTGATAAACTCTATGCGAAGAAGATGTGTTGCACTGCATGAGGCAAATGGTGGTCACACCAGATACTGACTGGTTCCGAGTCCCCAGACCCCCAATAAAGCAACAACTGCACATTTCAGGGTGGCCTTTTATTGTGGACAGTCTAAGGTACACCTGTGCACTAATCATGGTGTCTGATGAGCATCGTGATGTGGCACACCTGTGAGGTGGGATGGATTATCTCAGCAAAGCAAAAGTGCTCACTATCACACATTTAGACAGATTTGTGAACAATGTTTGAGAGAAATGGTAATATTGTGTATCTGGAATGAATTTTAGATCTTTGAGTCCATCTCATGACAAATGGGAGCAAAAACAAAAGTGTTGCGTTTATATTTTTGTTGAGTGTATTTCGAATCTTCCATTTCTCTCAAAGATTCTGGAACGAGTTGTGGTGAAACAGCTTTGTCACCATCTGCAGGGCAATAATTTATATGAAAAATTTCAGTCTGGTTTCAGAGCTCACCACAGCACAGAAACTGCTCTGCTTAAAGTGACAAATGATTTGCTACTAGCTGCTGATAACGGGCTGGCTTCAGTCCTGGTCCTACTGGACCTCAGTGCAGCGTTTGACACCATTGATCACAACATTCTACTGCAGAGGTTAGAATGTGACATAGGTGTCAGAGGGACCGCCCTCAAATGGTTTAAATCCTATCTATCAGATAGGTACCAGTTTGTTAGTGTAAACCAGTGCACCTCTCCCTGCTCTAAAGTAGCTTGTGGTGTTCCACAAGGATCTGTGCTTGGTCCAATCCTGTTTACTCTGTATATGTTGCCATTAGGTAACATTATCAGAAAACATGGCATTAATTTCCACTGCTATGCTGATGACACTCAGCTGTACTTATCAATGAAACCTAATCAGACCGATCAAATCGATAAGCTCAGTGCCTGTGTGAAGGACATCAAAACCTGGATGACCCTGAATTACCTGCTCTTAAACCCTGAAAAAACAGAGGTCATTGTTGTCGGTCCTAAAGGTCAGAGAGATTCTCTGTCAGACCAGATAATCTCACTTGACAATGTGAGTATAGCCTCTAGCTCTACTGTAAAAAACCTTGGAGTCGTATTTGACCAAAATCTCTCATTCACAGCTCATATAAACCAAGCTTGTAAAACTGCATATTTTCACCTGCGAAACATAACTAAAATCAGAAAGAATTTGCCTAAAAATGATGCCGAAAAACTTATCCATGCATTTGTTACATCCAGACTAGATTACTGTAATTCTCTGCTCACCGTCTGCACTAAAGGTACTTTAAGAAGCTTCCAGTTGGTCCAAAATGCAGCGGCCAGAGTCCTAACAGGAACTAAAAGACGTGATCACATCAGTCCTGTGTTAAAATCACTGCACTGGCTTCCTGTCGAGTTTAGAATTAAATTCAAAGTTCTCCTCCTGACATACAAAGCCTTAAACAATATGGCCCCATCATATCTTCAGGATGCCATTGTCCCCTATCAGCCAAATAGAGCACATCGCTCTCAGAATGCAGGATTATTAGTGGTTCCTAGAGTGTCTAAAAGTACAGTGGGGGGGAGAGCCTTCAGTTACCAAGCTCCTGTGTTATGGAATCAACTCCCTGTTGATGTTAAACAGGCACCCACAGTCTCTTTATTTAAGACCAGGCTTAAAACCTTCCTCTTCGGAATAGCTTATGACCAGGTTACTTAGTTGATGTTACTAAGATAAGCTGCCGCAGGAGATAACAAGCTGGGGGAAGTGTGGCAACCTGAGCACTGTCCTCTGTTTCCTCCTATTTTCTCATCAGCATCACTTACTATGTTCTCATCTGTAGTTTGTTCATTGCTATTCACATGTTGTCCCCTGTCCCACTCCCCCTGTGGAGTGTAACTCTTTCAGACGCCTGATGGCAGCTGGACCTCTCTCCTCCTCCTCGCCTGGCTCCTCCTCCTCGCCTGGCTCCTCCTCCTCTCCTGGCTCCTCCTCTTCGCCCGGCCTCCCCTCCTCGCCCGGCTCTTCCCCACCTGGGTAGCTGTGGCCATACCGAACTGGCCCACGGGCCTGGACATCTATAGCCTGTCCGTCCATGGGAGTGGATCCCTCCTTCACTGTAGTTCTCCCCGAGGTTTCTTCTTTTTCCCAGGACCCTGGGTTTTTTGGAGTTTTTCCTTGCTGAGAAGGAGGGTCTAAGGACAGGGGATGACTGGACAATGTTTCATTTGCTGCTTTACATGAATGTTGTTTTTTCCTGTTTTGATATGTCTGTGTGTATGTTTGGTTCATCCATATCTTGGAACGCCCTTAGAGGCAACTGTTGTTGCGATTTTGGGCGCTACAAAATAAATTGAATTGAATTGAATAGTTACAGCTGCAGGGTGTTGTATTGGGTGGGGAGGCTGCACCAGGCAGAGGACACCATCCTCAACTGTTGGGTGAATAAAATAGGATACATCTATTGGTCTTATTTTATTTGATTAAATGCAGACAGAAGTGTATACTTGCATCTGATGTAGGCACTTGTGTCCATGGGGGTGCTGGGCTCAGAAGAGCTTCCCCCAGGGATGCCCTCAGCCACTGGCTGGGTAGCGTTTTGGCTGAGGGCCTCACCTCAGCCTCGGTCAAAGTGGATGGAGGTGGTCCTCCACCCATTTTTTTGGCCTCTGCTTCTTTCTGTTGGCTGAGCAGAACTCAAATGCAGCCTATTAAACTATAAATGTATAGGCTAAACAAATAAAGTTTTCATTTACTTTAAGTGGGAGGGCATGTTTAAACAGCATTTTGTTAATAATTAGCATTACTATTTGAAGTAGCCACTGAATTAACATTTACTTTAACAACCTAAGGCATTTAAAAAAACATGCCTTACCGCTTTGTACGATATTTTTATATTTCATTTTTAGCTGCTTCCAAGTTCTTCTCTCCCCTGTTGGATTGCACCTAAACGAAAATCAGATTTTATTCCTATTTAACTCAGCAAATAAGCGATGATCTTACAGTTGAATGTTAACTTAATTAAACAATTTAAACTCACGCATTGACTCGGGCTGCAATTTCTTCCCACGCTGCCTCTCTCTCCTTTGCCGCTGCAGCGGTGTTTGATTTACGCCGGAAAATATGTTCTTTCTCCGCGTATGCCTCCATTAGGACTTCGAGCTCAAGCGGGCTGAAGTAGGTGGATCGCTTTTTCATAGTTGTCATGGTGACGCTCATGGTTTTGGGGATCCATTGACTATGGCTTTTTGTAGTAGTCGTGCACGCGCGTAACTCGAGGTAAACCTACTCAGAGTTGATTTACCTCATTCATATCACCTGTTCTGGAACCGAAAACTCAGGGTTTCCCGTCTCAGGGTAAGTCAACCCAGAGCTCATGGATAAACTCAGAGTATGTTTGAACCCGCTTTCTGGAATAGGCCCCAGCTCTCAGGCTCCACTTTAAAGGTGTACTGTGGCACTTTTCTGCTTTTCTCCATCAAATGTTATTGTTTTTTTGTTTGGTATTTATTGTTTAGTATGACTTTAAACTTTCATGGAGACACCATCAGGCCAAGTTACAGGTCAGATCTGTGGAGAGGGTCATTTTAATGTAATTTTTCGCAGTAAAATACATAAATGCTAAATATACATGCTTAATGCCATACTGTGGAACATTCCAGGTAATACAATAACATCTCCAAGGCAGGTGGCACCAGAAAAGTTCTGAGGTGCAGTACCATATCACCATGAGCAATCTCAAACTCCTTAAAGAACACACCTTGTGCTTGTGTGAGCTCCATAGTTAGAATCTTTACAGACCTCCTATGGATAGATGCACATCACAGCAGATTTCTTTTTCCATTTGTGCTAAAAATGATTATGTGACGCTGCTGAATCCTACTTGAATCACCAATTAAGAAAATTAATTTGAAGAAGTATGCCACCAGTACGGTGCTTCTGAAAATGGGTGTTGATTGGCTATATGCCATCTTAAAAATAAGTAATTAAAGATGGCTCAAACATGCACAAATCACTCCAAATACAATGGTGAGAGGAAACAACTCTCACATGGTTAAGAGCTCTGAAAAGTCCATTTTGCAAAATAGGTCTTATTTAAATTGAAGCACTGTGCTGTGTCCCAGGCCGGCGCTGCTCTGTCTCGACTTGTCCTTCTGCGACTTTGAGAACCAGAGAGTCCTGTTGGGGGTGCTGTCCTCTCTGCCCTGCCTGAGGAGCCTGCTGCTGGAGGGTAACCCGTGCTCCCTGGGGCCCTCGTACCCCGGGCTCACTCTGGACGTCCTGCCACAGCTGTCACACCTAGACTCACAGCGGGTCAGAGCGGAGGAGAGGGAGGCGTTCAGGGGGATGGCTCTCCTCACAGGTCAAAGCTCATTACAACTTTAGAAATATACACAAACAAATGTAGGCATAAGTAGGCTTCTTCAAATGCCCTGCAGTCAGAATATTCATCTGTCCTTTTTACTTGGTTCTGAATTCTATTCAACAGAAACAATGGAATCAATAGTTTTTTCTAGCTGTTTTTATTTGTATATTTTAGTTTACTCAGAAAAAAAAACATGCTAAAAAATAAACTCTTTTCTTTTCAGCAGGTCTTAAAGAATCAGAATTATACTTTTACTTTTCAATTCTGTTCAGAAATGTAGTGGAGTAAAAAGTACAGATACCTTCTCTCAAATGTAGTAAAGTAAAAGTAAAAAGTATCCACAAAAATCTACTGAAAGTACAGATACATAACATTTATACTTAAGTAAAGTACTTCACTACTGTTACTTTGTTACCTTCCATGACTGGTTACTGCAAAATTAAACAAACTAAATCACATCTGAAGGAGCGGTGCAAGAAACACAAATCTCAGAGCTTATTCACAGTAACGTTTATTTGTGGAACACATTGTCGGATATATTACTCAAGTAGGAGTGAAAATATGGGGTCTGAAAACTACGACTATGTACTTGAGTAAATGTGGTTATGCAGGTGCAGAGCAGGAGCGTGCCTGTGTCACAGTGCACATGGGTCGGCTGAGGGGACTTCCTGATCCTCCTCAGAGCTCAGACTATCCTCTGCTCTCCTTCTCTTACCACGTCTCATACCTGTTCCTCCCTGACTCCGCCCCTGATGGACAGGTAAGCTTCACCCTTGACCGCTAGACTCTGCATTGACACTAGGAAGATGTGTGTTGATATAAACCGTTTTTAAATTAATCCTGTTGTTGTAGAGATCATCATCATCATCATGAGGTGTCTTGTCTGGAACAGGCATTGACGGCCATGGCTCTCCATCTGTCTCTTTCATTCGAGGCATTCATGAATTGGTTGTTGTTTAGTGCCTTTGCTGTTGCCCAGTTGTTTAACCTGTCTACATAGGTTTCTCGCTGTCGACCTCTGTTGTAGAGATAAAAGTGTAAAAACTGATTGTAATAAACCCAAACGTGCCCAAAGTAATTTTAGGTTTTCACTCTGCCACTGGTTAAGTCAACATAAAAGAGCATTTAGTGTGAGAGCAGTGCTGGGCCTGTGTGATTCACATTATTCACATTTAACAGCCTCTCTCTCTGGAGCATTTACACAGCACTTGTACTTGGACTGACATACCCAGTCTGCAGTGACGGTAGCAGGGCTGGAATTGGGCAAAAAAGTGCTTGGATCACATATATATATATATATATATATATATATATATATATATATATATATATATATATATATATATATATATATATATATATATATATATATATATGTATGAAATGGGCTGTTTGACACATTCGTCTGACAAGGAAATTTAGATCAATTTCAGAGGGACCCGACAACTCCTGTCTGTGTGCGCAGGTAAGTCTGAGTCTGTTTGCACAGGTGAGTTTGGTTCTGTCTGCGCAGGGGAGTCTGGGTCTGTCTGCGCAGGTGAGTCTGGGTCTGTGTGCAGGTGAGTCTGGGTCTGTCTGCGCAGGGGAGTTTGGGTCTGTCTGCGCAGGTTAGTCTGGGTCTGTGTTAGGGCTGGGCGATATGGACCAAAAAATATATCTCGATATATTTTGCTATATCTCGATATACGATATATATCTCGATATCTTTACAGGAAAAATAACCCCCTCCCACACTACTGCAAAAACAACAAACAAATTTTATCTGATTAATATTCATTTAGTACTGCACTTAAACACTCTGTGCCCCTTTTTGGACCCTCACCCACAGTTTAAAAACCTCTTCTTTAAGAGAACTTCCACTGGTACTTTAAAGAAAACTACTTCAAAGTGAAAATAGTGGCTAGGATTTTTAAACCTGTATTTTGACATTCAAAACCGGAGTAACATTCTCTTGTTTTAAAGTGATGTTTAGTCTCTGCACATTTACAAAACCAAACGCACATTGTGACAAATATGATCACACTCAGTATTCAGACCTTGAGTCCATGACAAGACCGAGTCCAAATGCGCTCGCTTTAGAGAAGGAAGTCCAGCGGTGTGGGGGTGCCTAATGAGTGGTGGGGCAGGTGTGGGTCCTGCTGCGGGGCGCTCCTCGTTTAAGGGGACGTGGGTGTGTTTTGAAGCGGAGTTTGTTCTATGAGTGATATCAGCCACACGCGGAGCTCGTATGCTGGAGTCGAGCGCGGTCGCAGGTGTCATGCCCGGGCACAGTTCGGTTGCGCTCACGCTGGGCAGGTGCATTTAGAAAGTTTAACTCGTCACGTTGCGTCTGTGCGCAGTTCTCCTTATTGTGGCTGCAGAAGCGCTTGCACAGATGCTGTTTGTTTTCCCCGTTCGCACAACGAAATATTTACTCGCAAATGCGAGTGAAATGGACGCACTGGAGAGCCCTGGTCCCAGTCTTGGTTTAGTCCGCGACCGAGCCCCGGGCTCTGCGGCCGCGTTTAGTCCTGGTTTAGTCCTAGTCCTGGTTTAGTCCGAGGCCAGCTCCGGGCTCCGCGGAGGAGCTCGGGGGACAAACGCGAGGAGACGGAGGCGAGCGCAGCACAGAGAAGGCAAAACAAGTGAAGCGGCGAAACCAGAAGTAAACGTAAGCATTATAGCGATATATCGATATGTCAGAATTCATATCGAGTTTCAAAAATATCTCGATATATTTTAAATATCGAGATATCGCCCACCCCTAGTGTGTGTGCAGATGAGTCTGAGTCTGTTTGCCCAGGTGAGTTTGGTTCGGTCTGCGCAGGTGAGTATGAGTCTGTCTGCGCAGGTGAGTATGAGTCTGTCTGCGTGTCTTCAAAACCCTTTTTCTTTGCTGTCAGCAGCCCATACAGTCATCACTGTTTATTTAGCCACCAGTGAAAGAAAAGACCATTGTGTAAAGAGGAGCTGAGTGTGTGCATATTCACAGGACTCTGCTCACTTGAAGTGTGTTGTCATAGAAAAAAGTTCTTTAATCAGCTGACGAACGTAACTCCTGGTGTTTGGTTTGAATAATGCGTGGTGTAGGGCTGCAGCTATCGATTATTACAGTAATCGATTCTGTCAATTATTTTGTTCGAATAATCGAGTAATTGTTTGTTATTGTTGCGTCTACTTTGCACATGTTAAGTACACACCACGTGCATTGACAGATACACGTGTTTTGGACATGAAAAACGTAATTATCACTGGGCTAAGGTTGACTCACCTCGCGGTTTCTTTTCCACTTGATATAATGTACGGGGCTTTCTGTTTACATGTTGTAGCATCAGTGTTGAGAAGGTGACTTTTAAAATGTTCCCCTACAGATTAGATTACAGACCCCAAAATGTAGTTTGTGATGTATTCAAATTAAATTACTTAAAGTGAGTAACGTAATCTGAATATTTTGGATTACTTGATATTGTCATGATTTTTAAAACTACATAAATGTAGCAACCACCTCCTGCAAATTCTTGTTTGGTTTTAGACCTGGATTAGTCCTGGTTTTAGATCTGGTTTAGACCTGCTTTAGACCTGCTTTAGACCTGGCTTAGTCCTGGTGTGAGTTCTGGTTTAGAGGCGCACAGGAGGAAGCGCGGTCCACGGAGTGTACGCGACAAGACACAATCCACGCGCAGAGTGCGCGGCGTACGGGAGATGCGGGGAACACGGCGTACCGTAGCGTACCCCGCACTCCTGGTTCTGGCAGATGGTATACTGCATACCGGAGCCTACCGCGGGCGGCGTACCGCGCACTCGATGAGGAGTGTTCCCTATTACTATTGCAACAACACATCATCAGTAGGGTAAAACTAACCTGTCTCACGACGGTCTAAACCCAGCTCACGTTCCCTCTTAGATGAGGAGGTTCTGCTCTTATTATACATCCATGGGCGCCGCGCTGTTGTGTGTACAGTGAAGTGCAGTGGTCGTGCGGAAACTTTACCTCTACCACAAAAGGTTCCGGCCATCGGCGAGCGTATGAAAATAAAACGAAGCATCGAGGCAAAAAAAAAAATCAATGCATTTTTCTAATCGATTTAATCGATTAACTCGATGAATCGTTTCAGCCCTAGCGTGGTGTACGTGAACAAGGCCGACCCAAAAGTAAAACTAAATCTAGTGCACACTGGGGTTTGTTACTGCTGCTGTCGGACTCCTTATTTTGGTTTTAAATTGTTTGGATTAACCCACTCTACATCATTCTGGGTTTTTATGGCGCTGTTTTGTCTGAAGATCCTATTCCTAATATGGAACTTGTGTCCAAATTTGCCCCTTTAACTGCTAACCTTGTGAGCTTCATTTGACTGGAGCTGAACGCTGTGATGACTGCACTCCCCTGATCCAATTTATACTGTACATTATGTGTTTTGACAGAACATGAAGAGTGAGGGTGAATGTGAGGGAGATGTGACAGAGAAGAACCCAGGGAAGAACCCAGAGAAGAACCCAGAGGAGCCAGGGTCACACAGGCAGGCTCCAGGAGTGTGTGAAGTCTGCGCTCCAGCTCATGGTAACTTGAGTGGGTTTTTCCGGGGCCACACTTGTATGTGGGGCATGTAACAACACATAGACAACACTATAACCCAATGAGCCCAATCACTATGAATATAGAAGAGAATGTTAATTTCAGTCTTGTTCAAATAGAGAGGGTAGAAGGATCGCCCCTTCAGATCTAAGATCTACATGAAAAGCTACACATTCACACTACACAATACAGTATCCAACTGCTCTCTGAGATCATACCACAACTATAGTGTTAAGTTGTTGATGTGAGATTGAAAAAAAGGAAGAAAAAATCTGTATACATCATAAGGTACATAAAACTACAATGTAGTTTTCAGAAGCTGGATGTTTGCAGATGTTTAAAAATTGTTGCCTCAAATGTGTGGATTGATGTATGGTATGGTACGCTTTTTATTTGTACAGGAACAGTGCACAACAACACATTAACCAAGACAGAAGTCGTAGGACAGATACTGGTGCAGGTTATAGCAGGGAGACTCATTTGCACCTGCTCCCTGAGGTGGAAATACTAAAATATACATTCAGTGTATATAGATAAATTATATATTGTTTAGGGTTACAGTGTTGAAATACTATTCTAAAAACAAACACGCAATCACATGCACGGTTAGCCCCTTCCACCCTGTATCAAGGCCCAACATTTACACATTCACACACTACATTCTACTGATCATTTACATCACGCTCATCTGTAATGTGTGCAAACTTGTTCAGAGATCAGCCACGTCTTTGTCAGACGTGCAAACATTTGAAAATCTGTGCATGTTGACCGATTATTCCAATGACTACGACAGAGGAAAAGGGGAATTTGGAGAGTGCGATCGTATTCGGGACAGTGCTCTCTCCTCTAGAGGATGAGCGTGTTACTTCAGATGTTTTTTCAGAGCTCATTGAGATGAAACCCTTCAGAGGAGGAGCAGCACCATGAAGAATTTAGAAGAGCAAACAAATATTTACATATATCATTAGATTTTCAAAATGTAATAAATTGTATTTTGCAAGAATCGGACAGTGGTGATACTGCTGGGGTTTCTCATCATGAATCGTACCCGCACATGTATACAGCGAGTCAACAGGTTTCAGGGCTGTTTTGCGCCTGTGACCAGCTCGTCAAACAGTACAAGAAACGTGACATGATCATGGAGTTCAAACACGTGCGAGGCCTCCACGGCCAGCGACTCTCGTATATGTCTGAAATTTGGCAGGCTCAGTTTTAGGGAGTTCCAGAGTTAATGTTGAATCTAAGGTGACACTCAAGTAAGTAAATTCAGTAACATTTTAAATTTTCTCATCATTTATAAAAATGTCTGTGTAATTTGTTAATTTTGCTTGTTGGTAAAATATTTACCTTATTAGTCTTATTTACATTTAACAGCAGACAGGAAGTCTGAGGCCAGGCTGCACCTTTCTCATTTCAGTTGTTAGTCTCTTCACTACCTCACTTGCATTTTTTCCATGGGGGATCACAACTGTGTATAGACTAAAAAGCTGAGGATCGAGCCCTGCGGCGTCCCCATTATGCAGCTTTGGAGAGGATAAGGTGTTTGCCCTCACACACTGTTGTCTTCCCCTCAGGTATGATACAAACCAGTCTGTTGCAGATTGGGATCATCCAAAATGTCCTAATTTACTGAGAAATATACTGTGGCTTACAGTGTCAAACGTCTTGCGCAAGTCAAGGAAGTCAGCTCCAACTCCAACTCTGGTCTAGACTTGATTTAATTACTTTCAGTAATCGCAGTAGCTGTTTCAGTGGAATAATTCTTCCTCAAACCAAATTGCAAACGATTTAATAAATGATTTACACTGAGGTGTTGAGTGAGCCGCCCGCCTACAGCCTTTAGACCTTAGAAGGGAGGGAGTAAACTTATGGGCCGATAGTGACTGAACTCTAACTTTTCGCCTGAGTTTTCAGTGTTGTTGGAAAAATGCCTGATTGCCTAGACTTATAACTTATAATTTTAGTGAAAACTGGAGTTAAAATTTGTTGTTATGTTGTTTAAAAAGACACTGTCGAGTCCATGGATATCTTTAGCTTTACTATTATTCAGTTTTGTGAAGGTTGCTTTCAATTTGCATCATTAACGGGTCTGAAAGTAGGGACATTACATGGGACAGATTCAGAAGAACATGAGATCGGGCAGGTTTGTGCCAGTTTGCAGACTGAATTGATAAAATAGTCATTAAATAATGTTGCAACAACTAGACTATCATTTTGTACAACATTGTCTATTTTGAGCTGAAGATCATTACAATTTAAATTTTTCTTTCCCAAAGAGTTGTCCATACTTTTCTTTTTTTCTTTTTCCATTTCCTTTTGCCTTTTTTATTAAGTTAAGAAAAAAATTGGCTCTTGAGTTCCTTAGTTGTAGGGTGACTTTATTTCTATGATTTCTGTTTGATTATCTTGATTTAATAGATTTTTAGTGCTCTCTTTTCTTCATTAAATCCCACAGTTATTAAAGCATGGCAAAGCTCGCCTATTTGTTGATCAGATTGAGGAGAGCAAATTGTTCCATTCATTTGGGGCTTTAATTTAAATGCTCAATCTCTTTATTTCTTTTCCCCTGTGTTTACTCAGGCTCCACCTTCAGCTCGTGCAGTGTGCCCTGGTCTGAGTGCGTGGACTTCAATGAGATGCATCACCACAGTGTGTGTGACCTGAGGGCCCTCAAGAGCATCCTGAGGCGGGGCATATGTGTGCGTGTGGAGGAGGACAAGGTCAGAGGCCCCACACTGATGACTGTACAGGGACAGTTTGTGCTAATGTGTTTCTGTGTGCAGACTCTGTCCTGGCCTGCAGCCTCTGAGGACACGGCTCCTAAAGCCGCCTCCAGAGAGCCCAAAGGAGCAAAGGGGAAAGACGTGAGTGCATCTGTATCAGTGTTGGGTTTTGAGGCGACAGTGGTGCATTGGGTAAGTCATTACCCTCCAACCAGAAGGCAGCCAGCTCAGTCATACGTTCTGCCAGTGTATGTCAGCTCCATTGTGTATTGTGTAACTCTATCAGTGGAGTGTAGGGCTGGGCGATATGGACCAAAAAATATATCTTGATATATTTTGCTATATCTCGATATACGATATATATCTCGATATCTTTACAGGAAAAATAACCACCACCCCAAACTACTGCAAAAACAACAAACAAATTTTATCTGATTAATATTCATTTAGTACTGCACTGAAACTCTGCACCCCTTTTTGGACCCTTACCCACAGTTTAAGAACCTCTTCTTTAAGAGAACTTCCACAACACTTTACACAAAACTGCTTCAAAGTGAAAAAAGTGGGTAGGATTTTTAAACCTGTATTTTCACATTCCTAACTGGAGTTACATTCTCTTGTTTTAAACTGCACATTTACTAAACCAAATGCACATTGTGACAAACAGATTTATTTGGCATTTTATTAGTTAAACTTTAGCTCTGTGCAGACACTGACATAAAATTTTTTGCTTCGGGTTTCGTCCTGCTCTTCCAATCAGCGCTCATTGAGGAGGAGCCTATGTGCGCTAATGAAAAATGACCACACTCAGAATCCAGACCTCGAGTCCGTGACAAGACCGAGTCCAAATGCGCTCGAGTCCGAGACAAGACCAAGACAAAGCTCTCGCTTTGGCGGAGAAGGAAGTCCAGCGGTGTGGGGGTATCTACTGAGTGGTGGGACAGGTGTGGGTCCTGCTGCGGGGCGCTCCTCGTTTAAGGGGGCGTGGGTGTGTTTTGAAGCGGAGTTTGTTCGTATGAGTGATATCGGTGCACACGCGGAGCTTGTATGCTGGAGTCGTGCGCGGTCGGAGGTGTCATGTGGTTGCGTTCACGCTGGGAAACGTGCATTTAGAAAGTTTAACTTGTCATGTTACGTCTGTGCGCAGCTCCTTATTGTGGCTGCAGAAGCACTCGCACTGGTGCGCCTTTTGTTTTCCCTGTTCGCACGACGAAATATTTGCTCGTGAAATGGGCGCACTGTAGAGCCCTGGTCCTAGTCCTGGTTTAGTCCTAGTCCTGGTTTAGTCCGCGGCTGAGCTCCGAGCTCCGCGGAGGAGCTCGGGGTACATAAGCGAGGAGGCGGAGGCGAGCACGGCACAGAGAAGGCAAACGAGCGAAGAGGCGAAACCAGAAGTAAACATAAGCATTATAGCGATATATCGATATGTCAGAATTCATATCGAGTTTCAAAAATATCTCGATATATTTTAAATATCGAGATATCGCTCACCCCTAGTGGAGTGTTTGACACTTTCTTGTCTCCATTGTCTGAAATGTTCCACAGTATTGCTTTATAGGCTACTATACAGGTGACAGACCCTCCACCAGAAAGGGTTAATATAGTGCTCCTTTAGGTGCATTGAAGATTTTATTTTACTATTATTTTACATGTTCACATTTCTGGGGGTTCCTAGAGCTTTGTCTGCTCAGAGGATCATGTTGTCAATGCCAGAATTAACGGAACTTAAACAGAAACATGGGTATGGAAACAAATACACTACAATACATGTTTAAGTATTAAATAAATCTTTTTTAGTTATCATCATATGATGTATTTGTAGGAGTGCATTTTAAGACAGCAGGTCTCTAGGGTTTGATTTAAGAGTTTAGAATCATTGTCCAATGTGATGCAAAATGTACCATGTTATGATCTCATCCTGGTCAAAAACATACCTGAGCAGGTCCGGTGTCATGGCGCAGTGAGCAAGACAGGGTGGTGACGGCTCCTCAAAATTAAACAAGTAATCCACCAAAACTCGTTAAAAACAACTCATTTTGAGTAAAAAGTGTGTCGACGGGGGCAAAGGACGTTAAGAAGCCTGGAAGAAACAAAATGCCCAAGACGCAAGAGAAAAGCACCGCATTAGCAAAAAGCCAAGTAGCTAGCGAGCTAGCTGCGCCCAACATCATGGCGAGTGATATACTGCAAGCAATTGAGTCACTTAAATCCGAAATGAAAAAGGACAACGAAAACCTGAGAAAGGATATTGTCACACTGCAACAAGATTTGGGCAGAAAACTCGATGACATAAAACAAGACATGAAAGAGCTGGCTGAGAGAGTGGAGAGTGCGGAGAGCCGAGTGGGACATGTGGAGGATATGACTCTGGAGTTGACCGAAGTGCTGGCAGAGTGCATCAAGCGACAAAGAAGTATTCAAAACAAGATGACAGAGATTGAATCGAGATCAAGAAGAAATAATATACGTCTTTTTGGTGTTGGGGAAACGGAACAAAACAAACCTGTGGCGCAGTTCGTGGCAGATTTCCTGCAGCGCGAGCTGCCGCTACCGGAGGGCCTGGACTTGAAGATTCAGCGGGCACGCCACGTTCCTCCACACGGACCGCGTCCGGGGGCCCATCCGAGGCTGATCGTGGTTAATTTCCAAGAATTAATTACAAAAGAACTGATTCTCCGGAAGGCTTGGAAAAAGGGACGGATTCAGCAGAGCGGTAGGACCATTTATTTTGACCATAACTACGCTACAGAGATTGTCCAAAGACGCAAGGAATATCAAGGGATTAAAAAAGTACTGAAGGAGAGATAGTCCAGGAGCCCAGAGACATTTGTTTCACATCTTGAGTACGAAAGGTTTGACCCCTGGAATGGATAGGACACTCACACAGGACCCTTAAAAGGCCTTTCTTAAGTTTTGAAAATGTGGATAACCAGTAGAGGGCGCCACCCAAAGTAGCCAAAAAATCTGATTTGCTTCACACCCCTGAGTACATCCACCAAACCTCTGCCAAAATGTTCAGTCTTGGGGTATATTGAAAAAATGTGATTTCTTAAGTTCCGCAATTGTGGACTAAGGGGCTTAAGAAGGGCCTATGTTACCCCCAAATTCACGTTTAATTCACATCTTGAGTACATCCATTAAACTTGACTGAAATATAGTCCATGACCAACTGTTTAAGAATCCATGATTCTTAAGTTCATCAGTTGTGGATAAGGGGGCTTAAGAAAGGGCCAAAGGTCAAATTACCCAAAAATGCAGATTTCATTCACATGATGAGAACATCCACCAAACATCTTCCAAAATGTTAGGCTTGGGGATGACACTGAAAATTAGTCTTTCTTAAGTTCTGCAATTTTGGATAAGGGGGGTTAAGAAGGGCCCACGTGGCCCCCAAATTCACGTTTAATTCACATCTTGAGTACATCCATTAAACTTGGCTGAAATATAGTTTATGACCAACTGTTTAAGAATACATAATTCTTAAGTTCATCAGTTGTGGATAAGGGGGCTTAAGAAAGGGCCAAAATGTCAAAATACCCCAAAAAGGAGATTTAATTCACATCATGAGTAGATCCACCAAACATCTTCCAAAATGTTAGGTTTGGGGATGACGCTTAGAATGAGTGTTTCTTAAGTTCTGCACATGTGGACTAAGGGGCTTAAGAAGGGCCTATGTGACCCCCAAATTAATGTTTAATTCACATCTTGAGTACATCCATTAAACTTGGCTGAAATGTAGTCCATGACCAACAGTTGAAGATTCCATGATTCTTAAGTTCATCAGTTGTGGAAAAGGGGGCTTAATGCCACCCAACCAAATTTGCTATTTGCCATGCTATTGAGGCTGACCAGCATACTCGCAGAGGAGACATAGTTGTCAGAGCCCATGACACGGACATTGCTGTGCTCTTAGTCTATCACTGTGGGAAATTAGACAAGACAGTCTGGATGGACGTGGGAGCGGTGTCAAGAAGAATCGCTGGTTCATCAACATCACTGAGATACAAAGGTCACTAGGGCCAGGGGTTTGCAAGTCATTGCCAGCATTTCATGCATTCACAGACTCGGACTATACCTCAGCATTTGTCAAGAAGGGAAAGGTTAGGCCATTTACCACATATCTGAAAAACACTGATGTGCAGAAGGCATTCGAGACACTCACAACAAAGCCCAAGGATGAAAGAAGCTGCAAGGTTCTCCTAAAGTTTACAGCTAGTCTGTATGGAGCCAGAGAAAACTCCAAGGTGTCACTGAATTCCCATAGGTACAAACGTTTTGAGACAGTGTATAAACCAAAGATGAGAGGCAAAAATCCACTCGAAAAACTAAAAGGGATCGATGCCAGTGGTCTGCCCCCTTGTGAAGCTGAGGTCATGTGCCATTTGAAGCAGTGGCATTTGTTGCAAAAGATGTGGGCTGATGCTGACCAGGCAGAACTTGTTCAACATCCCTCAGAAGATGATGGATGGATGCTGGAGAATGGGGTTTACACCCCAGTTTGGTTCGATGGTCCTCAGTTACCAGATTCCTGGTGCCAGAAATGCCTGATGACCATGAAGGCGCTGGCGAGATTGACAATGAAAGTTTCGAAGCGGCTTCATCTGATGAAGAAGATGATGCAAGCGATGTAGAGGAAAAAGCAGAGTCTGATGAAGAGCAGTAGTGGTTGCAACAATGTTCAGACATGACCAAACCTGTCTTTGATTTCAAAGTTGTCATTTGAGTTTCAAAAGATGTCTTTCATTTGTTGACATGTTCAGAGTATAAGACAATCATGTAGTTTTAGTTTTGTAGCTTTATTTTGCAATCAGGGATCATTTTGTGAAACTGTCGGGTATACAGTACTCAGGAGATTCAAAAATGTCTTTCATTTGTTGACATGTTCAGAGTATAATACAATCATGTAGTTTAAGTTTTGTAGCTTTATTTTGTAATCAGGCATCATTTGTGAAACTGTCGGGTATAGAGTACTCAGGAGATTCAAAGACAGCTTTTACTTGACATTTTCAAGTATAATTCCGATTTTCTATCAATTAATGTGCAGGGTTTATTCATGACATTAAAAAATGTTCAAATATTGATATGCAATGAAGTTTTGCTATCATTTTTTTTCTGGGACATTCTTCATAGGGCAAGAGTTAATTTCCTGTAATCACTCATACTATGTTAGTCTTGACTGATGTTGCTTACTTTCCTTTGATAGCAGAGATAGCACAATGTTACTGCTTAAACATGAAGCACATTAGGATCAGTGAAATATTTCATATTGTATTAAAACGTATAGAATAAAATCTAGTTTAGTGATACTTTTTTATATCTTTAAACCTTTACCTAAAATACTAGAACTTAAAAAAACATACTCGGGAGTACGTTCACTCAACTTACACTCATGTGGACCTGCTAATGATGTGGTAAATCTACTATTTTGGGTAATTTGACCTTTGGCCCTTTCTTAAGCCCCCTTTTCCACAACTGATGAACTTAAGAATCATGGAATCTTCAACAGTTGGTCATGGACTACATTTCAACCAAGTTTAATGGATGTACTCAAGATGTGAATTAAACATTAATTTGGGGGTCACATAGGCCCTTCTTAAGCCCCCTAGTCCACATTTGCAGAACTTAAGAAACACTCATTCTAAGCGTCATCCCCAAACCTAACATTTTGGAAGATGTTTGGTGGATCTACTCATGATGTGAATTAAATCTCCTTTTTGGGGTATTTTGACATTTTGGCCCTTTCTTAAGCCCCCTTATCCACAACTGATGAACTTAAGAATTATGTATTCTTAAACAGTTGGTCATGGACTATATTTCAGCCAAGTTTAATGGATGTACTCAAGATGTGAATTAAACGTGAATTTGGGGGCCACGTGGGCCCTTCTTAACCCCCCTTATCCAAAATTGCAGAACTTAAGAAAGACTAATTTTCAGTGTCATCCCCAAGCCTAACATTTTGGAAGATGTTTGGTGGATGTACTCATCATGTGAATGAAATCTGCATTTTTGGGTCATTTGACCTTTGGCCCTTTCTTAAGCCCCCTTATCCACAACTGATGAACTTAAGAATCATGGATTCTTAAACAGTTGGTCATGGACTATATTTCAGTCAAGTTTAATGGATGTACTCAAGATGTGAATTAAACGTGAATTTGGGGGTAACATAGGCCCTTCTTAAGCCCCTTAGTCCACAATTGCGGAACTTAAGAAATCACATTTTTTCAATATACCCCAAGACTGAACATTTTGGCAGAGGTTTGGTGGATGTACTCAGGGGTGTGAAGCAAATCAGATTTTTTGGCTACTTTGGGTGGCGCCCTCTACTGGTTATCCACATTTTCAAAATTTAAGAAAGGCCTTTTAAGGGTCCTGTGTGAGTGTCCTATCCATTCCAGGGGTCAAACCTTTCGTACTCAAGATGTGAAACAAATGTCTCTGGGCTCCTGCATTAAGAGGCGTGCGTTTCCAAACGCCCTACACGAGCATGCGGATCCACTGGCAGGATGGTGTGGGTTACTACAGCAGCGCCCGCGACGCGGGACTCGAGCTGCAGAAGCGGGGCTACAGAGTGGATGTGCCGGTTGCGGCAGAAGAGGACACGGCATCACGACTCCTTAAACGCTTGGAGTGGCAGAGGAGCGCAAGACCTCGGAGGGAAAAAGCGTCAACGGCGGCGCAAAGAGCTAAAGACAAGCTGAAAGGGTATCAAAGAAGTGAGGATGAGTGAATCTGCGTCACATACGTGGAGTGAGTGTGTCTCCTGTTTTTTCTGGTCCTCACACAGCATAAAGGTGACACTATACGGCTTCTTTAATTCAGTAAATAGGAGGAGCGGCACTTGTAGATAGTGGACGTGAATACGCTGGGTAATTAGGATGGAAGCAGTTACATCGGCCTCTAAACCCTACATAGGGCCCCTCCTATGAGGAGATAACTGCCCTAGACCCACTAGCGGGGCAAAGGTGGGAAGGACACTACACCCATCGGATGGGAGTCATAAGTATTTTAAATATGTTCATTTGTTTGCTATTGTTCCTAGTTTCTGTTCCTCTGTGGGGTCTACTATTTCAATCACTTTAAGAAATGAGTGGCTTAGCTAAACTGAAAATTGTGTCAATTAATGTTAATGGTCTGGGTAACCCAATTAAGAGGAGTAGGCAAAATTAAAAAGCCAGAGAGCACAGGTGATATTCATTCAAGAAACCTATATGGCTAAAGAGGAGCATGGAAAAAACCCCAAAAAACTTGGCTACTTAAATGCATATTACAGCTCATATAAAAATAGCAGGAGAAGAGGAGTGATAACGCTGATATCAAATTCAGTACATTTTGAAATGCTGGAAGAACGCTGTGATAAAGAGGGCAGATTTGTGATGGTTAAAGGCAGGGCTCTACACTACCTTTTTTTTTCAGGAGCACATGTGCCCCTATGTTAAAAATTTTAGGAGCACAGAAAAAAAAAATGGGGGCACAAGTAGGTTTTCGTTTTGAACGATTATTACAGTGCAGAACTTACGCACACCAACACCAACACTGAATAAATTTAATACAAAAAAAAAAGAATTATGACTGTACTTTTCCTGCATGATCGCAATGTTTTTATAAATATATCTTCATTTTATCTGATTAATATTTAGACTTAAAATAAGCCAAACAAACTGTACTGTACTTGAACACTCTGTGGCCCTTTTTGGACCCTCACCCACAGTTTAAGAACCTCTTCTTTAAGAGAACTTCCACTGGCACTTTACACAAAACTGCTTCAAAGTGTAAAAAGTGGGTAGGATTTTTAAACCTGTATTTTCAAATTCCTAACTGGAGTTACATTCTCTTCGTGGTTTTAAAGTGGTTTTTAGCCTCTGCACATTTACCAAACAAAACGCACATTGTGACAAACAGATTTATTTGGCATTTTCTTAGGCAAACTTCAGCCCACATATCACCTGCTCTGTGCTGTAGCTCTGCTCTGTGCGGACACGGACATAAAATTAATATTGGCGTATTTGACGTGAGGCGGATGGACAGGTGGGATGTTTAACCTGCCCTGTGATGCAGGCTGAGGGTGCGCGCTGTGGACAAGCCGCGCACTGGCGGTGCCGCGGTGTCCACGGGCTGGAGACTGTGTGGTAAATGGAGTGTCGGTCATTCTCATGTGTTTTGGACATGTACAAGGATTGCATCTTTTTGGGAAGGTATTGTGACAGTGATGGGAGAAGTGCTGGGCTACAGGGTACCTAATGATCCACGAGTTATGTACTTGGGACTATCGCAAGAAAAGAAGACCTTTATTTGTTTAAAATCATGCTGTTGGCCAGTAAGAAAGTTGTAACTAGGAACTGGCTAAAAAGTGACTCATTGGAACCGACAGTGGTTTGAAATAATTGAGGAAATTTATTTGTTGGAAAGAATGACTCATTATCTAAGGTTGAAGGCAGACAAATTTCAGAAAAGTTGGTCTAAATGGATAAACTTTAAGAACAAGAGAAATGCATAATTGTTTCCCTTTATGTTTGCTGTTTGTTTTTTCTGTAGAACCCCAGTTTCATTTTTTTAATGTTCTGTATATAAGTTCTGAAAAAGCACAAATAAAAAGAAAAAAAAAACATACCTGAGATTAAAATGTTATTTCAAGGTTCCATAAGTCTGATCACTAAAGCTCCTCCTGTTTTTTAGCGTAGACATCTTCAGAGCTCAAACTGGCTGTTTACCGTGAGCACACATGGTTTTGGTTGTCACCGTTTTTCTTTTGATTTAAAAACAGTACTATAGAATATATCAATAACAGATCATTTAGGCTAAAATTAAGATCTACAAATGCTCCCGTCACATGATTCTCCTCTTTATTCAGACTTTGTCATTCAGCCTCACATTCTTGTGTATTTCAGACTCCAAACAGAGGTGCTTCCACCAAAGACAAGGGCAAAGACAAAAAGAAGAGAGTCCTCCCAGAGCTCGTGCAGGACCCCCCCATCCGGACAGTGCTGGGGTCAATGCACGTGCCCCTCCACAGTCTGCTTCACATCGGACACAAGGTGGTGCTATGCTGTGACTTTGGACCTCAGGGACCAGAGACACCAGAGAAAGCTGATACTACGGGCAAGGCAGGTTCACTGGGAATCAATGTTATATAGTTGTGTTTAGTGTTGTATTTGAGATGGGGCAGTACTACTACGGGTAAGGTACAATTTTTCCATGAAATAGGCAAGCAGAAAAACTGAAATGTGACTGATTTTGATGCTGCCAGCCGTCTACCATTGTGCCATTTTGTTATGATTATTATAAAAGATCCTGAGCTTAGTGCTAGTTTTCCTTTCACGTGGAGAAGATCATTGATTGAGAGATGTTGATCATAACAAGGTCAAAACATTTGCATTTTGAATCTTTAGCGGTATTCCAACTTTACAGTCCTCCATCTTAGTTCTGAACTGTATGACCCTGATAGTACCTGTTTTAAAAGAGGCTTTGCTCAAACGCAGGCGGTCGGCCAGATGAAGGAGAAGAAAGACGAGGACTCAAAGAGAGGAGCTTCAGAGAAGAAGGGCGCTCCTGCCAAAGGTTCAGATTTCTACTTGTCTGTCGTTATAGATACTATGGCAGGCTTTTAAGCCCTTTATATCATTACATGTGGACAGTTTCTTTTCATGCATCTGACCTAACTGGCCTTCGTCTTGTGTGTCAGGAAAAGCTAAGTCAGTGAAGGAGGTGGATGGGGCCGGTGTATGTGGCCCTCCAGAGCCCCTCACGTTGGAGCTGTGTGTGCAGCTGGTTCGATGGCAGTCTGCAGCCAAGGCCTCTCAGAAGCTGGGACTGCCCCTCTGAACCACACTGGACATGTCCTCTGTCCCATAATAAATGTCCACTTCCCCCTGGTGTAGAGACACATGCAGTGACCACTCACTACACTCACAATCTGGAGCATGAGATGAGGAAAAACACATTTTACATTTATACATAAATTCCATTTATTTTAATACATTAATGCTTCATACAGAAATTCTTTGCAAAATGATTTGGAAAGGCCAGAGGAGAAGTGCTAAAAGAGCTGATTGATTTCCTATTGGGCAGCAGTTCCTCCAGTGACCACAGTGTCCATGTTCCACAGCACAATACAGCTGCTCTTCACACTGCTCAGCAAATCTTAAGGACTTTTACAGGCATAAAAAAATAAACTATAGCGCCCTCAAACCATCACCTTATACCAAATGTTCTTCGTAACCATCTGTGCATTCTCTGTAGATTTATAAATTAATGATAGAAAAGACACTTCAGCAATGGTTGATCACACAGTGAGCTCCAGTCACACAAACCCGCACATCAGACACTCAGAGAACTCAAAGGTTCAGAGGTCACCAAACCCAAATATAGTAAGATCCAGAGCTCCGGCCCCAGGTTACAGCACACACAAACCCGTCCAGAAGCAGCAGACATGATGTGCAAACGTGTGCTGATTGTGCAGAAGGCTCCAAGATGCTCCTCAGAAGGTCTGGTCGTCATTGCAGGCCTCTGTGTCATGGCCGAACACCTCACAGATGTCGCAGTAGGGCCTCTCGTCATCCTTGGAGCCGTGGTAGGTGCTGTGGGGAGGGGAGTCGGGCTCCTGGGCCTGGGTGGGACAGTCCTCTGTGTCGTGGAGGTCAAAACAGTCACAGATGTCACAGAAGAGGCGCGGAGGGGGCTTCTTTTTTGTGTTCTGGGCCTCACTGCGGGACAGAAAAAGCAGTTCAAACTGAAATATTAGTGTTGTTTGTTCAAATCAAAAGCAAGTCTGAAATCTTAATATCATGACAAGTTCAACACTAAATGACAGAACATAAATTGACCCTGAAGTTAATTCAGTCTCTATACTATTGACCTTATTCCGCCCTGCACACTTTTGTCTCCAAAGCTCCTAAATCCAGGGCTCTACAGTGCGCCCATTTCACTCGCATTTGCGAGCAAATATTTCGTTGTGCGAACGAGGAAAATAAAACAGTCGCACCTGTGCGAGTGCTTCTTCAGCCACAATAAGGAGCTGCGCACAGATGCAACGTGACGAGTTAAACGTTCTACATGTATCAAACATTAGGGGCGCAGTCACACTAGGACTTCAGAATCGTGCCCAAGCCTGGAACGCCCCTAAAGCGCGACACGCCCAGTGCGAGCGCAACCGAACCGAACCGTGCCCGGGCACGACACCTCCGACCGCTCGCGACCCCAGCATACGAGCTCCGGGTGTGCGGCGATATCACTCATACGAACAAACTCCGCTTCAAAACACACCCATGCCCCCTTAAACGAGGAGCGGCACCGCAGCAGGACCCACACCTGTCCCACCACAGTAGACACCCCTGTGCCGCTGGACTTCCCTCTCTAAAGCGAGAGCTTTGTCTCGGTCTTGTCTAGGACTCGAGCGCATTTGGACTCGGTCTCGTCACGGACTCAAGGTCTGAATACTGAGTGCATCATATTTCATTACGGCCACTGCTGTCGTCAATAAACTTGTACCAGTGTGCGGGACCTGCGTGCTGGAGCCCGCGGACACTGCACCGCCAGGACGCGGCTTGTCCACAGCGCGCACCCTCAGCGTGCGTCACAGGGCAGGTTAAACATCTCACCTGTGAAAAAAACTAATTTTATGTCAGTGTCCGCACAGAACAGAGCTACGGCACAGAGCAGGCGATATGTGGGCTGAAGTTTGCCAAAGAAAATGCCAAATTAATCTGTCTGTCACAACTCCAGGAATTTGAAAATACAGGTTTAAAAATTCTACCCACTTTATTCACATCGAAGCAGTTGTGTGTAAAGTGCCAGTGGAAGTTCTCTTAAAGAAGAGGTTCTCAAACTGTGGGTAGTGTTGTGTTTTAGTTTTAGTTTTTCCTCGAGTGATGCAGAAAAGAGGAGCCACTGTCTGTGTGAATGTTCTTGTATGTTAGCTTAGGTCCAAAAAGGGGCGCAGAGTGTTTCAGTGCAGTACAGTCTGTTTGGCTTATTTTAAGTCTAAATGAATATTAATCAGATAAAATGGAGATAGACTGATTAAAAACACAGTGATTGTGCAGGAAAAGTACAGTCATAATTCTTTTGTGTTTTTTGTATAAAATTCATTCAAATAAGTTGGTGTGCGCAAGTTCTGCAATGTAATAAACGTTCAAAACTAAAACCTATTTGTGCCCCCATTTGTTTTTCTGTGCTCCTAAAATTTTTGACTTGGGGGCACATGTGCTCCTGAAAAAAAAAGTTAGTGTAGAGCCCTGCCTAAATCACTCTTTCTTTTTGTGGTGACACTTCCAGTTATGTAAAATGTTCAGTGTTCATGTGACCAACAAGTCCACACTGCACTGATTCTCTGGAGTCTGGGTCTGTGCGGTCTCTTTTAAACGGCTTTATCGTCCGTATTGAATATTACAACTATAATCACGATGGCAGCACCCACGGCAACTTCCAGAATAAGGTGAATATGGAGATTGACATGGCCAATGTCAGTTTACTGTCCAGACAAAATGATGGTGGCTGTTGATCTTTTTTAGCCAATATGCACTCAAATCACTAAAAACTCCTCCACAGACATTCTACTACAAAGTCGATACGAGACTTGTGTAGTCACGTTTTGTGCAGTGTCCTCTTCACGCTAAAGTTCTGCATATTCTTCATGCTCCTGGTTTGCCCACACTAAATATTGAGGCTGATAAGCTAAAAAATGTAAATACTGGCAAAGCGATATACACTACCAGTCTAAAGTTTGGACACTCTCACACTCTCATCATGCTTTTTTATTTATTTTTACTACTTTCTCCATTTTAGATACATACAAAAGACATCTAATCTATGAAGTAAGATGTAGTAAAAGTACTTCCCGGATGTAGAGAGGACGCTGGCACGTTTTGGCTGCCGCTTCTCACTCCAGGAAAATCTGTTTTAAACTATTTCTACTGCATCTTCAACTCTGCATTCCATCGGAACTTCTCCCTTGCACGCCTCTCCTCTGCTGGACCCGACTGTCATTCCTTCAGTCGTGGCTCTTAGATCCCGGTCCCGGTCTGCACCGCTAGCAGACCTGCCTCACCGGGCGCGTCGACGCCATCCCCACCTGGCCTCTACTCGGCCAAGTCGCCCTCGTCGGCAATGTCTTATCTGGTTTTTTCATTCATCCTGGCTCTCACTTCTCTCCGTTTGCTGGAAATCCCGACCACCACATCCATGGCTCTCCGATACAGTGCCCGGCAGCTTCTCAGTCTACACCATCGCACGCCACCATCTCCGGAACTCACGGCCAAAATAAAAAATTTCGGACTCCTTCATTGCCCCCGCTACATCCACAGAGGCTCACGCCGCAATTTAATTCATATTTCCACCGTAAATGACAGCTTCCCCACAACTCGGACTGTACTCCATTACCCGGCACGTGAACGCTTTCAATCTTCGCTCCATACCCACTCCCTCCCTCAGCCCTTCTCAACTAAAGCCTCTGAAAATCGGACTATTCAACACAAGATCCCTCAGCAATAAAAGCCTTATCAATGAATTCATCCTGGACTCTCAACTGGATTTACTCTGTCTCACTGAAACCTGGCAAAAAACCCTGGATTACTTCTCCCTCAACCAAGCCACCCCTCCTGGATTCTCCTACCTCGACAAACCTCACCTTGATGGCCGGGGCGGGGGTATTGCTGCCATCTTCCAAACAAACCCTGAGACCCCGCCCTCTCCCTATCCCTCCAGCCTCCACATTTGAACATCTCACTTTTCAACTCCCTGGCCCTACTCCACTAACCATCGCCATCATCTATCGCCCCCCCAAATCTAACCCTCCCTTTCTGTCAGACTTTGCAGAATTTGTCACACAACTTTCTTCATACTCCACCCCCACTCTGCTCTTAGGTGACTTCAACATCCACATTGACTCCCCCTCCTGCAACACTGCACATGACTTTATAGACATCCTAAACAGCTTCCACTTCAACTCCAACATGTTAATTTTCCTACCCACACCCACGGACACATTCTGGACCTCATCTGCACCTCTGGTATTGTCACTGACTCACTCTCACACACTGACCTTGCCATCTCAGACCATCTTGCTATAACTTGCACCATCAACATAACCGGCCCCAAATCAACACAAACACGTACCCATATCCTTCCACAATCTCTTCCCTCAGCACCCACATCTCCAAAACCATTGCTACACCCACCCTCCCCAATAACCCAACCACAGAGGACCTGGTCACATACTACAACAACACACTCTCCTCCTGCCTTGACTTTCTTGCCCCTGTCAAAACCAAACTGGTCTCATTTACTCGCTCTGCCCCCTGGTACACCCCTGAACTTCACCAACTCAAAAAACAATGCAGGAAATTTGAACGCCTCTCAAAGAAAACCCAGTACACGCAGTACACACTCAAGCTTACAAAGACCACACCCACCTCTACAGAAACGCACTTTCAGCCGCCCACACTTCATATTACTCTGGCATAATCCTCAATGACTCCTCCAATCCCCGCTCACTGTTTAATACTATAAACAATCTGCTCAAGCCCAAGGACAATATCTCCCACTCCTTCACCACAGACAAATGTAACACCTTCCTCTCTTTCTTCCACTCCAAAATCAACTGCATCCACCAGCAACTTTCTACCTTCACTCCTCTCAGTCCTGACTCCCAACCTGTCCTGCCCAATACCCCACAAATCTGCCCGTCTTCATTATCATCCATCTCAACCTCCGATCTCACCAAATACCTCAGCAAGAGCAAATTGTCCTCATGTGCACTAGATCATATCCCCTCTCCTCTGATCAAAACATGTCTCCCCTGCCTCAGCCCACTCATCCTCGACATTATAAACTCATCCCTTACCTCTGGAACTGTTCCGCCCACCTTCAAGCTTGCTGCAGTCACCCCCATACTCAAAAAACCTGGTCTGGATCCTGAAGACCCTAACAACTTCCACCCCATCTCAAACCTCCCATTCCTATCCAAAATCCTTGAACATTCCGTATCCACTCAGCTACAGGATCACCTTCACTCCAATCAGTTATACGAATCCTTCCAGTCCGGTTTTCGCACCCATCATAGCACAGAAACAGCTCTCATCAAAGTTACAAATGACCTCCTCCTCGCCTCAGACTCTGGATCTCTGTCCATCCTCCTTCTCCTTGACCTCTCCACCGCCTTTGACACAATTGATCACTCCATTCTCCTCCACCGTCTTCACTCCATTGGCATCACCGGTTCTGCTCTCTCCTGGTTCACCTCCTACCTCTCAAATAGATCCCACTACATTTCCATCAATAACTGTTCATCTCACATCACACCGGTCACTCACGGAGTCCCCCAAGGCTCGGTGCTCGGTCCCCTCCTCTTCATCCTCTACATGCTTCCCCTCGGTCACATCATCCGCCAACATGGACTCAAGTTTCACTGCTATGCCGATGACACTCAGCTTTATCTCTCCACCAAAACCATCACCTCTGCCACCACCTCCACCCTCTCAAACTGCCTCTCTGCAATAAAATCCTGGATGACCACTAATTTCCTCAAACTCAACTGTAACAAGTCTGAAATCCTCATCATCGGTCCCAAATCTCTCGTCCCCTCTGCTCAGAACTTCACTCTCACCATAGACGGCTACTTGTGATGCAGTAGGATTAGTGTCTGTATGATCACACACACACACACACACACAGCTCACCTCTCATAGTTGTCCATCTCACTGGGGCTGTTTCCATTGAGTGCTGCAGTGGCCAGTTTCTCCAGCTTCTCCTTGAGCTCCTGGTTCTTCCTCTGAAGGTCCACAATGACCGAGTTCAGGAAGTCGATCTACAAAAACACACAACATGTCAACGGTCACCAAGAACAGACCATCGGGCTTCAGACTGTTCTAAACGCTTTTATTTAACATTAGACTTTAGCTTTGGGTTTAAAGTGTGTGAATCTATGTCCTAAAAGGTGATGTCCCAATATCTACAGCCCAGTGTAGTCCACTGCCCCCTATGGGCCCTATGTAGAACCGCAGTGAAGGTGAGAGCATGCACAAGTGAGGCTGATGAAAAACATGAACAAACCGCTGCCTGATGGTGGGGTTGCCATGCCAACATCAGAGACAGGGCAGAGAAGAGGAGAGAAAAGAAAAAAAAAATCAAAAGCTCAAGTTAGAACCAACAACTAACACAGCACTCCTCTGGGCCCTGGACCAGCACAGACTGTACAGGAGGAGCAATACAAGAGCTGGAGAGGGACACTGCTCCTGTCTAACCACTATCAGGACAATCAAGGTGGAGACCCTGGATGCACGTGTTACATAATGGACTATTAGCTTAGTCCAAATGACTTTTTTTTTAAACTTTTCCCGTTAAAGGGGAACTCCGGCAAAAGACTCAATCGCCGATGTCGTTTCTAATCCAATTTCTTTACGAGGGAATTATATTTTCAGAAAAACGCTAAAACAATTTTCAAAAAACATTCCCGAACCATTTTCTTTCAACAACTTTCAGTTTCTCTTCTTCACCGTCAGTAGTCGATCCTCACTTGTTGCTTCTGGCAGCTCGAGCCTCTCACCGCCACTGGAGTCGACAATCGAGTATTTTGGGCTTTGGCATGTGCAGTGGGAAATCAACAGAGGAAAGTGTAAGGCTGCTTATAAAGTTGTTTTGTAATGTTTCCAGGCACTAATGAGTGAACCAGGCAGAGCGTTTTGTTTAAGACTCGTGGCTGTTGTAAGATGGGTTAAAGTGGTGTTAAGCTTCTTCAGTGTGAAGCAAATTGGTGTTTTACGTGGAAGTTAAGAACTTGCCCCCATCACTACACTAGTTTGTTGCCTTGACAGACTCACTGCCACAGTGAGATCTCCGCCGAGGCAACACTGATCTGTACAGTTTTTGGCTTCTGACAGAATTCGTCCACTTCTAGCAATGGACTTTAGCTTAAAACATGCCGGAGTTCCCCTTTAAGTACTACTAAAGAAGATCTGGCATTTCTAAAAGATCTAAACAAACATTTGAACTATTCCACTTTGTCATGTCATTGTCCTCACTGTAGTTAGAAATTATCCAAAGGAGGACAAAAAAAAACTATAAAATGATCTCTAAAGAGTCAAACCCACAAACTGAAGAGGTGAGAGCTTGCGCGCCACAATTTGACAAACACTGGCCTAGTCAAATCCAGATGGTGGAGCTGTAGGTTCAAAGTTAAATAGTAAAATAGTGAGACTGAGAGAACACATTTGGCTGTCGGTTTTTGTCATGCAAGAATGTAAGCAAAAGAACGAGCAAGAGCAGTTTGTATAGCCGCAAAGTGAGACGCTCCTGTTAACATCAGTACAGTGTCATAGTCCAGGGCCCAGATGTGACCACAAATACAGTATAACATTTTACATGGCACAGAGGAGGAGGATTTAGACTCTTCTCATTGAACTAAGTGGTTTGGAGCAGATTTAAGGCCTCCTCTGTAAAGCATTATACTGTGACCTTCTCACAAATTGATACTTTGCAGCTGAAGTCATCAACACTCCCTGGGGGTGTGACGCTAACTGGAAGCACTACTCTGTTAGAAGCTCTCTTACTCAAGTTAGACATAAAGGGACAGTTTGGAATTTTGGACATAGGGCCTCATTTCCTCGTGAGCCAGAGTGTTGGAGACGTGTGGAGACACTTTTTGAAATCTTCCATCCAGTCCTTGTATTTAGAGAGGTTGCTGGTGCTAGGCTAGTGCATGTCAATGGCCATAGTTGTCCTGCCACTAAAAACAGTCTTACCCACTGACTGTTCATGTGAACGTCTGTGTCCAGAGAATAATGTTTGAAATAAAACTAACCTTGCATCGCATGAATCGTTGCATGTTGAGGGACTATTTTCTCATATATCAGTCCAACGCTGCCGAGCTTTCTATCAGGAAGTTGAGCGCTCACTGGTGGTGCAGGGATTTAAGGCATTGCACATATGTGGTTATCATCATCTTGGAGTTGTGGGTTCACTGTCCGGCCTTATAGTCCCTCAACATGCAACGATTCATGTGATGCAAGGTTAGTTTTATTTCAAACATGATTCTCTGGACACAGACATTCACATGGACAGTCTAGAGTTCTAATAGTTTTCCTCTAAGTACACCGTGGAGTGGGTAAGACTGTTTTTAGTGGCAGGACAACTATGGCCATTGACATGCACTAGCCTAGCACCAGCAACCTCTCCAAATACAAGGACTGGATGGAAGATTTCAAAAAGTGTCTCCACATGTCTGGCTCACTAGGAAATGAGGCCCTATGTCCAAAATTCCAAACTGTCCTTTAATCTGAGCTTTATTTTAACACAATCTGACCTTAAAGAGTGGATTTATTTGGAGCTACAGTGGGTGAGAGAATCTCACACACACACATTTTTGTTGAAAATCACACTCCTAGACAGGAGCATGAACGTTTGTATTGATCGCCGACTCCTGAAAATGTGCTGTTTAAATCCCCCCACCCCCCACCCACCCCCCAGCGCGATGTCACTACAAAGTATCAATAACACAAATCGTACAGTTCTGTAATTAGAGCTGTGTTAGTATGATGCCTTCTGTTTGGACACAGCTTTAGTGGACATATTTACCGCTGACATGACATTACCAATGAAACACACAGAGACTACAAGTCCATGACAACTATATGACAGCAGATGTCCTCAGACTGAGCAGGAGACAGGACAGCGGTGCCATACAGACCTGGCTCTCCAGAGAGGCCTTCTCCTCCTGCAGCTCATCCACTTCTGCATTTCCTAAAGAGTGAGAAGAAACATGAGCCATTATCATTCACCAGGAGCACACAGTCTACAGTGTTTAGTTGCACAGCCCAAAAGTTTGTTCACTTTTAAAATGTTTTCATATGTGCACTTGATAAAATTTTAATAGAACTGAGTCAACCCTTTGCACGGTGGTTAGAAAGTCCCCAAAACTACCCCACAAGCTAAAAAACATCACGAGGAGGAACACTGTTTTTTTTCTATTTGTTTGAGAGAAAAACTCAGCCTAAATGTGCAGGGTTTGTGTGTTAAACATGTGTGAATGAAACTACTAGGGATGTAACAGCCAAAATATGGTGATATCGTATCGTCAAAGGTCTCTCAATAATATCGTTTTCCATCACAATATATTGAATCCCAAGTCTCTTTGCTTAAATGAATAGTTCTGATGCAGAAATAGCTAAAAAACAGAGGGAACTACATAGTCCCTCAGTATCTGCTTGTACCTCACATCCCCCCTTGTGCTCTCAGGTCCACAAATCAGGCTCTTCTCTGTGTCCCAAAGACCAGGAGAAAACAGAGAGGGGCTCGGGCATTTCCCTTTTAAAATCTCACTTTTTCTCCTTGGCTTTTAACACAGTTTGAGGGTTGACTTTCTACCATTATTTATTTAGTATTATATTTTACCTGTACCTGTCACTGTAATTTTCACTGTTTATCTGTGTCCAGAACTTTGGTCAACTGTGTTTTTAAAGTGCTTTAGAAATAAAGTTGAGTTGAGCTGAGAGAGAAGAAATAACTGTTCTAAGCACTTTGAAATCTTCATTCTTTGGATTAAGTCTTGTGAAGCATTTTTAGAGAAAAAAGGAGCAGATTCACAGTTTTGAGCCTCCACAAAATATTGCAATATGGTACGGTGTAGGGCTGAAACGATTCATCGAGTTAATCGATTAAATCGATTAGAAAAATGCATCGATTATTTTTTTTGCCTCGATGCTTCGTTTTATTTTCACGCTCGGAACCTTTTGTGGTAGAGGTAAAGTTTCCGCACGACCACTGCACTTCACTGTACACACAACAGCGTGGCGCCCCTGGATGTATAATAAGAGCATAACCTCCGGCGGGGTGCGGTACGCTCCGCACCCCGCACGCTCCTCATCCCCCGTACGCCGCGCACTCTGCGCGTGGATTGTGTCTTGTTGCGTACACTCCGTGGACCGCGCTTCCTCCTGTGCGCCTCTAAACTACATTTTGGGGAATGTAATCTGTAATCTGTAGGGGATTACATTTTAAAAGTCACCTTCTCAACACTGATGCTACAACATCTAAACAGAAAGCCCCGTACATTACATCAAGTGGAAAAGAAACCGTGAGGTGAGTCAACCTTAGCCCAGCGATAATTAAGTTTTTCATGTCCAAAACACGTGTATCTGTCAATGCACGTGGTGTGTACTTAACATGTGCAAAGTAGACACGACAATAACAAACGATTACTCGATTATTCGAACAAAATAATCAACAGAATAATCGATTACTGTAATAATCGATAGCTGCAGCCCTAGTACGGTGAGATGTATATGGTGAAAATATGGTACAGAGAGATTTGGATATCGTTCCATCCCTAATGACAATAAATGTTGTACCAAATGACTGGTCAAAGCATTTTAGAATGTCAGTCTTGTTATTCTGTAGAATATGGTAATATCGTGAGCCTCCCCACCATATCGTGAGCTTCACCACAATATCGCAATAAATATCGTGAGGTTCATACCGTGATGATATTGTATCGTGAGTCTTGGATACACCCACTTACACCCCTAGAAACTACATCAAACATACAACACATCAAAAATAGTGCAATATAGACGCTTTAATCTTTATTTGGTTGAGAATGAATTCAAAAAGTGTGAATGTACAATAAAAAAAGAATAATTTGCCTGGTCCACTAATGAAATATTAAACTCTTATTGGCTAGTCGAATGCTAAAATAATCTTTAGTAGCCCTAATTTAAAGTGTGTGAAGCAGTGACAGTTACCTGAGCCCTGCCCCCCTCCTCCTCCTCTCTCCTTCTCCAGTTTGTGCAGACGTTCTTTCAGACTGGCCTTGTCCTTCTCCAGAGCCTCCACCGTGGCCTCCAGAGCTCGGACGGACACACTCTCGGCCTGCAGGGACGTCAGCTGCACACACACATGGTCATGTCACTGCACTGGACACAAGGATAGAAGGACAGGACAGGGACACAATGGGATCTGCTCACCTGTCTCCTCAGCTCCTCCAGTTGCTCCTCTTTACTACTTATTAAGGCACTGTTCTTAGTCAGGGATGCCTTCTCTTTGTCCAGCTGCTCCTTCAGGATGCTCTCACTGCAAATAGAAAAAAAAATACAAATAGCTCATTCAATAACTAATGACAAATGATAAACATTAAACATAATCTCAAGACAACCAGGTCAAATCAGCAAAACAAAACCAACACACAAGGTCAGATGAAGATGCCTGATGAGAGGTTTAGTTTGTGGTGGATTTCCCATGCAGTTTGTAATGCGTAAAAGTAGTACTGACAAAAGATAGTCACTTGAGCAGGTCCCGATACTAAAAAAGTCCCAAAGAAGGAACAGAACTGAGCCTTTCCTGAATGTCTTTAGAATGATCTTGTTGTATCACAAGTATAAGAGCAAATAGACTAGTATACACCCTTGGACCTGGTTTAGACCTGGTTTAGACCTGGTTTAGACCTGGTTTAGACCTGGTTTAGACCTGGTTTAGACCTGGTTTAGACCTGGTTTAGACCTGAAACACTATGGAAACTACCTGGACCGCTGAGAGATTACACACATATAAGGCCACATGGGAATAGAAAAGAAAGTACTACCATTTAATGTTGAAAATCACATTCTATTGTCTAAAGTGAGTGTTTTTATCATCATCATGGTCTCGGATTTAGTATCAAGTATCTTATTTCGGGTACTCAAAGTACTTTGAGTACCCGAATGATCCCAGGAGCTATGTTGTCGGGGGCTTTATGCCCCTGGTAGGGTCACCCAAGGCAAACAGGTCCGGGGGGACGGGTCAGACGAAGAGCGGTTCAGAAGACCCTTATGATGACAATAAAAACTAGGTCAGTGACGTCGCCCGGAAAGGCGGTACCGGGGCCCCACCCTGGAGCCAGGCCTGGGGTGGGTGCACGTGGGCGAGCGCCTGGTGGCTGGGCTTTTCCCCACGGGGCCCGGCCGGGCACAGCCCGAAGGAGCGACGTGGGACCGCCCTCCCCTGGACCCACCATCCGCGGGAGGAGCCATAGGGGCCGGGTGCAGAGTGATCTGGGCGGCAGTCGAAGGCGGGGGCCTCGGCGACCAGATCTCCAGACATGGAGACTAGCTCTGGGGACATGGAATGTCACCTCGCTGGGGGGGAAGGAGCCTGAGCTTGTGCGGGAGGTCGAGCGTTACCGGGTAGATATAGTCGGCCTCACCTCCATGCACAGTTTGGGCTCTGGAACCCAACTCCTTGAGAGGGGTTGGACTCTCCATTTCTCTGGCGTTGGCCGCGGGGAGCGGCGGCGAGCTGGTGTGGGCCTCCTCATCGCCCCTCAGCTCAGCCGCTGCGTGTTGGAGTTTACCCCGGTGAACGAGAGGGTCGCGTCCCTGCGCCTTCGGGTCGGGGACAGGTCTCTCACTGTGGTGTCGGCCTACGGGCCGAACAGCAGTGTAGAGTACCCGGCCTTCTTGGAGTCTCTGGGAGGGGTACTGGACAGTGCGCCGACCGGGGACTCCGTTGTTCTACTGGGGGACTTCAACGCCCATGTGGGCAACGACAGTGACACTTGGAGAGGGGTGATTGGGAGGAACGGCCTCCCTGATCTGAACCCAAGCGGTGTTCTGTTATTGGACTTCTGTGCTAGTCACAGTTTGTCCATAACGAGCACAAGGGGGTCCATCGGTGCACGTGGCACCAGGACTCCCTAGGCCGGAGGTCGATGATCGACTTTGTTGTCGTGTCATCTGACCTCCGGCCGTGTGTCTTGGACACTCGGGTGAAGAGAGGGGCAGAGCTGTCAACTGATCACCACCTGGTGGTGAGTTGGGTCCGCTGGCGGAGGAGGAAGCCGGAAAGACCTGGCAGGCCCAAGCGTATCGTGAGGGTCTGCTGGGAACGTCTGGCGGAACCTTCTGTCAGTGTGGCCTTCAACTCACGCCTCCGGGAGAGCTTCTCCCAGATCCCGGGGGAGGCTGGGGACATGGAGCCCGAGTGGGCTTCGTTCTCGGCCTCCATTGTCGAGGCGGCCGTACGTAGCTGTGGCCGTAAGGTCTGCGGTGCCTGTCGCGGCGGCAATACCCGAACCCGGTGGTGGACACCGGAAGTAAGAGATGCCGTCAAGCTGAAGAAGGAGTCCTACCGGGCCTTACTGGCCCGGTGGACTCCTGAGGCAGCTGACGGGTACCGTCGGGCCAAGCGTTTGCCCAACCAGTCCACATGTGCTTTGTGGACCTGGAGAAGGCATTCGACCGTGTCCCTCGTGGTGCCCTGTGGGGGGTGCTCCGGGAGTATGGGGTCCGGGGCCCTTTGCTAAGGGTATGACCGGAGCAGGAGCTGTGTTCGCATTGCCGGCAGTAAGTCAGACCTGTTCCCGGTGCATGTTGGACTCCGCCAGGGCTGCCCTTTGTCACCGGTTCTGTTTATTGTATTTATGGACAGAATTTCTAGGCGCAGCCAGGGGCCGGAGGGGGTCCAGTTCGGGGACCACAGGATTTCATCGCTGCTTTTTGCGGATGATGTTGTCCTGTTGGCTCCATCGAACCAGGACCTGCAGCGTGCACTGGGGCGGTTTGCAGCCGAGTGTGAAGCGGCCGGGATGAGAATCAGCTGTTCCAAATCCGAGGCCATGGTTCTCGACCGGAAAAAGGTGGATTGCCCTCTCCGGGTGGGTGGGGAGTCTCTGCCTCAAGTGGAGGAGTTCAAGTATCTCGGGGTCTTGTTCACGAGTGAGGGGAGGATGGAGCGTGAGATTGACAGGCGGATCGGTGCGGCATCGGCAGTGATGCAGTCGCTGCATCGGACCGTTGTGGTGAAGAGGGAGCTGAGCCGAAAGGCGAAGCTCTCGATTTACCGGTCAATCTACGTTCCTACCCTCACCTATGGTCATGAACTCTGGGTAATGACCGAAAGGACAAGATCGCGGATACAAGTGGCCGAAATGAGTTTCCTCCGCAGAGTGGCCGGGTGCTCCCTTAGAGATAGGGTGAGGAGCTCGGTCACACGGGAGGAGCTCGGAGTAGAATCGCTGCTCCTCCACGTCGAGAGGAGCCAGCTGAGGTGGCTCGGGCATCTGGTCCGGATGCCACCTGGACGCCTCCCTCGGGAGGTGTTCCGGGCATGTCCCACCGGTAGGAGGCCCCGGGGAAGACCCAGGACACGCTGGAGGGACTATGTCTCTCGGCTGGCCTGGGAACGCCTCGGGGTCCGTCCGGAGGAGCTGGAGGAAGTGGCTGGGGAGAAGGAAGCTTGGGAGCCCCTGCTTAGACTGCTGCCCCCGCGACCCGGCCCCGGATAAGCGGAAGAAGATGGATGGATGGATGGATGTATCTTATTTCTTCCCCAGTACCTAAACTGAGTATTATAGTATCATGACAACACTAATGGACATGCAGAAATGAAAATACCAGGTACCTGAAGCTATTTGGCAGGCTTTAGAGAGGCAGAGGACAGAGACAGTAGAGCTTAAAGTGCGCTCGGCTTGGTTACACAGTTGAAAATGGCACCTACATGTACTAGACGTGAGCGCTCACCTTTGTTTCAGCTCCTTCACCTGCTGCTTGAGCTTGGAGTGTTCGTTCTTGAGCTGTAAGTAAACACCACACACATGTCAGACAGTGGATCTCCCTCCACTGGCATGGTAACGGGTAACTCCTGCTCCCCAATACTCCCTACAACTGTACAACTCACCCTTGTGTAACCGATAATACTCCCTACAACTGTACAACAACTCACTCTTATGTAACCGATAATACTCCCTACAACTGTACAACTCACCCTTATGTAACAGATAATACTCCCTACAACTGTACAGCAACTCACCCTTATGTAACAGATAATACTCCCTACAAATGTACAGCAACTCACCCTTATGTAACAGATAATACTCCCTACAACTGTACAACTCACCCTTATGTAACAGGTAATACTCCCTACAACTGTACAAGTCAAACTTATGCAACGAATAACCTATCAATCATTATTTCATCTTTCTTGTGTATAGCTATTTGTATTACTATATTTCCATACATTAAGTTGACTTGAACATCTACTTTTATATAATAAGTTTTGACACCAGTCTCTTGCCGTGTTTTCTACTTCTGTATTATCATCATTTATATTTTTATTTTATCTTTTATCTTCGTTATGATAATACAAGGCATCCTAAAAAATTTGACATAATTTCACAGACCACTAATTTTGGCAAGTCTTGTTGAAATAACCTGAAATTTTCACAGAATGTATAGAAACAGATCAATATTTTATATTTAGTGTTTTCAGGTTGAACCACGTCGTTCACTCCCAAAGAGAAGTCATTTTGCATCTTGCGTCTCAAGGACAAGACTGTGACAAGACAATGCAAAATTTGGAAAAACTTCAACTGGCAAACAAATTTGCACTTGGTACCAAAAATGTCAAGAGGAAGCTTCTTATGCAGGGCTAAAGGATCTGGTAAATGTCAAATTTTGGGGAAATACTGTGATGTGTGAGCTACTGTGTCCAAGACATTTCCCTTGTGGATCAATCAAGTTTGTCTAAGTCTAATCTGAGTTTGGAGTCAGTGTCAGAGTGGACCTTGGTGAGCTGGGCCTGGTCCTGGTGGCTGTCGTTTAGATCTTTGCTCAGCTGCTCGTGCTCCTGCTGCAGACTCTGTAGAGACTGGCTCTTTGTGGACACCTCTTCCATCAGCTTCTCTCTGAACACAGCGGAGAAAACTGGTTGATATGACATATCATTATTCTGTGTATGTTAAAAAAAGAACAAGTTTCCAAAGACATTGTTATCAGGATAATAATTTCTGTATTTGCAATATACTTGACCTTTCATGTTTTCACAAAGCATATACACGTCCTGGAGGGCAGTGAAATATATGACCTGCCAAACAACCAACGGTCTTCATTCAAATGTATTTTTTTTTTTTAAAGCTTTATTGGACACGACAGCTTAAGTATAAAATGGGGAGAGAGAGCAGAGACATTTGGCTGTCAGTCAAGGCCGGACAGTGAACCCACAACTCCATGATGGTAACAAACACATATGCCTTAAATCCCTGCACCACCAGTGAGCGCTTAAATATGGATCTGGTTTTGTCTCATATTTTGCCATATGAATGATTCACTCAGTCTGAACACTCAAGATGAGAATGTACTCACATCTCCTGGCTCAGGCTCTTGCTCCTCTGAGACTCTGTCTTGAGCTGGCCTTTGGTGCTTTTCAGGTCCTCCTGGTACTTGGACTTCTCCTCCTTTAGTGTTTTCATCTAAACACAAAAATGAACACAGCAGATGAGGATGGTGCAGGAAACACTGCCTGCACTTCTGTTTCCACATTGAGGAGCAGAGTCTGATATTTGTACTTTTCCACATACTGACTATTGGTCCAGTTTTGGTCCATGTTTAGTTTGGGGTGAAAAATCTGACTAAAGGAGATCATGGTGTTTTGTGCTACATTAAAACCATAAGAAGAAAGCAGTGCACCCAGTGAGACTACTGCTCCCTCACTGGTTTGACTTTTACAAATACATTATTACACTTTTATCACACAGAGCAGTGTCCTGTAGTAACATAACTGACTTTACTATTATAATATATCAGATGATTTTGGTCCTATATACCTGCCTCAAAATCCAGTGCTCAAAAAACACCACTATTGCCATCAACTACGAGTGTCAAAAGTATCAAAAATCAGATAGTAAAAACTAGCATCAAAACTAGATACTCACTTTAACGGGTATCTAAAAAAAAGTTATTGACGAGACAGAAATGAACCCTTCCTGAATATCTTTAGAATGATCTAGAGTTGTATCAGAACAAGTATAAGAGCACATTAACTAGTATATACCCATGGAGCACTACCTGGATGTCAGAGATTACACAGATACAAGACCACATGGGAATATAATAGAATGTACTATGATTAAATGTTGAAAATTACATTCTATTGTCTAAAGAAAGTTTTTATTATCACTGTGGTATCAAATCAGTATTGAGTATCAAGTCTATTCCTTTATATTGAAATCAAGTTTAGAATTTTAGTATTATGCCAACACTAGCATTGACCCTGCTGAATATCAGTGGATCTCTACTGAGCTGTCCTTACCTCTGACTCCAAGTGGCTCTTGGAGGTGTGCAGCTCCTCCAGCAGAGCCTGGGCCTGAGCCTTCTCCTGGAGCAGAGCAGCCTTCTCTTTGGACAGCTGCTCCAGAGCCTCAGACGTTTTCCCAGAAGACTCTGCGGCCTGAAGTGTGTTAAAGAGAAAACATGAGTACCAGTCGATGGATGTAAGGTTTGTTCCATTTACTCTGATTTGGAGATTAGAACTATTTTAAACTAATTCTGCATGCTGACAGACAAATACTTGCATTTAAAATTACAGCACAATTATTTCTACTACACAAAACAAGAAAATAAAAGTCTGTGGCCTTAGAACGGGTAACACTGCTCCACCAGTAACAATGTGACCAGGTGATCTCCTCTCACCTTACTGATACTTTGCAGTGACATCATACTTGGGGTGTTCTGCATATATATGTATGGTGGAATGTACGGCAGTTCCCATGGTAACACAATGTCCACATTAACAATAACTACCTAAATGTTAATAAAAAAGATGGACCAAAAACTTGTGCCACTGGTTCCAAAAAGCAGCGCTACAATGACAGCAAAAACGTAATTTAAAGTAAATAAAAAATAGAGAAGCAACAATTGTGAACTGACCTCCAAAATGTACTAATATTTATTCTAGATTATATTAGAATCTCATGTTGTCTCATTCTTTTGGACCCTAACCCATGTCTCGTCTTGTTTTGTGTAAACTGTATCTTGGCCCACCTCCAGCAAATTGTAATCAATAAAAGAACATTTATGGTCCTGTTTAGGAGTTTGATTTGCAACAAAAGCGTAAGAGTGACTAAGTGAAAAACTATTGGCTGATGCTAGATAGTAATTTATGACTGTAATGTTAAGTTCCAACTCAGTCAGTTCTTTCTGGTCAGATTGTGTTACAACAAAGTTTAAATTAAAATCTAACAAAGCCTTAGACAGAGCATGCCTACAGTTTGCATCAGACCCCCAGGTAACGTTGATGACATCATCTGTAAAGTATCATTAATATTCTCTGTACGACGGGCCAATCACAACAGTGACACAAAAGGTTTGTCCGTTATGACAAATTCATTCAGTGTAGGGCTGCATAATGTATTGTTATTATGGCAACAAAAATACTAATACGATATGCAAGAAAAATAAATATATCATCACAAACAAAGTTCTCCATTTTACAGAAGTATGCTGCTTTTGGAAAGTAAAAAAGCCAGATTTAGTCATAATTCTTCTTAATGAATTCTACATTAGACTACTTTTTGTCTTTGTTTTGTCTTGTTAGCGTTTTATTTTAACTACTGGTAGTCTGACTAATAAATGAAGGCATGCACATTTTTTGTTTTAAATTAAAGTATATTAAACACAGTCACACAAAACACACGTTACTGAATACTGCTTTTTTCATATCATGCAGCCCTAATTTAATGTATTTCTGAAGACAAACCCTGTACCTGCTTATGGGGCCCAATTTTGCCCCCTGATAACCAAGAGCCAGGGTGGACTTTCAAGATAACCAGACTAATAAAGTGATTGTTTTGTGGCCAGTATCAGAGCCGTTATAAGCCCACAGGAGAGACGGTGAAGGCTGGGAGCTAGCACCAGAGGTTAGTGAATGAAGATGAAAGTTAGGCAGTAGGGAGGGAGCGGAGGAAGCAGGGAGAAAGTGCAGCGTGCATTTAGTAGTAGAGTGGCCCCAGCCGTCTAAAGGACTCAGTGACTGGTTAGTGCTGGGGAGTAGGAGGGGGGAGTACCTCAAGCTGCTTAGAAAGGGCATGTGAGAGCTGTGAGCCGAGCTGGGAGGCCTGTTGCTGGGACTCGTCGCGCTCCTTCAGCAGGGCGTCCCTCTGGGCTGTGAGCTCTGTGAGGCGGGTGCTTAGCTGGTCCCTGTCTTTGGCTGATGTAGTGCCCTCTGTAGTCGCCTGCTGGTATTGCTTCTGCAGGTCGTCTTTGTCGCATTGGAGCCTCTTCAGATCAGCCTCTGCTTGCTGACGGTCGGCTTGGAGTTTGTCCAACTGGGCGGTCAGTCCTAGCTGTTCTTTGAGCCAGTTTTCCCGCTCGTTTCGCAGTGAAGCTAGATCTTGTTCTAAATTACCTTGCGTTAAAGTGAGTTGGTTCTTTTCCGAGCTCAGACAAGCTATCTGTTTGTTCATCTCCTCCAATTGAGACTTCAGTTGCTCCTTCTCTGTCCTCAGCTGACTGGACTCCTGCTCTTGTTGTTTGAATAACTTGGACATTTCTTCCACTTTTCCCTTCTTGTCCTGGTCGCTCTTTTGGAGACTCAGACACACTTGTTCTTTCTCCTGCTTCAGCTTGGACACCGTCTGCTCCAACTCCTCGACCCGTTGGGAGAGGCCATCTTTAACCGCGATCACCTCACTGCGCTGACTAGTTTCCGCTTGGAGCTGTGACTCGAGGCTCTCCTTTGCTTTGGACAGCACCTGGATTTGTGATTGTAACGTTTGTAATTCTTGCTGTAAACTTTGCTTCTCCGACTGTACGGACTCCAGGTGTTTGCTAGTGTCGCTCTGTCCAGACTGCAGGTTTTGACAATCCTTTGTGAGCTTGTTTACCTTCTCAGCCAGCTCTGAATTGGCCTTTTCTAGTTGTTGTTTGAAAGCAGCATGTTCCTCAATAAGTTTCTCCTTATCTTTACTTAGAGTTTCAATATCTGAAGATAGTTTCTTCACCTGATTCTCAAAATCAGCTTTAGTCTGTTTCAAAGCAACCACTACAGCCTCAACCTCAGCTTTTCCCCTTTTAATATCCTCCAACTTACAGGATAGATCTGACTTCTCTTGGTTAAGTTCTGCATTTGTTTTGGAGACACTGTCTAACTGGTCTTTAGCTGCTCTTAAATCAGCGGACAGCCTTTCCCTCTCAGCTGAAACCTCATCTCTTTCTGCTAGCACCTTTGTTACCTTGCTCTCCAGTTCTCCTTTCTCCCCCGCTAGCCTCTCGTTGTCAGTCTTATTCTGTTCTAGCGTGGACTCCAGACTCATGTGCTCTTTCTTTAGTGTGTGGAGAGCCATCTCAGCTTCAGAACTCTGCTTTTGGAATGACTGTTTTTCCTGTTCTAGAGCTTCAGATATCTCCTTACACTTGTCGTTCGCCTGAGCTAGCTGATCTGCCAACATCTGAACCTTGCTCTTCAACTCTTGGATCTGTTTGAGCAGCTCTTGGTTTTCGTGACTGGCTTTCCTCTGAATGGTGAGCAGGTCCTCCTTCTCTTGCAGAAGTTGGAGCCTCTCGGAATCTGTAACTTGGCTGCTCGTTTTGAACTCCTCCAACATTTGAGCCAACCCGTTTTTGGATACTTTCAGTTCTTCGCACTCGCGCCGGGTCGTCTCTAGATCTTTCTTAGTGGAATCGAGCTGGTTCTGAAGCGCCTCTTTGGTCTTTTCTAGGTTATCTTTCTCTAACACGGTAGCACTGATGTCACTGGACAGTTTTGCCTTGTCTTTGGTTAGAGTCTCGTTAAGTGCTTGCAGTTGGCTGTTCTTCATCGTGAGATCTTCTTTTTCCAAGTTCAGGGAGTTGAGTTTGGATTGGAGTTCGCCATTCTTCGTGTCAAGGGACTTTTTGGTGTTTCTGGCTGAGTCTAGCTCTGAGTTGAGGTTATCCTTCTCTGATATGAGCTTGGACTGTTTTTGCTCGAAATCCTCCTCCAGTCTACTCTTCTCTTTACAAACGCTCTCATAATCGACCTGCAGTTGCTTCTTCTGAGCTTGTAGTCGTTCTATCTCCTGTTGGTGCTTTAGAACAAGATCTTGCTTCTCTGTGTTCCGTTTCTCAAGCTCTTGTGTTTTGGCTAACTGTTCATTGTATGCATCTTTGAGTTGCTTGCCTTCCGTCCTTGCGACTTCCAGATCATTTGTGACTATCTGCAACTGGTTCTTGAGAGAACCTCTTTCTTCATCTGAACATTTACTTTGCATTTGCAGCTCCTCTTGGCGTTTCAAAAGCTCTTCCTTGGCCATCCGGAGATGTTCGTTCTCCTCCTTCAGTTGCTTGTAACTACTTTCGACGTTGGACAGTTTAGCCTGGACTTCTGAAAGCTCCTCTTGTAGTTTTAACTTCTCAGCCTCGCGTTCCTTCTGAATGAGCTCCTGATCTAACCTTTGCTTTTCCACTTGTTGGGAAAATCGCTCAACGTCATGCTTGGTGGATTGGAGCTCAGAGGAAAGACACTGGGGAAAAATCATTTAAAAGGGAAACAAAACAAGCAAAAATAAAGAGACGGAATAAGATGAACCGAAACAAACCGAGCAGATATGGACGTATGCCGCTGGAAAAAGTTAAAATGCAGAAGCAGGCAAAGGTTACACCACGACTGACACCACACACACCGGTCATATTTAAGGAGCATTTTCACTTCAACATATGGGTTTAATATCACTGTCAGCCAATTTCTGTTTTGTAAATGAGCTTGGCAAGATTCGCTATAATTTGATATGTTATAATAATTTCAGCTAACCCAAAATCTTTGTTTCAAGAAACTAAACATCTCACAATAATGCAATATTTTTCCCTTGGCAAGAAAATGTATTGTTAAAGGGATAGTTTGGGATTTTTGACATGAACCTGTATGTCCCCGTCAGCAGTGTCGTGCATCAACATTGACTTACCTCCCGACAGCGTCCGGTGAGCAGAGTTCTTCCCCAGTTTCGCCGCTGATGAAAGTGTCCAGCAACTTGGCTGGGGTCATGAAAATAAAGCAATTTTCTTCTCAAAACAATGTGTGTTCAAAAGAGTGATACATTTGCGTCACAAAATGTAAACAGAAAAAAAGACAGACCTCATAATCACTTGGTACTATTTTCTCTCCGGTCGTCTCACCGCGCTGCCTCCAGGTGGCGCTGCGCCTGTTTCACTGTGTTTCCTGCTTGGAAAGTGTGTGACTATGACACCGACGATGAAGACATTGCCTTTAGCACAGAGCCAAGGGAAGATCTTTATGAACCTGACTATACTAATGCCCAAATTCACCAGATGGAGTTAAAACAGCAGAGAGAGAGAGGAGGGACAGAGTGGGACAAGCTGAAACTGGATTTTTGTTGTTCCAGCCTGGAGTCCACACAAGTCCACACCATTTTTATATATATTCTCCTATAGCTTATACAAGCTCATATACTTATCACTGTAGCTCTCATGTTAGCTCTCTCATGTCGTGGTGGTTATCGGTCTGAGCATGTAAACACTACCGAACTACTGAAAAAAAGTGTTGGATTCGTGCGCGGCTTCACCTGGCGGCAGCGCAGTGATATGACTGGAGAGAAAATAGTACCAAGTGATTATGAGGTCTGACTTTTTCATGGTTCACGTTTTGTGACCCTAATGTATCATTCTTTTGATATGAAGACATATTGTTTTGAGAAGAAAAACACTTTATTTTCATGACTCCAGCCAACTTGCCGAACACTTTCATCAGCATCAAAACCGGGGAAGAACTCGACTCACCAGATGCTGTCGGGAGTAAGTCAGTGTTGATGCACGACACTGCTGAAGGGGACGTACAGATTCATGTCAAAAATCAGAACTATCCCTTTAAAGTCTTTTCATTTGGTTAAATCTGTTCTACTTTAGTGTTAAGTGTTATGAAGTTTGTCAAGCAAAAATGCCCCTCTTAAATATTTGTCTGATAAAATAGACAGATAATACCCTGAAAAAAATAATATAACAATGAAAATGGAAGTTGATAAATCAATGTAATAGCTATAATATTCTCGTATCATGATCGAGGACTTAACATTAACAGTTAATATTGGTTCCTTTATGACAACAACTAACAGGCTTAAAGTTCAACGTAAACAAACTTGACCATTCAAATTATAATGCAGAATTGAGTTTTTGCATGTTTGTACCTGGGCCTGCTCCTTGTACACCTGCAGCTCTGTGACCAGCTTCTGCAGCTCCTCCTCCTTCTGCCGGAACAAGCCGAGCTCCTGCTCCAAGTGCTGGACCTGAGCCTGTACCTGGCGCACCTGCTGCTCCTGCTCCTTTTTGTGGTGCTCTGTGGCCTCACCCAGGGCCTTTTGGTGGGACGCCTTCAGCTCCTCCACAAGAGCAGCTCCATCTGCAGAAGACTTCTCCTGCACACAGTAAACGCATCAGATTGGAGTTAGGTTTTTACTAAAAATGCACCATCCACATGTTGGAGCAGACACAGAAAATAGCAACTGTCTGTTTATCCTTCAAGTAACTACAGAAGAGCGTTGAAGAAAAACAAGTTCTGAAATTGTGAGCTATAAGACATTTTACCCCTATATGTATTCAGAGTGTTAAGCAGGGCATGTCTTTAGATGAGGAACATCTCTACTGACCAGTGTGTTGATCTTCTCCTGGAGTTGTTTCTTCTCCCCCTGGTGTGCATCTCTGGTCTCTTTCAGCTGCTGTTCTTTTTGGGCTTCATTCTGCTGGAGCTGTTCATTCATCTGAGCCACTTTCTCCTTCTCCTCAGCCAGAAGACCCTGCAGCTCCTCTAGCCTCCTAAAGACAGGTCATGACTCACATGTGGAATCACAGCACTGTAGGTTTAAACAGAAGACCTTGTAGTGAGGAACAGTACCTCTCTTTGTGCATGAGGTCTTGGTTCATCTTGGTCAGCTGTACTGAGCTGTCTCCAGACTCCTTCATCATGTCGGAGATGTCATTTTCCAGTTTAGCCTTGTCCTGTGTTAACTGCTCGACCTTTTCGTCTGCAGTCTTCAGCTTTCTCTCCAAACCTGTGGGACAACACAGTCTCATTATCAAATGGAAAATTAGAAAATTGTATCTCTTTTTGATCACTTTTGAAACTGTGCATTAAAGGTGTGCCTCTTGTAAAGACAGACACATACATAAAAACATCTGACCTGTAAGTTGACCTCTAAGTACTTCAGTTTGTGCAGTTAGCGCAGTGAGCTGCTCCTCCTTCGCACTCAGTTTCTCACTTGTTTCTTGCATAGTTTTTAAGGATTTGGTGCATTCCTCTGTGATTTCTGACATGTTCTGTTTCTGTGGTTGAAAACAGGCATACATAAGTGTAGCACTTTACAGTGAATAATTCTGAAGTGTATAGAAGAACATTACACCCACAAGGTCTCCAAGCTCCTTTTCAAGGCCATCCCTCTGCTGCTGGAGTGTGCTCACGCTCTGCTGGAGAGAGAGGGCCTCCTTCTCCTTGGCCTCCAGAAGAGAGCGCAACTCATCCACCTGAAAGGGCATGTTCAGATCATAAAGCAAGGTTCTAACAAACACTTATTTCAAGAAAGCATTCATGAATTGTTTCTTTAAGAAACACGTGCATATTTAGTAGGGCAGCAAGATTAATCACAGTCAAATAAAAAATTTTATTTGACTGTGATTAATCTTGAATGGACGCAAATCAAAAAGGCTGCCGTTTTTTAAGTACCAGAATTGCCTCCATAATCTCCTGTCTTGTTCTGCATAAAAACTGCCAATTCTATAATTTAGAATGTACAAACATGTTCTGAAATTCATGTGATTCTATTTCTATTAGTTTGTCAGTTTAAATCTCATCTCTTTTTGTCAGTTCTTCTGGATGTGAAATGTGAATCTTATTTTCATAACATAAATTGCAAATCTAAATGCAGTCTTTGTCAGAAAAATTTTATATTGTCGTGCAGCCCGAATATTGTGTTTGTCACAGCAAATTTCCCGTTGTAATCACATCCAAAGCGCGGCATATTATTGATGACTGACTAGATTCTATATGCAGTATAGATCCATGTTATTGAAATATAAACAGTTTCTCTATGTCTCTGTCAGCGCAGACCCTTACCTTGGCCCCCTGCTGGCTCTGAGCATTCTGTAGCTGCTTCTTCACACTACTCAGCTCCTCTGTGCTTTGTGCTTGTTGGCTGCACAGAGCCTCCAGTTGGGCAGTCTTCTCTTTGGTTTCTCGCTCCTTGTCTTGAGCCTCTTGTATGAGCTTGGCCTCCTTCTCTTCAAGCTCCTTCACCCTCAGCTCTGCGGTGTGCAGTTTGCCCAGGACCTCCTCCATCTCCACAAGATGCTGCTCCTCTGCCTTCTCCACACGGGCCCTCAAGCTCTCCTCTAGCCTCTCCTTCTCCTCGGTTACAGCTGAAAGCTGCATCTTCAGAGCCTTCATTTCTTGAGTCCGTGTGGATATTTCACTTTTGAGTTTGGCGTCACTCTCCTCTCTAAAACTCTTATGCTCCAGCTTGAGCTTTTCTAGTGCACTTTTGGTTTCAATGAGCTCGGTTGTCTGTGCGTCTGTGCCTTTGCTGAAAGACATCTGTAGCTCTTCCATGGATTGCTGGTGAGATGATACGGCAGACTCTAGTTTAGACCTCCACAGCTCCAGCGTGTCAGAGTTCTCTCGCTCCACCTGGTTCAGGCGCACCTGGAGCTGCTCCTTCTCACTGGAGAGCTGTGCACATGTGCTCTGAAGCTTGGCAGAAGCCTTCTCCTGTGCTTCCAGACGCTCCTTGTAGCCCTTCAGCTCTTGTTGCTGTTTAGATTCTTGGGAAGCTAACTGATCTCTCAAAGTGCTTATTTCTTGCAGTAGTGGAGCTGTACTGGAGCTCTGGTCTCCAGAGTCCTGCTGACTGGACAGACGCAGCTGCAGGTCAGACACTTCTCTGGTGCGCACAGAAAGCTCCTTCTCTAGTTCTAGAATACGAGACCTCTCAGAAACAGTTGCAACCTTCAAAACACAAATTGGAAATAAGAAATGGGTGCAATGTCCAGCACTTACCACAGCGTTCAAAAGTTCATGTGTTACTAAGAAAATGTTCTTAAATAATGCAGTCTGAATCACATCACATCAACCATCAGCTATTTCTTTATATGCTCCTTTATCCTGTAGAATGCTTCCTTCAAGCTTGCCAACTGGATCTATCAATGTTATGTAATACAAGTAATGCAAGTAATTAAAATCAATTGTGACAATTTGTTCATTATGCCTTAATAAATGTTTTTATGGTTATCATCTAGCCTGTGCTGTTTTTATGTCTAATTACTGGGTGGCATCATTCCTAATGGAGAAGATTCTCCATTGAAACTGAAAACTCTTAAATTTAAACTGACCCTTTGTGGTGACTAACATTCTGAACAATAGATACCTCAATCCCATTATACAAATGACTTACAATCTGACAGTTTTGTTCATTACTCTGTGAGCTTGGGAGAGACACAAATGCATATTTCAAGCGGACTAGCAAAGGGCACTAAATAAGCGGGACACATGGATGTTGGGAAGGTCTGGGGACACAAAACATGGGCTAAATTATTCATAATGAGCTATAGACAGGGCAGATTTGGTCTGTCTTTAAAGAGTCTGAGCATTATGCTACTAGAATATTCTTCCAACACACTAAATACTTTTGGAACACTCAGTGAAAGATTTTAGAGTTACTAATTATTTGTGTGCATAAGCAGAACGGTTGAAATCCAAATTTACTAATTGTCAAAGCCCAGTTCCAATCACTTGGTGGCCCTTTGCACATGTATCCAGTGCAGTACAGAAGTCATTACCCTAGTGTCTTCTAACTCTCTTTGGAGTTTCTCAGCTTTGGTCTTTTCAATGTGCAGCGACTGTTCAAGCTCCATAATGCGGGCATGCTCCAGCCTGGTCTGCGTCTGTTAGTACACAAGGAGGGAGAGGAAGAGAACACACCAAAGTGCCACCATCACATGCCAGCCCAATACAGAGACAGAGGGTCGGGGTCACTGGGTCAGGGGTCAAGAAGAACAGGGTTTAGAAGGGTCTGTGGAGATGCATATGTTGTGAAGGTCAGTCAGAATCATTTTGGCTCTGGGTTCTGATTTAAAAAGCAGATTAATCATTTCAGGAAGGGATATTTCAGTTCTATCCAATCTGATTACTGCCCCAGTATGTGGCCTTGTTCATATGCACACCAAAATCGGATTATTACTGGACTTCTGGAACTATAAAATCATTTTAATTAAATGCAGACCAGACACTAAATCTGATGTGAGCAATCAGATACCATTTTGAGAAAATTTTGCTATTTACAAGTCATTTTAATAATATTATAACTCAAAAAAATCTATTTGTAATCAGACTTTGAGTGTGCCTGTAACCGCAGCCATTGTATCCAAAATCAGTTATCTTTAGAGAAAAGGTACATTGTATTGTTATACATTTTGAAGCATGTTATTCCACTTTTTTATAAAGACATAAACAAATCCATTAGATGAATAACACTAATGGATGTGTAGTGATATAAGAAGATCAGCTGATAACTGCCCGAGTCAATAAACTCAAAGTACCAATCGACTGAAACTACTCTTAGCTTGCGTTATGACAAGTTTTATTATTTATTAGTCTAGTGTGGAGTTGAAAGGTCCTGTATTTGCCATGTTACATGTTGTTACCTCCTCAAAAACATACCTGAAGTTGTGTTTTGTTTCATTCATAGATGTTTGAGTAACTCTGCACTATTAGTCGTCTGCCTCGCCAAAGCTCAAAATAGTTAATTTCACCTTGTGATGTCATCAGGTAGTAGATTTAAAGGCAGCAAACCATTTTTTTTTGCCCCACTTGAACTACTTTACTCTTCACTCGTCTAGAATAACAACTTGGTGTTTTTATTTTTGAATATTTTTGTTTTATCTTTTGTACAGTTGATTGTCAATAGAAAGTCTCTAATCTTTACTGGTGCATGAACTTATTTATTTTATTTTATTCTCATCTGCAGTGAAGACGTGGCCAAAGATGGGGCTAAAACAATGGCTGTAGATTTAGCAAATCCAGGACTGAAATGATCAAAAATGATTCTAGTGAAGGTGTTTGGAGTTTAAAAACACAGAACAGTTCTTTTATTCAGTCTGAGAAAAGAGCCCAGCCTAAAGATGCAGGGTGTGTGTGTTAAAACATGTGTGAATGAAATAAAACAACTCCAGGTCTGGTTTTGATGAGGAAACATTATTCTCAAAAATCGTGCAATACAGTCCCTTTAATATCACTAAACTTTATTCATTTTTACTGAAGTTGAACCTGCTTTTTAAAACAGAGCCCAGATCTTATGTTGGGTGAGTTGAAGTCTGAAAACACCCCATGCCTGTACTGAAGCCGGGGACCAAAACAACTGCCATGTTTTGTTTTTGGTTTATGATTAACGGGAGGATTACAGGGCAAGCGGCAGGGGGAGGAGGAAGAGGAGGGGGTTGTGGGGGGAGGAAGGGCGGGTGTGTGAGGTAAACATGCAGTACACCTGGTGAATGAAGCATACCGATTGTTAAGATCCAAAAACATGTGACCATGTGTGTCGAGCCAGCTGTTATTTCACATACAATGACCTCATCAGGAACCCAGGGCAAACAGTGCCGTGAATCACAATTTTGAGATGAAATTAGAATCAGAATTGCTGCACTGTTTACTCGCTACAGTGATTAGGCCATTTCCAACACCAAATAAAGAACTGTACAATAAACCACCAAGAAATCATTATGTGAAATCTCATTTGGATGAAAAGAGAAATAAAATCAAAGGGGAAGTTGCCCTAGAATTCATTGTAAAATGAATCCTACTTAATAATGATTGTGTATATATATATATATGGTAGAGCTGTCAAAAGTATGAAAAAAATAGATACTAGGGCTGAACGACTTTAAGAAAAAACTGAATTGTGACTGAATTGTGATTGAAACAAGTCCAATGAGGTTCATTTGGTCTTCTGATAATTTTTCTTTCATTCTTTTTCCAGACCAAGAATTTGTTTTCATCCCTGACAGTTTGGACTGCTCCCTGCGCTCTTCCTCAGAGTGTTCATGTGATGTTGCTGTGATGGGTCCTCTCAGCTGATTTAAACAGGTTCTGGTGCTGTCTTCCTACCGGTGGAGGCAGGACGACAGCACCATCCGCAGTCCCACTTCCTCAGGACAGTACCCCAGGTGTGTGAGAGTAAAAAAATCCCCCTCATCCTGGTTTATAGTCCCATGGGCACAATTCCGTATTTCAAATGACTCGTCGCTGGATTACAGAGGCAATTGAAATAGAGAAATGTGTCCACATTGAGGAAGACCACTAGTGAGCAGTTGAACCGATCAGCTATGAAAACAAACTCTTGGTCGGAAAAATAACCTAATGAAACTATTGAAACGAAAGTATCAATATTAAAAAAGTCCCATTCACAGGACTGAATGATCTTGAGCTGTATCAGAACAAGAAGAAGAGCACCTAGACTAGATTTTCTACATAACAGAATGTGATTTTAAATGATAGTACTTTTTCTATCCCCATGTGTCCTTATATGTGTGTACAGTAATCCCTCAGTGGTCCAGATATGTTCCATAGTGCTCCATGGGTGTATAGTAGTCTATGTGCTCTTCTGATACAGCTCACCATCATCCTAAAACTATTCAGGAATTTCATTCAGTTTTCAAATTTCATTCAGTTCTGTCCTGTCCATGGGGCTTTTTAGTATCAATACCTGCTCAAATGAGGATCTAGTTTCGATGCTGGTTTTAGTATCAACTAAACTGTCAATACTTTTGACAAACCCACTGTCTACTTTTTTCAGCTAGCTATGTGTGGACTAAAGCATTATAACCTGAGTGCGACTTTGTGTTGGGACAGTGGAGGAGCGAGGGGACATTTGCAGTGGTTCCATGCTAAATACTGGACCGACACGACAGGGGAAAGAGGGGGAAAACAGCAATTATGTTACATGGCTATAACCAGGAAGCCACCACCTTGTAGCACATTAGTATGTCCGCCTTCAGTCCAAACACGTTTCAAGCACCATGCAGTTTAATAGTAGAGCTCTGAGTTAGCACACACAGTTAGCTCTAGCTTTGGAACAAGAAGAAATACTCTAACCCTGTACGCTAAAGGTTTAAGTTGGAGATGTGTGCCTTCGGGATTTTCTGTGCTGGGAAACAAATAAGATGAAAATAATGCAAAACATGTACAGGGACATACACTCTTGTTGTAAGGATATCAACATGTACGTATGAGACCAAAATATGCATATGTACAGTTTGCTTTAAAACTCAAGACCTCAGTAAGTTCTAACAGTTTCTTAGCAGAAAGTGTAATTTAGGATTTCAGCAAATTGTGGAAAAAACTATTGAATAACTAAAATAGATAGCCCTTTGAAGTGTAAACTGGCAATTCATACTTGCCACATCATAAAGCTTGAACTGCTATTAGAATATAAGAAAATGAAGATCTACAGGAATCACTCCTTCAGTGTTGAATATCTGCAGAAAACTATGGTAATGAGGGTTTACCTCCAAGTCTCCTTTGGTGATGCAAGCTTCTTCTACACGGAACTGAAGGTCCTCCACTTTTCTGTTTGAGGAAATAGTGATGTATAAACTGCACATTACTACATGACTGTACTCCAGTATTGTGTACCATGTCACAAAATGGAGGTTGTAGTTCTTACCTGCGTTCCTCCTCCAACTGATTGAGCAGCTCTACTTTGTCTTTGTCTGCTGCTTCTACCAAGGCACGTAACTGATCCATCTTCGTCTCCATCTTTAAAACAAAATGTGCAAACTGTGCCTCTAGTACCATCACAACACAGTGTCTCTCTTCAACAAAACAGAAAAATGTGTGAAAAATGTGTGAAAAATGTGTGGATAGAAATATTTTAAGACTAATTTTGGACTAAATCATAGTAGCACTGGCCAGCAAATGCTGCTGTCACTTTCCAAAATTTGTGGAATAATGTAGCTAAAGTTAAAGTGATAGATCTGATTCGGAAATAACATGGATCTTGTCACAAACATACAGGAGAATGTCAGGAGAATCTCCAATATACATTATGAAGTTGACTCTATCCCCACAGATGTGAGCAGTGTCACCAAATACAATGTAAGTGATAAATGTTATGATGATGTCATGTCATGTGCAGTTATATCTCTAGGGTATGTGCAGACTGACCTCATCGTGGTCGTCCCTGAGCAGAGTGATTTCTTGCTCCATCTCTCCGGCCTGGCTCGTAGCTCGGGCCACCTCGGCTCTCTCCAGGTCCCTCTCCGCCATCAACTGCTCGATGTGCTGCTGCTTCTCCTTCAGAGCTTCCTGCAGAGCTGTGGTGCCTGAGATCTTACGGTTGTATCTGGAAGAGGTCTCCGTCAGCTGTGGAACATCACACAGGTTTAAGATCAAACCACTGTAATGTGGAGCGATCTGTGAGTTTAACAATGAACTGACTAGAGATACAACAGTAGAATTTGATTTGATTTATTTGGCTGTATCCTTTCATTAGAGGGCAGGCACTTACTCACTATGCTGTACGTGCCCAGATGTCACCAGAGAAAAGAAAAGAATAAGATTTCAAATAGTTGTAATAATTATATCATATTCTCTTATCATGATTTATTTGAATGAAATGAATTATAATGGCCATTCCAAAAATAAACCTGAATACTACGCACCAGTCACAAAAGACCAGTTCTAAGGTGAAGGGCCAACCACCTGCTTATCTCTGTGGAGAGTTTACATCTTTACCTGGAATGTCTCATAGTACGTTTATTTCCATGGAGACAAATGGAGATGAGGTTTGTGGAGAGGTGACCACAGGGTATTTGTAATAATAAATGCAAGATAGATCAATTCAGTGGCACACTATAGAACATTTCAGGCAAGCAGGTGGTTATACAGTCCCTGACAAAAGTCTTGTCGCTTATCCATTTTGTAGAAACAAAAGCTTATAACCTGACTTTAAATTAATTGGTTTTAGAAATGTCTCATATGAAAGCTAAAACCCTCCCAAATTATGCTCAATATACTAAAATAAATTTGCTTCACTGAAGAAAGATTGATCATTCAATGAACACAGAAAGGTCAGATTTTGGCAAGACAAAAGTCTTGTCGCCTTGTCATATGATGCACCCAATCCTAGATTACAGCCTCACCTGTGATCAGTTACTGATCAATCAATTAGTGGGTGTGTATAAAAAGAACCCCAGCACACCAGACCTTCACATCAATTGCAACTTGACCTCTGACAACATGCCTAAGATCCACCCTGAGACCAAAGCGTTAATTATCAAGAGGCTGAAGACCAGATCCACTGCTGAGGTGGCTGACACCTTCAATGTGTCTCAGCGTCAAGTACAAAGAATAAAAAAAAGATCTGAAAAGACTGGAGATGTTTTTGACAAGCCCAGGTCCGGCAGACCCTGCAAGACAACTGCTCGGGAGGACCGTTTGTTGATTCGAAAATCCAAGGCCCCTTTTCCACTGCAGCAGAGCTCCACCAGGCCTGGTCACCTCAAGTCCCCGTGTCAACCAGAACAGTTTGTAGAATTCTGTCTGGAAATGGCCTCCATGGTCGAATCAGTGCACAGAAACCAGCACTAAACAAAAGGCAATTAAAAAACCGTGTGGCATTTGCCAAGGCCCACAGCCTGCTAAAAGGATGGACACTGGAAAAGTGGCAGAAGGTGAATTTCTCAGATCCTCAGTTGAATTACATCACAGCCGCCGCAAACATTGCAGGAGACCTACTGGAGCCCGCATGGATCCAAGATTCACCCAGAAAACGGTTAAGTTTGGTGGCGGAAAAATCATGGTCTGGGGTTACATCCAGTATGGGGGTGTGCAAGACATTTGCAGGGTGGAAGGCAATATCAATAGCCTAAAATATCAAGAAGTATTAGCTACCTCTTACATTCCCAACCATAAAAGGGGTCAAATTTTGCAGCAGGATGGCGCTTCTTCGCATACTTCTATCTCTACATCAAAGTTCCTCAAGGTGAAGAAGATCAAGGTGCTCCAGGACTGGCCAGCCCAGTCACCAGACATGAACATCATTGAGCATGTCTGGGGTAGAATGAAAGAGGAAGCATGGAAGGCAAAACCAAAGAATCTCGATGAACTCTGGGAGGCATGTAAGACTGCTTTCTTTGCTATTCCTGATGACTTCATCAACAAATTGTATGAATCATTGTCGAACCGCATGGATGCAGTCCTTCAAGCTCATGGAAGTCATACAAGATATTAAATATGGATCTCACAGCACCACTACTTAATTCACCTGACGTTATGCAACATATTTTTGTATTTGAAGTAAATTATTTGTTCAATTTTCTGTAGGTGACAAAACTTTTGTCTTGCCAAAATCTGACCTTTCTGTGTTCATTAAATGATCAATCTTTCTTCAGTGAAGCAAATTTATTTTTAGTATATTGAGCATAATTTGGGAGGGTTTTAACTTTCATATGAGACATTTCTAAAACCAATCGATTAATTTAAAATCAGGTTATAAGCTTTTGTTTCTAAAAAATGGATAAGCGACAAGACATAAATAACCGTGCAATATGTTTTCCCAGTACTCTCCACTGGGGAGTATGTACAGAGTCTCACCAGGCCTGTGCGGCTGGGTTTGGCACTGGCCGCAGACGTCACCGAGCTCATGGTGCTGATGGAGGAGGCACTGGGGCTGCGCTTCAGGCCTGAGGGGGTGGTGGTGGCGGTGGGGGTCTTACGTGCCGTGGCTTTTGCTTTAGCCGGTGTGGTGGAGGGGAAGCCGATACGTGTGACCTTGTGGACAGGGGCAAACAGGCCATACTTGGGCTGGCACTGGAAATACCTGCACACAGAGAGTTTTGTTCATGTCATATCTTACGCGAAATTGAGCTTTAAGTCATGCAGTTTAAAAATAGAGTGGAATACAACGTGGAACAGAGTGTTTTCCGTTTGAGAGAAGAACATAGTCTAAATATGCAGGGTGTGTGTGTTAAACATGAGTGAATAAAACAAAACACAACTCTACATGTTTAAATGTGACAATATTGAAGCTCGATTGGTGTACCTGGTGCCGGCCACTGCCCCGTCGTTTTTGCCCAGAGGTTCATCGAGTTCCACGCCGCACCACTCGCCTTTGGCAAAGTCTGTCTCTCCAAGGAAGCGCACCACTCCGGCCTTTGTACCGCCGACCTGAGGGGTAGAACACAGCATCACATCATTGTTATCAAAATATATGCCAGTTCCAAATATTAAAATGAGAAAATGTTATTATCTGAGTGATTTAACTATTAACTCCATAATCATTTTAGGGGCATTTTTGTACACTAAAATAGATTCTTTAAGAGTGGACCAAAGTTCATGTTTTTCGTAACAGAACTATGCCCGTTATTCTCTCTGAAATTTATGAAACAAAAATCTGCTGTACAACGTATGAAAACTGTAGAACTGAAACTAATGGGGAAACCCCTAGTTCTACCAGCACTAAACTGTGATTCAAACATCTTTTTTTACAATTTTATTCCATCTTTTCTTGTATTTATGTTACTACTCGTGCCTCTTGTACTTCTTTGGTTGTACATGTATGAAAATGACTGTAAAAGCATTGAATTATTTCTTTAAAATAACAAAAAAAACAGCGATAAAAGTAGTGATAACAACAATCTGCAGCATTGGGAGTTATGAGCTTTGTGAGAAATGATTCCATCAAAGCACCCAATAGTGGCTTGAAAACTATGATCTAGAAATGTCACAATAATTACTGACTTTTATAATTATAATTGACTCTGTCCAATGTACAGTAAAACGAACAATACTTTTTTAGACTCAAATAAATATATTTTTTATCTGTGCGGTTTAATCTTTAGTTGCAATTTTTGTTGAATATTCTTATTGTTTTTATTTAAGTTTATCATTTAATTGTTTGTTGTGTTGATGTCTGTCTGGCTGACTAAAATTATTATATGACAGAGACCATGAATAAAAAAGAAATACATACAAAAGAAGAGATGTAGAACACCCCCGGAATGAAGTCACCACATGATGCCAATAGATACTAGAACTAACTACTCAAGTGTTCAACTGGTTTATTCATGTATTGCTATGGTTCACTTGGACAAATGTTTACTGAGATAATGCTGCTTTAGGGATGCTGTGTGAGTGGTATAAAGTATTTTCAATGTTCAGTTGTCTTTCTGCACTAATATATCGTGGAATCAAACTGTGTTCTCCTGACAGGCCTGCACTGATCTCACACAAAGCTCCACATTTCCTCTGTGTTTGGACTGGTCAGCTGCAGCTCTGGTGAGGGTGAGCACATTTCCTTTGCAGCTCAGCGGGCAGAACTAGCACTTCCTCTTTACGTAAGCGCTGCCTGATGAGGGGAAGGCCGAGGGAACACATGGAACTCACATAAACAGATTTACATGATCAGATTCTGTGAGATTCTTCTGATTTTATTTTTTATTAAAGTGGGTGTCGGTAAATGTTTTTGATTACATATTTAAAGGTTCTATGTTATGCAAAATTGACTACTGTAAGCTTTGAGCCCTTTATTATTAGTTTGTCTACATCCCCAAAAAGCTCTGCTGCACCTTGTGATGTCATGCTATTTTCAAGTTAACAGTTACCATTCACCTTCTGTTTAGTAAAATTGGGCAGTTCCAGGGCTGAAATGATCCAAATGGCTCTAGTGAAGGCATTCAGAGATTAAAAACAGAGTGGAGCACTTCCTGTATTACCACATGACATAACAATGTGGAAAAAAAGTGTTTTCTGCTTGAGAGAAGAGCTCAGCCTAAATCTGCAGGGCTTGTGTGTTAAACTTGTGAATGAAACAAAACACAACTCTAGGTATTAACTATATTAGAACATAGATCACAAAATATGGGCCCTTGGGTGAACTTGGATAATGTGCTTAGTGCTTGAATTGTGACGAGTTGAGATATGCAGTCCCATCATAAAATGCAGCATTTCTTGGTAAAAAGGCTAAATTGGCCCATCATGGTCATATTTCTCCCCTATACGCAACATATTCAGTAAATAGGTATATTAGGTACACAAGAGAGCATTAAACTAGTTGCACCCAATCAAAATGAGACCACTGCGTGCCATCTGTATACAATTTTGTGCTTTGGGGAGAATTAGGATGCTCTGCAGTAGGGCTGGGCGATATGGACCAAAAAATATATCTCGATATATTTTGCTATATCTCGATATACGATATATATCTCGATATCTTTACAGGAAAAATACCCCCCTCCCACACTACTGCAAAAACAACAGACAAATTTTATCTGATTAATATTCATTTAGTTCTGCACTTAAACACTCTGTGGCCCTTTTTGGACCCTCACCCACAGTTTAAAAACCTCTTCTTTAAGAGAACTTCCACTGGTACTTTAAAGAAAACTACTTCAAAGTGAATAAAGTGCAGGATTTTTAAACCTGTATTTTGACATTCCAAACTGGAGTTACATTCTCTTGTTTTAAAGTGATGTTTAGTCTCTGCACGTTTACCAAACCAAACGCACATTGTGACAAATATGATCACACTCAGTATTCAGACCTTGAGTCCGTGACCAGACAAAGACAAAGCTCTGGCTTTAGAGAGGGAAGTCCAGTGGCACGGGGCTGTCTAATGAGTGGGACAGGTGTGGGTCCTGCTGCAGGGCGCTCCTCGTTTAAGGGGGCGTGGGTGTGTTTTGAAGCGGAGTTTGTTCGTGAGTGATATCAGCCACACGCGGAGCTCGTATGTTGGAGTCGTGCGCGGTCGGAGGTGTCATGTGGTTGCGCTCGCGCTGGGACACGTGCATTTAGAAAGTTTAACTCGTCATGTTACGTCTGTGCGTAAATGCGAGTGAAATGGGCGCACTGTAGAGCCCTAGTCCTAGTCCTGGTTTAGTCCGCGACCGAGCCCCGGGCTCTGCGGCCGCGTTTAGTCCTGGTTTAGTCCTAGTCCTGGTTTAGTCCGCGGCTGAGCTCCGGGCTCCGGGGATGAGCACAGGGGGACATTAGCGAGGAGGAGGCGAGCGCGGCACAAAGAAGGCGAGACAAGCGAAGCGGCGAAACCAGAAGTAAACGTAAGCATTATAGCGATATATCGATATGTCAGAATTCATATCGAGTTTCAAAAATATCTCGATATATTTTAAATATCGAGATATCGCCCACCCCTACTCTGCAGTGTACCAAAGTTGAATCCTCACTTATCTAATGTATTCAAACTGTATAAAATGAACTAGTTCTTTGTGTCATGTATTTCAAATGGCCTTTAAAATTAAACCATTCATTAAAGATCACCAGCGGTACCTCTGTCTCCACACATTTTTAGTCGGCATGTATGTTTTTTGACACATTGGAGCTGTAAACATGGGTGTGCCTGTATGTTTACCAGCACGCGGTCGCCCATCTTCAGCTCCCTCTCCCCCTTCTTCACGGAGCCGGACTCGGACAGGTTAGACACAGATTCACTGTTGGTGCGGGCCAGGTTGGAGCTTGCTGCTGCTGCTGCTGGTGCTGGTGCTGCTGCTGGAGCGGTCTTCTTCACAGCGGCAGAGGTCGGGGTGGATTTGGGCGTAGGGGTTTGGGTCACCACACTGCCCACAGAGGGCGTGGGGGAGGCGGCCCGGGATGGAGGTGCCGTCTGGGTCCCATTGGCTTCTCCCTCGGTGCGAGACAGCTTGGAGGGCCGGGTAAAGATCCCTCTCAGGGCTTCACACTGGAAGTAGCGAACCCCTGCTACCGAGCCATCATTCTTCCCGATTGGCTCGTCCAGGACTATGCCCGCCCACTGTCCCGGGGCAAACTGGGTCTCTCCCAGAAACTGGATGTAGCCCGGCTTGTTCCCGTTCACCCATACTCGCTCCCCGACCTGGAAGTTCTCCTCAGACGCTCCTCCATCTCCTGCACTGGCACTTGGAGCTGATTTGTCTGTTGCTGCTTTGGCTCCTGTTAGAGGGGAAACAAAGGCAGTTAACCAGGAAATCAGACTGGAGAGAGCTATGCATTAGATTACTACATATGACATTTCAACCTCGATTTTGATTCAAAGGAAAAAAACTGATACTCAATACAGATTATGATAAGATGAGAATTAAAAACACTCTTTCTTTAGACAATAAAATGTGATTTTCCACATTAAATGGTAGTACTCTCTTTTCTCTTCCCATGTGTGTAATCCCTCAGTGGTCCATGAGTGTATACTAGTCTATGTGCTCTTATACTTGTTCTGATACAGCTCAACACCGTTCTAAAACTATTCAGGAAAGGTTCATTTCTGTCCTGTGAATGGGACTTTTTTAATATCAATACCTGCTCAAAAGAGGATCTAGTTTCAATACTAGTTTTATTATTGCTGAGTATCTGATTTTCCACACTTTTGACAACCCTAATATGTACATGTATCAACTGTTTTCAACAACTGCCTGTGACTATTCCAAACAGATTTCATGGCTCAGCATCAGAGAGATAAAGGGCAGGTGGGTGGGGTTAGGATTCCATTACATAACATTCTATACTTCTTCAAAATCAGGTACTTCTCATATAATGAAATCACTCTATCCAAAGTGAATAAGGTCATAAGACTAGTTATCTTTCCAGTAATACTGCAGTTTGCCAATGATTACTAAAATACAAATATGAACATGGGCCCTGCATTACATCATAATACTCCACTAGCTGCAGAGAGAGGTGCCACAATCAAATGTTACTATTTTTATGGGTGTCAGACCGCACCGAGCAGACAAAATTGAGCGTGCAGGAAAAAACAGGCATCTAGACAGGAATGTTCAAAAACACACTGTACCAAGAAAAGATGAGCCTAAAGATCTGAAGCACTGCAATGTAATTTTGTGCTAAGTGCTCATAGGACCTGCCAGATGAAAACAGACACACTATGACAAAATGTGTCATGTTTACTGAACCTCTGATAGGCTCATGCTAATACTCATCAGTCATCAGTCACATTTTCATTATAAATACATTCGTATTACACTGCCCTGCATTCGAGTCACCTATTACACCACATCTCCACCCACATACCTGTACTTAGTGTCAGGAATGAGTCTTAAGTTTTCAAACTCTTCCTATGACTCATGCACACATGCTTGAAAAAAGTTCAGTGCTCACTCTTACCTGCAGTGGGAGCAGTCTTGGTCGCCCCCGCTCCCGGCCGGGCGATCTTGCTGGGGGCTTTGAGGCCGCTGGGCTTGGCTGTGCTCATGGTTGTGCTGTGAGGGGCCTACAGCCACAGGACACGTGTGCAGACGGGGCCCAGGACATTCAAACTCACAGTGATGGACACGCACTCCTCACTCACAGTGTGCACAAGCAAACATGGGGAGAGGAGAGCTGGGCAGTCAGTACAAAACACCTGCAAAGAAATACAGAACATTCATATTTCACTCATCAATTATTTCATGTGTTTCAGAAAAGGTTTGCTGTCTAAACTACTGGGTTAAGAGGTTTTTTGCAGAATAAAACCTCATTGAGAGAAGACATTTTGTCAGTCAGTTGTTAGGTCAGTGATCAGGTCTGTCCATACATGGAACTGAAAATGACATATGAGACTGACTGGTGCTCAGCCGCAAATTTCTTTTCAAAAAACCATCCGATGGGACTTTAGATCAAACTAAGGTAGTTTGCAGATATTGTAGCAATGAACTCTTTCCACAGAGGCACAACAAGTTTAAAATACCATCTTAAAGCAAAACATGCATTTGATTCAGTGGCAGCAACAACAAGCCGAGCATGACAAACAACGCTGGACAACCTGCAGCAATGATGTCAACAAAACTACCAGCAATAAGTTGACCAACGCCTTTACAAAATGGGGGAAAAAAGTCAATAATATAACTTTTTGATAATAAATTGCATTTTTGTCAAAATATTTAGGTCTATCTTTAAATAATAGTTAACTGCGATTAATTGTGATTAATCAAAATTCTAAAGTGTGATTAATCTGATTTAATTATCGTTTGACAGCACTAAAAATAAAAAAACGAATGGACAGTGTATCAAGTTTGTGAAGTGTAATGCTTTGTATCCTGCTCGTGTTTCCTTGGCCGTGCAGGACTGTGGGCAGGAGCACTGCAGAGAGCTTCCTGGCCACGTAGGCTTGTGGGCTGAGCCTTGTACAAGAGGCATGGGGTCTTACTCTTGACCGTAAGGCAGGTTCGAATAGGGCCCACACACACAAACATGCTTGGATGGATATAAAACCACTTCCGTCATGTTTTTGATGAAGAAAAACACTATGACATGGTAGAATGTTCAAAAACGTAAATTTTCCACATAATAGTGCCTCTCTGAAACGTTATAAATATAGCCTTTGTGTCTTAATTGCCTTTTCATTCTGTTCAGCCCTGCTTTAATAGGTTATAAAAGTCCACAGAGCTCGCGGGGTTGGTCTTGTGTGTGAAGTGAATGGAGGAACTCTGATCTGTTATGACAACAAGCTCTCAGTGAGCAAAGCGAGCGTCACTGTTGGCCCTAAAAATACCCCATGTACTAAGACCCTCCACATGCAGCCTGCCCTCAACCTCACAGCCCATAATACTGCGGTGACCTTGACAACAACCTGCACTCTTCTCAAATACTAAATCTTTCGTTGTGAATCGTTACACAAATCAGATGGAATCACTTGAGTCGGGTCGCCGGCTTTTCTCAAACAGGATTACAGAGACAAAAGCAGATTATAATATTTAGCTTCCCACAACCCCCTGGTTACATGGACATGACCTCGTTCATTAATACGCTGCTAAAATATGGTACAAACAGTAACTTTTCTCTTGCCTGATGATTTCAACTGGATTCCCTACCTGTGAGTGTCTGAGTGAGTGAAACTGATCTGCAACCTTCTGGTCAGAGGGCAAAGGCCAGCATACCATAGAACTACCATCATCACCATATATTAACTCAATGAAAAGAGACAACAATCTTTTTATAGCATTTTAAGTAACACCATGTAACTTTCCTGGTGGAGGCAGTCGATTGTGGAGATTAGGGAAGGGACAAGATCTCATGCCACAAGATCTTGCGAGACAAAACTGTCAAAAGATTGCGCATCTTTGAGAAAAACTATCTTGTGAGATTTTTCCCCCTGAATTTACCTTTTAGACAAAAAATAAAAATGAGAGCTGGTGAATTATACAATTAGAGACGCTGTAGTTCCAAAAAGCAGTAGTACAATGATCACTAAAGTGTAGGGGTGTCAAGATGTCCAAGTCTCACGATACGATATTTATTGCGCTTTCGTGGGAAAGCTCACAATATGGTGGGGAGGCTCATGATATTACGATATTTTACATAATAACAAAACCGACATTCTAAAATCCTTTGACCAGTCATTTAGTACAACATTTATTGTCATTAGGGATGGAATGATATCCAAATGTCTCTGTACAATATTTTCACCATATACATCTCACCGTACCAGATTTATTGCAATATTTTGTGGAGGCACAAAATCTGCTCCTTTTTCCTCTAAAAATGCCTTCACCTCTAACCTCTAACTCAACTTGGTCTGTTAGCATCATGTTCTTGTGTTCATGGAGATTAGAGATCGACCATTATGGGTTATTTTTTATGGCTGATACTGATATGATAGTTTAGAGACCAGAGAACCCGATAGCCAAGAAGCTCTGCTAATATTTAGACTTAGACCAATTTTATTGATCCACAAAGGAAATTACTTAACACAGTAGCTCACACATCGCATTTTATTACAATAACAAAGAGAAAAAAATATAAAAATGGTAATAAAGTTCGAAATACATAGCGATAAAAAACAGCAAGAGACAGGTGTCAAATAAGACATAAATTATATCAATAAGGCCTGATTTTGACCATTTCCCCCTAAAATATATGAGTTAAATGAATACTAACTATAGGTGAACTGATATATCAGTCTATCTATAATGAAGACAGACAAGTTTAATGCTATACACTACAGTGTAATATTCCTGCCAAAGCATCATCACATCCATAGAGATAATCAGGTGGCAGACCCTTCACCCAAAAGCATACAAAGTGCACCTTTAAGTTCCAAATTAGATGACCTTTAAAAGAATAGGAAGCAGAACAAGAGAAACCAATGTACAATTCCTCCACATTGTGCAATATTATCAGTAGTTGTACTGTAGTAGTAGAGTAGTTGTGGTTACCGTGGCAACAAAAGGTTAGAGTGACTTTACAAAAACCTAGTTATGTTTACTTGCTTTGTGCAGGTCATGGAGCAACCTGAACTGTGCAGAGGAGAGCAGGATAGTGAGTAGTTCTATAACAGCTTGAAAGTCAATCATTCACCTTTGAAAATAGTAGAGAAATTCAAATCCATATTAGAGATGCACAAAAAGATGAGAATCCTGTGGACGCTGTTCCATAAAATCTATCCATTTAATAAAAGCATTGAGAAGTAGGTAGTTATCATAAATTGTGTGCACAAAGCATGCAGTCTCTCCAGAGCAGTAGACTGTTTGCGTCCTTGAGAAATAAAACTTGTACAAACTATCCGCAGAAGCTCTTTTAGCAGCTATGAAATATTCCACAGAAGACAGCCAATTACCCACAGGCCTACAACACAAGCATGTTACACTTGACAAACTGTAGGGCGCTCCAGGGGAGGCCGATATTGACAAAAATGAATATCCCAACATCTTTTGCTTGATAAAGACCTTCAGATGTGAACAACAGACAAAGTATCGGTAGTGTGCTATAGTGTGCCTGTAAATGTCTTGGTTGTGGTTCAATTTCAGTGCAAAATATAAATAGACCATAACATTAACCACAGAAATATCAATGTCCTTGTTTTGGAAGATGTTTGTCTCTTTTTGAGGTCATTTGTAATAGTTGTGCATAGATGATATACTCCATGCTCCAGCAAGATTAGAGGGGGTATTATGCAAAAACAACTTTCTGGAGCTTTCTACCATGTTATAATATTGTTCCCCCATCAAAAACCTGCCTGAAGACGTTTTACATGTTATCTGTGCATGTTTGAGTAATCTTGTGATCTCTCCGGAAACTATTCGAACCCTCGTTATGGTTATCAGTAAGATTTTGATTCTCCGTCCACAAGCCCACATGACAATTCTCCATAAATATACATAAAAATCAACAAACCTGATGCAATGTGCAGTAGTTTTGTTTACGAAGTACAACTGTGTTGCCGTAGTGCTCTGAAGGGGAGTGACTTGGCATAGGGAGCAAATGGAGAGGCGAATCACAGTGTCAAGTTGTTTTTGGTGAATATAGCATTTTCAAAACAATAAAAAGTAACACGGTGATCTAAATACAGGGCTCTACGCTAACATTTTTTTTCAGGAGCACACGTGCCCCTAAGTTAAAAATTTTAGGAGCACAGAAAAAAAAATGGGGGCACAAGTAGGTTTTCATTTCGAACGATTATTACAGTGCAGAACTTGCGCACACCAACTTATTTGAATGAGTTTAATACAAAAAACAAAAGAATTATGACTACTTTTCCTGCATGATCGCAGTGTTTTTATAAATATATCTTCATTTTATCTGATTAATATTTAGATTTAAAATAAGCCAAACAAACTACTGCACTAAAACACTCTGTGGCCCTTTTTGGACCTTCACCCACAGTTTAAGAACCTCTTCTTTAAGAGAACTTCCACTGGCACTTTACACAAAACTGCTTCAAAGTGAAAAACAGGTAAGATTTTTAAACCTGTATTTTCAAATTCCTAGGTGAAGTTACATTCTCTTACTGGTTTTACAGTGGTTTTTAGCCTCTGCACATTTACCAAACTAAACGCACATTGTGACAGATTTATTTGGCATTTTCTTAGGCAAACTTCAGCCCACATATCGCCTGCTCTGTGCTGTGGGTCTGCTCTGTGCGGACACTGACAGAAAATTAGTATTGGCGTATTTGACGTGAGGCGGAAGGACAGGTGGGATGCTTAACCTGCCCTGTGACACACGTTGGTACACAAGGGTGCGCTGCTGTGGACAAGCCGCGCTGGCGGAGCCTGTGCTGACGGGCCGCACAGTGTCTGCGGGCTCCAGTGCACAGGCCGCAGAGAGACGTCCCGCGTGGTCACGCACACCGGTACAAGTTTATTGCAGCGGCCGTAATGAAATATGATCACACTCAGTATTCAGACCTTGAGTCCGTGATAAGACCGAGTCCAAATGCGCCGAGTCCGTGACAAGACCAAGACAAAGCTCGCTTTGGCGGAGAAGGAAGCCAAGCGGCGTGGGGGTGTTTACTGAGTGGTGCGACAGGTGTGGGTCCTGCTCCTCGTTTAAGGGGCGTGGGTGTGTTTTGAAGCGGAGTTTGTTCGTATGAGTGATATCGGCGCACACGCTGAGCTCAGACGCTGCGCTGCGGTCAGCGCTCGCTGGGCAAGAGTGCGGCGCTTTAGGGGTGATCCAGGCTTGGGCACGATTCTAAAGTCCTAGTGTGAGTGCGCCCCTAATGTTTGATACATTTAGAATGTTTAACTTGTCACGTTACGTCTGTGCGCAGCTCTCCTTACTGTGGCTGCAGAAGCACTCGCACTGGTGCGACTGTTTTATTTTCCTCGTTCGCACGACGAAATATTTACTCGCAAATGCGAGTGAAATGGGCGCACTGTAGAGCCCTGAAATATGTTATATATTTACAGGTAATTCCCCATAGAAGTGTTATATTTTACCCCCTCTTTCAGAAAAACTTTATTTGTCCCAAAATGAAGAAATTCAGCAAAAATATGCACTCAAAAATCAAGATAAATCACGCGACTCGCCATGCACTTGTCTGTCCCAAACTGGTGGTTAGGGGTGGCTGACCTAGTTCAAACACTCCACTTTAGGCTCTGAATGATTCTGATTAGTGCTCTTGGGTAAGCAGGGAAGCCAGGGCAAGTAGGCTGAATAGTGTATAAGAGGAGAAGGAAGCCAATATCGACCAAATGGAGCTTTAACAATGACCTACTACACTCCTGAAGCAGTAGTAGTAATGCTCGGAGACACAATTAGTACTAGGCCAGTGTCCAGCCCAACCCAGCATGGGGTACTTCAAGGGAGGCAGCCATCTGAACATGATCCACTTAGACTGGACTCTTTCCCACTCAAATCAGCCTCGTCTTTGCCAATATCTCTTACTCTAATCACGTGCGCCTCGGAGCAAAGCCAAACGCCCATGTCCGACAGAAAAACACTCATCTGAATGAAGAACTCATATTCAACTAAGCTTTAGAGATGGATCTATGTGATTAGCAACATATGGTGTATAATGGAAGCTTTAAAACATTATTAAAAGGTCAGTATGATTGAGGTAAAATGTACACTATTTTTTTAAGCAGGTGATGCAACCAAAGTTCAGTTACAGGTCAGATCTTTTTTTCAGGGCGATCAATGCCCAGGAACTGAATGGATGCCAGTTATTTTACGTTTAATGCCATGTTGTGGAACTTTCTGGGTAAATCAATAACATCTTTAACTTTCAGGTCAAATACTTTTAGGGGCTAAACATTACCCACAGAAATAAGAATAATGTACAACTAAATAACTGACCGTAGAGTGGCTGTGGTTTCAATAACTTTTAGTATGTAACTCGCTGACTAAAGACGTGCAAAAACCACAACTGTAAAACTGCTTGAGCAAGTTTATTAGCTCAGTTAGGTCTTCCCCCATAAAGAAGACCGAACGGAGTCGTTTTACCCAATTACCAGTGCCAACTTTTCACCCAACATCCTTCATCTGTTCAAAAAGATATAAGCTCTGGATAGAGTCTGGATACTCAAAGTGTGCCACTCCTTCTCATAGTCACACTCGACATGGCAGAGGGACAGAAATATGGCTGCTAATCTAAGCCACCAATCACAAAATTACATTATAAAGACAGTGATATATTGAAACACTTTATTGAAGAAGAAGAAAAATTCAAGTTCATCTTCAGAAATGTTTGTACTGCACTTCTCAGTTACCTTTGTGTCTCAGTTAAAGGTGTTGGTGTATCTTAACAGGAGGTCAGAAGAAGGATAGTAACAGCCCTCAGTACAAAAGAATCCCTCCTCTGTGTCCAGGATCACTCTATTAAGCCTCTCTGCTTTGCTGCTATTTCCTCTGTAAGGTCTGCTGCCACATCTGGTAGTTGGTGTAAAATGTCTGCAGCATCTCAGAGGTCGAGCTCCATATAATACAGATAATACGGGAAAGTATGGTGACGTATCACAACCAAGAACACCATAATGCTGTTACTAAAGCCTGAGCGTGTGAAAGTAAACATACCGTGTTTGTTTTGTACTGAATATTCTGCATTTGCTCACGAGAGAGAGAGGAGTACTAGTGAACCAAAGGGTGAATAGTATCATACTTACAAGGCACATTTTTCTTGGGAGTATTTTTGGTATTTGATTGAAATTTGCATGAATGTGCATGTGACTCTGGCCTGAAGCATCACTGACTCCTCTTAAAAATGGTCTCTTCTATCCTAACAGTAGCTACTCTCTCAATCCAGACTGAGGTGGACCTTCCTCTGCACAGAAACATCTGCTCCAATGCTTATGTCAGCCTGCCAATAGACTGTGCAGGTGTGGAGAAGCACAGCAAAATAGAAAATACATGTCTATTTGAACTTTGTCCCCACTGCTACAACTACAATTTTTAACTTGAAACCTAACTTACTGGGCAACAGCGCATTCATTTGGCTACTACTGAATGTGGTTTAACTGTGTGAAAACAGAACTGGGAAGGCAGGACCCAATTAAGAAACAACAAAAGTAGTTTTCAATAACAATGAACAAAATGTCACCATGAATTCACTGAAAAATAGCAAAGAAATAGTCTCACACCAGCATTTAAATGTACTGGATATTTCTTTAAAGGCAATATAATATGGAAAATTGACTCCTGTCAGCTTTAATGTTATGTCATGTTACAATGTTACCTCATCCAAAACATACATGGAGTTGTGCTGTTGCATTCACACGTTAGTCCTTTATTATTATTCTGTCTACATCTCCAAAGCCCAAAATGCTCTGTTCCACCTTGCAATGAATTTCTGTATTACCACATAACATCACAAGGTGGAATAGAGTGTTTTCACAGTATAAATATGCAGCGTTTATGTGTTAAACGTGTGAATGAAACAAAACAACCCCAGGTATGTTTTTGATGAGGAAACAAACAGCAAAAGACGTTCCAATTGTACTCTCGTGTTGGATTTTGGACAGTCTTATGGAATGCACATGCCTAATCTAGCCAGACAACTCCGCCATCATATAAATATACCATAAACTGTAAAAGACGCTTTACTGTGCGTAACCTATCCAGCGATGACGCGCAGAAACAGCTTCACACATCAACGATAACGTCCACATCTGTCCATCACATGACAGTCATTTACCGGGGGATTACACGGTGTACCCAACCCGGGCCGCGACTCCTCACAGCGGGCTGCGGTCTGAGAGCTGTCGGTCCGCTCGATGAGGTGGCACATCTGTTTGGAGCTCCACCTAAAATGCGCCTCGGCTCCTCGGCTGCGCGTCTGCATCTGTAGCGGTCCATTACCACACACTCATGACATTTATGACTGACATTAGCAGGAGACACGCTTTTCGATCACCGGAATGCTCACCTCACACGCGCCAAATTCCACAAGTCCCAAAGTCTCCGCAGTGACACCTATCAGGCAGGACTGCTCCGAGTTGACAGCGGGCAAGCACATCCAACGCTGCCCGGGGGAGAGCGCGCGTCGTTCGGATACAAGCTCCGCGCAGCAGCCGCCCCTCTGCTCGTGTGAAAATGAGACCACCTTAATCCGGGACGTGATTAGTTGCTAAGTAACGTTAGCAGCCAGGCCCGATAACACAACAGTAGTGGGGGGCTAACGCTAGCTAGCTAAAGTAACACCTCAAGTCACGGCTAGTCTTCCTGGACAAGTTTCATACGGGCGCCAGTGTACTTTGAGCCCCGCGTACAGAGGGCGTTCGGAAAGCCCCGGGATAAATACTGACCTGATGTGTGTCGGTGCTCCTCAGGTCCTCTCGGTAGACAAAAATATAGATTTCAAACAAGAGCAGCAACACGACGTGTAATACCCTGCTCCTCACACTATGCTCAGCCCGAGAGGGGAGAAGGGAGCAGCCAAGAGCCACCGCCGCGCAGACTGCCAGAGGAACTGCGGCCAAAGATCATGAACACGGCGAGAGGAACTAGGACCAAATATATATATTTCTTTTCTTTTTTTCTTTTATTTCATTTTATTTTTATGAATTTTTTGTGGAGCTAAATATCATGGACTCAGCGAGAGGAACTGCGGCAAAAAAAACGTTTTTTTTTTCATTTTTCTTTTCATTTCTTTTTCTTTTAATTTATTTATTTTGTGTTGACAAATATCATTGAAAGCGAGAGGAACTGTGGCCAAATTTTTATTTTATTTCTTATTATTTTATTTTTTTTGGACGGCCAGATATCATGGACACAGCGAGAGGAGCTTTGGCTAAAGATCATGAACACAGCGAGATGGACCAGTTCATTCTTACCGACCGTAGACAGTACAGAGCACAAATTAGAGGGCACTGTGGACGGTGCGCTTGGTAGAAAATGTTACTGTGGGAATTTTATATTACAGCATGCTAAAAAAAATATTCTATACACTTCCCTGTTTGCCATGGATAAGATGTTTCATTTCATTGACTATCCATAACTGAGATTCTCATTGTATGTGAATATTTAAAGTGTCCATATTAGGCTATTTTCTGATCTATAATGTTATAATGTTGTTTCATCAGCACAAACATAGCTGGAGTTTGAGTTTTGAGTTCTTCCCTCAAACAGAAAACACTTCAACCTTGTGGTAATACATGAAGTGCTCCAGCGTAACATTTTAAAACTCCATACACCTTCACTAGAATCATTTGGATGACTTTAGCCCTGAAATTGGAAACTTGCAAACTACCACTACATGACATCACAAGGTGGAAAAAAGCATTTTGAGTTTTGAAGATGTAGACAGACTAATAATAAAGGATTACTAAAGCATGTGTGAATGAAACAAAACACAACTGCAGGTATTATTTGAGATTATATGAGAGATGTCTTAAAGAGTCAATTTCATGTAATGAAGGACTTTTAACATCGGACTATGTGTTTTTCATTTATACAATACTATTATATAATAGGCAAAGTCCTTTATTATAAAACTATATAAGTGTATGAAGTAATTATGAATGTGGCTGAACAATGAAAGCAACTGTATAAAAATTATATTCAAGCCAATGTTCTTACTTTACTTCTTCAGTTCTAGCTTTAAGGAAAAATATCACACACACGCAAAGATCATATACAAGCTGTTTTACTTCGTAGCTTTAGAGCACATCCAAGTAAGAAAAAACTCAAATCTGTATCAAAACTGAAATGAACTAACACATCTTTTAAATTTACCAATGACAAACTGTTAAAAACTTGGAACATTTACTGATTCAATTTGGCTCCCGTTGCACTACGGTATGTACATCAAGTGTCCACTTTTGACAAATAAAAATACAGTGAAGGAATTGTTTTGCTTTAAAAAAATATGTCCGCTATTTTTTCTTGGACAAATTTCGTGGTGAGCTTTTGAGTAAATCTCTAATCTTAAGGTATGTTCCCGTTCCCTCTGCCACTTCCGTATACTCAGGCGTCTCCTCAAATGGAACTATCCCCGCTGCGAAATGACTTCTGTGTGGAATTGGCATGTTTTTATCCACCTCATCTTCTTCATCTGGACATAGCGGTGTGTCATCATAAATATTCAGCGGGCTATCTGGTCTGTCATCTGGTATTTTAATTAGCTTAATACTTGTATACTCTTGAAATTTCGTTGGTTCTGGGCTTTTGGGCGTGTCTTCCTGCGCTCTGATTGGTCCTGGGCTCTGTGGGGTGTCGTCTTGAGATTTGATTGGTCCTGAGGCATCGCCATTTTGACTGGCATCTTCGACCTCGTCCACTTCGGTGTCCACTTGTGCTGAGGAGCAGACGCTGGGTGAACTTGGTGCGGGCGTACCGATGGCGGGGGTCTCGCAGTCGCTGTTGGTCGCCGTATCCGCGTTCTCCAGAGCGGCCCAGATCAGTCTCTGCTGCTCCTCCAGCTCCTCCAGGCTCAGCTCGTCGGTGGTCCCCTCCTGGTCCACCGCTACCCAGCCCTGACCCCTCAGAGCTGGGGAGCCGTTGGTGGGAGGTGTGGGTGGTGGGGTGCCCTTGGGTAGAGGAGGAGGTGTGGGGGTAGCAGGAGGGGTGCCCTGAGGTAGGGGAGGGGGTGTAGAGGGAGTGGCAGGCGGGGTGCCCTGGGGAACGGGAGGGGGCGAGCTGAAGCAGGGAGAGCCGGGAGGAGGTGGAGCTTGGAACTGGAAGTCTCCTGAGCCGTTGTTGTACGATGTTCCCGGGTCTGTGGGCAGAAAAATGGGCAAAATTACTGATCATGTGGTTTTCCAATGAGAGAACTGGGTGTGAATGTTTGCACAGAACTTTTATGATAGGGCGGTTAGTGTAGTGCCATTTACGTTTGATTGTATAAACTTTAACATCCGCCTGCCCAGGGACTAAAGGTGTAAAATAACACTTGTTGTACAACCTGGTACAATACATTTCTTCTGGCAAGGTTAATGTAATGTCACTGTCTCTAAGATCAGTTAACTAAATAATGCACTGGATTGTATATGACTTTTCTGTACACTCAAAAATGCTTTGCAGAGCATTATTCATTCACTCCACACTCAGAAGTGAAAGGCTTCTACTTTAGCCCCAGCTGCCCTGGGACAAACTGATGGAAACAAGGCTGCCAATTTGCGGTTTTAGCCCCTCTGACCACCATCAACCCACACACAACACATAGGAAATGTGGATGAAACGCCTTGCCTAAGGACACAACAACAGTTTTGCCATTAGTACCCCATAACTAAACAATTCTCTTGTTTAAAAGCCTAGATTTGTAATTGATGACTTGTAATTGGGTTTTAACTTACATTATTACTAATTTTTATCTATATATCCAGCCAGCACAGTGATATATAAAGTGCAACTTACAAATGTTTAAGGCAATTAAATGGGACATTCCAAGTCCAGCTATAAAAGCTCTATGGGGAAAAGTTAAGTTATTTAAAGATGCATTTCTACTTTTCTAGTCTACTTGGGAGTGCAAAAATGGTAGCTTCAATGTTGGTTATCACTATTATCATTATTACTCATTAGGGATATTTTGTGATCCGGTGAAAGTGCATAAACGCTTTCAAGATGGTAACAGCCTAAATTTACATTGCTTCTCAAAATTATTTGTGCTGATTATACAAACAAACAAACAGGGAACCACATTATAACATCGTTCAATGCTCAAAAAGGAATGTGGGCCTATAAAAGTCCGACAGCTTCATTCTGGAACAGTGAAATAGAAGAAGACTGTAATTGTGATATAACATGTCTATGAGAGTAAACTTTGAGTAGGCGCTGTCTGAATGTGAATGAAGTCTGGGGGCGTAATGAAAGGCTCTGTGGAACAAAATGAGAAAGAGACATTTTTCTAATGAGAGCGCAGGAAGAGAGGGCTGCGTTTGTGGAGGAGGTGTTACAATGAGCGTGAGTCACTGCTCCTGTGTCCAGGTGCATACTCAAGTACACATTAGGGCTTCAAGCAACTTCTTTAGTGGTCGGCTGGTCAGAGATTTGGTTTTTGATTAGTGGAATAGTTCAACTTTTTTTTCCTAATGTGGCTTGGAGATAATAATTAATCAGTTCAAGCCACAATATGTAACCTTTAGCCAAAAAATAGACAAAAAAGCATGTTTTTTCCATTTTGGTTGTTTACACTACAATAAAGTGTGAGTCGGCTTGTATCTCCGCAAACCTGACTCTTATTTGTCCTGGAGGAGGGTTTTTCCATAGATAATTTGTTCCTTTGGCTGTAATCTTCCAGGTGATGTGTCACCTCCAGAAAGTTACATACTGTACATTTAAAACTACCATCCATGGGTATTAGATTTTTTTGTGACCAGTAGATGTAAAATGTGAAACCTGTTCCCCCTCCCCTCACCTGGCCTTTGTTCAGACTCACCTGTGCTCTCTGGTCTTCTTCTGTCAGGTAGAGGTAGCATCTACTGTCGTGCTAATGTGTGAAAATGTGGCCAGTTGGCCAGTCTAATAAGTGATGGTAACGTTAAAGCTAAACTATGCCAAGTGGAGGCGCATAGTTAGAGATATGCAAATAAAAATATGGTTTCTTGGTTTCTTTGATTGTAAACAATATGTATTAGAGTCTGTTTAAATTCCAGAGGATGATTGTGATACTATGATTATATATTAAAGGGACAGTTTGGAAATTTGGATATGACCTCATTTCCTGGTGAGCCAGAGTGTTGAAGACGTGTGGAGACACTTTTTGAAATCTTCCATCCAGTCCTTGTATTTGGAGAGGTTGCTGATGCTAGGCTAGTGCATGTCAGTGGCCATAGTTGTCCTGCCACTAAAAACAGTCTTACCCACTCCACAGTGCACCTAGAGTAAAACTATTAGAACTCCAGACTGTCCATGTGAATGTCTGTGTCCAGAGAATCATGTTTGAAATAAAACTAACCTTGCATCACATGAACCGTTGCATGTTGAGGGACTATTTTCTCATATATCAGTCTGCCGCTGCCAATCTTTCTATCAGGAAGTACAACTCACTGCTGCTGCTCAGACAGAAATCCTTCAAATGCAAGGTGGCCATTGACATGCACTAGCCTAGCACCAGCAACCTCTCCAAATACAAGGACTGGATGGAATCGTTAAAAAAGTGTCTCCACACGTCTCCAACATTCTGGCTCACCAGGAAATGAGGCCCTATGTCCAAAATTCTGAACTGTCTCTTTAATTAATAACATGGTCAGTAGCCAACTAGTCACAATGATTCAGATAAATTGTTGCTGTCCTAGGATAGATGCCCGGTTGTTTGAGAGAGTGATGGTGACTCTTGGTGGTGAAGAAAGATTTTAAAAATACTTTGACTCATATTTACAATGACAAGAAGACCTACCTGACTCAATCTCCATATCTGAGCTCAAGTGCAGGCTGCTGTTGGGACTGGAGCTGGCCTTCTTCCTCTTCTGTGGAGGCGAGTCTGATTCATGTCTTCTCTTGCTGGCAGAAACAGGCTGTGAATCAGATAATTAAGACATGTCACTTGTTTTTAGGGTTGTCAAAAGTATAAAAAAAATTAGATACCAATCGATAATTAAAGTAGTGTCACAACTAGATAGTCATTTGAGCAGGTATCGATAAAAAGTCACATGATCTAAATGATCTGTATCAGAACAAGTAGAATAACACCCATGGAGCACTATGGAACCTACCTGGATGATGGATGAATTACACAGACATAAGGCCACATAATAATATAAAAGAAAGTACTATGATTAATGTTGAAAATGTCATTCTAACATCTAAAGAAAGTGTTTTTAGTTATTGTCCTGGTATCGCAATTTATCTCTCAAATCTTAATCCTGGTTGTTGGCCCCAGTCAAGTCATGATGTACATGTGGTTAAGTCCTCATCTAGGTTTTGACCCAGTTTGGTGCCAGTTTTGATGTGGTATATAAGTCATATTAAGTTATTTCTAAATAGAGACACGTTTACATGGACTAAGTAACTTGTCTGGTAGAGTGTTTGCCACCCGCTTATCTCCATGAACGACAAGGTTATTGGTTGTACTTTATAGTTTGCATAGGGAAATTTGTCTGAATTTCACCCATTGTTCAGTCTTTCTGGATTAAACTTGTCAGAAGCAGTGACCTGCGTGACGTTGGCCCCCCATCAAACTCAAACCTACACAAAAACTATGTCAATCGTTTGTGCTTCGTTTGTGCTGCAAAAAGTTTCGTTTGCAAAAATGGCGTCCTATAATTGCAGCAAAAATAATAATTAATAATTTTAGAAATATACTCTAAATGAAAATTGTCACAGCACAAACAAAATACAAATGCTCTATAATTTTCTGCCTGTTTCGAGGCTATTTCACATTTTGAGGGGCTGGATGACCTCATCAGCCGAAAATAAAACTGCAAATATCTTAAGAACCATAATTGCACAAATGAAACTTTTTGCAGCACAAAACAACACAAATGAAGCACAAACTATTGACTCCAGTTTGAACTGTTTTAGAGCATTTAGAAGCTTCCTATGGGACTGGCTGACCCCAGTTTGACCTATAAAAGAATCGTTAATTTTTCCAAAAATAAAGCAGCACAAATGAAACTTTTTGCAGCACAAAACAGCACAAACGAAGCACAAACATTTGACATAGTTTTTGTGTAGGTTTGAGTTTGATGCGGGGCCAACTTCACGGAGGTGGAGCAGCAGGATCCAACATCTCCAGATCTTGAGCTAGTCTTAGTCAGAATTACATTAGCTGGAGGATTAGACCTACTGTACATGTTTTGGGTAGATGTTGATGATGGGAGTAGGCTTGTCACGATAATCGACTATATCGACTTATTATTCTATAGATGAAAGCCTAAACAATATATTTTGGAGCTCAATATTTATCGTGTGCATAATTTCTTTGCAAAAGTAGGGAGATTTTGGGGTGTTTTTCTTATAATACAGTAAGATTTGAGCTGTAGAGGGTGAAAAAAATAACGTGGCTAAATTACTGCTTAATTCTGCTATTGAATTGTTGCAGCTCAGGCCACTTAATGATATTGTTAAAAGATTATCCCGCTTTATTGTTATTATTTCAGTGGCATTTTCAATATTATCGATAATCACAGTCCATCTCTCCAGCAATAATATATCAAGCTTCAAAATGTGTTATCGTGACAGGCCCAGATGAGAGATGTTTTTGCTTTGCCTTGAATGTTCCACAATATGGTATATGGTATAACTACTCCATAGAGATATTAAGCAGGGGACACTACCAGGCAAGTTACAGGTCAGATCTGTGGAGAGGCGACCCTGTTCACAGTAACAATCTATGTTTTTCAGTGTACTTTTAAACAATAAAAACCCTGTAATTAAGAAAATGCAAGACAGACAAGTTTAATGTTATACTGTGGAACATTACATTTCATTGCAGGGAGACCATCCATACTAAAAGTTACACCTTTGAAATCTTAACATTTTTGTGATTGACATTTTAAGTGTCATTACCTTTGGAAAGTTGCTGGACAGGTACGCTGCATAGTTTTCCTTCATGTGGCTGCTTTGTATTGGAACAGAGCCGTAATGCATGAACTCCTGCAAGTCAGAAGAGGGCAGACACTAAGAAAATTCTTTCATTGTGTTTTTTTTTTTTTTTTACAAGTACTCAAAACGCAAACTTACATCTTTCATTTTGTGAGGCGTGGCTACATTGAATCCGGGGAAATCTACTAGCTTGGACACGTCATATGAGACTCTGTGTGGATCGTCTGTGGAACTGCCGTCATGTGAAACTGAACAAGATTTGATCAATTATTTAGAGGGGCTATTACATTTATGTTGGGTATTAATTGCCAACACATTTGAACATATTTAAATCACTATGTTACCTTTTATTGTGTTGCTATAATGCAATAACCGCTGAATGCATTAAAAAATAAATTTCACTTTCATTTCTCACTCCGAATCTCTCCTCCCTTTGCTCACTTCTCCCTTCAGAGTGCTATCACATTACTAACTGCGTGCATTCTGCTAATGAAACTACTGCACAATTCAACAAAGGCCTTTTAATAGAAACATCCATTCCCACCATTAGTTGAACATACCATTCCCATCATAGAGGGACAGTCCAGAGTTCTCCATCTCTGCCTCCTTGAGCCAGCCTGGAGGATATCCCAGCTGCCTCATGCGATAGATGAGTGGAGGCAGTGTGCAGTTGTCGATACCCAGAGCAGACAGCAGCTCGTCACTGTTTAATATCACAACAGACCATGTAACTAATAACCTACATTATTTTATTATGTAGAAGTGCAAAAGCTTGCCTCATGACTCCGGGCTTGTACTTGGAGAAGCGCTCCTCCACCTCGTCTGCATGGTAGCGGTTCCCCTGCATGGCTGGGTTACTGTTCTGATTGAATTCCTTTCTCCTCTCGTTTATTGCTGCCATGTCTTTAGGCTACACAAACGGAGAATTCCAAAAACAACAACAAAAAACAGCTTAAAGGGCCTGTAGCCATTTTAAAAATTATTCTTGTCCAAGATAAATGCTCTTTACATGCATTATAAGAGCTGGTAAATGAGAAATTGTTGCGTTATGCGTGACACTGTCCCAGACACTTGATGACCCATTGTGATACATTTTCAAGAAAAAAGCAAATAGTGGCACAGATTGGCAAACTATAAGGAAATAACCACATGACACTATCCCACACAGTAGTTTCTGTGTCATGGTGCAATATCACAGTGACGGAAAAGACTAAGTGGGTGGGGCTAAAAGTTCAAATTAAAAGGACAATTTGGAATTTTGGACATGGCCTCATTTCCTGGTAAGCCAGAGTGTTGGCTCACTAGGCGAGACACTTTTTGAAATCTTCCATCCAGTCCTTGTATTTGGAGAGGTTGCTGGTGCTAGGCTAGTGCATGTCAATGGCCATAGTTGTCCTGCCACTAAAAACAGTCTTACCCACTCCACAGTGCATCTGAGGCAAAACTATTAGAACTCCAGACTGTCCATGTGAATATCTGTATCAATAAAATAATTTTAGAAGTAAAACCAACGTTGCATTTGAAGGATTTCTGTCTGAGCAGCAGTTGTACTTCCTGATTGAAACCTTGGTGGCGGCGGACTGATATATGAGGAAATAGTCCCTCAACGCGTGACGATTAGTTACGGTTAGTTTTAATTTAAACATTATTCTAGCAACACAGACATTCACATGGACAGTCTGGAGTTCTAATAGTTTTCCTCAGGTGCACTGTGGAGTGGGTAAGACTGTTTTTAGTGGCAGGACAACTATGACTATTGACATGCACTAGCCTAGCACCAGCAACCTCTCCAAACACAAGGACTGGATGGAAGATTTCATAAAGTGTCTCCACACGTCTCCAAACTCTGGCTCACAAGGAAATGAGGCCCTATGTCCAAAATTCAGAACTGTCCATTTAAATTAAACATGTTCCTGACTCATGGTTTCAAATCAGGTACTAGTCCCTTAATACAATGGACAATACTTCTTATTGTAACATCTAACATCTATAGTGTTATTACATCAGGTTTATAATAATCCTAAAATTACAAATTTTTAAAAAATAAAACACAAAATTGCTGAGTGCCTTTTTTCATTGATTATTTACCGTTTTCATTGCCGTAAAATGTACTAACTTTTATACTTTTTATGAAAAACATGCTTATGACTGTGGAATTACCTTGGGACAGTCTCTCAGCTGATGTCCACCACATCCACAATTGAAACACATGGACTTGGGTCTATATGGGAGAAGTGCAATGAAGAAATATTATGTGCAGAAGAATGCAAGGGTTAGAACGGCAAGACAGAGTAATATCTGCTAAATCTTACCTTTTGTCTTTCATTTCTATATCTTGTCCATCTGTGCCGATGACTTGATTGAAAACTTGCTGGTAACTTTGGTACAATTCAGGAAGTCATAAACAAGTTACGGCTCATTTTAAAAGTATGTTGTCTCTGCTAATAATTTAGTAGACAGAAAATAGTGCAGCTTTTGACCATAATTAAAACGTCAGATGATGTCCAAGTTAAAGATACACAGGCACTTCCCATCCTTCCGTCATCGAAGTGTTTTCGTTCAGAAGAGGCTGTCCAAGTTTGTCCAGAGTAAATGTAGTGAAATGTTGAACACTTCCAACAATCTATGAAATGGATAAAGAATGAAAAAAATATATAATGACACAAGTATTTTTTCTATATACAGTTAAATGTTAGTGTTTCTCATAGACTCTGGGGAGACTATGGTGGCACAAGAACATTTTCTTTTGAATCATTTATTATCATGTGATTTGTGGAGTGTATGTGTTGCTTATAGCCTATCCTCATAGCACCTGACCCCCCCCATGAACCCCTCTGCAGGTGGTGAGCCCACAGAAGGGTGGACGTCATGGTCCTTGATGTTAGTTCATAGGGGTCAACTAAGACTCCATCGACTGGTTAATCAACTATATGACTAAAGGCCTACAAGCCTTATTGCAATCAGTCTCCACTAATCGGAAATAAAGCATTGTACATATAACCAAAAACAATACTTACTTTGAAGGATTCTGATGTAGTTTTGACACTGGTAGAGTTTAACATGTATGGATCCTCCTCCAAAGCAAAGGCAGAAGGCTATACAAAAAAGTTGAATTAAGACATGAGTTGAGAAAGCAATGTACATGAGCTAAGGTGGTAGAAAGAATACCCCAAAATACTTAAATCTATTATTTTGTGTTGGATTGCTAGAATACACACCTGTGCTTTCAGAAAGTAGGGGGAGTGCCCAATTTTCTGATTCTTTACTATGATACTGCAGATGGCATCTTCAATTTCTTGACGGCACTTCCTATAACAGATGAATGGATTATTTGTAGTGAATTAACACATAACAATTAAATATAGTAATACACTTGTTGTAAGACAATTACATTAATTTAGCAAACATAACAATAACAACTAAAGGAGCTGTATGCAGTGACCTGAAACAGAATAGAATATTTCAGCATTGAGAGAAGCAGTGACAGGTCAAGTTCAGGTCAGATCTGTGGAGAGGCTACCCCACTCACAGCATTGTGACAACATTAAAATGCCCGATTGCAATACCACAAGGATAATAAAAACGCTCCTTATTTAGACAATAGTATGTGATTTTCACAGTACTTTCTCTTATATTCCCATGTGTCCATATGTGTCTAATCCCTCACTGGTCCAGGTAGGTTCCATAGTGGTCCATGGGCATATACTAGCCTATGTGCTCTTATACTTGTTCTGATACAGCTCAAGATCATTCTAAAGACATTCAGGAAAGATTAATTTCTATCCTGTTAATGTGACTTTTCTAGTATCGATACTCTCTCAAACGAATATCTAGTTACAATATTTACTTTAAGAATCAATTAGTATCTGATTACTTTCATGTTTTTGAAGAAATGCAACATGGAATATATGAAATACCATACCGCTGAATATTCTAGTCAAAGCAATAAGATCTTCATGGAGACAAACATACGGCACATTTCAGCATATTAAACATACTTACTTTGAGATCATATTATTGGCATAGAGGATTTGCAGAACAGGTCCGTCCACGTTCACATCGTCCACTGTTAAACCACTAACAAAAACAGAAGGGGAAAACGAAACAGGTTGGTATTCATCCATCTCCTAACAGCTATTCATTTAACTTAGAATTATTTACAATGACTATACGCTACCTAGGACGCATCAGGATATTCAGATTTCTTCTCAGTATTTTATGTGACCATCTGATTAAAGAAAACTACCATTCCACATGTTTTAGTCCTGAAAAACACGCTAACCAGTGCATAGCAGCATTAGCTTGTGCTGCATCTCACAACAACCAAAGGATATTTTCTTCCGTAAGCTTCTGAATAAAGGCATCCGACTCTTCCAGCCGGCTCCGGAGCACTCCCCGCTCGCTCTCCTCTTCATCCTCCTCCGTGAAGCGAATGTGAGTGCTGACAGCGGGAGCGGAATCATCCAACTGTTCGAAAAGCTCTCTATCACCGAAATCCACCTCCGCCATTTTCCCCGAGTGTGCGTAGAGGGGCACGTAACGACGTCACAGGTCAAAGCCCTTTTCTGCACGCTGATTGGTTCTCGTCGTGTCACGTGTGCAGAAGCTATAACGTAGCCTTGGTGTTGTAGCTTTGCATTTTGTTGTTATGTGCTTATTTCTCGCAATATTTCGATAACAGGACGGGTTATTCGTTATTTAGAATGTCACATGTCACGTATTTAACGTTACCTACATGGATCGGGGGTTCTTTAAATATTAGGTTTATTTATCTGGTAAATAATACATCATTTAGGTTAACAGAGTGCCCCAACAAGGTATGTACTAACCTTTTCTTTCTCTCTTGTATATCTAGTGTCCCGTTTCCAAAGAAATTCTACACACCAAGTTGAAATAATCGCTATAATCCTCTGCTTCTGGTGGTGATTGGATAGATACTAAAAACTGCACAATATAACTTTTCTGGTGGAGAGTCTGTCACCTGCTAAAAATTCCACAATCTGGCATTAAATTTATCTACATCCATGGAGACAAAGAGGTGATGCAGCAGGACCATGTTACAGGTCAGATCTGTGGAGAGACAATTACCAAATATTATCAAAAAACACCTATAAATGAATGCAAGATGAATAAGTGTAATGCTATACTGTGGAACATTGAGGCAAGTAAAGGATACTCGTACTTTTTTAACTTTAATCAAATTTAAAAAGGAAATGAGTGGTTTATGCTTGCAGAAATATTTCAGTGCATGTGTATCTTGTTTAGGATCCAGTCATTCCTCTCTACTTGGGAGCTGATCTGTTTTCCAACACTGACATCCGCACAGAGAACCATCCCAGGCAACATGCCAAGTTTGCCAAGAAAGGATTAGCCACTAAACTACATTTTTCCTCTGGTAAGATGGTACTTTTACTCCTAATTGGGTAATGTGGTTTATAGTGTCACAGTACTCTTACTTGAGTAAAAGATTTGAGTGGGATTTGGCTGCAGACCTCCACCCAGATCACTCTGCTCTGAAGGCTCCACCCTTGCACGAGTATCTCCAACCACAGACCGTATATATGAGCCTCCAACCCATAGACGGTCTAGGCTCCATCCACATGTCCCTGATAAAAAATAAAAAATAAAACAATTAAACACAATCAATTAAACTCTTCTGTTGCTCAACACCTGTCATCACTGCTAAACAGATGTCCATTATAGACTTTGATATGCTCTACTGGGTGTTTCAAGTGTTTGCAGTTCATGTTTTATTTCATTTATTTTGTACGTAACATTAAGCAAGTTTACATTGTTTTACATTAAACACAAGCCCAAACCCTTTACCTATAACCTTAACCATTACAGACTCATGGCAAATCTTGACCAGACACCTGGCCTATGGCCATGGATAAAGTACATCTAATATCCCATATTGTATATTAAATAGGCTATTTCCAATTTTCCATAAAATAAGATAAACACTTTAAATATTTCATCACACACTAAAAACAGTTCAAATTAATAAAAGACAATAATAATGAGCAGTATAATAGTAAGTAGTTATTAAAACTTTTTGCAAAGTCTGTCCGTATGTATAAAGTGCTGGTGATGGGTGGGGTCAAGACAGGTTATAGCCTGATGGCTGTGGGGACATAATACATGAAGAGAGGTCAATGTTAATGAAAACATGTTTTAAACTGCCAAATATTCTCCACAAGTGGACCATCAGAGACAACACAAAGATAACTGATTTCAGATGAGTAATTTATTTCTTTATTAAATGTACAATCTTTAGCCTGCCTTTGACATGCTTCCCTCTTACAAATTCATAATCTAAACATACAAGGCTATATAAAGAGTGTAATTAAATAGTTTCCACAGAGTAACCTAATGAAAAATAGTCAGAGACATGACGTGGATGGAGGTGAGTAACATGAGGGCCCTCCTGGTCTTCTTGAAAGTTTTGGTTCCTCTTCCCACTATGAGAAGTCTACAAGAGAAAAAAGCTTAATGTTGACAATATTAGAATATATTTCTTGCACCACTCCTTCAGATATCATTTAGTTTTTTTCTAATTTTTGTGCCTTTACTTTGAAAAGGCATGTGTGAGGACCTGAAGATCACCTCGACCCTGTACTGTGTTGGGAAACTTCATTAAAAATTGTATCTTTGGCTTGACCAGAGAAAATATAACTGGGCTGTTTCCAATTCATCCATGTGGACTTTAAACTGTGCACTGTCATTTTGATTAGCTGATACACAAAGTTTTACTTTACTCAAAGGTAAACGCATATTGCCTCCACTCATTGGTCCTATATTAGACTCTTGAAAAGGTGAAGATGACTCCTTGGTGATGTGGATTATAATAGTTTCTGTCTATATTAAGGTGTTTTGTTTTTTTCCATGTGAACTCCTGTTTGCTCTGTGGTGTTCTATGGGGCGCGTTCTATTGACAAAATCACAGGTAAATATAACGTGAGACTGGCTGAGGGTGCACCATATACAGACTATGGTCCGCTCAGGGGCACGGGCCGGTTCTTTGCACTGGCGAGAGCGTTACGTGAGCGCCCCCTTGTGGCGAGCACTCATCCCGCAATGGCTTCGGGCTCTGATGTGAATTACACTGGACCCCCCTCGCTTTAATAGACGTGTTTAACTCCATTTGCACTTTAATACCAAGGTCGCGGGTTCGAGTCTCAGGTGGGGCCAGACATTTGTGTGGATTTTAGAGCTGGACAGACAAAGGGCATTTGTCTTATTTGTGTGAACTATAAATTCATGTTTTCTCCTTCCAATAACTTTAATCTACATTTCCCTCATATTATTTTTACTCTTACTTGAGTAACTTCTTGGTTTACTAATTTGTACTTCTACTCAAATAATATTATTTTGAAGTAACGGTACTTGTTACTTGAGTAGAACTTTTAGCTCCTCTACCCACCTGCTAATGTGTGAACTCGTGTATCTCAGTTTACAGGTTCCATGGCTTGAAGGTGCCCACGTCGAACAACAGCCTCTGGTTCTACAGTGTTCAGGGACTTTTCCGAATAGCCTTCGAGTTTTACAGTAAGCAGGACCAGCTTGCTTTGCTCGAAAATTTTCAGGTATTTAAATTTTCTTTAGTTTTCACTTTCATTTGAGTTTTTGTATGAACTGCATTGTCTTTTGCAGGATATATGGAAATCACACATAGACGACGCCCCTCTACAAATGGGATACAGCCTCAGTGAGCAGTTGGACTTAGCAGTAGTCAGCGAGGAACCTGCGACCAAAGAACCAAGAACTAAGGATCCCAGAGGTGATATTTTCAAGTCTCTTCCAGAAGCGCAAACTTCAACAGAGCCTGGTGACAGCTCTAAAGACCACAATTACTGTTCTCACCCAAACCAGCACCCAGAGATAGACCTAAAACCGGACTTATTTTCCCCGTTTCAACAGCAAATCCACCGGATGGGCGACAAACTTCTCCAAATCCAACCAGAGCAGTTTAAGACTCTTGGAGCGCTTTTAGATTTGACAGACAGCTATATTACAGGCAATTTAAATGAGAACAATGTAACAGAAGCAGTAATGGCGCTACTCCAGGCTAAACAATGGGATGGAGTGTATTCTAGTCATTTGCTGAGTTGTATTGGGCGTTGGCTCGGACAGCAGTTTCATGAAGCCAACAGCAGCATTAGCCAAAGAGTGGAGGGGTTCAAAATACACCACATCGATCGGATCAGTGATTTGCCCCCAGCCGAGGAACTGACCCAGGAGCTGTTCCCGGAGGCCATGACGAGTCTGCTGCTTCACTGGATGGGCTTAAGTGAAGAGGCCAGTGTGGACAAGAGACACAGTGAATATCCCATTTTACTCCTTATACTGGAATTTGCAAATCATAATCTCATCACCGGTGTGGCCCATGTGTTGTATTCCAGCCTCATATGTAAATAAATATTGATAAAAACATTCCAGGCAAAGCAGTAACATTTCCTTAGAGATAAGTAGGTGGTGGACCCTTCACCAGAAGTTACATACTGTGTTTGTCTTTTTTTTGTGCATAACCTAGACAGCTTACATTTTGACCATAGTTTACTGCTTGGTGTTGCAGTACTTTAGAGAGCATAACTTCCCTGAAAAAAAAATTGCACTATGTATTTTTTCCTCCAAGAAATGCTGCTTATAAATTAATGCTAGTATAAAAATGTAGTAAAGACCATGTACATCACCAGTTGTAGATGCTCAGATCAGTTTGCCATGAAAGTATGAGGGAGAAGACATCTAATGTAAATTAAAACTACAGCATAATGTCCTTCTAAGTTTCTCTAGTAGTCCTCAACTATAAGGTAGCAACTAAAAAGAAAAGGTCTTTGGTAATTCACTGTTTCCTAAGCCAGTCCAACAAGTGAAACCATAGGACTTAAGTACAACATGAACATGTTTTATTGAAAGCATGTCTGCAACACGATATCCACCACAGGAGTCCCAGTGCAGCCGTGAGTAGTCCTTGCATCGGGAACAGGTCCTCTTTAAATAATCCACTTTTCCATTAAACTCACTCTTCGGAAAACAGGTGGTTTCTGATTCCACACAAACAGCTGCCTTTCACTAAATCTATGTAAACAGTGCTCACTTGAATCACATATTTAGTATGTTCAAACAGTCACATTAATAGAAGTTAAAATAGAAAAAAAAAAGATACAATATTAAAACAAATGTGACCAGCATCAGTCTGAGTGATGACGTAGTTTTCTAAATGCCGAGATAAAGTCAGCATCTCCGAATTTACACATTATGTGTCAGATGAGTGCCTATGTTTAAAGCACAGATCCATGCACGTTGATGGATAAAGTAGTCCCGCATATGGCCGCTACATGGGCTCTGGGCCCCGGGAGAAGGACGAGGAGAAGCCCAGCCCCATGCCTCTCTGAGTGTGTGTCTGTGAACGCGCCATCTCATACTGAACGTCCAGGTTCCTGAACATTTCCTCCTGCTTCTGTAGAGTCTTCAGGCCATCTTCATTCAGAGGTTTGGCTGCTTCCACCTCCTCGTCCCCCTGCACCAAGGACAGAAGTTTAAGAGACCCACTGTGGGAAAGGGCATTCATGTACAGCAGGAGGACTGTGCCCGCATTAGTATTAAACAAGAGTAAGTCAGTGTGAAATGAAAGAATTAAATGCCAATTTGAACAAGGAGACATTAGATTTCAAAAGTTAAAGTGTTATTAAGAATGACTAAGAATTACTAATACCAGAATTATTGACTGGCCAGCCAAGCAAAAACTCCCTGTAAAAGCTTCCTCTAAAAGGTTAAAATGCCACACACACACAGATGGCCCCTCATTTAAAAATGCTGCAGGAGTAGGGCTTGAACAATGGAGTGTTAATCAGACTGAAAAGCGGCAGAATCCTTCCATATGGCGTCATCAACACTCAAGCTGACAAATCAGTACTTACTTTTATCCCCATCAGCTTTCGAAACTTCACATTTTGGTCTTTATTCCCAAAATTTAGCTTTTCCCACAGCTCAGCTGTCTGGGACTTGTCCTTTGAACAAGATAAACAGATATAAGCTCACGATGTGTCAACGATTACACTAAACATACTATACATGGAGAATCATGTTACCCCTTCCTTCTTTCCTTGCCATAGCATCTTCCTCTTCTTCTCCTGCTCTGCAAACTTCATGGGGTTCACAGCAGCAGGGTTATAGTAGCTGGGCACTGCGATGCCAGTCTCTGCCAGTGTTTTGGCCTGAAGAGCAGCCATCTGCGCTGCCATAGCGATCTGTGGAGTGACCTGTGTGCCTGAAGCCAGCAGAGCAGCCACGTCCAGGCCCGGGGTAGTGGCAACGGCTGCAGCGGCCGCCGCGGCTGTAGGAGCAGCAGCTGGGAATTAATCAAACAAAGTTTGACAACAACATGTCCCTGATGAAGATCTACCACTGTGTGCCTCACCTGCAGCGATCTCCTGGTGCTGCTGCTGCTGCTTCTCCAGCAGATCCTTTTCCTTCTGCTCCTGGAGCTTCTTGGCACGCTCCAATCTGGGGACAAAACAAAAGCACATTATAAAAAGGGTTTATTCACACTAATTCTATTTGGTTTACACACCACTAAATCTGCCTTACTGTTAAAATGCTATGTAATTACAGATACTGGCCACACTACAGTCTTTAGCAACACTTGAGTCCAAATATGACAAATGCAGCGGCCTTTACCTTCGGGCCAGGGCCTCCTGTGCATCCATGGCAGGGTTTCGTCCTCTAAAGTTGGGGGGACTTGCAGAGTGACTTCTACTCCTCCGGCGCACTTTGTCCAGCCTCTTCTTTCTGTCCCTGTGTGATTGAGAAGAGTAAAGGACATGAGCACATGTGGAGCTGGGCAAAGAGGACCCCCAGAGAGAACAGGCACCTGCTCTTGCTGCGGCTCCTGCTCTGATGCCGGTGTTTGGACCGAGAGCCAGACCTGGACCTGGCCTTCTTCTTTCTGTCTCTGCTGCGGGACCGCGACCTCCGTTTGTCCTTGCTCTTGCTGTGATGGTGCCTGAAATCAAAGAGACTTTAAATAAACGGGCTCAAAACAAAACCACCTCCACAGTTGAACTGCCCAACCCTCTTACCTCTCCTGGGATGGTGACCGGGACAGGCTGCGCTCTCTGGATGTCTTGCGGTCTTTCCGCTTGGACCGCTCCTCTCCGTTCTCCACGGACAGTCTGTCTGGGTCATGTGCTTTTTTGTGGGATTTCGATGTCTTTTCATGGTCCCTCTTACGAGCCTGTTTTAAGAAGAAGTTGTCTCTTTCAGGAAAATAGTGCAACAAAAAAAGTTAGTACCAGGGTGGTGAGCAGATGGTATCAACATTGTTGACAATCTGAAACGCATTTTTCAATGATTTTTTGTTTAAAAACAAAATAGGTCATAAAGCATTGAACCATGAACGGCCAATTGTATTCATAAATATATGATTTATGTTAAGCCTCTTCTTTAGGACACCCCAAATATTTCAGGTGACGTATCAGGGCATGCTGGATTAAAATCATTGGAAACAATGCCTTGCTTAGAATACAAACCTGCCGATATAAAAGGTTTCTGAGTCACAACTTTGAGGGAAAAAAGTCATTTTACTAGAGTGCTGTACTTCTACTGACAGGTTTGATCCAACAGTGCATTGTTTCATTTGCAGCAGCAGGCCCAGTGTATTTTTAGTAGTTGACTCAGTGACAAACTCAAATTTCCACAGGAATGAAAGGTTAAATTAGCATCAATGAAACTTGAGTCTTTGAACAGTGAAAAGTGAGACAAACAGATTCTAAATGGCAGATAGTTACCTGTCCCCGTAGAAGACATATTTTTTGCTATGTCAGCAGGGTCTTCAGTTCAGTCTCTTCGTGCTTTAGCACGCTGAGTATGATTTATTGTACAAATGTTATCATTTATAATGAGCTACACACATTCCAACAATCATTGGCAACTAAATTTGATTTATGTATATATTTACACAAACACTACTCTGCACTACATTATGTGAATATAAATACTGACATCCACTGAGAACACAGTGAAAACAACTTCCAAATGAAATAAATACATTTCTATTTTGATCAAATACTCACCTTTAATTTAAGCTAACTATAATGTAAATGGGTGATTTGAAATGACAGTAGAAAAGTTTGTTATTTACCTCTTTGCTCCTGCTGCGGCTGCGCCTGTGTTTTCTGTCACCTAAAGGCAAACACACCAAATACAGATAAGTTTCCCACAGCATGAACGATACAGTTGCGAAGTCCATGAAATAACAGAAACAGTGCACTGACGTTTTCTGTCCCTCGAGCGTGAGCGGGACCGGGAGTGGTGTCGTTTGGAGCTCCGGGGGGACCTGCTGGGCTCCATGCTGAAGGACTTTCTGTGAGCAGCTGGAGACGCTTCTCTGTTCACGTCCGCACCGTCACTGTCGCTGGCCTGGACGAGGACAAGACACGATGATTGTACTGCATGAACAATAACTACTACCGCTACTACTAGTACTTCTAGTACTAACAATATGTGCAGATGCGTTTTAACTATTAGCGCATGTTTGTGCTCATGTTTGTGATTGTGGTATCTTTGATTCAAAATTAGGATCGACAATGCCAATGTAAAATTGATTACAATAAATTCTGATCCAGAGCTGACATACAGGAAATCCGAATACACACGGACTACATGTCACAGTACGGCATTATAAAGATCTTCGTGATCTAAAATGTTGACATAAATAGAATATACACAACCTTAGCTAGGCCTGAAGCTAGCCGCGTTGTTGCTAGTCGCCATCTTTACGAAAACGTAGCTATTCATGTAAGAATGTAGCTCCTTATCCACAGCGTGCCATTAACACAGCAAACACCGTGCATTGAACCATTAATCAAACTTACCGACATAATCTGTACACCACTATGGTTTTGATCTAAACCCGTGGCCCTGCTTCTTGAACAACGCTCGGCTCTGGCTCTACCTGCAGCTCGACAGTCACTCGCTCACTTCAGGGTTGCCAAGTTTTACCGTCGAGGCGTCGTCATCTTTTTACTTTTATACTGCAAACAACATCGCATCCCTTCTATTATTCATCTTTGATTGGGCGCGTTAACATTTTTATTTTATAAAGACAAACCTATAAAAACTGGATGACTTCTTCGAACATAATTGCATTATTGCATTATCGCTCGCTAATTTGCCAATTTATTGTAAGGAACTGGCAACCAGAAGGATTCGTCACGCCTCTCAATTATTTTTGCCCTCATTTTACCATTCAGGATGCAACCATGAAAATACAAAATTGTTTTTATACATCAGTGAAGTACAATGTTACGTTTATAAACAATTATATAAGGTACTTCTAAATTAAAGAATATCTAACAGGTTTAAATAAATTATTTTGATTTTGTAGTTGAAGTTACAGTGTAGAAAGTGAAACCTGTATACCTACAAGACTCAGCACTGGGATTTATTTTCTTGGTTTACTTCCCGCATCAAACCGCCAAATTCCAACAGGAGCGGCGCTGGGTCGGGGCTGTTTTCGTGAGGTTGATGTTAAAAAAAAAATCTATGCTTCTGGAGATTTGGACACCCTTTTTCAGCTTCCGAAAGAATCGGTATACAGTGACGCAAAATTACAAACATAACACCCCCTAATTTACACAATTTATACAGCAGCAAACCAACAACGCCCGTTCACTCTGCATGTTTTCACTTTGGCAATGGAGTGGTACATCGCAGTCGTTTTATGTTTACGCGTGTGACTTTTTACTTTATTTTTCATATCGACGATAGAAAATGGCGATGTGGAGTGATGTTGAACTTCTGACCAACGAGGACACCGGCACCGTGAAGCTGGGCAGTGTGTCCAGAGAGGAGAACGGCAGCGGGCTGTACCAGGTGGACACTCTGGTCAAGGTCTCTGCATCCAGTGAGGTACGTCCTGCTCATGCTCCTGCTCAGGCAGCTACGAACAGCAGAAAAGTAGGAGAATAAGGTGTAGTTAATGGTTTTTGGAATACCAACAAGCATACAATAATAATAAGCAGCATAATTAATATTTATTTATTTAAAGGAGCATTGTGGAACTTTCTGGTGGAGGGTCTGTCAAATGCTTCTCCATGGAGATGTTATTGCTTTGTCTGGAATGTTTCACAGTATGGCATTAAACCTTGTCCTCTCGAAATGGTCTACCCGTCGATTTGAGCTACCTGAGGCAGAAGTTTCGCAGCAGAATACTCATTAGATGATTGAATAGTTTGGATTTAATATTCTTCGTTTGCAACCACGTGACCAAAATTGGTCACGTCATCAGTCAGCGCCATCTTGGTTGGTAGGTCTTTTATTCATTACATCGATCCATCGATCAAAAATGCGTGAAACTGTTGATGTGTTAATCTTGAATCGGTATCCAAGGTCTTGTAATGGAGGGTTTAATTTCAGTCTCATCAAGACCATCATGAACTCCTGGAACTGTGATAAAGCATTTGTTGAAGTAGTTTTCAATTTGGGAATAATCAAATTAAAAACACACATCAACAACAAATAATTTGGCAATCCAGTATAGAATTTGGTTTTTTCTTCATTATCTTTAAATCCATCCTCTTCTAAAGACATATTACAGATGTCTTTTTTTAACTTGCTTAACTCACTCGTTAGGTCTTGAATATAAGCTTCATACTTGTTGATTAGTTCTACTGTCAAGTCTGTTTGGCATGACGTGCTTGCTTGCTGGACAGCCGGTTCTTTGTTAGATTTATCGTGTAAGTTGTTGTCAATTTGAGTTAATGTTGCTGGATCAGTGTGGGTTGATGACGTTTCTACGGTAGAAAAAGTCGGTAAATGTTCCATGTCTTCGTTAAAGTCTGAAGTCGTGTTGCGATGTTCAACGGTTGGCAACGATGGAAGCTGTCTCTTTACCGTTGTGTTGGTACCTCTAGCTTTCTCTTCATTCTCTTGGTAGCTCTCTCGTTTCTTTCCTTTGCTACTGTAACCTTTTCATCAGGGATACGATCATGGCCCATGTTTTTTGTGGGAGCCCAGTCAATATTTGTCTTATCATAGAGTGTACTTGGCGTTCCTGTGAATACAACAAGATGTAAAATCAATGTCAAAAACGTGTAAAAATCAAACAGTAATTGAAAAAAAGAGGTTTTAATTCTTACCCGATACAAAGTGATTGCTGCACACACGGGTATTATCAAGGTTGATGGTTTCAAGGCCGCTTCTATGGATGTTTGAAATCCATGTGCAGCGACGCTCCTCGCTAAGTTTTCGCGTTTGTTCTCCTTGACTTTCAATGACTTTAGGAATCCTAAAAAAGCTATATTTCCCTTTCTCACGTTGGGCATTATGACTACAACCATGCACTGCGCAAGAAATTGGCATAATTACATAAAACAATTGAGCTATCGAGACTTAAAATACGCTATTATTCAATGTTATTGTATGAAGGTTATAGACGTGGGTGACCCGGCTACCAACCAAGATGGCCGACTTCCGGTTTTGTTTATGCATATTAATTAGTGATGACGTCAGTTGCAAACGAAGAATTTGATTTTATCATTATTTTTTATAATTTATCATTACATTGTATTTTATTTTGTCTCCATGTGTAGATAATGTTATGTACCAGTAACTAGGAGTGTAGCGATATCCAAGGCAAACTCACGGTACGATATTTATTGCGATATAGTGGGAAAGCTCACAATATTGTGATATTTTACAGAATAACAAGACTGACATTCTAAAATGCTTTGACCAGTCATTTGGTACAACATTTATTGTCATTAGGAATGGAACGATATCCAAATCTCTCTGTACGATATTTTCACCATATACATCTCACAACACGATATTTATTGCAATATTTTGTGGAGGCTCACAAAATGTGAATCTGCTCATTTTGTCTCTAAAAATGCCTTAACAGTACTTAATCCAAAGAATGAAGATTTCAAAGTGCTTAGAACAGTTATTTCTTCCTGTACTCTGCACTGAAACGGAGCAAAGGATCGTGGTCTGTGTAGTTCCCTTTGTTTTTTTGTTTTTTTTGGCTATTTCTGCATCAGAACTATTCATTTAAGCAAAGAGACTTGTGATTCGATATATTGCGATGGTCCACGATATTATTGTGAGACTTGACGATACGATATCACCATATTTCGGTTATTGTTACATCCCTACCAGTAGCTTTGTTTAAAAAGGCGCTGTATAAATAAAATTGATCCATCTATCCATCCATCTATCTTCTCCCGCTTAATCCGGCTGGGTCGCGGGGGCAGTTTGCTGCCCAACCCTCATAGCACCTGACCCCCCCTATGAACCCCTCTGTGAGTGGTGAGCCCACAGGAGGGTGGACGTCATGGTCCTTGACGTTAGTTTATGTTAGTTTATAGGGGTAAATAAAATTGAATTGCATGGAATTGTCCCATCTTCAGTGTCTTCAGTATCACAAAGATGAGGTGTGCTCCCTCTATTAGATGCATTGTTTGATAGAAAATATCGGCCTGTGGAAATGAGCTAAATGATTGAATAATGTTGTTTCTACAGTGAGAGCATTATTTGATGGTTTAAGTGGGCTGTCAGAATGTGCTACCTTTAGAGGGAGTCTTATTTGATAGAAGATATAGGCCTGTCAAAATGAGCGACCTCTATCCGTATTCATATAAACAAGTAAATAATGGTGATTCTACCGTTCTATTCGATGGCTAAATTGGCTTCTCAATATGTACTACCTTTAGTCGTAGCCCTATTTGAGCAGAACATGACTATCGAAATTAACTACGCATATTCATTCGAGTTGAAATTTGACATAACTAAGGTATAAAGTGTGATCACCATGTGCAAACAGCATCAAACCTGCTGTCTCTAATCCACAGAAATATGTACTAAAACTGGGGAGGTTCACTTTATTGGATCTATACAGTTGTAAACAGAAAAACGTAAGGTAGCTTATTTCGACTGGGCAGCGTGAATTGTTAGACATCACTGTCGATTTAAGCTGCTGGTAGCTCATTTATGACGGCACGGCCCATTTTGTCAGAACAAACCTTTCTATCTTCATGGAGACCAAACAAGACCAAGTTACAGGTCAGATCTGTGGAGAGACAACCAATCACAATCCGCGTAGTTGCCTTTCTAGTAGAGGTAAGATCTTAAGCCCGAGCCCGAACCCGACCCGACCCGAAATTCGGGTTGGGTCGGGCCTAAAATGTCAATCATTGCTTCGGGTCGGGTCGGGCCGGGCTTCTCTCTCGCTGGCTTTTTAAAAATAAATAAACAGTTAAATTCGTACGCAGAGCATGAGCCAGAGCCAGCGCATGCTCTGCGCACGTGAACGACGCCCTCTTAATAATCTTCCCCTCCGCAGGTCCGCATGAAATTTCGGTTTGCTTCGGGCTCGGGCCTGCAAATCAAGTTAATTGGTCGGGCTCGGGTCGGGTCGGGCTTTAATACCCGCGGGTCGGGTCGGGCTGGATTTTTTAGGCCCGATCTTACCTCTACTTTCTAGGTATTTTTGAGTTCCACCACCTGTAATTGAATAAATGTAAGGTAGAGCTAGGGGTGGGCGATATCTCGAGATTTAAAATATATTGAGATATTTTTGAAACTCGATATGAATTCTGACATATCGATATATCGCTATAATGCTTATGTTTACTCCTGGTTTCGCAGCTTTGCTTGTTTTGCCTTCTCTGTGCCGCGCTCGCCTCCGCCTCCTGCTTTTGTCCCCCGAGCTCCTCCCCGGAGCCCGGAGCTGGCCTCGGACTAAACCAGGACTAGGACTAAACCAGGACTAAACGCGGCCGCAGAACCCGGGGCTCGGTCGCGGACTAAACCAAGACTAGGACCAGGGCTCTGCAGTGCACCCATTTCACTCGCATTTGCGAGCAAATATTTCGTTGTGCGAACGGGGAAAACAAACAGTCGCACCTGTGCGAGTGCTTCTGCAGCCACAATAAGGAGCTGCGCAAAGACGTAACATGACGAGTTAAACTTTCTAAATGCACCTGTCCAGTGCGAGCGCAACCGAACTGTGCCCGGGCACGACACCTCCGACCGCGCACGACCCCAGCGTACGAGCTCCGAGTGTGGCTGATATCACTCATACGAACAAACTCCGCTTCAAAACACACCCACGCCCTCTTAAACGAGGAATACTGAGTGCGGTCATATTTGTCACAATGTGCGTTTGGCTTGGTAAATGTGCAGAGACTAAACATCACTTTAAAACAAGAGAATGTAACTCCAGTTTGGAATTTCAAAATAAAGGTTTAAAAATCCTAGCCACTTTTTTCACTTTGAAGCAGTTTTCTTTAAAGTACCAGTGGAAATTCTCTTAAAGAAGAGGTTTTTAAACTGTGTGTGAGGGTCCAAAAAGGGCCACAGAGTGTTTAAGTGCAGTACTAAATGAATATTAATCAGATAAAATTTGTTTGTTGTTTTTGCAGTAGTTCTGTAAAGATATCGAGATATATATCGTATATCGAGATATAGCAAAATATATCGAGATATATTTTTTGGTCCATATCGCCCAGCCCTAGGTAGAGCTGTTTAATGTCATACTGTGGAACATTCCAGGCAGAGCAATGACATCCATAGAAACAAGCAGGTGACGAACCCCGACCGAAAAGTTACATAATGCACCTTTAATTACCAGGATGTATGTCTGTACCAAACAAATGAAAGTGGAATGGTAAATAGTTTTGAGTAGAATAGTGTAGTGCTTCTGGACGATCTGTCTCATGTGCCTGGTTTGTGCAGGTGCAAGGAGACCCCCGTCTGTCATCCTCCAGCGGGTCCAACTGGAGCATAGTGGTGGCTGATAAGACGGTCATCCTGTTTGACCAGAGCTACCAGACCATCCTTCTGCTTCTGCACTTTGGTATGTTAATTAATCTGACATATACATAACTTTATGAGAGTGCTGCCTTTTTCTCATCTACATGGTTTTGTAGAAACTCAAGTGGAAGCGTTTGACATGTGTCTCAATGGACAGTTTTTATTGATCTGTGAACAAAATGGAAACCTACACCTGATTTATGTGCCACACAAGAAAATCCTCCTCACCAAGGTAAGTCATGCAGGCCCAAGTCATGCAGGTGTGTAGGGCTGTAGTCAACTAAATTCTTGGTGGACTAAAGACATGTCCTGTCCTGTTAGTTGACCAAAAAAGGGGGCATGGCAAATGCTCACAAACTATTCCATACCTCTGTGTATCTGACCCAAACTGCACTCACAAGACTACACCTGCAAGGGGAGTTCATGCAAAAACATGTATGGAAAAAACAGTAATAGGAAAATGTATTTCTGTAAAGATAGATTAAACTTGTGAGTCATGAGTTTAATCGGCCTTTTTACAGATAAATACCAAAAAATACCTTTAGCTCACTCACTAACTAACTTCTTTCTGCTGTTGTCCCATACACAGTAAATCCTTATAATCTACATTAAAAAATGAATCGACAAAGACCCCATTGACTAATTGACTAAAGGCGTACAGCCCCACCGGTGTGATAGTGCTCTAAATGTTGTGTGTGCATTTATGTACTTTATGTATCTAATTTATTACTAATTGTTCTGTTTTAGGCTTTGGTAGAAAGAAAGTCGAGTGGAGATAAAACCTATCGCTCTCTCATCATAGAGGAGGGCAAAGTATCCTCAGGTAAGCCTCATTCATGTTTCTGATTTGACTGCTTCATGAAAAGAGACTTACTGCTGTTACGTCTCCTCCAGGGACGTACCACGTGTTTCTGCTCATCAAAGATGGCTTTTTCCACATCACAAACTTGGCTTTGGCTAAAATGGAAACGGGTAATAATAACATTTCAAATTCCTGAAATGGTACAGTTTTGTTGGGAACACTTCTGCAAACACTTATGTTAACATGTCTTGTTTTCACCACAGCCATTGCACAAATGGACTTTGGAGTCTTAAAAGAGGTAGCTGATAAACTCCTGTCTCATATGTCTTGTACATGTCTTACGTTCATTATTCTGACGTTGTTCTGGTTTGTACAGCTCCAGTCTGTCATTAAGATCGACTTTTACCCGACCATTGAGTATCACGATGAGGGCTGCAGCATGGCACTCCTCTTCACTATGGGACAGGAGATCCACATGCTCATCGGGGTCAGTGGCACTAGAATACTGTGGCTCTGCGCACATTAGTTCTGTACTGATGTTATTTTCCAATGGTGTCTTCACAGGGAGACCAGGAAAATGTTTTAACATACTGGAAAATGGATTCAAACAAAAAGATGTGTCTGGCCCACAGTGTCAGCAACTCTCTGATCCCAGGTCACTTTTACGTTAAGCCTGGGCACTAGTGTTTTATACCAGTACTTGATTTTATACACTTTCTGTACTATGACACAATTGGACTTTTTCATAGCTAAACACTGTGCATTGTTCTCAATTAGTGTTCTATTGTGCAGCCATTAAAACATACTTAGTTAAGGACTGATGTTATGAAAACTATCACTACATTTATTATATTCAGTAATGCAAAATCGAAATAATTAGACCTTAAGATAATTTTCTTTTGGAACTTTTGAGTCTTTGCTATAAGGTTTTGGCAAATGTGTCCATTTTCATCATTCTAATGTGTCATTTATGTTATTTTGCCCCACCTGTTGTCTCCAGGTGTGAGAAAGATGGTGGTGGTTGAAAATCTAGTGTACATTCTTGATACAGAGGTGAGTCCATCAAACAAGCTTTAAATCTGCTCTTAAGGGCCCATGTTCTGATATCTGTGTGATCTATGTTATAATGGTGTTTCATCTTCAAAAACATCTTGAGTTGTGTTTTGTTTCATTCACACATATTTTCACACACAAACCCTGCATTTTTAGGTTGAGTTCTTCTGTCAAACCAAAAACACTGTATTCCACCTTACGATGTCATGTGGTAATACACACTCCGCACACGTTCACTAGAATCATTTGAATAATTTCAGCCCCGGAATTGCCGATCTCTACTGAACTAAAGGCAAAAAAGTAGCGGTTAACATGAAAACTACCACTAGATGACATCACAAGGTGGAACAGAGTATTTTGAGTTTTGGAGATGTAGACAAAACTGACTAATAAAGGGGTTACTCAGACATGTGTGAATGAGAACCATACCTGTTTTGTTTATCTTTGACACATTTCCTCTCACTCTGCGATTCCAGGACTTCCTCAGTCTGTGGGACCTGAATGTCTTCGTCATGATTCACTGCTGGTCGGATCTGTCCATTCACGACTTTGAGCTGACCTCTGAATGTGGCAGCGCTGCTATGGTGTCGTACGTATCCATGAGCTGTCAAAGGTTCAAGTAGGCCTGGGCAATATCTGATGTGGCAAAAAATGTGTTTGTTTTCCTTCATATTGGTCGTATTGGATTTGAAAATGAACATAAACTGCACAGTTCCATTACAAAATAGTCCAATTTCTTCCTCCGAAGTCTTCTATCTGCTCTAAACTGCAGTCTTTTACTGCTAGATGATTGGCTCCATTAAAAAGACTCGAGCTCACTTTCCTTTAACATCTTGCCCAGCCCTATGTTCAAGTGTCTAGAAGTGTTTTATTATATTTATATTATAGATTTAAAAGTTCAAACTAGCCTGTTGTTTATAGACAAGACGGCAGCAGCATGAAGATGATCACACTCGTCAAGCAAGGCAGCAGTCAGGTATTATGTTCTATTAGTTCTACTCATTTTGCTTTAAAGATGTATTATGTAACTTTTCTGTTTGGGGGTTCACCGCCTGCTTGTCTCCATGGATACGCTATTGCTTTGCCTGCAAGGTTCCACAGTATGGCATTCATTCATTGCTCAAAAATACCTCCAGAATTATGCAATATTTAGTACTTACACATTAGTTCACATGTTATGATACTTACATTTTAAGTTTTTTTAAAGAATAGAATGTCATTTTCTGCTTTAAATACAAGGTCACTATAAAGTCATTCAGAATAGGTCAAATTTTGTCCCTTTTAGTTTTAGATTTTGTCAATATCGATACTTGCTCAAACGAGTACGAGTACGTTTCAAAACTAACTTTATTAACAATTAGTCGCCAGTTTTCCATACTTTTGTCAATCACTGTTCTTACGTCTCTCCATAGATCTGACTTGTAGCTTGACCTAGTGGTGTCAGAGGCTTGTCTCTTCGATGATAAATAAGTTTAATGTCATAATGTGGCACGTTCAAGCACAACCAAAGACATATTGGGCCCTCCATCCAAAAGCTACATAGTGCCCCTTTAACATTTAGTTTGCTTGATTTTGAAACCTTTGACGTGGTTTCCATTGTAGATAAACTCGCTGCAAATCCGCTCCCTGCCTTCAATGAGCATGTGCTACTCCATGAACATCTCCTCTGTGTCCTGCCTCGTCCGCACAAACATCAACATGGTACTAGGTTATGAATTCAACTTATTCTCAGCAGCAGTAAGTCGTGTTTTACTGAACTCGCCGTGTGTGTTCTGTGCAGGATACTTTTTACTTGGTGGAAGGGATCTGTGAGAACCCGGAAAGGTGAGACACGATATTGGTGTCAGTTCAATGGCAGCAAAAACTCCTTGTTAATTAATTTGTTTTATTTTTTATTTTTTTCTAGTCGAGGGCAGCCGATATCTTCTCTTGCAATCAGGTGCTTCACAGAGGCATTGCCAGAAAACAGGTGAGCAGTGTAGAAACTTGTAAAGGAACTAGACTGGATTCATTTAAGTCAATAAATGTTAAATATTTTAACCGTCTTTCCATATTATTTTCAGACTCAGCAGATTACTCCATAAGCACATGTTCGAGGAGGCCGAGAAATTTGCAATTGCCTTTGAGCTGGATGTAGAGGTAACTGTGGCATTATTATTAGGCCCGAGCCCCTACAGGGCGTAGGGCCTATTGCTTTTTAGGCCCGAGCCCCTACAGGGCGTAGTTAGGCCCGAGCCCCTACGGGCGTAGGGCCTATTGCTTTCGCAACGATGATGCCTGGGCGAACCCAGGCATCATCGTTGTCAACTGTTTTACAAAGTTCAGCGCTTCGTCCCTCGATCGCTCTCTCCGTGAACAGCAGTATCCTAGCAACCCATGCCGAAGGCATGGGACATGCATATTTGTTCTTGCTAAGAAGTCATCGTCGCCCATTCACTCAATGTTGACAAAAGTAGCGCGAAGCGCTCCTGTCCCCAAAACACACTCCTGACATGAACCTGTATCCAAGCCCCCATACCGAAGGCATGGGCCATATTTATAGCTGCTAAAATGAATGGAAATCAATGGGGGTCAATGAGGAACTCCGACGAGATCATTGGTGACGAGGTCACCAATGATCCACGGTGACGTGGGGAAGCTCGAGAGCTTTCAAAAAATGTATAATATGTGTTTCCTATGTAAAAGGATATATTGTTTTTGCTAAAAAAAAAAAAGTTTCCTTATTTTTATTTATTTATTCTTCTTTTTCTTCTGCTCTTTGAGCTCTAATTTGACCCCCTGAACACGCTCAAAAACTCACCAAATTTTGCCCAAAATTCAGAAGTGGCGAAAAATTTGATAAAATATATGTTGCATGTATGGGTATAAAAAAGTGGCGCAACAGCGCCACCTGCAAAAGTCAAAATACTCAAAGTGCCCATGTTAGTCAATGTTAACACATCAACATCTCCAGTGTGTGTGGACTTTGTGTTTAGTGACAAGTTCAGCCCAAAGCCACAAACACACAGAGACAAGAGTCTCATCAGCGCCACCCGGGGGAGCGTCAGCGCCACCCGGGAGAGCGTCGGGTCGGCCGAATGCGACGCGCGGCCCGCGAGGGCCGTTTGATGCCGCTTGCGGCTTTAATTATTATTATTATTATTATTATTATTATTATTGTTATTACTTTAAATTGAATTTGAAGTCCATGATACGAATGGTTTAAGTAATTTGGTCTTTATCATGGAGCTATGTCATACTTAATTTGTACAATTGTGAATTTGCAAAAGCTTCTATTATTTAGTTGGTATTAAGGATGCACCGATACTGATACTGGTATTAGATATCCGCCCGATACTTCCATAATACACTCATACTCGTTAAACATTTGCAGATACCACGCACCGATACCACCATTACATGACACATTCCACAGTATCCCAGTTTCAGTATCCTGGTGATAAGAAACATAAATAAAGCGACTGTAGTGACATCAGTGAAAGAGCTGCTCCACTCGTGTGATCTCTGAAAAGTTTAACATGAACCATCTCCAACGCAACAAACGCACAGAACAGACTCACCATCAGCAGAACATCCCTCACAGAAAGAACATTCATATTCCACTAGGTCCTGTCCTTAAGTCTGACAGAAGCTGAACACATATCAACGCTTATAGTTTATGCAAATGAGCCATGGGGTTTTAAGTTTCGTTTCTGTAAAATGTGACCAAATGTGCACAAAGCTGCATTAAACACATAATCAAGATTCAAAAAGTTTGTCAAATTTCCATATTCAAATATTCAATGAAAAAATGAAATTGCATTTCTTAATCAAAGCTAAATTAAATAATAATAATAAAATGAAAGAAAAGTTCAAAGTTCTTCTTATGGAGACAGTCTGGTGTGTAGAGGGAATATCATGGTTGTTTGTATATATATTTTTTGTTCTTGTGCATTTGTAAGATTGGTAAAGTATTGGTATCGGTACTCGGTATTGGCAAGTACAGAAATGATTGTACTCGTACTCGTATTGGTTTTCAAAAAAGGGGTATCGGTGCATCCCTAGCTGGTATAATATCATGCAAACAAAATACTGTTTAAAAGCTGCCAACTCTGTAGTTTAGACCTTTACAAACATGTTCTCAAATGTCCCTGTGTCAGATGCCCTCCCTGTGTCTTCATGGGAGCTCATTGTGTGTAAAAGCGTCTAACCCTGTATTTTAGACCCTTACAAACATAATTGTAAATACATGTGTTTAGTGCATTAACAGTTCAGATTTTTGTCTTTTCTCAAAATCCAATGCTCTTGGATGTTTTAAAATGAGCACCGTAAAATTAATCTGTATTTGAAAAAAGCAAATTGCAAATCTAATCCCATTCTCTGCTTGTTAGAAAAAGAAAAAAAAAACTGTCTAAAATCATGCAGTGTATTTGTTTAAATCTCCTGGTGGCCTTGTGTGTGCAGCTGGTGTACAAGGTGAAGCTGGACTTTGTGCTGGAGCAGTTGGCCTCTGCGTCGGTGGGAGGCTATGGTCAAGAGGTGTGGTCTGAGCTGGTGGAGGAGGCCCGCACGAACCTCATGAAGATCTCTGTGAGTCAGCAGCATTCAACTGTCTTGTAGGGCACTAAGGTTAAAGGGAAAAAAGAAAATAAGGGTGAATATAGAAGAAGGTACCTGTGATCTGAAGATGTTATGTGTCAGTAATTAATACCCCGTGCTTTTTTCAAGTTTAAAGTATTAAATCTAGATGCATTTTTTTTACATTTTGTTCATTGTTCATTGTGTGTTTTGTTCATTTGTTCATTGTGTAAAACGTAATATTGAACTAAAAAGCTTAATAATAGAAACTGCAGAATTGACAAGCACCACCTCCTCATGGTAAAATTTCACCATAACAAGCTGCACATTAAAATTTTTTATTGTTGACAAATATTTGAGACATTTTTGAGCTCTAGTGCATCTATGTTGAATTACATGAGATGTTTTTGAAAAATTATGACTAAATACAGAGCAGTGGTTGGACACAGGTGGTAGACTCAACTCTCAAGTGCAGGAAAATACAGGATTATTCAAACTTACCTGAAGCAATTAAAATATAACTCTGAGAAAACTAATGATGAGGAAACACTGTTATACAGGATTAAAAGATTATAAACTCATTTACAGAATATGTCCCCATTAATAAGATTGAGTCCATGTTTACAATGGTTGTGAAAAGTTGCATTGTGTGTTGAGCAGGATGAGCAGTACGTGGTGGAGTACTGTCTGAAGGCTCCGTGGCCCACCTTTGAGACGGCTGAGAAGATGCTGAACCACGCAGCCTCTCATTACAGCACTCTCCAGATCCAGGAGGCACTGGCACGACTGGCAACCTTTTGCAGCCTGCACTCCGTCGACAACTTCAAGTAACCCTCCAACTCTTTATGTAAATAGAAGAGCCTCTGATAACGTAGGCCAACACAGGGTCCATCTACAGATCTTAAACCAGGCTTGGTCAGGACTACTCGAGCAGGAGGATCTTTGCCCATTGTGCGTGGTATTTCAAAGCCGCAAGTTAAGTGTCTTGGTTTGGCATAAAATATATTTGAATATTTTCTGTAGTATCGTAATAGACTTTGACATACAGGAAATATCTCAAAAAGTGGAGAATGTTGCAATAGTTATTTCTGAGATGCAAAATAAGAATGCAAAGTGTATTTTCTATAATAAGTTATTTACAAAAGAGAAGATTATACCCTTGTGTGTAATTTTATACTGTAAAGTTTCAAGGCTTATTTTGTCATATTTTTGCACTTTCATTTTACTGTCGATAAATATTTAGTTTGATACTTTTGCTCAACCATGACATTTACAGGCACATTTTAGCACATGATGAAGAGCCATAATATCATCTGAATATGGTCATTGTGTAAATATAAAAAAGTCAAGATATTAAGGAGTTTGTGCAGGTGTCATTGAAGAATGAGTCATTTTGAGGACAAATGTCACTGTGTTTCATAAAGTACAAGTACATTCCATTAGCCCTTTAGCTGTAAACTGTGTCGTGTCATTTCCAGTGGCATCGCTTGGATCGAGTTCCTCAACTGCACTGATATTTTGGGAGACATCCTGTGCCATCTGCGGGACGGCGACCTGAAGGGGGCACAGCTGCTCTGGCTCAGACATGAGGTAATGGGCCATTTAAACGCAGTCATCAGAATGTTCATAATTCTGTATTTGTGGCATCTGGAGGCAAAATAATGTAACGTCTAACGCCCCTCAGACTGCATCCGGTCCAGCTGCAGTGTGGGAGTGGTTTTGTTGTAGTGTGACCCTCAGAGTGGTGCTGTGCTGTTGTGTCACTGTCATTGAAGCTATGTTTACTCTATAAATTATTTATGACAGGAAAAGGCTCGTGGTGGGCTCCAGCATAGTGTTCTGCCTGTGCTCCACTCGGCTGCACTCACTACTTTAGACTATTCTGAATACTTGAAGCCACTGGCCTCACCACGTGTAGTCTGAGCCCAGGGTCACACACATTCAATAATTAACTCACATCAGGTCTAAAAGGTTTTCAGTCTTTATAACAAAAAAGCACTTTTGAGTTTACAGGGGGAATTGTCAGGGAGTTTGCTTTTCTACTAAAAAGGATGGCCAGTAGTGTGTGAGCCTGACCTGAGGCCTTGTGTGCAGGGCCAGATGTCTGCAGAGTTTGATGAGAAGAAGCTGGAGGAGGTGCTGAGTGCCATCCCTGAGGACCTGCCCTCCAAAGACCTGTGCCCCTGGTTTAAGATGGTCTTTGTCCCATTTGTGAGGAGAGAGCTTCCATCAGGACAGGTACAGGGAATATGCTCACAGGACCATAGAATGTGCAGTATAAGGAAGTTAAGACATTTTACTGCTGTGATTATTGTCAGAAGATACATTTTATTTTATTCACTAGTATTGACAAAATGAGTGCCAACCTTAAAGGGCCCATATTACGCCATTTTCTGATCCATGCTATAAATTTATATATTTTGTATATTACTTATTTAAAATGTACCTGGAGTATACCTTTTTGTTTCACACACATGTTTAACACACAAACTCTGCACACTTAGGCTGAGTTCTTCTCTCAAACTGAAAACACCTTGTTCCATCTTGTGATGTCATGTGGTGATACAGTGTTTTTAAACTCCATACACTTCACTAGAATCATTTGGATAATTTCAGCCCTGGAATTACCAATCTCTGCTGAACTAAAGGTAACTTGAAAACTACCACTTCAGGACATCACAAGGTGGAACAGAGCATTTCTAGCTTTAGACTAATAATGCATTATTCAAGCCTATGTGAATGAAACAAAACACCACTGTAGGTATGTTTTTGATGAGGTAAGAGTATTCTAAGATGGCTTAAAGCTCACGCTCAATTTTGCATAATATACATGACCTTTAATTCACTGTCATTCACATTGTCTAAAAGATAAACATTCCTCTAGCATGTGACCAACTTTATATAATCATCTGCATGATAAAATACAGTTAATGTGTTAACAGTCCTGGATAATCAATTAAAGGCGCTGTGCCTGTTTTTTACGGTCTTAAAAACATGAAAAACAGAACTACTTCTTTTGAAACAGTTTGCAGTGGTCCAAAGTTATTCCTCTCTTACCTTATGTAATTTACAACTCTCACCAGAGACCAGACCAAAGTAAACAGCCCTATTCATGCTAACATGCACTTCCTGATTATCCGACACAGCTTTATAATTATTTGCAGCTCACAGCAGCCTGAGCTGCTTATACGATATTTATCTGTACTGACACATTTTGCTCAAATAGATGGGGCCTGAATAATCGTGTATATGTATCTACATGTTTATATACTTAATATGTACAAAAATACAACATTTAAGATTTTCTGTTACCCCATATATGTGAAAATATCCAGTAATCCTTATGTTAAATTGGTCTCATTTTAATTGTGGTCATAGAAAAACCTGGCGAGATGGCTAGAGCAGAGAGCAAGGAATCTGGAGTTAACTGAGAAGGTATTATGAATGAACATTATTAAGAACAATAATAGAAAATAAAATAATTCCTTTTAAACATTTGGGCTCCTGTTTTAGAGCACCTGGCCTCAGAACGGGCTGAACCTGGCTGTGCTCGGACTTCCCCCTTTATGGACCTGGACAAAATGTGTAAGTAAATCGAATTATTACAAAGCGATTCAAGTCAAACATGTACTCCTTGTAGATTTGCAAGATTCAACATCAATTCAAAATCACAGTTAGAAAAGTCAAATCTCAAAGGTTATAATATTTGAAGTACCATAATTTCATCCACACCAAAATATCCTGTCTTATTCTGCATAAAAATCTGTTAACCCTGTAGTTTAGTTCTTCTTGTATTATTTTGTCAACTCTTTTTGTTAATTCTTCTGGACGTGCTTAAAACGTGTGTGAAACCTATTATCTAAACATAAATCGCAAATCTAATCACAATCCCAAAGCCAGAAATATAGACATTTATAGATTTTAGATATTTTCCCCAAATTGTTCAGCACTAATTGATTGCATGTTTGCTGTATTTAGGATGACAACTATGGAGCAGAAGAAGTGGAAAACCTCAAGTCTTTAGTGGCTAACCTTCGCCAACTTCTGGAACTGGACCGGAACTACAAGTGCAAACTCTCTCTGTCTGTCTTTGAGAAGGTATTGCACGTTTGATGATAATAATAAGTGTGCAGAGTGTAGTTTGATGGACAGAGGCTCGGGTAACTTTGTGGGAGATTTACATTTTACAAAGAAATATACAAACTTATGAACTTTGTGGCCATACCGGCTTGTTAAAGCCTGATCTTGTCAGATCTCAGAAGCTAAGCAAGGTCGGGCCTGGTTAGTACTTGGATGGGACATCACTGGGAATTCCAGGTGCCACAGGAGGGCGCCAGTCACAAAAACTGTTGTTGTGTCCTTAGGCAAGACACTTCACCCACATTGCCTAGTATGAAAGTGGTGTGTGTGTGAGTGCTGGTGGTGGTCGGAGGGGTCGATGGTGGAAATTAGGGCCTCACCTCCGTCAGTCTGCCCCAGGGCAGCTGTGGTACAATAGGACTTTACACTACCAAGTGTGGAGTGAATGAAGAATGAACTGTAAAGCACTTTGGGTGTCATGAAAGATGCTGTATAAATGCAATGATAAATTAATTAATTAATGACAAATGTGACACTTCATTTTTTATTAGGTTCAGGCTCCACAAATTTGTCCTGTTAATCTTATGTCTTAAAGTCCTTTCATGTAACAACAGTCACATGTTGGGGTTTGAATCCACCACTTTCTGAAGCTCTTGTGGAAAAAAGTCTCTTTAGTTTATGCTTGACACATGTTGAGCTATTTGCATGTTTTCATTTGTTTTATATTCAAATGGCAATAGAACCCTTTATGTATGGCCCAGAGTCTGAAGAATGAGTAACTACATAACATGATTAAATATACACAGATATAATATTATACAATAGAGCTCAATTTAATGAGGATTTGGTGGGTGATAAGATATTTTTTTGCTGAATAATAAAGTGAGGTTTATTGTTGTTGTTGTTTATAAGGCGAATGTCCGCAGTGTGGCCTTCTTCATGTTGGACAAAGTTCCTGCTCCAGAGCTCATCCCTCACACAGTGCAGACCTGCATCAAGCCTTATGCCCAGGAGCACGACCTGTCTTATGAGGAGCTGCTTCTGCAGTATATAAAGGTACATGTCCTACATACACGTATATACATCTAAAGATCCATGTTGTGTTAACTGTTGTCACTGTTGGAGCAGGACCTGCTGGAGCGCTGCAGCTCTCAGACCACCACCCTCTTCACAGAATGGGAGGCCAAAGCTGTGGCTGTGCTGGGCTGCATGACTGATTCAGATGTAAGGACACTGGGACAATAGTCCAAATGTACTTTCACTTCTGTGCTTAGCAAAGCACAAAGGATAGGTCTTTAAGAGATTAAAACCTTAAAACCTGCCTGTGCCTGCTCTGTAATTTAGGCCTTTGGAAATAATATGTGATTCCTAGTGGTAACTAAGTCTTTTACTGTTCTATTAACTGTTGATACTTAATATAACTTTCAAGTTTACTTTTTATTTTTATGTTGTTTTTTTTTCCTAAAATTGACAAGAAACTACACTCAACAAAAATATAAACGCAACACTTTTGTTTTTGCTCCCATTTGTCATGAGATGGACTCGAAGATCTAAAATTCATTCCAGATACACAATATTACCATTTCTCTCAAACATTGTTCACAAATCTGTCTAAATGTGTGATAGTGAGCACTTTTGCTTTGCTGAGATAATCCATCCCACCTCACAGGTGTGCCACATCAAGATGCTCATCAGACACCATGATTAGTGCACAGGTGAACCTTAGACTGTCCACAATAAAAGGCCACTCTGAAATGTGCAGTTTTGTCTCACAGCAAAATGCCACAGATGGCGCAAGCATTGAGGGAGCGTGCAATTGGCATGCTGACAGCAGGAATGTCAACCAGATCTGTTGCTCGGGCATTGAATGTTCATTTCTCCACCATAAGCCGTCTCCAAAGGCGTTTCAGAGAATATGGCAGTACATCCAACCGGCCTCACAACCGCAGACCACGTGTAACCACACCAGCCCAGGACCTCCACATCCAGCAGGTTCATCTCCAAGATTGTCTGAGACCAGCTACTCAGACAGCTGCTGAAACAATTGGTTTGCATAACCAAAGAATTTCTGCACAAACTGTCAGAAACCGTCTCAGGGAAGCTCAACTGCATGCTCGTCGTCCTCATCGGGGTCTTAACCTGACTCCAGATCGTCGCCGTAACAGACTTGAGTGGGCAAATGCCCACATTCGATGGCGTCTGGCACGTTGGAGAGGTGTTCTCTTCACGGATGAATCTAGGTTTACATTGTTCAGGGCAGATGGCAGACAGCGTGTGTGGCGTCGTGTGGGTGAGCGCTTTGCTGATGTCAATGTTGTGGATCGAGTGGCCCATGGTGGTGGTGGGGTTATGGTATGGGCAGGCATCTGTTATGGATGAAGAACACAGGTGCATTTTATTGATGGCATTTTGAATGCACAGCGATACCGTGATGAGATCCTGAGGCCCATTGTTGTGCCATACATCCATGAACATCACCTCATGTTTCAGCAAGATAATGCGCGGCCCCATGTTGCAAGGATCTGTACACAATTCTTGGAAGCTGAAAATGTCCCAGTTCTTGCATGGCCAGCATACTCACCGGACATGTCACCCATTGAGCATGTTTGGGATGTGCTTGACCGGCGTATACGACAGCACGTACCAGTTCCCACTAATATCCAGCAACTTCGCACAGCCATTGAAGAGGAGTGGACCAACATTCCACAGGCCACAATTGACAATCTGATAGACTCTATGCGAAGAAGATGTGTTGCACTGCATGAGGCAAATAGTGGTCACACCAGATACTGACTGGTTCTGAGTCCCCAGACCCCCAATAAAGCAACAACTGCACATTTCAGGGTGGCCTTTTATTGTGGACAGTCTAAGGTACACCTATGCACTAATCATGGTGTCTGATGAGCATCTTGATGTGGCACACCTGTGAGGTGGGATGGATTATCTCAGCAAAGCAAAAGTGCTCACTATCACACATTTAGACAGATTTGTAAACAATGTTTGAGAGAAATGGTAATATTGTGTATCTGGAATGAATTTTAGATCTTTGAGTCCATCTCATGACAAATGGGAGCAAAAACAAAAGTGTTGCGTTTATATTTTTGTTGAGTGTATTATACCCTCCACCTAAAGACAGGTGGTCTGAAACTTTCTATTCTCCATGGAGATTTTATTGTTTTGCCTTAATGTTCTATCAAAATGGTACCAAACTTGCCATCTCCGTTCCAGGCAAAGCAAAATAATTTTAATGAGGAACACAGGTGACTGACATTCCTCCATAAAAGTTACATAGTGCAGCTTTAAACTAAGTGATGAGCGTTATGCTGTGTGCTGTCGTTTGGTGACAGCTTATGGTGGACGCGGTGCTGGAGATCATGCAGAAGGCTGTGGTGCCTTGGAGCATCGTGGTGGAGAAGCTGGTCCAACAGTACCTGGAGATGGAAGGACCAAAGTACGCTCACACACACAACAATACTTAGGAATACCCACTTCAGAAAGCACGTGAAATCATTCTCCTTATGGTCCTATTCTGACCTGGAAAACCACAATTATTAATTCAAAGTTTATCAGCCTATGTTGTGCCTATAAACACTAAATGTATTTTTTATCTGAGGAAACGTATGGTCCTTTTGATTGTAGAGCGAAGGTGAGACAGGCACCATAACTGTTCTGACCCTCCTGTACTCCACAGACAGGAGCTTCTGAAGGAGAACTATCGCTTGATGGAGATCAGGAAACTGCTGAGGGGCTACGGCATCCGCAACTTCAACCTGACCAACAACAACCAAATCATGGTATTCCTATCACCTTGTAACATTTTCTTTTTCAGTTCCATTTTCTGTAATGGTTCAATAATAATGACGTTTTTACAGACTCTTATCAGGCACATCCTGAAGCAGAGCCTGCCGTCTTCATTAGAGGACTCGGTGACTTTAGCTGAAGCCTACAAACTGCCCACAACACACATCTACTACCTGCACCTCATCCAGCTCATCGGGCAGGGCAAGGTACAGGGCAAACCTTTACAAATGAAACCGGTGAGATTATTCAGGGTTGAACCTGTGTTTATGTGTGTCTGTGTCTGTGTTTGTGTCTGTGTATGTGTATGTGTATGTGTATGTGTATGTGTATGTGTGTATGCAGAGGGAGGAGTGCATGATGGTGCTGAAGAGGCAGAGCACTGCAGAGGCCCAGAGTGTGATCCAGCGCCTCACCACATGGGCCCGGCTGCAGCTGGAGGACAAGGAGCACCTGTCTGAGGAGGTGAGCTCACAGCACAGCACTAGCCTGGCTTTCCAGACCTACTGCTTTCTACTTTATTTACTTTGCGCAAGAGGCTCTGGAACAGTCCTGTCATCATAATCACTATATTGACTTATCATTCAATATATGAAAACTGGAATTATATATTTTGGTGCTCAATATTTATTGTGTGGACAAGTTCTTTGCAATAATGAGGAGATTTCTGCCAGTTTTATGTAAATGTAGAGGGTAAAATAAATATCTTCTATGGCTAATTATTAATTCACTTATTTATTTGTTGCAGCTCAGGCATATTAATAATATTGTCTATGTAAAAGTAGGTTTAGAGGGATTATCCAGCTATATGGCATAAAGTAGTTTCAGTATTTTCATTATCACAATATTTCTCTGTAGCAGTATACTGTGCCTCAAAATGTGTCATGACGTGCCTAGTCTGCAACTACGTCCTACTGCGGATCAGACAACCGTCAAAATACAACCTCTTATTTATAGCATGTGTGTCTCAAAAGTAGAAATATTGAAACCTTTTCTCTCAGAACATTTTATATATATATATATATATATATAAATATATATATATATATATATATATATATATATATATATATATATATATATATATATATATATATATATATATATATATATATATATATATATTTAACTTGATATAAAAGTATATTGCTTCGATTGTTGATTCTGCAGACAGTTCATTTAGATAATTATTTCATACATTTAATACATTTGATTTGGACCCGGTGCAGTTGATGAAGCATTTGTCCACTTTTCAATTTTGTGTGCAAGACACTAAAAACATTCAAAGTCAAAAATGCAAGTGGCAAATTTATCAAAACTATAATGAAAACCTTGCAAAAATACTGGACTATTGCCAAAATGTAAAAATGTAGCACTTTGAAGTACCTTGTTACCTTTTTCCTTTAGATAAATGCGTGTTTTCATGTATCAAAATACTTTAAAATAATTCCATGTGGATAAATAGGCTTTACTCATTAAATACATTTTATTAATCACCAAAACCATCAAAATGAGAAGTGTATACGTTTAGTCTTTTTGGGTTGGCTAGTTGAAAAAATAAAATCTGTGTTTTGTTATTTCCATCGACAGCATAAAAAGGAGCAGATGTCTGTTGCCCAGGTGATGGTGGAGGCTCTCAAATACCTGCAGATCATACAGAAGAGTATGTGCGCTCCTCACCATCTCATAATGTATGTGCAGCCTCTCCTCTGTAATGTGTTCTGTGTGTTTGTAGATGATGGCCTCAAAAGCATGGAGTGTGAAAAGAACCTTGTGATGTTCCAGGCTATTTCACACCTGCAGGTACATCTGTACATCCATGGAACTGCATTCAGACACAGCAATAACAGCAAACAAATGTATCAAGATTACTATAGAATATAATATTAGCTCAGGTGGTAGAAATACATCATTACTGAAGTAGTAAACCAAGAAGTAAGCCAATGTGAAAGCAGATCAAATCAGGACAAGTGTGACTCAGTACACTAATATGACTTCCCTTTCCTGTATAATTCAGGTTAAAGGTGCCGGTTTTCTTCTTTGTATAGGAGCAAAATGTGTCGCTTCAGTACAGATATGCTGTATAAGCAGCTCTTCAGGGTCAAAATATATTGCTCAAAAAAATTAAAGGGGCAATTTGAAAACACATCAGACCTCAATGTGAAAAAAGTATGTTGGATATCTATGCATATGGACAGGGCAATGTCTTAGGAACAAAAGGATGCCACTGATGTCTCTGCCCCGATACAATCCGAAACAGACTTCATGAGGCTTGAGGGCACCACGTCCTGTCGTACACCCCTTCTCATGTCTCATCCCACTCCTGTGTGTTGCTTTTTGTAGGAGGACTTTGATGTTTTCTTCACCCCAACCAACTTTGAAGACCCACAGATCCGTAAGCAGATCCAGGAGCACCACATCACAGCGTACGAGAACACCCGTGGGCATCGCTCGTCTAAGGCCAAGCCCCAGAGCACCCCTGTGATGGCCAACGACCCGGACGGTAAAACCAGGACTATCTCCACCGAGGCCGGGCTGAGGCGCCTGGGGAGGCAGCTGCAGCGCACAGAGCAGGAACTGTGGTCTGACCTAGCCCATCGAGCTCTGGGAGTGGGCAAAGTGGACAAGGCCCTGAAGATCCTCAGGTCTGTGTCCTTTTTCACCAGCATGATGTGTTTATGGGAAAACCTAAACTAAACCTGGAACATCACACTGTTAACTGGTGTTAGTCGTAGCATCTGGCAACCCTAATTGAGGAGCTCATGCTGGTTTCTGATTGGATAATCAGATTTAGACCCAAAATGCAAAATTTGACACCATGCAAAATATTTTTGTTACTGTGTGGATAAACCAACACTGCAGTTGTTATCAGTTCAGTTTAAGACTTTAAACTCTCCTTCTGCTTCTCCTCAGAGTCATGTTGAATGACCCGCAGAGGGCACTTTAAGGCACTGTAAAATATATTCCACAGGCCATCGTATTTATTATACATTTAGTATAAACATTTCCCTTCTTAAACATTATGAATGATGCAGATTCACTCAAATATTTTTAAAAACAAGAATACATCAATTAATGGGGCCAAGTTTTATTTATTGGCTCTGATTGGTCAGTGATTCCTGACCTCGCCCACCGTGTTGGATTTTTGATATATTTGTGAGTTCACAAACTCAAATTTATTAAATTTTTTTGTAAAAATTAATTAAAAATTAAAAAAACATATACAATGTATTCTTTCCATTTGTCCAGCGAGCTCTATGAGCACCACTGTAACACCAACACAGGGAGGGTGCTGTTCACTGCGGCTAAGACCCTCTGCCAGATGCTGGAGGCAGACGTCCCCATGGTGCTCCCTGAAGGCACGGACCTGCCCGCGGTCATCCACAGTCTGGCCTGCCAGGCCATCACTGTCTGTCACTCAGGTAATGGACTGTGTGGAAGGGTATCTATGTCATGCTAATGCTCAATCAGATTCTTTTAATACAAATCTAAAATAGCACTAATACACTGTTGAGACTGGACATACCTGACTGTTGTTCTTTCCCTGTTTCAGACCTGCTCCTGGACTGCCTGGAGCTCTGTAAATGCACCAGAATTGCTATGGACGTGTACCACCAGTGTCAGCTTTCAGACAACTATGGCTTCATTGGCAAGGTCTCTATCTGCTCCCATTTTGTCTATTTATTTACATGTATTTAGTGCCACACTCTATGAGTCAAAGGTTTGGGCACACTTTTTCAATTTCCATTGTGTAGACTCTCACTGAAGTCTTCAAAACTATGAATGAACTTGTATGGAATGTAAACAAAAGACAATGTCAAAATAATTCAACTCGCATGTTTTAGCCACCCTTTGCTTTGATCGGTGGTGTGTACTCTTGGCTTTTCTTAACCCTGTTAAGGTGCAGCTCTGAAGTGAAACTATTTCAGGAGACTTTACCAAGAAACTCATTGAGAGAAGGCCAAGGTTGTTCAAGGGGTTTGCAACAATGTCCACAAAGCAAGAAAAGAGTGGATACTTTGAGGAATTTGAATCTAAAATATTATTTCACTTTTTTTTGCTACATAACCCCATATATCTTGCATCATGTATTTAATGTCTGCAGTGTGCATCTAAAATGTTGAAAGAAGCAGATAGTGTCATGATAGGAAAATTTCAAACTCTATTTCAAGGAATAGACTCGACACAGATTCTGATACCACAGTGATAATAGAAAACACCTCCTTCCTTAGACAACAGAATGTGATTTTCAGCGTTAAATGGTAGTTAAATGGTAGTATGGTAGTATTAATGGTAATATTTCATCATTTCTGTCCTGTCAATGTGACTTTTTTAGTATTCATACCTGCTCAAATTAGTTTAGTTTCCAGTTCTAATTTTAGTATGGATAAGTATCTGATTTTTGGTATTTTTGACATCTATAGTACACTGAATGAGAGTGTGTCCAAACTTTTGACTGGTAGTGTATTTCTATCTCTGAACTGTCTCTCAGGATGTAACGGAGGCAGAGAAAGACTTGAGCTTCCATGATGTCTTCAATGAGGACTGTATCGTTCTGGACCCAGTGTCGGTGCTGCCGGTCCAGTATGAGATCACCAACTGCTTACTGCCCATTTCACATGGTAGGACAAGGGATATTTTGGTTATGAATGAATTTTTAACAAGTCAGTCACTTTATTCTCCTCCTCACAGACGCCATCTTACATCCACTGGACTGCTCCTGCTTGTCTCACTGCTCATTTGAAGACAGTAGGTTTTTGCTCCCTTTAATTGTTTGGCACGTTTGGGCAGGTATAAACAAACAGTGTTCATAGGATTTGCTGTTTAAAGCTTTACATTTTGAATCATTTTCTAAAATAACAAAAACATATTAACCATTTTGAATACACAAATATACCAAATGTAGACATGAATATATTTTAACTAGAACTTTGAAAATTCATCTGAATAACTGATAAAACTGGATCCATCTAGAAAAGGACTTGTCCCAATTAATTAATCATTGTATTTACATAGTGCCATTCAAGACATCCAAAGCACTTTACAGATCATTATTCATTCACTCCACACACAGTGGATTGCATGGATGTTTCTGGTTTAGTCCTGGTTTAGTGCTGGTTTAGTCCTGGTTTAGTTCAGGTTTAGTCCTGGTTTAGTTCTGGTTTAGAACTGGTTTAGTCCAGGTTTAATCCTGCTTTAGTCTTGGTTTAGTCCTGGCTTAGTCTGTGAGAACCTTTAGTATCATCAGCCCCTGAAAATGACAACATAAGTTATCCCCACATAGATTCATCAGGGGACCATAAGAGTGACAGGAGCTGTAGTTTGTCATATGCACTATCTTATACGTGTGTGTGTGTGTGTGTGTGTGTGTGTGTGCGCATGTGCAGACTCTAACTTCCTGTCCCTGCTCCTGAACCCCCTGAGTAACATGCTGCAGATGCTGCAGGAGTGCAGTCAGCTGGAGCTGGCCCTCAGGGTGCTGGTCAACTCATATGGCAGCAGCCTGCAGCACTGCACCTCCAATGTCATGGACCTGCGCCTCGGAGTACAGGTACAACTACTGTCCTGTAGTTTGACACCCTAGTCTTAGTATCCTATGACTTGACTTCATAACTTGAAATAAATGTGTATCGAACATTGCTTAGTGGGTCTGAGTTATCATCAAAGTTATATTCTGAAGTAGAGGATGGTAGGCCTGCATCCTTGACACAGTGAAAAAATGAGCAGTTTGCTGGAAGCTCAAAACAATGTTCCCTCATGCCTGGCTCAGACTGGACCTGGGCAGCTGTTGGAGTGGTTTTGTTGCAGTGTGACAGTCCGAGCAGAGCTCTGCTGGGCTTTTGTGTCGCTGCTTTTGAAGCTGCATGCCCCAGACTTCATGTTCACAAGAGAACTGTTTTTTTCAATAGAAAAGGCTGCTATTAAACCATTTTAACTAAACTAAATGCAAAAACTAAATATTTAGAACTATTAGCAGGGGACACTACCATACACTCTGAACTTAATGTGACCAGCTTTATTTCAGCAAATGAAAAGGTGCAAAGATGTGTAAGTTATTAAGTTCTAATTATTCTATAATCTATCTATACAATAACATTTAGTTGCTTTTCAAGTTACTTAAAATGAATTAAATTCTACCAGCACAATGAGATAACCCTGTCGTGTTTTCAGGTGACTGATTTATTGTCCCTGAATGCAAAAGGCTTGTGTTTTATTATGCTGTTTTGTGTTCTTTTACAGCTGTATAAGAACGAACTGAAGAAATACAACATGTGCTTGAGTGAACTTCGGAAGATGACCATCTCCTCCATGAATACAGTTGTACTGGCTCTGCTGAACAAGGCACGTCACTTGAATGAGTTTTTGAATATGTATTTCTAGCACCATTGCTATTCTATCACTGTTCTTTTCTAACTTTACCATGTTGTAGGTGTTCAACTGGAGAGTGGTGGACTGTAACTTGGCCATTGGTCTCTGTACACTCCTCTCTGAATCTGAAGTCTTTCAAATCCTCTGGAAAGTTATTGACAACACCTGGCAGAATTATGACAAGATTTTGGTAGGTTTGGTGGTATTACGTACTTATTTTGAGAGATTTACTGTATAATTTTCATAACTATTAAGAATGTATGAAATTGTAAGCTCATGGGTGTAAAATGCATTTTTGTTTAGCTCTGCTTTAGACAGTGGCCCATAGGAAAGTACGGCATGACTGGAGTAGATGCTCAAATACTGAAGTTTGCACATTGTAAAATAACAAGTGTGATGGAGTGTAAAGCCATGTCGCTCCATCTGAAGTTAGATTCTCACAGCAATTAGTCAGAGTAGGTAACTTGAATGGTAGTTTGTTTTTATGTTTACCAGAAATGGAGGATGAAATATAGTGAATAAGACCATAACCTAAGCTGTGGATATTGTTCCATCCATCAGCTCTTTGTGAACTAGTAAAAGGAACTGAACGGAAACGATAAACTAGTGCTGGTTTATGTAATAAGACTTGTTGTGTTGTGTTGTTGTGTTGTGTCCAAGGCTGTGGCCAAAGTTGGGGCCAACCTGTGCTGCCTGTACGCTCAGGCCGAGGAGGAGAGCAGGTTCCTGTCGGTCATCACTGACGCCGAGTGGGGCATCAAGCTCAGCAAACTTGAGGCAAGTCACGATTGTGTATGCTCTTTCTCTCTCCATTTCTCCCTCTCTTTCTCGCTGTCATTCTCCCTCTTCTTCTCTGTAATTCTCTCCCTCTTTCTCTCTGTCATTCTCTCCCTCTCTTTCTCTCTGTCATTCCCTCTCTCCTCCCTCCCTCTCTTTCTCTTTCTCGCTGTCTTTCCCCCTCTCAGTCCCTGTCCTCCCTGTGTGCTCCCTCAGATCTCCATGCAGCCAGTGTTCCGTCAGCAGGACAAGAGCCGGCTCATCCCAGTGCTGGTGAGGAACAGTCAGATCACCCCGGACCTCATCCTCCAGTACTGCAGGTAACGTGTGGCTCCTAATAGTATTTGAACACATCTATACTAAAGAATTAAGACAAAAATATTGTCTTGTGATCAGGGCTCTACACTAACTTTTTTTTCAGGAGCACACATGCCCCTAAGTTAAAAATTTTAGGAGCACAGGGAAAAAAATGGGGGCACAAGTAGGTTTTCGTTTGAACAATTATTATAGTGCAGAACTTACGCACACCAACACCAACCCTGAATAAATTTAATACAAAAAAACAAAATAATTATGACTGTACTTTTCCTGCATGATTGCAATGTTTTTATAAATATATCTTCATTTTATCTGATTAATATTTAGACTTAAAATAAGCCAAACAAACTGTACTGCACTGAAACACTCTGTGGCCCTTTTTGGACCTTCACCCACAGTTTAAGTACGTCTTCTTTAAGAGAACTTCCACTGGCACTTTACACAAAACTGTTTCAAAGTGTAAAAAGTGGGTAGGATTTTTAAACCTGTATTTTCAAATTCATAACTGGAGTTACATTCTCTTACTGGTTTTACAGTGGTTATTAGCCTCTGCACATTTACCAAACAAAACGCACATTGTGACAAACCGATTTATTTGGAAAACTTCAGCCCACATACCGCCTGCTCTGTGCCGTAAGGTCTGCTCTGTGCGGACATAAAATTAATATTGGCGTATTTGACGTGAGGCGGATAGACAGGTGAGATGTTTAACCTGCCCTGTGATGCAGGCTGAGGGTGCGCGCTGTGTACAAGCCGCGTGCTGGCGGTGCTGCGCTGTGTCCGCAGGCTCCAGCGCACAGGTCCCGCACACCAGTACAAGTTTACTGCCCGCAGTAGCGGCCGTAATGAAATATGATGCACTCAGTATTCAGACCCCGAGTCCGTGACGAGACCGAGTCCAAATGCGCTCGAGTCCGAGACAAGACCAAGACAAAACTCTCGCTTTGTCGGAGGAGGAAGTCCTGCGGCACGGGGGTGTCTACTGAGTGGTGGAACAGGTGTGGGTCCTCGTTGAAGGTGGGCATGGGTGTGTTTTTAAGCGGAGTTTGTTCGTCTGAGTGATATTGCCGCACACGCGGAGCTCGTATGCTGGGGTTGTGCGCGGTCGGAGGTGTCGTGCCTGGGCACGGTTCAGTTGCGCTCGCGCTGGGCATGTGTGCCGCGCTTTAAGGGCGATCCAGGCTTGGGCACGATTCTAAATTCCTAATGTGACTGCGCCCCTAATGTTTGACACATTTAGAACGTTTATCTCGTCAGTTACGTGTGTGCGCATCTCTCCTTATTGTGGCTGCAGAAGCACTCACACTGGTGCGACTGTTTTGTTTTCCTCGTTCGCACGGCGAAATATTTACTCGTAAATGCGAGTGAAATGGGCGCACTGTAGAGCCCTGCTTGTGATAGTTTTTTTTATGCCAGACAGATACTTGGCTAGTTCCATACAACATCAGACTTACTTCCTGTATCAGATTTTTTCTCATGTATTTGAGCAAATGTGTCTTGCCCCTGTCTGCTTCTAATTATAACAGTGTTCTATTGTCTGATAATCAGGAAATGTGTGTTAGCATGCTTCTTGTTGTTAGCTTTAACACAGTAAAACTCTGCACTGATCACTGAGAATTGTGAAAAGCACTTATAAAAACACTTATAAACTCTGTTCTGAATGCAGAAGGTAAGTGAGGAAGAACTTTGAGCCACTGCAAACTGTTTCAAATGAACTATTTCTGTTTTTTAGGTTTTTAAGACAAAATCAGCACTTTAAATATTTAGGCTTAAAGTTCTTCCAACCGACAACAATATTCAGGGTTTAATCATAGCACCAACTTGTTTTGGGCAAAGAATATTTTTTATACTGACAGAGAAGAACTTTGTGCCAGTTTTTGTTTCATGTGGAGAGGTCCAGTAATTACAGCAATATTAAATAAATAAACAAGGTCAGCAAATCTGCAATCTGACTGAAACAGACACATTCTCCCATCACATTCTGACATGTCCTCCAGCTCCATTTTAAACCATGTGGAATCTAGATTGTTCTCATAGTTGTGTTGTTGTGCAGCACGTATGGCCTGGACCAGGACAGTGTGATAAACCAGTACATCACCACTCTGCTGCTGCTCCAGGAGGAGGAGGAGGAGGAGGTGGAGGGAGGGGTCCCCGGGGCCTCAGAGCAGAGTGTGGGCAGTAAACAGGAGCAAGCCCTGGACAGAGTCCTGCAGATCATCCCAAAGCTCCACAGTACCAGCGAGCTCACCGACAGTCTGTGTGAAGCTGTCTTCAAGGTAAGCAGCCAAGACACGAGCAGTCACCTGCCTAAGGTCCAAAATGTACACACTCTTCTAGACTTTCTGATGTGAGCCTGGTCAGCGGTGAATCCCCGGGTTCAAGTGGGTGTGACAGGAGGATTAGGCAGTGGTCCATAGCAAAACAAGTGTGGCTGCTTACGAAAAAAGAAAGGAAAAATATGACACAAATATGTAAGTGATATATGAGCTCCTTCATTTCAAACCCTTTATTGAAAAAAAAACAAATCTTATTGGATGATCATGTTTGGTCGAGCATCCCTCTATAGAAAAAATAGTGAGATCATTCTGGCTTTGCCCAGCAAAGCATTCACTACTTAAACACACTATACTGTAAAAGCCCTAAGCTACACTCTAAGGGAACGGGATGAACATCAATTTTAAAATTATAACTTTAAATCAGACATGCCTAGCAGACCTAAGAGAAGTGTAGACATTTTGCAAAGATATGTGGGATTTTCTGCCTATCTCCATGGAAATACCCATTAATTGCTTTAATGGGTATCTATACAGAGAAAAAGAGATCTCTCAGATCTATGTAGAGGTGAACATTCTAACAATTAATAAAATGCTTGCTCTCCAAGGAGATCACCAGAAAAGTCTTTTCATCTGCACATTTAGTATGTTAATTTCATGGCTAAAGTACCTTGTCTCTACAGCTCAGCCCATACAACTATGAGAGAATTGAAGTGGTGCTGAAGATTCTGGAGGTGGCAGATGAGAATGTGGCCACCTTTTCTGTTAGCCAGGTAAACGACATCCACAGATGTACACATAGAGACATAGTAATGAGACTTTTTAGTGAGATGTGGACTCACAGTGTGTTGTGCTCCTCAGGCCATGGCTCTGCTCAAACACCTCAAGTCCTATAAGCGAGTGTCTGCTCCCTCAGACACCGAGAATACATATCTCCTGGAAAACAACCTCCTGCCCAACCAGCTGTTCCACACACGGCTCCCCTTCCACCTGCTCCTGCAGACCAAGCACTTCTGGAAGATCATCTGTGAGTGTCATGTGTCTATACCCACAGGCTTCAAACACTTGTGTCTCTCTTCTCATCATTTTCTGCATGTTTTCTGTGTTTAGCTCCAGAACTCACTGAAGAGACATTTCCCACTTTGCTCCTGATCAGCAAACTTATGAAGGTAAAGGATTACGAACACTTTGCCACTCAGAAACATGTGAATTAACCTCAAGTGAGAATTTCATTTCTGAAATTTGAATTAAACGTGGAAAGGGCTCACACTCCTTCACCAGAATCATCACTGAATTTCCTCACACAAACTGATAATTTAGGTATACTCTTGAGAGTCTAGTTTGTGCTGTTCTTACAGCTGTGTTTGAGTTCACATATTTAGCAATTGGGCCAATAACATGGATGGAGGCTGTCGGAGCTTGCGCTGCTTAGATATAGCACGGGAGCCTTTTAATAACTCCCGGGGTGAGAGCTCAGTTTATACTTCTGAGAATAATCCTATTGCTAATGTTTTATTGTTAACTAATTAGTCTTATCCTAGGATTACCAGGGATGGAGTTTTTAGATTCTCGAAATACCTGCATGATAATTTAATTTGCCCTATGACCTCTTTTATCATGCCAGTACTACGCCCTGTCACCCTACGCTCACAATCTACTCACATAGGTCATTCGACAACATAAACCATGCTAATATTCTCACTGATAACTCTGATCTCTGTTACTTTTGGATCATATCCCCTTTTTATATCCTGTACCTTTTATTATCACTGATTAAATTATTTTTAAATATCTTTGATTTCACCACTAATTACTCTAACCTTTTTTATTTTATATCATATTAAACTGATATTGATATTGCCACTTAATTAACCCTAATTGACACTGACAGCCACTTTAACAGAATGAGCCTTGCTGAGATTACCACCAACCCCTGCCCTTTGGAATATCTCAAAGTTACAGTTGCAATTATTTCAATCTTTCTCAGTTCTGAATCATACCTGGCTTAATACCAATAAACAATTCAATACTTAACCCATAATCAGAATAACTGACCTTATATTTAATCTTTCTCAATTCTGAATCATACCCTAAATTAATACCAACAAACAATTCAATACTTAAACCATAATCAGAATAACATCAACAATGATTCAAAGCTTAGATTACACAGTTAATCAGCATTAATATTGCTACTCTCTCATGTAAATTCATACTCACACTGTCTCAGATGTGACGACCACGAGGATGTGATGTGTGTGGCAACTCTGGACTTGAAGTCCCACCAGACAATGAACACAGATGAAATCAATTCAGGGAGCAAATACTCGTTTCAAGAAATATTTATTTCCCTTACACAAGATAAACATCTGGTCGTCTGAGAGGTCTTACCGATTTCTTAAGGTGTTCTAAAAGATGAAGTGAGAGTAAATGACCAAGTTTTAGTTAAGAGATTTAGAACTTTTTACGAAGTTCCCAACAAAACCTCAAAGGTCCTCTGTCCACTACTCGGTTGCACCTAACCGTTAGGTTATTCAGACTAATTTAGGTTGTCCAGAAATGCAACTTTTCGTGAAAACACACTTCACCCAATAGAGCTCACCTCACCCCAAAAACCAAGGGCAATTACCTTACCGGGCACAATTACCGTACATCAATGGTACAAATGGCAAAAGGCCGAAGACTATTCTCAGACCCCAGCTTTTATTGAGCCCCGCGCCGGTAAACACCCACCGGTCCTTAGGCTCAACCAATTAAATTTTACAAATACAAATCAATGCCTTATTTGTCTTTTTAGACCCAACCAATCACAAATTAAACATCTTTCATGGCTTTACATCATTACACTCTATCACAGGTCACATGTCACAAGTTTCAGGTGGTTTTCATCAACGGATTCTGTCTAGACTTCTTGTTGGTTTTCATTCAAGTAAGATTACTTTGTGGTTAACACCTCTGCTTGTCTTTAGCTTATTCATGCAAAACTACAAAAGGGGTTCAAAAGTTCAATTACAATGTGCCTTATATAAAATCAGAAGATGAATAAAAATGAATAATAAAAATTGAATAAAACAATAAAATGAATAATGAATTTAATTCATAAGTAATAAAATGTACAATAAAATGAATTAACAATAAAATGAATTACATCATGAGATCTCACAATTATCATTAATGGAATCAAAACAGAAAAATATAAAACTCAAAATAAAATAACTTTTCCCTTTTGGTCATTCGTCAGAAAGAAAGAAATATAAAAATCTCATTCACACCTCATAACAGAGGCCAAAGGTGAAGCAAGACTTAAAAGACAGCTGAGAAGAGCGCATTTATGGGTGTGAAAGAAGTCTGACATTTTATCTAGATGTATCAGTTCACTTGGCTGTTTTGACAGATTAACCAGTTAGCAAGGTCAATCTGAAAGTGAGAAGCGCAGAACTGTCTGAGAGCTGCACACATGTATCTGACTTCTGCCCAGGTTCATCATTTCAGTGCTAACACTGCGTTTACATAAAAACCTCTCTCTGTTAACATTATGTTCACAAGTGGAGTGGAAAATGTCTACATGACTGATGCCAGTGTCTACATGTACATTTTGGTATCTCTCCACCTGTTACTACAGAACAGACTTATGATGGTGTCCAAACGTGTGGTGCTTTCAGGTGTGTCTGGATAAGCTGTACATGTCTGCAGCTAACCACATCTTTGAGGAGAAGATGAAGCCCCTCCTCCTGGAGCAGAGGAGGAGAGGACACTGTCATGGCTACAATAAAGAGACGCTTAAAGTGGCTAAGACCATGATGAGGTACATCCACTGCATCCAGAGCCCAGAGTGGGCCGCCGCCACAGCGCACAAGATCGCACAGGAGATGCCCCCAGGTACTTTCTGCTCTTTTACATTCCCTTTACTATTTCTCAGGCCATTAGACCACTGGGCTTTTACTCATTTAGTCAATTAAATGGACAATGATGTTTTCAGCACTTCACACACTACAGGATCATTTGCCTGGTTTATTCTCCTATTTGCTTCTCCCCGACTTTGGGGAAATGTGACCCAACTTCAGATTTCCGCTGTTCTCCTTGTGTGTGGTTCATTGTGATTCTGAGCTGCTCTGTCATATCATAACCACAAAACGTCAGGGATATGGTAACAGCCAATAAAACAGCATCAGGGGCAGACAGTGAAAGACAGTGACAGACCCAGAGGTGCAAAATACAAACTCAGGGAATAGTGAAAATAATGAGGTACCTTTATTACTCATCTCAGATAAAGCTGTAACATTAAAGTGCAGCTTCTTATCCATATTATGCAGAGAATTTGTCCTCCGGAAATAATGACACCCAAACCGCAAAAACTTTAGCTATGAATCTAGTTTACTTAAAAGGTAAAAACAACCTATATACATAATTTTTCTTGACATAAATAGCTGTTGTTTTTGCATGAACTTCTGTGCAGGTGTAGTCTTGTGAGTGCAGTTTAGGGTCAGATATAGAGCTAGGCAATTGTTTTGAAAGCCTTTGCCACACCATTTTAGTCGACTGATTGCCTGGCAGGACATGTCTTTAGTCAACCAAGAATTTCTTAAGTGGACTTTTTTCCATTCAGGTTATGAGAAGACCCAGTCCCTTCGGTTCTGCTTGGCTCTGGGAGAAACATGGCTGAAGGATCCAAACCTCGAGGTCATTACACTGCCTTTACTGTGTCAACATTTTAGTAGAAATGTAACAGTATCTAAATCTGTCATAGAAATGTCATCTCCATGGTAACATCCCCATTGCTTTGGCCAATTGTTCCACATTAAGACAATGAATTTATTTATCTCCTTGGAAACAAGCAGGTGACACTATTTTTACAGGTCAGATCTGTGGAGAGCGATTACACAGACACACACAGGTACAAGCAGGAGGCCAGTAGGGGGCAGCATGCAAAGGTGTAATCAGTGTTCACAGGTCTGAAGTTCAATGAGCCTTTGTTTTAACTGTAGTTTGAAGGTGTCATAGACGTTTGTGTTTCTAATGGTTTCTAATGAATTGAATTGAATTGAATTAATGGTTGTGGCTGTGACATTCAGAGGTAGCACGGATGGAAAAAGCAAGTGGCCAAATGACCTTTATCTGAGAAGAACACAGTCCCTTCTAACAGCTCCTCAGGTTCTGCTGTGACTGGTGGAGAGAATAGACCATGAATAGTTTTGTAGATAATGCAGAGGTTTGAATATTTGAACATGTTTTCCATCTGTGCTTGTGTAATATTGAACAGTGGTTAAAATACTGGACAAAAGCCAAACCATTCTAACAGTTATTTATAGAACTTTCTAGTATATTATAGAACAATACTTAAGAATAAAACAATAACTTCCTCAAAATGCCCCACACTTCTCGTCTCTTTGAGCTCACATCACCTTTTGTCTCATCTCTTTTTGTACCAGATTGATTTTTACACGCAAGCTGTATTTTTGTAGATCACAAACTTAACATTAAAATCACATCCTTAATATTTTTGTACATTCACAGATTTTATATATAAGACCGCTGTAAGTTGACCTGTTGGCGCCACTTTCTTGTCTGCATTACCTGTAAAATATATTCTATACATATATTATGCAACATTTACTTTTGTGAGATGATAATGCAAAACTGGAGTTGTGTTTTATTTACTTTACATATGTTGTGAATGAAACATGAGTAATCTTTTATTATTAGTCTGTTTACATCTCCAAAACTCAGACTGCTCTGTTCCACCTTGTGATGTCATGAAGGTGAAGTCGTGAAGAGAACCTTTTACCTTTTGTTTAGTGAAATAAAAAAATCCATGACTGAAATGAGTAATTCTAGCTAAGGTGTATGGAGTTTAAAACACAGTGGAGCACTTCCTGTATTACCACATGACATCACAATGTGGAACAGAGTGTTTTCTGTTTGAGAGAGGAACCGGATTTGTATGTTAAACTTGTGTGAATGAAACAAAACACAACTTCAGGTACATTTTTGATGTTAACATATAACATAGATCAGAAAATAGTGTAGTATAAGCCCTTTAAGCTTATAACAATACAGTGGAACATTCTAAACATCTAAATAACTGAAAAGCAGAAAAGTTGCATACTACACCTTTTACATATGTTTTTTTTTGTCATTGTTTATCCCTAATCTTCCAGGAGTCGGCTCGACCCAGAGGTGAGACCTTCCTGTCCAAGCTGAAGCTGCAGTACCAGCGCTCGGCCACGGAGAACACGCTGATGGCCAATGGTCTGAGCAGCCCGGAACTCCTGAAGCTGAGCGGGCTGCCTGCCAAGCTCATCGTGTCCCTGTACGAGCACTGCAGTGTGGAGCAGCGCTACAGGGAGTCAGCCTGCCACGTTCACCCAGGTCTGCAGCAGCACTTACAGAGCGACCGACTCTGATCAGAGGCTATGGCTGGGAATCACAGGGTCCCTCACGATTCCATACAATGCACCATATACAGCTCACGATACAATATTATCATGATATGGTGATACGTGCAATAGTCCATATATTACACATGGTATTCTGCGATATATTGCTTTTATTTTAAGAGCCAAAGACATTTAACAACAGTATTTCTCTTTGTCTGTTAAACCTCTACCTGTGCAAAGTTAATATGAAATACATCTATTATACAAAGCAAAACAGTGAATATGTCAAATGTATCATAAACAAGTGGGGTCACCAAAAAAACTTGTTAAAGATACTAAAGCAGCCCATGATAACGATACTGTATGACAAAATTTAGTTTCAGATTGTATTGATATTTCAGTATTTTTGCACTCTCCTCTCATAGATCTTTTAAAAGTGGATTAACCCATTTATGCTTCAGAGGCTGAGATATTAAGGTTTTCATAAACGCTGATTCTCAGGCGATAAGGAACTATAGCCTAGAATAGCATAAGTGTTTATAAGCGTTTTTTGCAGATGTTTTAGGCGTTAATGGGCTAAAGGAGTGTGACGTCACTCATAGCGTTCAGTTCCAGTCAAAGGAAGCTCACTGAGGGTAGCAATTATAGGAGTGAATTTGGAGCAGAGTTACGTATTAGGAATAATTAGGAAAAACAAATCGTGTAGAGTGGGTTAATACAAACATTTTAAAATCAAAATGAGGAGCCTGACAGCAGCAGTTAGGTTTTTTTTCCAATACAAAGTGAACTGGAAACCGTCAGTGGAAGCAGAAGCAGCCCCCATGCTTGCTTCCTGTTTAGAACTTGCCGGCTAGTTTATTAGCTATATCCTTTTATATGTAGAGTCTATGGGACAGATACAGCAAACACAGATTAAAAATGAAATAAAGTGGGGATCAGGGTTTATAGTCTATAGTCTCACAACACTAGTCCTTAGAAGGCCTTTTGATGGTTTAGGTTTTAAAAAGTAGTGATATTATTTGTATAAAAAGCAGTAAATGGATTGCATTTGTCAAGAGAAAGAAAGGGTATAAAAAATATCTTGCACATTTCTCAGTTTGTTCTCTCCCCCTCCCACACTCGCTCTTTCACACACACAGTCCTGTGATGTGGGGTGAGTACCCAAACACTGTCAAATAAAAGTACAAAGTAGTGGTCCGAGAAATTAAGTAAATACAAAGTATTTGGGGAGGATACTACTCAAGTGGGAGTAATTGCGACAGACTCCCTGAAAATAACTTGTGATTTGTAATTTTAAATGATTGTAATTGTAAGAACACAACATTATAGAACATCTTTTTCATTGTAACAAATACAACGAAATTAAGTGCATTCCTCGTTCAGTGGAAAGGTAATAAAATGGTAAAATAGTAAAAAGATACAAATATACAGACACTATGCACATTATATAAAAAAGTGTCTACCATCCTCACACACCCACACCTGTCCCAGCCACACACTTCCACGTTCATAAATGTAAAAACTATGCTTTAGTGGCTCCATTTAGTAAACTAATGGCTGTTGGGTTGGGTGTTTTGTAGTCTGTTTGTCCTGGTGTTTATGGACCTCCCGCCTGATGGTAGCAGTTCAAACAGTTTGTGATGGAATTAGCCTTACTGAGGCAGCGGGAACCGTGCAGCTCATCCAAACAGGGACGAGGGCAGCCAACAATTTTCTGTGCTGCCTTTATGACCCCCTGAAGCATTTTCCACTGTGCCCCAGAGCAGCCAGGGAATCACACACAGACGCAGCATGTTATTTTTTAAAAGGAAATACCACAAAGATCATATAATAAGGAGGTGTGTGACATGTTCAAATCATTTAAATTATCAACATAACACACATTTAGACTTAAAGCTTTGACTCAAGTAAGAATACTGACACCCTGTGAAATATAATATATACTCGTGACCCCTGTGTATGACAGTGTTCACTCTCTCTACAGACCTTCATGCTGTTATTAAAGAAGTGGCCACCATAAACAGTGTGGATTTGTTGAAAATTTGTAATATGCTTTTGGAAAAATGGATCTGCAAAACAGGACCTGCAGTAGCCAAGGTGTGTGGAGTGTTTGATATAATATATAATAGTGTTTAGTGATAGCGCTGTTTAAGCCCATCTAAAACTGTCCATATGTCAAACAGGAAGTGAACGGTGGTGACTGTGTGAGCATCGAGGAGGATCCAGACCTGATGAGGTGCAGTATACTGGGTACTTACTGTGCATTAGTCTGTTTATTGATGACATTAATGTGTGTTTGTGTATGTGTTTGTAGGGTTGTGTACATGCTGCAGTCCTGCCCCATGGAGAAGGCGCTCCATCTCCTCACTCCTGTGTTATCAGCTGAGACGTGGGTCAGTATCAGGGTCATACTCCAGATATGTGTGGTACCGTGGTTTGGTTTGTGATGGTGTAGTGCTGGGTCCTCTGCAGCCTCTGAGCAGCTCTGGCCCTCGCCTGACCTTCAGTCATCGCACTCGCGCTCTGCTCTGCCTGGTGCGCCTCACTGATGCCCACACGCTGGAGACACACACACACATCCCCAAAGGACAGACCCAGTATGGACGCACTTTGTCAACATACGCATATTTGTACTTTAGTGCAACTTAAACATGTTTGTGTTTTCACTGTTTTGACCCAGGTTTTACCTCAAATGCTACGTGTTTGTGTCCCAGCTGGAGGCCTTAAACATCCCATATACTTTGCAGTCTTTCCTGAGCAGCCCTAAAGACGGCTTGGTGAAGGGGCTGTGGAAGAACCATAGCCACGAGCCCCAGGTGAGCAGCACATCGCTGAGTGAATGTGTCAGCTGTGTTAGACTTCTGTGTAACATAAGTAACATTACACTGCTGTGTCCCAGGTTGTGCGGCTGGTGGCAGACCTGTGTCTGGAGTACCAGGTCTATGACCCTCAGCTCTGGAATAACCTGCTGCAGAAACTGCTGAGCTTTAACCTGGTGAGTTCAGCACATTCACCACAGTGTATTCTCTTCACGCAAAATAAACTAAACATGGCTGCACTTTCTTCAGATTGGCCACTTGCAGAAGGTTCTGGATGCACTGGTGGCAGTGCCCTCTCTGTGGGAGGTAACTCTTCAACAATGTTTCTTGGAAAATTTGGTTTGACTGTATAAAATATAATTAAAGGTCAGATATTACACAAAATTGAACTTAGCCATGTTAGAATGTTGTTACCTCATCTAAAACATACACCACCAAAGCTCAAAATGCTGTTTCACCTTGTGATTAAAGGAAGTGGTCATTTTCAAGGTCCTATTCTAATGAAGGTGTATGGAGTTTAGAAACACAGCGGAGCACTTCACATCTGCATTGCCACATGACATCACAAGATTGAACAGAGAGTTTTCTGTCAAAGAGAAGAACTCTAAACCCTAAATCTGCATCTGTGTGAATGATACAAATCACAACACCAGGTATGTTTGTGATGAGGAAATTACATTATAATAAGGAAAATATATTTTTTCAGATTTCCAGCTTTTCTAGGACTTGGAGGAGTGCTATTCTGGCCCCTTTTGTCTCAGGTACACAGGCCCCTGACTGTTTACTCATAGTTTGAGTACCATTGAAAAGAGGTGACATGTCGTCTTGTTACAGCTTCTGTCCCCCTGAGCCCGGAGCAGCAGACCACACTGTCCAGGACCTTTGTGTTGCTGCTCAAGTATGTGCTCACCTCCTCTCTGCCTGTTATGTACACACACACACACACACACACACACACCAGCTCATGTCATGTGTCTGTGCTGGTTCTGCAGGTGTCCCTTTGTGCTCAGTCTGGACCTGGTTGGCATCGCTAACCGCTTTGCTCAGTTACAGTTGTCTGCTTTTGCTCTGGGGACTCTGCTCCTCATTCCCTGTGCCCAGAAAAAAGCCCAACAGATCCAGGTACATCATTCTACACTAAGCATAAGTCTGTTCACAGTATTTCCTCTCTTGATCCTGACTGCCTGTATGCTGTTCCAGGGCTTTCTGTCGCTCTGTAACCCACTCACTGTTCTGGAACAAGTGGAGGAGCTGATGAGCAGTGGGGAGCTGGCAGGAATCCCCTCACAGGTCAGAGGTTCTATGTGGCTTTTGCATGTCGTCATTATGTAGAAACAGTAACGCACATACACTGAACACATGTATCTGTAGGCTGTTTCAAAAGGATGGACAACATACTGTTTTAACTAGAGATGGGCCTGTATGGAGTTTTTGATCCGATCTCCGATATTTGACCTTCTGCTGTCAGGCTCAGGTGGTTTGGGGGAATTAGACTGATTTTGTAGCTGTTTTCAAAACTAATCTAACTACGGGTACAGTACAACACATAAAGTCACCTAAACCACCGAGCCTGACCGCAGCAGGCTCAAAAAATCCATATCAACCATGGTCCAAATATCAGTTCAGCTCTGCTATATAGCTCAGCTGTAGCATATACAATATTTAGCTTTTCAAATCCAGATCCAGATCAAGTAAAGGTCACAAATCAACTTTTCATTTTTGTAAAAAATAATGAAATGTATTTATCTGGCATGTAAAATAATTACTTGCATGTTTTTATATTGGTATCGAATGTCGATGATAGCCGATACAGCATCAGTCTCAGAACTATTCCTTGATACACTGGCACATTCCTGTTTCTAAGGAAGGTAAACAGGGCTAAAGAGGGGACTGAATGTGTTTACACGATCTAAAAAACATCAGCAAATCACATTATATACTAAGTATGTTTGGGAACTTAACCTTAATATGTGGGCCTTTACATGGGTTTACCAATAGCTAAAATCCATGTGAAGCCATGCCTGGTGTTTAAAGTTTATTAGCAGCATGTCACCCAAAGTGGAGATGTATTTTACCTTTGTTTTTTTCTCTTTTATGTTAATTTTCTGAATAAGTTCCTGCCTCTATTGTGAATACAAAATGTATTGCCACATACTGCCGACCCCTGTAAATGGAATAGTGGCTAGTGATTTTTTTTAGGAGAAATGTGTTTATTAACTGGAATGGGCCCCTTTGTGTGTAATGCCCACACCAGTAGTATGTAATGAGAGTACTTTTCCACACAAAGCTGCAGGATGAACAGCTCCATATCACAGTGCTGTCACAGTGAACACAGATTTAAGAGTGTTCTCCGGCCGTTGCAGATCCGTGACACTGTGCTGAGCTTCATGAGTCAGAGTGGGCAGCAGCAGAAGCTCATAAAGACCAGACACTTCCCTCACCTCCGACACCTGCTGCTGTCGCATGGACAAACACAGCAGCTCCAACAGCTCGTCCAGTGCCTTGTCACACACAACTGGTAAGTCTGTCTGCTCGGACACAGACTCAGACCCTCTGTTCTCTCATGGTGAGCTCACTGTCAGAGGGATTTCCATTCTGACATGTTTGAGTGAGGACTCCTCTACTGTCCTACATTTGATGGTCGAGTTTCTCTGTACTTGTGTTTCTTTCTAAAATTCGGACTGTGGCTAGCAGTTTACAATTAACAAAATGTAAACTAAAAATATGTTTATAGATGCACAGAAAATTCCCCAAATAAAGCCTAGTATGTCTTCTTGAAATGAAAGCGGAGAAGGAGAGAGAAGAGAAAGAGACTGCGTGAATTAACGTGTGAATGAAAATGGGTGTGACTGACAGCAGGGGTTGCATTTAGTATAGATAGTTTGGAGCAGTGTCTGCTCTTACAAATGTTGACCACTCATGTTATTTTGGACAAAACACTTGATTTTATATATTCTATTAGGGATTAGTAATTAAAATTATTTGAGATTGATTCACGTCTAATCATCAGTCATATGCTTGTTCTTTTTTTTACTTTTCTTAAAGGTCCAATTACATGAAGCTGACTCTTGTGAGTTTTAAGCCATGTTATAATGTTGTTACATGTTGAAACAACATCATAACATATAACATTTGAAGAAGCAGCTTGGATAAGCTGTGAAATGTATTCAATCAAAAAACTTTCTCAGAAAAAGGTGCAACATGGGCTTTTTAAATCAATATTGTGGTGGTGAACGGAATGAATATTACGAAGCTGAGTATAAATACACTTTAAACTAACAAGTGCTACACGAAGAGGAAGAGTCTGTGTGAAGTAAAGTGTGAACAAAATTAGGTGCGAGTAACCATAAATCCTCACAAGTTTTCGCAGCAGCTGGGTGTACATTTATTCTAAATGGTTTGGACCATGGTTTTATATAACGTGACTTTAAAGCAAACCTATTCTGCAAAAAGGACTTTCAGAGCTTTTGTTACCATTTCCCCTTCTCATTTACCCGCTCAAAGTTGTATTTAGAGTGATTTGTCAATGAGTAATCTGGAATCTTCTTTTTAAGATGCCGGTACACGCCCACTACTCTGAGCTTTCTTTGTTCTTCAATGTTATTTTCTTAACAACTGATACACACGATTTGGCAGCATTGTGTAGTCGTTTTTTACATAATAAGTTGTTTCAGAATATTGTGATTTAAAATGTGCAAATTAAAACATAATGATCCACAGGTATCATAGAATATAACTATAGAGCACACACAAGCACAATATCTCTGCTTTAAAGAAAGAAATTGAGTTTTTTTTGTGTTATATTGCACTAATTAAAAGTTTGTCTTTATTGAATCAATATTAATAAACGTGAGCAGGAAAAAATGTTATTTATTTTTTGCCATATATCCCAGCGCTATAAGGTACAGGTATTTACCATGTATTTTATATGTAGGTATCAAACAGGAAAAACATTGTCCCATCTTGTAATGTCAAGGGGCAACAAAGGACATGCACCACTGTGGTTTTAAACTCCACACACCTTCAATAGAATCATTTTTGATCATTTCAGCCAGGAATTGCCCATCTCTACTGAACTAAAGGTAAAAGATTAACTTGAAAACTACCACTTCATGATATCACGAGGTGGAGCAGAGCATTTTGAGCTTTAGAGATGTCGACAGAGAAATAATAAAGTGTTACTCAAACATGTGTGAATGAAACAAAACCCAACTCCAGGTCTGTTTTTGAGGAGGAACAACATTAAAACATGGCTTAAAGCTCATACGAGTCAGTTTTGTGTAATAGAAACAGTTGAACAGAGCCGCCTCCTTCACAAACGTCACTTCTCTGCTTGTTTGTGCTTCAGTCCAGAGGAGGCGGCGTCTCTGGCCCGCGAGTACCTGAAGCACATAGAGCCTCACAGGAAAAGCTGCTCACCAACGGCCCTGCTTCTCCCGCCGGCTGCATCAAGGTACCACATTCTCCACCACACACCTGCCCTGCACCTGCCCCATGTGCCTGTCACTCAATCATACCTGTGTTCTACATCTGACCCTCAGGAGCTCCTCAGGCTGGACAATGGAGCACTGTGAAGAGCCCACACTACACATTTACTATTATCACATTTGTACCAGCCCTGTTTAATGACCTACTTTGTATATATAACACATTATTTAATAAACCCTCCAGTTTGCTTTATACCTCTGACTGTTTGTTTTTTTTCCACTATAAAAAGAAACAAAGGGCAGATTATATAGAACTATGACAACTATCACTACAGGACCAGAGAAAGTTATTGTACAAATCAGAGATGTATCAGATGCTGATATACATAAATACTGGATAAAGAATTGGACTAATGGAGTGTAATGTCACCACAGCAAATGAAGCTCACCTAGACTAGTAATTTTATGTTATAGATCTTCACTTCAAGCAAATTGTGAGTATATTTATTTACAGTCCTAATAATGACAGTATAGAGCTGACTATCAAAATCATCAACAAAAAATAAACACAAATATGCATTTATTTTTGTCAAATGTTAAAACAGAAAATGTCATTGTGCCGGTGACCCAATTTTGGGTGCCCAGTTGAGAACCAGTAGCTATAAAACAGTTATTTCTATTTCAAGTTTCTAATGTTGTCACCAACAGAGCTGCGTCTGCTGCCTCTACCTGTTGGCTGAACATGCAACCCACTGAGCACGAGTCAAAAAGGACTTCTAACACTTGAAAATATAGTGGAGAGTGCTATACACACATGAGCTCTACAGGCGTGGAGGGCCAAACAGCAGGAGAAGAATTCAGAGTTACTATAGTTCTGGCCACTTGCAGAAGGTTCTGGATGCACTGGTGGCAGTGCCCTCTCTGTGGGAGGTAACTCTTCAACAATGTTTCTTGGAAAATTTGGTTTGACTGTATAAAATATAATTAAAGGTCAGATATTACACAAAATTGAACTTAGCCATGTTAGAATGTTGTTACCTCATCTAAAACATACACCACCAAAGCTCAAAATGCTGTTTCACCTCGTGATTAAAGGAAGTGGTCATTTTCAAGGTCCTATTCTAATGAAGGTGTATGGAGTTTAGAAACACAGCGGAGCACTTCACATCTGTATTGCCACATGACATCACAAGATTGAACAGAGAGTTTTCTGTCAAAGAGAAGAACTCTAAATCCTAAACCCTAAATCTGCATCTGTGTGAATGATACAAATCACAACACCAGGTATGTTTGTGATGAGGAAATTACATTATAATAAGGAAAATATATTTTTTCAGATTTCCAGCTTTTCTAGGACTTGGAGGAGTGCTATTCTGGCCCCTTTTGTCTCAGGTACACAGGCCCCTGACTGTTTACTCATAGTTTGAGTACCATTGAAAAGAGGTGACATGTCGTCTTGTTACAGCTTCTGTCCCCCTGAGCCCGGAGCAGCAGACCACACTGTCCAGGACCTTTGTGTTGCTGCTCAAGTATGTGCTCACCTCCTCTCTGCCTGTTATGTACACACACACACACACACACACACACACCAGCTCATGTCATGTGTCTGTGCTGGTTCTGCAGGTGTCCCTTTGTGCTCAGTCTGGACCTGGTTGGCATCGCTAACCGCTTTGCTCAGTTACAGTTGTCTGCTTTTGCTCTGGGGACTCTGCTCCTCATTCCCTGTGCCCAGAAAAAAGCCCAACAGATCCAGGTACATCATTCTACACTAAGCATAAGTCTGTTCACAGTATTTCCTCTCTTGATCCTGACTGCCTGTATGCTGTTCCAGGGCTTTCTGTCGCTCTGTAACCCGCTCACTGTTCTGGAACAAGTGGAGGAGCTGATGAGCAGTGGGGAGCTGGCAGGAATCCCCTCACAGGTCAGAGGTTCTATGTGGCTTTTGCATGTCGTCATTATGTAGAAACAGTAACGCACATACACTGAACACATGTATCTGTAGGCTGTTTCATAAGGATGGACAACATACTGTTTTAACTAGAGATGGGCCTGTATGGAGTTTTTGAGCCGATCTCCGATATTTGACCTTCTGCTGTCAGGCTCGGGTGGTTTGGGGGAATTAGACTGATTTTGTAGCAGTTTTCAAAACTAATCTAACTACAGGTACAGTACAACACATAAAGTCACCTAAACCACCGAGCCTGACAGCAGCAGGCTCAAAAAATCCATATCAACCATGGTCCAAATATCAGTTCAGCTCTGCTATATAGCTCAGCTGTAGCATATACAATATTTAGCTTTTCAGATCCAGATCAAGTAAAGGTCACAAATCAATTTTTCATTTTTGTAAAAATAATGAAATGTATTTATCTGGCATGTAAAATAATTACTTGCATGTTTTTATATTGGTATCGAATGTCGATGATAGCCGATACAGCATCAGTCTCAGAACTATTCCTTGATACACTGGCACATTCCTGTTTCTAAGGAAGGTAAACAGGGCTAAAGAGGGGACTGAATGTGTTTACACGATCTAAAAAACATCAGCAAATCACATTCTATACTAAGTATGTTTGGGAACTTAACCTTAATATGTGGGCCTTTACATGGGTTTAGCAATAGCTAAAATCCATGTGAAGCCATGCCTGGTGTTTAAAGTTTATTAGCAGCATGTCACCCAAAGTGGAGATGTATTTTACCTTTGTTTTTTCTCTTTTATGTTAATTTTCTGAATAAGTTCCTGCCTCTATTGTGAATACAAAATGTATTGCCACATACTGCCGACCCCTGTAAATGGAATAGTGGCTAGTGATTTTTTTTAGGAGAAATATGTTTATTAACTGGAATGGGCCCCTTTGTGTGTAATGCCCACACCAGTAGTATGTAATGAGAGTACTTTTCCACACAAAGCTGCAGGATGAACAGCTCCATATCACAGTGCTGTCACACTGAACACAGATTTAAGAGTGTTCTCCGGCCGTTGCAGATCCGTGACACTGTGCTGAGCTTCATGAGTCAGAGTGGGCAGCAGCAGAAGCTCATAAAGACCAGACACTTCCCTCACCTCCGACACCTGCTGCTGTCGCATGGACAAACACAGCAGCTCCAACAGCTCGTCCAGTGCCTTGTCACACACAACTGGTAAGTCTGTCTGCTCGGACACAGACTCAGACCCTCTGTTCTCTCATGGTGAGCTCACTGTCAGAGGGATTTCCATTCTGACATGTTTGAGTGAGGACTCCTCTACTGTCCTACATTTGATGGTCGAGTTTCTCTGTACTTGTGTTTCTTTCTAAAATTCGGACTGTGGCTAGCAGTTTACAATTAACAAAATGTAAACTAAAAGTATGTTTATAGATGCACAGAAAATTCCCCAAATAAAGCCTAGTACGTCTTCTTGAAATGAAAGCGGAGAAGAAGAGAGAAGAGAAAGAGACTGCGTGAATTAACGTGTGAATGAAAATGGGTGTGACTGACAGCAGGGGTTGCATTTAGTATGGATAGTTTGGAGCAGTGTCTGCTCTTACAAATGTTGACCACTCATGTTATTTTGGACAAAACACTTGATTTTATATATTCTATTAGGGATTAGTAATTAAAATTATTTGAGATTGATTCACGTCTAATCATCAGTCATATGCTTGTTCTTTTTTTTAAACTTTTCTTAAAGGTCCAATTACATGAAGCTGACTCTTGTGAGTTTTAAGCCATGTTATAATGTTGTTACATGTTGAAACAACATCATAACATATAACATTTGAAGAAGCATCTTGGATAAGCTGTGAAATGTATTCAGTCAAAAAACTTTCTCAGAAAAAGGTGCAACATGGGCTTTTTAAATCAATATTGTGGTGGTGAACGGAATGAATACTACGAAGCTGAGTATAAATACACTTTAAACTAACAAGTGCTACACAAAGAGGAAGAGGCTGTGTGAAGTAAAGTGTGAACAAAATTAGGTGCGAGTAACCATAAATCCTCACAAGTTTTCGCAGCAGCCGGGTGTACGTTTATTCTAAACGGTTTGGACCATGGTTTTATATAACGTGACTTTAAAGCAAACCTATTCTGCAAAAAGGACTTTCAGAGCTTTTGTTACCATTTCCCCTTCTCATTTACCCGCTCAAAGTTGTATTTAGAGTGATTTGTCAATGAGTAATCTGGAATCTTCTTTTTAAGATGCCGGTACACGCCCACTACTCTGAGCTTTCTTTGTTCTTCAATGTTATTTTCTTAACAACTGATACACACGATTTGGCAGCATTGTGTAGTCGTTTTTTACATAATAAGTTGTTTCAGAATATTGTGATTTAAAATGTGCAAATTAAAACATAATGATCCACAGGTATCATAGAATATAACTATAGAGCACACACAAGCACAATATCTCTGCTTTAAAGAAAGAAATTGAGTTTTTTTTGTGTTATATTTCACTAATTAAAAGTTTGTCTTTATTGAATCAATATTAATAAACGTGAGCGGGAAAAAATGTGATTTATTTTTTGCCATATATCCCAGCGTTATAAGGTACAGGTATTTACCATGTATTTTATATGTAGGTATCAAACAGGAAAAACATTGTCCCATCTTGTAATGTCAAGGGGCAACAAAGGACATGCACCACTGTGGTTTTAAACTCCACACACCTTCAATAGAATCATTTTTGATCATTTCAGCCAGGAATTGCCCATCTCTACTGAACTAAAGGTAAAAGATTAACTTGAAAACTACCACTTCATGATATCACGAGGTGGAGCAGAGCATTTTGAGCTTTAGAGATGTCGACAGAGAAATAATAAAGTGTTACTCAAACATGTGTGAATGAAACAAAACCCAACTCCAGGTCTGTTTTTGAGGAGGAACAACATTAAAACATGGCTTAAAGCTCATACGAGTCAGTTTTGTGTAATAGAAACAGTTGAACAGAGCCGCCTCCTTCACAAACGTCACTTCTCTGCTTGTTTGTGCTTCAGTCCGGAGGAGGCGGCGTCTCTGGCCCGCGAGTACCTGAAGCACATAGAGCCTCACAGGGAAAAGCTGCTCACCAACGGCCCTGCTTCTCCCGCCGGCTGCATCAAGGTACCACATTCTCCACCACACACCTGCCCTGCACCTGCCCCATGTGCCTGTCACTCAATCATACCTGTGTTCTACATCTGACCCTCAGGAGCTCCTCAGGCTGGACAATGGAGCACTGTGAAGAGTCCACACTACACATTTACTATTATCACATTTGTACCAGCCCTGTTTAATGACCTACTTTGTATATATAACACATTATTTAATAAACCCTCCAGTTTGCTTTATACCTCTGACTGTTTGTTTTTTTTCCATTATAAAAAGAAACAAAGGGCAGATTATATAGAACTATAGAACTATGACAACTATCACTACAGGACCAGAGAAAGTTATTGTACAAATCAGAGATGTATCAGATGCTGATATACATAAATACTGGATAAAGAACTGGACTAATGGAGTGTAATGTCATCACAGCAAATGAAGCTCACCTAGACTAGTAATTTTATGTTATAGATCTTCACTTCAAGCAAATTGTGAGTATATTTATTTACAGTCCTAATAATGACAGTATAGAGCTGACTATCAAAATCATCAACAAAAAATAAACACAAATATGCATTTATTTTTGTCAAATGTTAAAACAGAAAATGTCATTGTGCCGGTGACCCAATTTTGGGTGCCCAGTTGAGAACCAGTAGCTATAAAACAGTTATTTCTATTTCAAGTTTCTAATGTTGTCACCAACAGAGCTGCGTCTGCTGCCTCTACCTGTTGGCTGAACATGCAACCCACTGAGCACGAGTCAAAAAGGACTTCTAACACTTGAAAATATAGTGGAGAGTGCTATACACACATGAGCTCTACAGGCGTGGAGGGCCAAACAGCAGGAGAAGAATTCAGAGTTACTATAGTTCTGGCTACTTGCAGAAGGTTCTGGATGCACTGGTGGCAGTGCCCTCTCTGTGGGAGGTAACTCTTCAACAATGTTTCTTGGAAAATTTGGTTTGACTGTATAAAATATAATTAAAGGTCAGATATTACACAAAATTGAACTTAGCCATGTTAGAATGTTGTTACCTCATCTAAAACATACACCACCAAAGCTCAAAATGCTGTTTCACCTCGTGATTAAAGGAAGTGGTCATTTTCAAGGTCCTATTCTAATGAAGGTGTATGGAGTTTAGAAACACAGCGGAGCACTTCACATCTGTATTGCCACATGACATCACAAGATTGAACAGAGAGTTTTCTGTCAAAGAGAAGAACTCTAAATCCTAAACCCTAAATCTGCATCTGTGTGAATGATACAAATCACAACACCAGGTATGTTTGTGATGAGGAAATTACATTATAATAAGGAAAATATATTTTTTCAGATTTCCAGCTTTTCTAGGACTTGGAGGAGTGCTATTCTGGCCCCTTTTGTCTCAGGTACACAGGCCCCTGACTGTTTACTCATAGTTTGAGTAGCATTGAAAAGAGGTGACATGTCGTCTTGTTACAGCTTCTGTCCCCCTGAGCCCGGAGCAGCAGACCACACTGTCCAGGACCTTTGTGTTGCTGCTCAAGTATGTGCTCACCTCCTCTCTGCCTGTTATGTACACACACACACACACACACACACACCAGCTCATGTCATGTGTCTGTGCTGGTTCTGCAGGTGTCCCTTTGTGCTCAGTCTGGACCTGGTTGGCATCGCTAACCGCTTTGCTCAGTTACAGTTGTCTGCTTTTGCTCTGGGGACTCTGCTCCTCATTCCCTGTGCCCAGAAAAAAGCCCAACAGATCCAGGTACATCATTCTACACTAAGCATAAGTCTGTTCACAGTATTTCCTCTCTTGATCCTGACTGCCTGTATGCTGTTCCAGGGCTTTCTGTCGCTCTGTAACCCGCTCACTGTTCTGGAACAAGTGGAGGAGCTGATGAGCAGTGGGGAGCTGGCAGGAATCCCCTCACAGGTCAGAGGTTCTATGTGGCTTTTGCATGTCGTCATTATGTAGAAACAGTAACGCACATACACTGAACACATGTATCTGTAGGCTGTTTCATAAGGATGGACAACATACTGTTTTAACTAGAGATGGGCCTGTATGGAGTTTTTGAGCCGATCTCCGATATTTGACCTTCTGCTGTCAGGCTCGGGTGGTTTGGGGGAATTAGACTGATTTTGTAGCAGTTTTCAAAACTAATCTAACTACGGGTACAGTACAACACATAAAGTCACCTAAACCACCGAGCCTGACAGCAGCAGGCTCAAAAAATCCATATCAACCATGGTCCAAATATCAGTTCAGCTCTGCTATATAGCTCAGCTGTAGCATATACAATATTTAGCTTTTCAGATCCAGATCAAGTAAAGGTCACAAATCAATTTTTCATTTTTGTAAAAATAATGAAATGTATTTATCTGGCATGTAAAATAATTACTTGCATGTTTTTATATTGGTATCGAATGTCGATGATAGCCGATACAGCATCAGTCTCAGAACTATTCCTTGATACACTGGCACATTCCTGTTTCTAAGGAAGGTAAACAGGGCTAAAGAGGGGACTGAATGTGTTTACACGATCTAAAAAACATCAGCAAATCACATTCTATACTAAGTATGTTTGGGAACTTAACCTTAATATGTGGGCCTTTACATGGGTTTAGCAATAGCTAAAATCCATGTGAAGCCATGCCTGGTGTTTAAAGTTTATTAGCAGCATGTCACCCAAAGTGGAGATGTATTTTACCTTTGTTTTTTCTCTTTTATGTTAATTTTCTGAATAAGTTCCTGCCTCTATTGTGAATACAAAATGTATTGCCACATACTGCCGACCCCTGTAAATGGAATAGTGGCTAGTGATTTTTTTTTAGGAGAAATGTGTTTATTAACTGGAATGGGCCCCTTTGTGTGTAATGCCCACACCAGTAGTATGTAATGAGAGTACTTTTCCACACAAAGCTGCAGGATGAACAGCTCCATATCACAGTGCTGTCACACTGAACACAGATTTAAGAGTGTTCTCCGGCCGTTGCAGATCCGTGACACTGTGCTGAGCTTCATGAGTCAGAGTGGGCAGCAGCAGAAGCTCATAAAGACCAGACACTTCCCTCACCTCCGACACCTGCTGCTGTCGCATGGACAAACACAGCAGCTCCAACAGCTCGTCCAGTGCCTTGTCACACACAACTGGTAAGTCTGTCTGCTCGGACACAGACTCAGACCCTCTGTTCTCTCATGGTGAGCTCACTGTCAGAGGGATTTCCATTCTGACATGTTTGAGTGAGGACTCCTCTACTGTCCTACATTTGATGGTCGAGTTTCTCTGTACTTGTGTTTCTTTCTAAAATTCGGACTGTGGCTAGCAGTTTACAATTAACAAAATGTAAACTAAAAGTATGTTTATAGATGCACAGAAAATTCCCCAAATAAAGCCTAGTACGTCTTCTTGAAATGAAAGCGGAGAAGAAGAGAGAAGAGAAAGAGACTGCGTGAATTAACGTGTGAATGAAAATGGGTGTGACTGACAGCAGGGGTTGCATTTAGTATAGATAGTTTGGAGCAGTGTCTGCTCTTACAAATGTTGACCACTCATGTTATTTTGGACAAAACACTTGATTTTATATATTCTATTAGGGATTAGTAATTAAAATTATTTGAGATTGATTCACGTCTAATCATCAGTCATATGCTTGTTCTTTTTTTTAAACTTTTCTTAAAGGTCCAATTACATGAAGCTGACTCTTGTGAGTTTTAAGCCATGTTATAATGTTGTTACATGTTGAAACAACATCATAACATATAACATTTGAAGAAGCATCTTGGATAAGCTGTGAAATGTATTCAGTCAAAAAACTTTCTCAGAAAAAGGTGCAACATGGGCTTTTTAAATCAATATTGTGGTGGTGAACGGAATGAATATTACGAAGCTGAGTATAAATACACTTTAAACTAACAAGTGCTACACGAAGAGGAAGAGGCTGTGTGAAGTAAAGTGTGAACAAAATTAGGTGCGAGTAACCATAAATCCTCACAAGTTTTCGCAGCAGCCGGGTGTACGTTTATTCTAAACGGTTTGGACCATGGTTTTATATAACGTGACTTTAAAGCAAACCTATTCTGCAAAAAGGACTTTCAGAGCTTTTGTTACCATTTCCCCTTCTCATTTACCCGCTCAAAGTTGTATTTAGAGTGATTTGTCAATGAGTAATCTGGAATCTTCTTTTTAAGATGCCGGTACACGCCCACTACTCTGAGCTTTCTTTGTTCTTCAATGTTATTTTCTTAACAACTGATACACACGATTTGGCAGCATTGTGTAGTCGTTTTTTACATAATAAGTCGTTTCAGAATATTGTGATTTAAAATGTGCAAATTAAAACATAATGATCCACAGGTATCATAGAATATAACTATAGAGCACACACAAGCACAATATCTCTGCTTTAAAGAAAGAAATTTAGTTTTTTTTGTGTTATATTTCACTAATTAAAAGTTTGTCTTTATTGAATCAATATTAATAAACGTGAGCGGGAAAAAATGTGATTTATTTTTTGCCATATATCCCAGCGTTATAAGGTACAGGTATTTACCATGTATTTTATATGTAGGTATCAAACAGGAAAAACATTGTCCCATCTTGTAATGTCAAGGGGCAACAAAGGACATGCACCACTGTGGTTTTAAACTCCACACACCTTCAATAGAATCATTTTTGATCATTTCAGCCAGGAATTGCCCATCTCTACTGAACTAAAGGTAAAAGATTAACTTGAAAACTACCACTTCATGATATCACGAGGTGGAGCAGAGCATTTTGAGCTTTAGAGATGTCGACAGAGGAATAATAAAGTGTTACTCAAACATGTGTGAATGAAACAAAACCCAACTCCAGGTCTGTTTTTGAGGAGGAACAACATTAAAACATGGCTTAAAGCTCACACGAGTCAGTTTTGTGTAATAGAAACAGTTGAACAGAGCCGCCTCCTTCACAAACGTCACTTCTCTGCTTGTTTGTGCTTCAGTCCAGAGGAGGCGGCGTCTCTGGCCCGCGAGTACCTGAAGCACATAGAGCCTCACAGGGAAAAGCTGCTCACCAACGGCCCTGCTTCTCCCGCCGGCTGCATCAAGGTACCACATTCTCCACCACACACCTGCCCTGCACCTGCCCCATGTGCCTGTCACTCAATCATACCTGTGTTCTACATCTGACCCTCAGGAGCTCCTCAGGCTGGACAATGGAGCACTGTGAAGAGTCCACACTACACATTTACTATTATCACATTTGTACCAGCCCTGTTTAATGACCTACTTTGTATATATAACACATTATTTAATAAACCCTCCAGTTTGCTTTATACCTCTAACTGTTTGTGTTTTTTTCCACTATAAAAAGAAATGAAGGGCAGATTATATAGAACTATAGAACTATGACAACTATCACTACAGGACCAGAGAAAGTTATTGTACAAATCAGAGATGTATCAGATGCTGATATACATAAATACTGGATAAAGAACTGGACTAATGGAGTGTAATGTCATCACAGCAAATGAAGCTCACCTAGACTAGTAATTTTATGTTATATAGATCTTCACTTCAAGCAAATTGTGAGTATATTTATTTACAGTAGCAGTCCTAATAATGACAGTATAGAGCTGACTATCAAAAACATCAACAAAAAATAAACACAAATATGCATTTATTTTTGTCAAATGTTAAAACTGAAAATGTCATTGTGCCGGTGACCCAATTTTGGGTGCCCAGTTGAGAACCAGTAGCTATAAAACAGTTATTTCTATTTCAAGTTTCTAATGTTGTCACCAACAGAGCTGCGTCTGCTGCCTCTACCTGTTGGCTGAACATGCAACCCACTGAGCACGAGTCAAAAAGGACTTCTAACACTTGAAAATATAGTGGAGAGTGCTATACACACATGAGCTCTACAGGCGTGGAGGGCCAAACAGCAGGAGAAGAATTCAGAGTTACTATAGTTCCCAGTCTCAAGTTTGGACACATTAGGACTATTATTTCCATTGTAGATTTTTTTTGTCTTTGTACTTATTTATTAAAGGGACAATGCACATTAAAAACCAAACAATGCAAACACATGTAAATATGCAATACAAAAACATGTAAATATACAGGATTGTAGCCAAAGCTAATTTGCATCTCCTGCTGGGCCAAGACCAGACACATAAACACAATTCATAAAACATGACAAAATACACAAACAGCTCATGCACTCAAACACAGGCATACAGACTTACATTAGTTTTAAACGTGCACGTCAGACACACAGTCTTAATCTGTTTACAGTTCCATACACTCTCACTTCAAAGCATCCAAACTATGGACTTAAGTAAACAAAAAATGTGAAAGTACTAGTTTAAATTCCTCAAAATAGCCGTTACCCTTTTCTCTTTGCACAGTCTTGACATTTGACTAATGAACATGGCTCAGGTGTGAAGTGAAAATCATTTCAGGAGACTTCATCATGAAGCTCAAAAATATTAAAAATCTTTTCTTTCTTACATAATTTCATCCGCCTTGTTTCAGTATTTACATAAAATGCAAAAAGTAAACAGAAAAAAAGTCTTGATGAAACTTGTGACTGGTAACGTCTAACTCTGTTGCTAATAAAATGAAAAGGTCAAGAAAAGATGTCAGATTTCATGCTGTTACGTCAGTCGCCTTAGAGAATTTTACAAAAAAAAACTCAATAAATCATAGTTCATCCACTTAAAAGCAGTGCAGCTGGTCCTGGTGTTCTTCAGAGTGGGTCAGGAGTCTAAGGTAGGTTCCAGCACTCTGGTCTTGTATCTGTTCTGAGTGTTCTGCTGGCACAGTGACTGTGAGCCTGTGTCTCTGGTCTTCTCAGCGCTCTCCACAGTGTCTGCGGTCTAGGGCAGACGTAGCGCTCTCCTGCAGATGTTCTTGATGGCCGGGCTGGAGAAGTAGTAGACCAGAGGATCCAGCACACTGTTCAGGTAGGTCAGGTTGATGGTGAAGGTGAAGACTGTGGTCAGGTCCTTCATTACCACACACACTTGGCTCTGTGGCAGTGTGTGGACCACCTGGTTTATCCTGCACCACCTGATGACCTGAGCGATGTTACTGGGGAGGAAGCAGACGACAAAGAGGACCACCACTACTACGAGAAAGCGGAGGGCCTTTCTGATCTTAATCTGCTGAGCAATCTGCCTGCCCCTCAGGTGTGAGGTGATGCTCACAGTGCAGTAGAGGATCACAAGGAACGGCATGTAGAAGGAAAACAAAAAGGTTACTTTTTGCCAGGTCAGAATCCCCGGGAGCTCCGTCTCAGGCAGACTCAGGCTCTGACAGTAGGTGGTGTTGCTGTGTTTTAAAGTAAAGATGTGAACAGCCATGGAGATGGCCAGCAGCCACAGCACGGCCGCTCCACACAGGGCTTTGGACAGGCTTAGGAAGTTGATGGGGTGATGGGGGTGCACCACACGCATGTATCTGTCCAGAGCGATGGCCATGAGGAACAAGGTGCTGCCGCTGCGGTTCGTGGCCAGCATGAAGAGACTCACGTTACAGAAGGAGCTCCCAAAATGCCACTCCAGCTGGGACAGGTAGTAACTGGCCCGAAAAGGAAGCACCAGGATGAGCAGGAAATCTGCCATGGCCAGGTTGAAGAGGAGCACGGTGCTGCTCTTCCAGGGCTTCAGATAAAAGCAGAAGATCCACAGGGCCAGGCCATTCCCCAGGGCTCCCAGGACAAACTCTGAGATGAGCAGTGGAGGCAGCACTGTGCTCAGGGCCGTCCCGTTCAAGTCACACAGCATGTTGGCCTGGCTCTGGTGCAGTGCTTCACAGCTGATGCTCACAAGCGTGTTCTGTGTGTACGCTCACAGTGACAGAGGAGGTATCACATGAAACTGCTCTTTCTTGTTAAAGCTCACACGAGTCAGTTTTGTGTAATAGAAACAGTTGAACAGAGCCGCCTCCTTCACAAACGTCACTTCTCTGCTTGTTTGTGCTTCAGTCCGGAGGAGGCGGCGTCTCTGGCCCGCGAGTACCTGAAGCACATAGAGCCTCACAGGGAAAAGCTGCTCACCAACGGCCCTGCTTCTCCCGCCGGCTGCATCAAGGTACCACATTCTCCACCACACACCTGCCCTGCACCTGCCCCATGTGCCTGTCACTCAATCATACCTGTGTTCTACATCTGACCCTCAGGAGCTCCTCAGGCTGGACAATGGAGCACTGTGAAGAGCCCACACTACACATTTACTATTATCACATTTGTACCAGCCCTGTTTAATGACCTACTTTGTATATATAACACATTATTTAATAAACCCTCCAGTTTGCTTTATACCTCTGACTGTTTGTTTTTTTTCCATTATAAAAAGAAACAAAGGGCAGATTATATAGAACTATAGTACTATGACAACTATCACTACAGGACCAGAGAAAGTTATTGTACAACTCAGAGATGTATCAGATGCTGATATACATAAATACTGGATAAAGAACTGGACTAATGGAGTGTAATGTCATCACAGCAAATGAAGCTCACCTAGACTAGTAATTTTATGTTATAGATCTTCACTTCAAGCAAATTGTGAGTATATTTATTTACAGTCCTAATAATGACAGTATAGAGCTGACTATCAAAATCATCAACAAAAAATAAACACAAATATGCATTTATTTTTGTCAAATGTTAAATGTCATTGTGCCGGTGACCCAATTTTGGGTGCCCAGTTGAGAACTAGTAGCTATAAAACAGTTATTTCTATTTCGAGTTTCTAATGTTGTCACCAACAGAGCTGCGTCTGCTGCCTCTACCTGTTGGCTGAACATGCAACCCACTGAGCACGAGTCAAAAAGGACTTCTAACACTTGAAAATATAGTGGAGAGTGCTATACACACATGAGCTCTACAGGCGTGGAGGGCCAAACAGCAGGAGAAGAATTCAGAGTTACTATAGTTCCCAGTGTCAAGTTTGGACACATTAGGACTATTGTAGATTTGTTTTTGTCTTTGTACTTATTTATTAAAGGGACAATGCACATTAAAAACCAAACAATGCAAACACATGTAAATATGCAATACAAAAACATGTAAATATGCAGGATTGTAGCCAAAGCTAATTTGCATCTCCTGCTGGGCCAAGACCAGACAAATAACAAACGCAATTCATAAACCATGACAAAGCTCCATACGCTCTCACTCAAAGCATCCAAACTATGGACTTTAATAAACAAAAAAGTGTGAAAGAATTAGTTTAAATTCCTCAAAATAGCCGTTACCCTTTTCTCTTTGCACAGTCTTGACATTTGACTAATGAACATGGCTCGGGTGTGAAGTGAAAACCATTTCAGGAGACTTCATCATGAAGCTCAAAAATATAAAAAAAATCTTTTCTTTCTTACATAATTTCATCCGCCTTGTTTCAGTATTTACATAAAATGCAAGAAGTAAACAGAAAAACTCTTGATGGACTTCCGGTTGAGACACAGACATGGCGGCTGTGTAGTGTATCAGCTCCCCGACTAAAAGGCTTAAAACCCCTCGAAAACCTAGCTATTTTCCAACTTAAAGAAATTCAAGATTACTGACTTACTCAAGAGAACTTTACCAAGGGGGACTGTAATATGGACGGGAGAAGACTATGAAAGACTGAAAATAACACTATAAATGGCGTCGAAGGGAAAAGGCTGCCTGAGCTTACTAGTGATGGCAGTTTTTAAACACGCTTTTTAACACTGCTTCGAAGCCTCGAAGCACATGCGCTTCGAAGCAGTGTTCCAAAACGTGAGTCAAAACACTGGTCACGTGACTTAGACGTCTCACAAAATGCGTGACGTCACTCAAGTGGTTCATAAAACACTGCCGTTTCGAACGCGTTTCACTAGAGGGCTCACGTCTCCAAACCAGTTTGATTGACAGGGATTTCAACAAACCACAACGCAGCACACCTGTCTCACCCACCCACAAAGTTTAAGAGATATTTTGGCGCGCTCCCCAATGTGGGTTTGTGAGAACGAGATATAGTAGTGAGATTTTGACAGAGAGATACTGATACTTTGATTAATAGTGAGATAGTGAGTTTATGCAGCTAGTTTAGAGCACAGATTAGAGCCCTGAGGGACCCGCGGGACCCAACACAAATCAGTGCAGCGCGGGACAGATTCTAAAAGCTCATTGCGGGTGCGGGCGGGAGCGCGACCGGACATGCGGGAGCGGGCGGGTGGGACGATAAATAGCAGTCAACTAAATTGAGTCAAATAAAAGTAAGATTAAAAAACAGTAAGTTTATAAGTAAAATATACAGTCCACGGCACGCGCTATGCTCCAGGCTCCAGCGCAGCATCCGAAGGCTTTTATTATTATTCAAACAAGGTATATTCAGTTTAACATTTGCATGGAGACTCAAGCGTAAATATGCTAATTTTAGGAATGTTCATGGCCCATTATAGGCCTATCGAAATGTCAAATGTTACTGAGGCCTATTTAATGTTTGTATGGCTGAACAATAAATGTTCCCCAGTTACCACTTATGGAATTATGTGCGTGCATCTTTCTTTTTCCTCCTGGCCAATGAAACAACCTTTCATCTTGCGGGATTTGCGGGCAGGAGTGGGACAAAACATTACAGATGTGGGCGGGAGCGGAACTGAAAAATCACAAGCCTTTGCGGGAGCAGTACTGAATAATGCGGAATGAAAATTCTGTCCTGCGCAGACGTCCACCACAGATTAGATAGACTGTAAATTTACACTAACACATAGCCTCACAGCAAGAAGGTTGCGGGTTCGATCCCCGGGTCGAACCCGCTACCTTCGGTACTCCGGTTTCCCCCATCAACCCAAAACATGCCCGCACCCCTATGAATTAACATCAAGGACCATAATGTCCACCCTCCTGTGGGCTCACCACCCGCAGAGGGGTTCATAGGAGTATTGGGCAGCAAGCTGCCCCCGCGACCCAGCCGGATTAAGCAGGAGAAGATGGATGGATGGATGGATTTAGAGATGGATGTTCCAGCATGCAAGAGACGTTCTGTGGCGTGGGAACATTTCCATTTGGAAACCCCAAACAAAGTCAGGTGTATGATTTGTGATAAGCAACTTGCGTATTGCAATAATACATCTACAATGATACGCCATTTGGCAAGAGTCCATAAAATGGATTTTTGAATTAAAACCTTGAAATCTGATTAATGCATAGCTTCCATTGCTTTATTTAATTTTATTTACACAAATTAATTCGTAACATACACCTGCATGCACTTACACAAACTTTATTAGAACAAGCTTTATTAGAAACTATGTCAGATCAGGATGTGTTTTGTTGAGCCACTGTGGAGAAATACTGAGACATCACCACCAGAGGCCACTTCGTGATTCGAACAGTGATTCGAAGCCTCGAATCATTTCTTTCGAGTGCTTTGCTGGTTCATGAGGCTTCGTTTTTCCCATCCCTAGAGTTTACCGCTACAAAGCACCTAGCAGAGAGCGAACCGTCTAAGATAACAAACACGGGCGGATCTAGGGGCGGGGCCACAGGGGCACTGGCCCCACTCTTAATCGGATTGGCCCCTTAAGTGCCCCTGTTCTGTCAATCAACTGGCAAGGACAATGGGAGGATCATTGGTGCAGTTCCACCCCTAAACTGTTGGTGGCAGTGTGTATATTGCGTCAATACAGCTGAATGGGAGAAGAAATGTGCCAGAAAAGGGTTTTTTTCATTGCTTGAACGTTACCACAGCCTGTGGGTGCCCAATGTGGGTGGAAGTACCTGATGTGGGCTCTGTGTGTACTGCACATGCGCAAAATGACGTATGACGACGTATCAGGAAACAGGACATGACGTATCAGGGAGAATGAGGGTTTTCCTGCCCGATTCGGGCTTTTTTTTTTTTTTTTTTTGATTATTTATTTTATTTACGACAGAGACGTATTTTGACAATGATAGATAGATAGATGGATAGAGATAGATAGACAGATAGACAGACACGGGATTATTCGTAGCCAGTTTAATAACGTTGAAGGCTACAGATTACATAATCAAATTTACATGTTAAGCAAGGACAACCAAAGAACAATGCAGTTTTTCTGTGATTATTTTATTTGTTAAGATAACACTAAAATCAGAGTAGAACAACATCCTATGGACAGATTAGACAGAAACCAACTAACAGAAATACTGTATAGCCTCGTGTGTGTATGTGTGTGTATGTATGCATGTGTGTATGTGTAACCCTTGTGCACGGAGTCTGTCTATATGTGGTCCCAGTTGTCCCAGCACACCCAGTTTCTGGACCTTGCGTTGTGTTTGGTGATCTAAGAGTGGCTAGGTGTGGTGCAGAGAGAAGGATCACAGCAGACACGGTAGTTCTTTTTGATTGTGGGATGAGCGGCAGCCAGTACATTTATTTGATGAGTTCCAATAAAGATGACAGGTGTTTTTGAGTTGCTTGGCTCACAGGACCTTACGGAGTAACACTTTCACTCAATGTTAATGAAGCCACTGTAGGGCACAGCATGGCCTGCTGCCCCTTCTATTGGCACTGTGGAAGGCTGTGGCTTCTGCTTTGTCAACACTGGGTGACTGGAATAAAAGCTATTGGTGATGGTAGTCACCTGTGAGCCAGAATCAATGAGAGCAGTGCACTTAACACCATTAACCACCACCACACCCTCATTTCTCGGTCCCACTAAGGACATTTTCTCCCTCTTTTTGACACTTTTTTGTGGGAGGGGACATTTTGGGGTGCCCATGGTGGCCCCTTCTACCATGGGCTCTACAAGTTTAAAGGAAGAACAGAAGAAGTGAGGCCATTAGTGATCTCAGTAGGCTGTGACCGCCTGGACTGCCCAGGACTGCTATCTGGTAGGATGGCCCGGCAGACACAAGCTATGTGTCCCTGTTTACCACACCTGTGACATGTGACACTTGGGGGATTACTTCTTGGTGCAGGCTTAGCTAAGGAGCCAGGGCTGGACATTCTTAACTCGAGGTCAGCTAATATAGTCAATTGCTCTTCTTGGCTAAGGGCAAGCTTTTTCACTATCTCTGTAAGCTCAGAAAGCTCTGTCTGCTTATTTTTTCCCCTTTTCGTGTCACTATGCTGCTCTTCAGAGGTGTGGACGTGGGCATACGACTTCCTTTGCTTGTGCGGTGGTTGGGACCTATTACCTTCTCTGGCTAGGTCACGGAGCTCAGCTTGAAGCTCTCGGAAACTTAGAAGTCGGGGCTTGAGAGGGGCAATTCTGGTATACACATTTTCATCAACAAGCCCCCTGAGAAACTGACGTGTGAGCTTACTGTCTCTGTCCGGGAAGGGACGGCCGCTACGTTGGCCCTCTTCAACAGTGCGCAGTATGGCCTCTAACGCTATAGCAAAGGAGCATGCAGTCTCACCGGGCCTTTGATTACGCTCATAGAAGTCTGCTAATGGATCAAGGGAGGAGTGTGCATCACTGTATTCTGCTTTTAACTCGTCAAAGGCTCTTTCAGGAGTTTGCTCATGGGGGGGCAGGTTTAACACAAGTTTTCTGGCCTCGCCACCCAGGTGTCTCACAACAGTAGAAAAGCGGAGGTGCACAGGGAGTTCGATGGCGTCAAGGAGGTATTGCATGTCTCTCACCCAATCCTCCACTAGTATCTTACTGTCCATGTTACCATTAAAGACTTGCACGTTTTTTACCTGGTGTGTCTGCATGAAGCCTCCATAGGCAGGTGCAGTGGAGCTTTGGTAGACTGAGGCTCTGGCAGGCATGGCATGAGGGGGCATTGGTGTGGCATGGCACATTGGAGGTGGCGCTGGCAGATCCAGCAAAGAGGGGACAGGGCTCGAAGTAGGTGGTGGCCCTGCTGCTGGGGTCCATAGATAGGCCTGAGGTGGAGGCATGTGAGCTGTAGCACTTACAAAAGGATGCCATAACACAGACCTGTCGACCTGGTTGGGCCTGGTGGCTGGGCTGTGGTCCAAGGTGGGAGAGGGGAGCAGCTTGGAGACATCAGGAATGGGCAGACCGGTAGAGTGAGCGGGAGTCGGGTAATGGTCAGTGTAGGGGACCTGTGTAGGTACAGTCTGTGTCTGTGTCTGATGGGTAAAAGGTCCTACTTGGGGCCCTTGCTGATCTACTGGCATGTCTATGTTGGTTTGGTGCAGCATTTTAAGTTATTAATGTGAAAAGTTGACTTGACAGCGTTGGTTTTGACACCATAAAAAGCACAACTAGGACAGGTATCGCTTTGAATGAACACTCACAATATGCAAAACTCAACACTACTAACACACTTTGCATTCAAAAGGAAATACCACACTGTTATACTGTTAAGCAAAGGTATACACCTAATACACACAGAACTGTGTATACCACTACACCCAGCTTTTCCACAGCCAGCTCAACTCGGTTTGGTGCACGATCAGCAGGGGGCGTACACCCGGGCTGGGTCTGAAGTCAGTGACGGCCAGTGGATCTGACGCAGAGAAGCCAGAAGGAGGGGCAAGTACAGCCGGTCCCGGGCCAGGCACGCAGTCCACACGTTCACGGTCACTCAGCTCCACAGCGATCGCAGCAGCCAGGACACCATCCAGGGAGAGCCAAGCAACAACACCTCTCTTCACTCTTCTCTCTGTAGACTGCGCTTTGGTCAGAAGCACCACAATCTGGGTCACGGCACCAAAAAGATGTAACCCTTGTGCACGGAGTCTGTCTATATGTGGTCCCAGTTGTCCCAGCACACCCAGTTTCTGGACCCTGCGTTGTGTTTGGTGATCTAAGAGTGGCTAGGTGTGGTGCAGAGAGAAGGATCACAGCAGACACGGTAGTTCTTTTTGATTGTGGGATGAGCGGCAGCCAGTACATTTATTTGATGAGTTCCAATAAAGATGACAGGTGTTTTTGAGTTACTTGGCTCACAGGACCTTACGGAGTAAGGGCAGAGAAAAGAGCGCACAATTAATAATCTAATACAAAATTTAGTTACATGCTGCCTAAGTGAACAACAATAATAATAAAACAAAACATTTCACATATTTTGTAGTGTAACTAACAATGAACCAAAAGGTCGAGCTACAGCCCAGCGCGCCATATACCACCCGGCCTCCTGCCTGCTAGCATAAATTCAAATCCCCAGAAAACAAATAAACAAACATGCTGGCAATTCAGAACAGGTCCAACAGTTACCAAAATGTCTTATATAATATGTTTGGCACAATAAACTTGTAGATGGCAAATATTGACCAAGATATTTATAGATTAGATTAGCAGCAACAGGCAATGCGTACCTTACGGAGTAAGGGCAGAGAAAAGAGGCCGGGTGGTGTACGGCGCAGCTCCTTCGCGCATCCGCTACGGTAACCGCACTTGGACATGACAGGCCAAAAACGCAAACTGTAACAGCGGTCTCATAAAAAAACAAAGTACAAGTGCACCACCTAGTGGTCGCTCCCTTACATATGCATGGTTTAAAATTGTAAATCCTCGCGCATCGCCATCGTGTACAGTAAAACCGACCACAACCACCCTGAGGTAATATGCAGACAGCCGTAAACAAACTGCAAAAGCTGTAAACCAAACTGCACATGCGCGAACACAGAGCCCACATCAGGTACTTCCACCCACATTGGGTACCCACACAGCCTACCATTCGGCTTCAGCAGCAACAAGATAGCTGATGCTCTGGCGAATTTATATTTTGGTGAGTCAAACCTTCTTGTTGGTTGTCAACTTTAGGTTTTCATTAAAATAAACTCTAAATATGTCAAAACAGCAAGCTGTTAAACTTTTAAGCCACTACATTTGTTAGCAATGTTAAGTTGTAGGCTAATTTGTTTGGTAAGATAGAGATAGCTTTCAACTGTATTGTTCTCTTTATTGCAGACAGTGAATAAATGAGAACTACTGCAAACTTTAGTGGTTTATGATTTTTTTCTGTTTGAAAAAGGTTTACCAGTAATCATTTGTGTGCTTGGATGGTAGAGTAGAAGTAGAAGTTCTTTATTGTCATTACAGGTACAGTGAGATAGTTGAGGATGTAGTACGCTATATTTAAAGTTTTATATGAAAATAGACACCCCCTCTATTTAAAAAAAAAAATATTTCTAATGTCTTTTATTTTGGGTGCAATTCACACTCCGACCAATAGATGGTGCTGTTAGCGCTACTGTGGGTACTAGAGGGACACAGCGCAGGCGCGGCTTCAGAATTAAACAAGCTGTGGCCAGACTAACCAACTGTCTCCTCTTCGTCTATCCACAGGTACGATTAAAAAGTTATTTTATTAACTCAGACTTGGTCCAAACGTTGTAGTTGGTTGTGTAAAGGTTTTGAACCAACTGTGAAAGTTTGAAAGAGTGTTTGATTAACGTTAGCAATGTACTTTTTTTTTTTTACTGCCTCATGCAGTCCCGTTTGTAATGTCCGCCATGTTCAGTATTAAATAGTAAGTAGTAGTAACGTATTTCAAGCTATATTTAAGTAAGGTCAGTGGTGGGCCGTCAGGGCCTGCAAGGCCTTCTCTGCTGGCCTAAAAAAATATCTGAATCACAGACTGATGTTAATTATATTTTGTCCATGAATACTTATTAAATAATTCCAGATGGTCTGTCCTTCCCTTCATTGCCTTTACCCTGGTTGTGCTGCTTCCAGACATGTATTTTCATATTAAAGCGTTTAACCAATCACATTTCAGCCACCATTTGTTTCCAGGCAGGGACAACGTCAAAGAAATCTGCCTGGAGGCCTTCACAATCAGTTCTGCGGGCCCTCTAGTTAAAAAAATAAGTGTCGATGAAACTATTGCTTCAGCCAATCAGATTTTGAGTTGGCGACACCAAGGCCTTCTAGCAGGCCTACAGTAACGTCAGCGTATTCACACCCTTTGATTGGCTAGTCAGAGAGCGAACTAGCCGGAGCTAGCAAACTGCATCTGTAGCGAGCTACACGGACAGAAATATAGTTGTGTTGATTTAATAGCTGTTTTTTCAACCCACAATGACTGAAGGAGGAGAAGAAATTGATTTGGACATTGTTAAGAAAAGTCGGGCAAGCCTGTCACAACTGGGAAAAGGATTTGTCCGTCACTTTCAGTCCACTAACTACGAGCGGTACCCCTGGCTCACAGGCTCTGAGGAACACAGCAGATTGTATTGCTGGGAGAGCGTGTTATTTGCCTCTGATACCGTTGAGCGAGAGAGAAGCCGATACGAGGAACTCTACAAGGCCGCTGAACGCAGCGGTTGGCTGGTTTAGAGGTGCACAGGAGGAAGCGCAGTCCTCGCAGCGTATGCGACAAGACACGATCCACGCACGGTGTCCACGCCGTACAAGAGGAGATGCGGCGCACACAGTATGGGAGGAGGTGCGGGGTGCGCGGATCACTGCATATACTTGGCTGCAGTGCTTTATGGAAAGGTTTTCGGACCATGAGTGAGGAAAACGTGTTCAATATATAATTCTACCCCTGAGCAGTGTGCTGAGGCCCTTATGTGTAAATTGGTTTTATGTATCAATGTATCTAGATTGTGCCATCTATTGGCAAGCGCTAGAATTGCAGGGAATATAAAACTTGCCTAGTTTTATTAAGGTTCATTCAAGTTTGGTGCGGTGCCCCCTTTCTTTATGTCAGAGCAACTGCCTCTCAAAATTCCTGTGCACGTCCCTGCACCCCGGGTTTGTTTCTTCAGTAAAGGCATTTATTGTGGCTACACGCGTTATCTATCTGCGATGCAACGGCCCTTTATACTGCATTTCTGCATAAGATTGTTTTTACAGCCATAAAATAGTTATTGATAAGTGGATCGATTCAGACGTAGCATTACTGAAGGCCTAGATGTGAAATGCATGGCCTGCCACTGAGTAAGGTAAATTGCTAAAGTGCTTTGTAACATGTTCAAGTCAATTTATACCCTTTTGAGAACAGATATTGCTCAAATCCAAGTGTAAGGCAGTCGCCATTTGTATTGTTCTTGTAGTTTAAGCCTCGTGAGTTTTGCCGCCATACGCAGGCGCTTTTCCTTTCATGTGTCCGACCCGCTTGTGTGTGTGAGAGAGAGAGAGAGCAGTAGGAGAGAAACAGACAAGAGTTCAAGAGTAAAAGTGTAGTTAACGCACTGTAGTAATGGAATAAAAACAGATATGGTAAAGAGTGATGTATGTATGTGTATTATTTTATGTTTAACTATATGCATTTATTTGTACTTATTTTATGGTCTATTTTGGTCTTTAAGTGAATTTACATATTTTATTGTCTATTACTATGTACTTATTTCTTTATTTATGAACATTTATTAATTTTATGATTTTTTGAGAGAATGAGCCAACTGAACTGAATTGAATATTTGAATGATTGTGAGAATTAAACAAGCTGTGGCCAGACTAACCAACTGTCTCCTCTTCGCTTATCCACAGCAACACACCTTTAGGCTACACAGTCTAACCCTAGCTGTGTGCCACTTGCTACCGCCCAGCTTTCCCCTAGGGCTGGCGCCGGTAACAAGGACAGCCCACAGATGCAAAGAAGTGTAGAAGAGTAAATAAATTAAGCAATAGTTATGATGCACAACAGTAAATGCAATCTTCTAAACAAAATGTACAAATCAGGTTGGTATTTTCAATAAGGCTATGATGGGTAATAAGGTACAACAATGAGTCACGTGACACAGCCGTATGGCACAGACTCCACAGTAATTTAAGTCCAATTTAACCACTCTCAGTCCAGAAAATGCAGCCACCTGCAGGAGAATTTTGTGTATTGCCTTGTTGCCAATTGATGTTTATTTAAGCAGCCTTCACTGAACAAGGATGGCGGCAACTCTTGGGCCCTGAAGGTAACATATGGCCCCTTAATGGCCCCTGTTTTAGAAAAATCTTAGAACCGTTACTGATAGTAAAATATTATATATTTAACTCCAGGTTTGACTTTAAAACAAATTTACAAAAATGACAAAGAATTACAATTATTTCAAAAATAAGAGACATATTTTTTGTTTTGTTTTGAGCTCAGTTTTTAACATCACGGTTTCCCCTTGGAGACTGTGATGCCCGGGCTGCACCTTTGGCTCCTCAAACCACTCCTCCTGTTAAACTGCACTGAGACTTTTGACCAAAACCCACCATGGAAATGTTGCTACAGAAAAACTTGAATTTCCCTCAGGATATCTCTTGCTTTCTGTCTTGTAACTCTCACTTGAGACTTCTGGCTTATACGCTCATCAAATATTACATAAAGCAATCACGCAGTAACTATCCATCTTACTGGTGAGATTTCTACAAACATAAATAGGACACATACATTGAAGAATGGGACGTACAGTACACACTTTAAAATCAAATGTTTTATGGTTACTCGTTTTAAACTGAGATAACAATTGAATCAAATATAATTAACAACCCATGAAACTTTATATTTAGACTAGCTCCACACAAGGCCAAGCATGTGCCAAAAGGTCTAAGCTATGGTCCTCATAAAAAACACTGATGTGCATCCATGAAATCCTACTTTATATATGCATTTAGAGGTTACAAATACATTATTGCAGGTAAACACAATGTATGTTTTTATCACAAGACAGTTACAGCTGAATTTTTTAAAAATAGAAATAAGTAACAGTATAAAAAAACTTAGTAAATAACTAAAATAAGCATTGTCATATACTTTTGATAAGCCCTTTTTGATAATATAGTTAATAAAAGTGCTTGAGTGGAATAGGAACACAGACAAGACGAGATAGAACCAGAAGAAGGAATGAAAACTCCGATCCCAGTCATTTTAGGCTGGCGACCATTTTGGAAAACGTTGGCGTGCGCGTTCAAAATACACAGACACAAGAAGAAACCAAATATGTGTGTGATGTGATGTCCAGTGTAGTCAGGACAATAATGCAGGCACTTCTTTAGAATGGGAGGTGTTATACTCTTATATAAAAGGTTTAGTTGAGTCTGGCTCACTCGTCTTGTGGCTCTTCATTCTGCTTCTTGGGCAACTGCAACACTGTATATTAGTGCTGCCGCGATTATTCGACGTTGTCGACGTAATCGAATATGAAAATGAGTCGACTACAATTTTTTTGGTCGAATATTCGCCTTTATTTATTTTTGGTCTCAAACGGCTCGTCCAGAGACCTTTCGCTTGCCTGAGATCAGGTATTTCCCCTCCACACCACTAGTAGTACTACACTCGAGGCGGACACCGGTGCTGCTGACAGCGGCTACATCCGGGGTTGACGCCGAGGTGGCTAACCTAGGCTTCACCAAAGGCTAACAGCAGTGGTATATAATGGCACCGCCAAAGAAAACAAACTTGAGGAAGTATTTGCCGTGCGCACTCTGCTGGCTGGTCTCTCTCTTTCTCTCTTCCCCCTTCCCCCGATTTGAGCATTTGAGAAAATGCCAGCGGCCGGAGTCGGACCAAGACCTAAAGCCTCGAAAGTCTGGGAATACTTTCGGACAGTTGGTGATAGAGTGGTTTGTACACTCTGTAAGACTTCTTTGGCTTATCACGGGAGCACGACCACGATGCATGAGGTATTGAGAATACCGTTGCAATATGCTGCTCGTGCATACTCGTTAAATTGTGTGTGCATATCGTTGTTTAACATTGTGGAATGAGCACACACAACAGACATAACAGCAATAACCTTTGCAACTCGCACACACAAGGTAACCTCCCGGGAAAATCTAACACACCCACTTGTGTGTGTTAGAACCGCTTGTTTTTTTTAAATAATTAGTCGTTTAGATTAGTCGACTGTCGGAGCTTGCGCTGCTTAGATATAGCACGGGAGCCTTTTAATAACTCCCGGGGTGGGAGCTCAGTTTATACTTCTGAGAATAATCCTATTGCTGATGTTTTATTGTTAACTAATTAGTCTTATTATAGGATTACCAGGGATGGAGTTTTTAGATTCTCGAAATACCTGTATGATAATTTAATTTGCCCTATGACCTCTTTTATCATGCCAAGTACTACGCCCTGTCCACCCTACGCTCACAATCTACTCACATAGGTCATTCGACAACATAAACCATGCTAATATTCTCACTGATAACTCTGATCTCTGTTACCTTTGGATCATATCCCCTTTTTTATATCCTGTACCTTTTATTATCACTGATTAAATTATTTTTAAATACCTTTGATTTCACCACTAATTACTTTAACCTTTTTTATTTTATATCATATTAAACTGATATTGATATTGCCACTTAATTTACCCTAATTGACACTGACAGCCACTTTAACAGAATGAGTCTTGCTGAGATTACCACCAACCCCTGACCTTTCGATCATCTTAAAGTTACAGTTGCAATTATTTTAATCTTTCTCAGTTCTGAATCATACCTGGCTTAATACCAATAAACAATTCAATACTTAACCCATAATCAGAATAACTGACCTTATATTTAATCTTTCTCAATTCTGAATCATACCCTAAATTAATACCAACAAACAATTCAATACTTAAACCATAATCAGAATAACATCAACAATGATTCAAAGCTTAGACTACACAGTTAATCAGCATTAATATTGCTACTCTCTCATGTAAATTCATACTCACACTGTCTCAGATGTGACGACCACGAGGATGTGATGTGTGTGGAAACTCTGGATATGATGTCTCACCAGACAATGAACACAGATGAAATCAATTCAGGGAGCAAATACTCATTTCAAGAAATATTTATTTCCCTTACACAAGATAAACATCTGGTCGTCTGAGAGGTCTTACCGATTTCTTAAGGTGTTCTAAAAGATGAAGTGAGAGTAAATGACCAAGCTTTTAGTTAAGAGATTTAGAACTTTTTACGAAGTTCACAGCAAAACATCAAGGTCCTCTGTCCACTACTCGGTTGCACCTAACCGTTAGGTTATTCAGACTAATTTAGGTTGTCCAGAAATGCAACTTTTCGTGAAAACACACTTCACCCAATAGAGCTCACCTCACCCCAAAAACCAAGGGCAATTACCTTACCGGGCCAATTGCCTGTACATCAGAGGTACAAATGGCAAAAGGCCGAAGACTATTCTCAGACTCCAGCTTTTATTGAGCCCCGCGCCGGTAAACACCCACCGGTCCTTAGGCTCAACCAATTAAATTTTACAAATACAAATCAATGCCTTATTTGTCTTTTTAGACTCAACCAATCACAAATTAAACATCTTTCATGGCATTACATCATTAGTCACATGTCACAGGTTTCAGGTGGTTTTCTTCAACGGATTCAGTCTAGACTTCTTGTTGGTTTTCATTCAAGTAAGATTACTTTGTGGTTAACACCTCTGCTTGTCTTTAGCTTATGCATGCAAAAACTACAAAAGGGTTCAAAAATTCAGTTACAATATGCATAATATAAAATCAGAAGATGAAATAAAAATGAATAATAAAAAATGAATAAAACAATAAAATGAATAATGAATTTAATTCATGAGTAATAAAATGTACAATAAAATGAATTAACAATAAAATGAATGAACAATAAAATGAATTATCAATAAAATGAATGAACAATAAAATGAATTAACAATAAAATGAATTATCAATAAAATGAATGAACAATAAAATGAATTAACAATAAAATGAATTACATCATGAGATCTCACAATTATCATTAATGGAATCAAAACAGAAAAATATAAAACTCAAAATAAAATAACTTTTCCCTTTTGGTCATTCGTCAGAAAGAAGGAAATATAAAAATCTCATTCACACCTCATAACATCGACTAATCGAAAAATTAGTCAAGAGATTAATCGTTAGAAAATTAGTCGTTAGTGGCAGCACTACTGTATATACACTTCTTCACACGCTCTATGGTAGAACAAATTTCTAACGTCATTTAAAAGGCACAAATTATAATATTTTCTGATCTATAAGTTACACATACAGTACATACCTGTTGACCTCTGTATTTAAGGTGCACTAGAGAACTGTTCTGGTGGAGGGTCCTACATCAGTGTGGCTTCAAAAATAACACAAAATTTGCCTGAAAACTTCCACAGTATGGCAGTAAACCTCTCATTTTCACGGTAACAAGCAGGTGCCACTGTAAACCAAGTTACTGCTCAGGTCTGTGGAGAGGCAACCCTGCACATTGGAAGCATTTTTCAGCAGTAAAAACACTTGTAGTTGTGATACATGTGATACCGTGGAAACTTTCTGTATGAGGATGGTACACTGGACCCTATAACAGGATGTATGTCTCGAGAGGTTTTTGTCAGTACACAGCCCGTATCTCATTAATTCTGGAGTGTGGAGTCTTCCTCATTCTTCTGATTTAATGTGCACGTTCATATGATTCAGTCCTGAGCTCAAGTCCTGGGTTCATCCTGGTTTAATCTCTGCTTTTAGGCCCTGGCTGTAAATCATCCTCCTATCTCTTGATTCGGACTAGTCGGTTTTAAACTTTCTGATTTTTATCCTGGATTAGTCGTTTCTGGTTCAATCTGGGTTTAGTAATTTTTGGTTTAGTTCTGGTTTACACCTCTTGATTTACACTAATTGGTTTTAGTCCTGGTTTAGCCCTGGTTTAGTCCTGGTTTAGTCCTTTCTGGTTTAATCCAGGTTTAGTCCTTTCTGGTTTAGTTCTGGTTTACCCCTCTTGATTTAGCCTAATTGGTTTTAGTCCTGGTTTAGTCCTGGTTTAGCCCTAGTTTAGCCCTGGTTTAGTCCTGGTTTAGTCCTGATTTAGTCCTGGTTTAGTCCTGGTTTAACGCTGGTTTAGTCCTGGATTAGCTCTGGTTTAATCCTGGTTTAGTCCTGGTTTAGTCCTGGTTTAGTTCCGGTTTAGTCTTGGTTTAGTCCTTTCTGGTTTAATCCAGGTTTAGTCTTTTCTGGTTTAGTTCTGGTTTACACCTCTTGATTTAGCCTAATTGGTTTTAGTCCTGGTTTAGTCCTGGTTCAGCCCTGGTTTAGTCCTGGTTTAACCCTGGTTTAACCCTGGTTTAACCCTGGTTTAGCTCTGGTTTAATCCTGGTTTAGTCCTGGTTTAGCCCTGGTTTAGTCCTGGTTTAGCTCTGGTTTAATCCTGGTTTAGCCCTGGTTTAGCCCTGGTTTAGTCCTGGTTTAGTCCTGGTTTAGTCCTGGTTTAGCCCTGGTTTAGCCCTGGTTTAGCCCTGGTTTAGTCCTGGTTTAGTCCTGGTTTAGCCCTGGTTTAGCCCTGGTTTAGTCCTGGTTTAGCCCTGGTTTAGCCCTGGTTTAATCCTGGTTTAGCCCTGGTTTAGTCCTGGTTTAATCCTGGTTTAGCCCTGGTTTAGTCCTGGTTTAACCCTGGTTTAACCCTGGTTTAACCCTGGTTTAACCCTGGTTTAGCTCTGGTTTAATCCTGGTTTAGTCCTGGTTTAGCCCTGGTTTAGTCCTGGTTTAGCTCTGGTTTAATCCTGGTTTAGCCCTGGTTTAGCCCTGGTTTAGTCCTGGTTTAGTCCTGGTTTAGTCCTGGTTTAGCCCTGGTTTAGCCCTGGTTTAGCCCTGGTTTAGTCCTGGTTTAGTCCTGGTTTAGCCCTGGTTTAGCCCTGGTTTAGTCCTGGTTTAGCCCTGGTTTAGCCCTGGTTTAGTCCTGGTTTAGCTCTGGTTTAATCCTGGTTTAGCCCTGGTTTAGTCCTGGTTTAATCCTGGTTTAGCCCTGGTTTAGTCCTGGTTTAATCCTGGTTTAGCCCTGGTTTAGCCCTGGTTTAGTCCTGGTTTAATCCTGGTTTAGCCCTGGTTTAGTCCTGGTTTAGCCCTGGTTTAGCCCTTACCTCACATAAAATGCAGATCTTTTCTCCACGTCTTTATGAGCCATGTTTATGAGCCATGATCACTTCTGTTTACATCTGCTTCCTTCATCTTTTACGCATGCGCTTTACACCACTTCTCCAAAACGCACATTTCTCATATTTTTTACCCCAGTCCTTCTATTAACTGCCCCAAACCCTGCACCAGAACACCATTCCCCTCTACGTCCCTCACTCTGCTCCTTCCGCGGCCCATGCGCCCCGTCCCCCGGCCTCTGCGCGTACCTCCACCCGGGCTTTGGCCAGTCCCTGCAGTTTCTCTGGGTCCACGTCGTAGGCCGCGGCGCTCTGGAGGAGGCTGAGCAGGACCAGCAGCCACATGTCTCCGGCTTCTCCGCGTGTGTCCCACCGGCACCGGGACATGAGCGTGGAGTAGGCTGAGTGAATAGGCCTAATCATGTTTCCTCAGGGCACTGTTCTATTGTAACAAAATATAAAATGTCTATCTGATGTGTGGGGTTTAAAGCTGCAAGTGTCTTTTCTTCTTTTTTCACTTTGTGTTTTTATTGTTTAAAAATACCATGAGTGTGGTATCCCCTCCATAGATCTGACCTGTAAGTTGGTCTGGTGTCCCCACTACTTCATGGAAATGATGCCAAAACAAACCACAGAACACCAAGCAAACAAATACTATCTTCAGGTGAGGCCCCTAAACACAAAAGTCACACAGGCCTACTGTATCACATCAGCAGCTCTGTCCGTCTCTGTCTGTCTTTGTCTCTGTCTGGCTCTGTCTCTCCACCATTTCTTTTCTTTCTTAACAGCGTTTCTGTTTTTAATCGGAGACCTACTGTGCTTTTTCAGATTTTTTATAATCAAACCAGAACATATGTAGATTCATTTGTTTATTTTAAAGGCACAATATGTAACTTTCTAAAATAAAAGCATGTTGTTGTTGTTTTTCATTCTGGGTGTTTTTATTGCACTGCACATGTGTCCTTACTGTCAGAAGGGGTTCATTTCTGCAAACCTGACTTTTTGGCTTCCAATAATAATAATCTATTATTATTATTACTGTTATATTTAATACATTGACATGACATTGTGACAAGTAAACAGCAAATCCCTCATACCTCCCTCCCCACCCTTCCCCTAATGTCCCCCGCTTGGGTCCTCTACCAGAGGCCTGGGAGCTTGAGAGTTCTGCACAGTATCTTTGCTGTTCCCAATACTGCGCTTTTCTGGACTGAGATGTCCTTTGTCCTTCCTGGGATCTGCTGCAACCACTCATCCAGTTTGGGGGTCACAGCCCCGAGTGCTCCGATCACCACGGGCCCCACTGATGACTTTACCTTCCAGGCTCTCTCCAGCTCTTCCTTGAGCCCCTGGTGTGTGTGCATGTGTGTGTGTGTGTGTGTGTCTGTGTGTGTGAGCATTTTATAGAATCAGGTTTTCCATAGAATGCTGAAAATGTCCAGGCGGAGTAGGAAATGAATCACTTTGCCTAGGACAGCGTTCTCCAGCCTGGAGTTCAGGAGATACAGGAGCTCTCCACCCTCTTCCAAGCAGCTCACCAAGGGACTTCTGAATTATACCATTGTGCTGAATAACATTTAATTAACCAACATTTGGTTAATTACATGACAAAGATGCTTCACAGAGCATTATTCATTCACTCCACACTCCGTGGTGGTAAACTACTGTTGTAGCCACAGCTGCCCTGGGGCAGACTGATGGAAGCGAGGCTCCAATCTGCACCATTGGTCCCTCTGACCACCACCAACACACACACCACTTTCATACTAGGCAATGTGGATGAAGTGTCTTGCCTAAGGACACAACGACTGGCGCTCCCCTGTGGCACCTGGAATTCCCAGTTGTCTCTCATCCAAGTACTAACCAGGCCCAGCCCTGCTGAGCTCCTGAGATCTGACAGGACCAGGCTTTGACAAGCTGGTATGACCATGACGGTATGTTTTCTACTTATTAATAACTTTTTGTTTACTACTTAGTAGTGCAGTAGTGATTCTTGGTTTTCTGAACAACTGAACATCTCAAACATGACGTGGTGAAGGCCAGGTTCTCTCCAGCAGTTCGGAATGTTTGTGCTCACAATAAAGGTCACGATTGCGGACACTGCAAAATTATCCAGAAAAAACAACCCCCAACCTGCAAATCTGACAAGTCGACTATAAGCTTGTGTCCTTCCACTGAGTTTTTCCTCTCCATCCTTTAAACTTTCAAGAACGTCAAAGAATTCATCCTCACCCTCTATGTCTTCTGCATGGTCTTGTCCTAAACCAGTGCCCCTCTCATCAGAACTTTCAGAATTGGCCGATGTCTCAGAATCATTGGGTTGTGGGTTGGTGCTGTTATGATCAAGTTTTTCCTCTCCACTGTCTAAACGTTCAAGAGCATCAAAGAATACTTTTTCACTCTCACCTTCACTGTTTAAACGTTCAAGAGCGTTAAAAAACCCTTGTTCACTCTCACCTCCATTGTCTAAACTTTCAAGAGTGTCAAGGATATGACCATTCTCTGAACAACGTAACAGAGTGGTGTGTGATTCTACTGTGCAGTTTTCAGATGCTATATTGGTTTCATTTCTCTGGAAAGTATCTGGAGTAGCTGTATTCTGCTCAGTAGACTTGACCTGCAGAATGCCTTGGGATGCTGCGATGAGCTGCTGTATGTAACTGAATGATAGTCCTGACACTTTGGACAGTCTGTCTATCTCCACATCATTAAATGTAGGGACCTTAACGCTTTCAGATGACGCTGTGCAGACATAAGCCTCGTTATTGGATTCAACAGTGTTTCCTATTGAAGAAAGATCACTGACGCCCACTGGATTCAATGTTTCAAGTTCCTCTTGGGTATTGTCCTGCTCATCTGTATTTAACAAAATGGGCTCTTCATGGAGTTTGACTAAGTCAGTACTGTCAATGTCAGGTGAAAAAGCATAGATGGTTTCATTTAAACTTGAAGTAAAATGATCCTCGAGTTGGTGTGTCTCAGATTGGAGCTCTTGGACCTGGTGACGGTGGTATTTGTAGAATGTGATCTGCTGCTCCCTTAGGTGCTCCACACTTGCATTCATCTCCCTGTGGAGTTGGATGATGTCAGCTTCGACCTGTGAATCCTGTTCAGGTGGATTTCTGAGTGCATTTTGCAGCCTTTCAAGCTCAACCACTGACGCTTCCCTTGCTTGGATTTCTGCTTGTAAGTAATTGTTTTGGGATGTGAGTTTGGCGACCTTATCAATGTAGACAGTCTCTCTACTCGCCATGGACTTCACAGCAGCTTGAAGTTTGCATATCATGTTTTCTTTTGACTGAATTATGGATGTCGACTTGTTAAAAGTTGTCTGCTGCAACTTCTTTGCCTGCTGCATTTGGACTAGTGTTTCCTCCATGTTGGATATCGCTCTTTGGGCCTCGTGCTTTGAGGCTTGGATAGAGCTCAAGACGTGCTCCTGGACATGGAGAAGGTCACATTTCGTTTCCTTTTCAGGGAGCACTGTGCTCTGTGAGGTCCTACTGGAACCTGCTCCCTCTCTCCCTGTCATTTTAGCCAAATGTCAGTGAAACTATTTGGTGCACAGGAATGATCCATTACTACTAACTGTATAAAGTAACTGAAGTACCTTTGCAAGCTTTGTTATATTTGTATGTATGCGTTACATTTTGCTTTCTAGAAACTCGCTGAGTGTTCCTCTGTTAAATACCCTGAGCAAAAATGATTTTCATAGGCCCGCTACATACTCCTTTGACGTCCATGTTCTTTATGTTTATGACATTAAAGGCTTTGTGACATCACTAAGCAACAGTGCATCACATCGTAACCCTTGAAGAATTCTGAACCTTTCAGTTCCACTGGAGAAAATTCTAGAATGTCATAATCCCAGAGGGGAGACACTTTCTCTAGTGGTGTTTTCAGATTCTAGAATGTAATGATGTCATACCCCAGATGGGGTCAAGAGACAAATTTTCCCAATTTATTATTTAGGAGCTTTTGCTTATTTTGTTTATTCTAAAACGTGTTTATTATTTGTGTTTATGTCAATTAGTTTACTCATTTAGTTTTGTTAATTAGTATAATGTATTTTTCCCATGTTAATAATATTTGTTTAGTCTAATTTGTTTTGTCTAATTTGCTATTATGTACCTTAGCACCATTTCTGTTTTAATCTGTGGGGCACCTGGATGATAAAGAGGTGCTACAGCAGGACCAGAGTGCACCTGGGTGGGCCTATGGTTTTTACCAGTCAGCAGGAGAGGCAGCAGGTGTGGGCCTGAACATGTGTGCTTGTCATTTGCCTGTTAAAAACCTGGAATACAGCAACCACATAATGTTTAAATTTTTTAAACTATGTAATAAACAGGTGTATTAATATACGTTTTTTCTTCTTCCCACTTCTTTTTGAGAAATGTGCTTTTCTGTTGTTTACAATGTATAGGATTATTGTTTCCCTCTTGGCACAAACTCGAAATAAAAACAAATCCACATTCTGATTTTGTTTGTTTTTATACGCCCGTTGTAAGACGGGACGCATTATGGTATGGCGCTGTCCGTCCGTCTGTCCGTCTGTCCGTCTGTCCGTCTGTCCGTCTGTCCGTCTGTCCGTCTAAATCTTGGTAAATGCACCTTTGGATCTGGACATTGAGTTTGCTTGACTTTAGTGCGTAAACCTCATCCTCATGGTGCCCATAGGTGATTATTTGAGTTTTGTTTGAATGCTTGGTTGGCAGTTTGAATCCCGCTCTCAACATAAACATCATTGGTGAGCGGTCAGATCCACTGACCCACAGGTTGGTGGTTTGATTCCAGGTCACACAGATGAATGCTGTTGTTGTGTCTTTGGGCAAGACGCTTAACCCACCTTGCCCCTAGTGTCTGCGTACACTGGTGTGAGAATGGGTGACTGGTTCATTGGTGTAAAGAGCTGAGTGCCTTGAAGGTAGAAAAAATGTGACCATTTATCAGCACAAATGTTGAACCTTATCATCTCTATTATTGACTAGATCAAAGAACTCACTATTATTACAATAAAAATCTGAATTTTACCCATTTTTATTTTAGCTCTGTCTGTATTCAGTATTGCTGGCCTATAGAATGGTGTGATGTCATCTGAAAGACAGCAGCTGACTGTATGATGCACTCATAAGAAATACCCAAAAGGAAAACACACATATGTTGAACTGGAGCATCTCACTCACAAGATTATAACAGAAATGTGCATTTTAATTATACTCATTTTAGCTGCTCTCATTTGTGTAAATATTACTGGCCATAAGAATGCTGTGATGATGATCTGAAACTCTAGTCCTCTTTCTTCAAATGACTGTTTTTACAATAGGCTTGTACTGATCTGTCCATGATTCAGGTTGTTGGATTGATATGACAGGCCATACAGTATATTTGAACAGTAAAATATTATATATTTAACTCCAGGTTTGACTTTAAAACTAATTTACAAAAATGACAAAGAATTACAATTAAATACAAAAAAATAAGAGACATATTTTTTGTTTTGTTTTGAGCTCAGTTTTTAACATCACGGTTTCCCCTTGGAGACTGTGATGCCCGGGCTACACCTTTGGCTCCTCAAACCACTCCTCCTGTTAAACTGCACTGAGACTTTTGACCAAGACCCACCATGGAAATGTTGCTACAGAAAAACTTGAATTTCCCTCAGGATATCTCTCGCTTTCTGTCTTGTAACTCTCACTTGAGACTTCTGGCTTATACTCTCATCAAATATTACATAAAGCAATCACGCAGTAACTATCCATCTTACTGGTGAGATTTCTGCAAACATAAATAGGACACATACATTGAAGAATGGGACGTACACACTTTAAAATCAAATGTTTTATGGTTACTTGTTTTAAACTGAGATAACAATTGAATCAAATATAACTAACAACACATGAAACTTTATATTTAGACTAGCTCCACACAAAGCCAAGCATGTGCCAAAAGGTCTAAGCTATGGTCCTCATAAAAAACACTGATGTGCATCTATGAAATCCTACTTTATATATGCATTTAGAGGTTACAAATACATTATTGCAGGTAAATAAAATGTATGTTTTTATCACATGACAGTTACAGCTGAATTTTTTAAAAACAGAAATAAGTAACAGTATAAAAAAACTTAGTAAATAACTAAAATAAGCATTGACATATACTTTTGATAAGCCCTTTTTGATAATATCATTAATAAAAGTGCTTGAGTGGAATAGGAACACAGACAAGACGAGACAGAACCAGAAGAAGGAATGAAAACTCCGATCCCGGTCATTTTAGGCTGACAACCATTTTGGAAATCGTTGGCGTGCGCGTTCAAAATACACAGACACAAGAAGAAACCAAATATGTGTGTGATGTGATGTCCAGTGTAGTCAGGACAATAATGCAGGCACTTCTTTAGAATGGGAGGTGTTATACTCTTATATAAAAGGTTTAGTTGAGTCTGGCTCACTCGTCTTGTGACTCTTCATTCTGCTTCTTGGACAACTGCAACAAAACAGAATATATATCAAATAAGTATAAAAACCTGCACCAATTTAGGTTAGAAACATGTCCTCCTTTTGGCCTGGTTGTACCTTTGAGATGTGACTCCTTCGGTTGTCTCTCCCCTCTTTATTTTCTGCTCGTCTGCAAGTACAAAGTTACACTGTGAGAAGAGAATCGACAGTAGTATTAACTATTGGTGTGTGTGTATGTGTGCATGTCTGTGTGTGTGTGGGTGTGCATGTGTGTGTGTGTGTATGTGCATGTGTGTGTGCGTGTGTGCGTGTGTGTGTGTGTGTGTGCATGTGTGTGTGTGTGTGTCTGTGTGTGTGAGCATTTTATAGAATCAGGTTTTCTATAGAATGCTGAAAATGTCCAGGCGGAGTAGGAAATGAATCACTTTGCCTAGGACAGCGTTCTCCAGCCTGGAGTTCAGGAGATACAGGAGCTCTCCACCCTCTTCCAAGCAGCTCACCAAGGGACTTCTGAATTATATCATTGTGCTGAATAACATTTAATTAACCAACATTTGGTTAATTACATGCCTGTTACTATTGTATATGTATCTGTTTGTGCACTAATAAATGGACAATGGTTTATCTTATATCGGCATCTAACTGTAGCCAAAGGCTTGCCTCTTTCTTATAATCGTCTCAATTTTTTACAGACACTAAAATGAGTATTTCTCTGGCACTTTTGTTTTGTAAAGGTAGCTCACCAGAGGAAAAAGGTTGGAGACCCTGGCCTAGAATATTAATTAATCTAGTATTATAATATTAAATTTTTATATAGCGCTTTTTTGGACACTCAAAGACGCTTCACATTATTCATTCACTCCACACTCCGTGGTGGTAAAATACTGTTGTAGCCACAGCTGCCCTGGGGCAGACTGATGGAAGCGAGGCTCCAATCTGCACCATCGGTCCCTCTGACCACCACCAACACACACACCACTTTCATACTAGGCAATGTGGGTGAAGTGTCTTGCCTAAGGACACAACCACTGGTGGTGGCACCTGGAATTTCCAGTGGTCTCTCATCCAAGTACTAACCAGGCCCAGCCCTGCTGAGCTCCTGAGATCTGACAGGACCAGGCTTTGACAAGCCGGTATGACCACGACGGTATGTTTACTACTTATTAATAACTTTTTGTTTACTACTTAGTAGTGCAGTGGCGATTCTAGGTTTTCTGAACAACTGAACATCTCAAACATGATGTGGTGAAGGCCAGGTTCTCTCCAGCAGTTCAGAATGTTTGTGCTCACAATAAAGGTCACGATTGCGGACACTGCAAAATTACCCAAAAAAACAACCCCCAACCCGCAAATCTGACAAGTCGACTATTGTGACACACAGTAATGTGTATTCACATTATGTTTTATTTTTGTATGTATTGAGAAAGTCTAACTTGAGCATTTAAGTAGTTGCAATTACACCCTCCCGCCCATGAGTGGCGCGTGACTCCGCGAGACGGTATTGTGAGGTCAGAGGCCCTCCTCTCCAATACGGCAGAAGCGAGGCAAAGAGCAACTTCACGATCACCTGTCTCATTCTTTCCCTGTGTTTTACAGGTTTGTAATGAAGTAAAAACCAATTTATATTGTTCATAAACTATTAATAACAAACACAGCTAATTGTGAGAGTATAGATCAGTCCGTAAATACTGTATTTTTGTTGAGTTTGAGCCATGTAAAAAGACGTGAAAAGACAGGTCAAGGCGACAGCACGGTCGCCATTTTGAGTTTAATGTACCGTTATTTTAAGCTCCCGTTTTTGTAACTGAGAATGTTTTAAAAGTGCTCTGACATCGTTTTAAGTGTTAAAGTGTAAAAGACAAGTTCATGGGTTAATAAGTGAAAGTTAAAAAGGTCTCAAGCTAAAGCTAAAAGCCAGCCTAGTACATGGTTGTTACCATGAAATTCATGAGCTGTTAAGATAGCGGTTATATATTAAAAATGCTATGTTAAAAACAGTCCTACTGCAAATGTTAACGTAGATAGTGCATTTTGGTTAAAACTTTAAAATAGTGACATTGGAAAAATGTGAACAATGCTAATGTGAACACATTTCTAATGGAAATGTTTACTGTACATGATTTCGAAAGGGAAAATTGTATACATGATTGTGACTTGTAAACCAAGAAAATGTTGAAAAGCTGAATATTGATGAAAATACATGATCGTATAAATAAATATGGCAGAAGTGAGGCAAAGAGCAACTTCACGATCACCTGTCTCATTCTTTCCCTGTGTTTTACAGGAACATTTAATCTGCCCAACAGGCCCAGAACCTGGGTCTGTTACAGATTCTTGGTGGCCCGTACGGAGATTGGTTCCACGTCAATGGAGCTGATCCTCACTCAACAAACCTGCTGAAGAGCTGACGGACAAGAGACCAAGCAGAGAAGCTGCTATCCACCGAGAGAAGAAGATCTTGCAGAAAAGTGACCTACTGCACGGCTTTGGAGAGTCATCAGGGCTGACACCGTGAGGAAAAACCTGGTGTGGAACATCAGGAAAAGTCTGCTCACACTGCTGTCTGATCAACTCTTCCAAATAGTTTTAAATGTGGGTGCTGGAACAGGCAAGGATCCAGAGTTGTCAAGCGGAGATGCAGAAGGCTGATTCGAGTACCTCAGCTCCTTCATGTACAGAACAACTTTGTTAGAAGATGAGGACAGGAGGATGGGTGAGCTGTTAGCTTTAAAGGACATGGTAGACGACCTCTCGTGCCCACCCAGTGGTGAGATAGCTGTCATTGAGACCACTGGGGGACCCTCACCACAGGTTCTTGCCCCACCTCCTTCATTTGAGAGCCAAGAGCAACACATTTTGCAACAAGCCATGGACAATAGTAGTGCCAGTGTTGGTTTGTCAGCCGATGATGTCCTCAAGATGATTTCAGGCTATGAGAAGGTTAGCAAAACGTTGCAAGGTTTAGTAGTAAACCCCACAGTGCAATCTGCTCAAAAGGTGCACACCCCACAAAGTGACAGTGCCAGACCCCATGCCAACCCTGTTGTCTCCCTCCGAGATTTACCTTACCTGCCAAGGCGTGAGTTTAAGGTTCATGGGGTCAGATCGGAGATCACACATCCGACATTAGCTACAACAGTGTCTGTAGGCAGATCGAGGAAGGCATAAAGGAAAACTTCACAGGGTCAGAGATTGTGAGGGGTGTGCTGAAGATTATTAAACCTGGAGATTTCAAAGACATGTTAGTTAACCACTTGCCACCCGCCCGCCGGCGGGCGATTACACAACAAGTCAAGCCAGATATTCACCTTACTTATTTTTCCAATATTGACATGCTATACATCGTTTGAAAGCTTAATTCCTCAGTAAAACAACCATATCATTCATTTTATGCCACACAGCGAGCCCAAAGAGCCATAATTTATAATTCCCGAAAATATTCTAAACATATTTGCGTATTTCTTAACTTTGAGCCGGTTCTCTCGGTCCGAAACGGGTCCAGTCCAGGAATAGCTGTGCTCAATTAGTCCGTAACAGTCCACAGAAAAAGAATATCCAGTTGTTTTTTTCATAAAATAATTCCATGTGGAGAAATAATCCAGAAAATCCGAGTTTGTCTGAATGGATGAGCGGCGCATCTCTCTACTACTCTCGCTCTTGGTCCTTAGCATAGCTAAACGCTTAGCTCCTGTTAGCGGTGTGGGGTATGTTTGTTTTCTCCACACTCTTGGCTGCAAAACAAGCGTATCCAGGCTTCGGTCCAGCTACGGGGCGCCGCACTACAGCTCGGGGAAACAAAAGGAGCGCGTCCAGTTAGCGGCGTTGTGGGACTAATCGACATCTTTTGCACAGCAGCACTTGCGTTTACGTAGGTTTCACCGTGGATACTTTTATGTAAGTTAGCATTGCTAAGAGAGACACTCGTGAACGATCTTCCCTGTTGGCTGGAGCACTATACACTGACTCAGCCGTTTATTGAACATACAAAAAAAAAGAAACGTGATGCGTACATACGTGCGCACTGACGTCATTAACGTCATATATATATTGGATGCTGAACATGGCTTTGCCAAAATAACAAATATGGTTAACACTCCCACTCAAAGACATGTTTACAGCACTTTTCTCTATAGTGCAAAACAAAACAACTCATTTTTTGTACTGTACTCAGTTACAGCATAACTCACAAAACAAAAACATTTCACACACTGGCAGTTTTACATTACTCTCCAAACAAATAACCCATGAATTTCTCAAGTTTTACCTTTGATACTGGTTTGGTAAATACATCAGCTACCATGTCTGCAGTAGAACAGTAAACTACATTAATTTTCTCTTCAGTGTGTGCAGATCGCACAAAGTGGTATTTTATATCCACATGCTTGCTTCTCTGTCTGCATACCGGGTTCTTGGATAATGCTATCGCCCCCTGGTTGTCCTCATAGATTTTGACTGGTAAATGCGGATTACCACCATCCATCCCTTTCAGTAGTTGTACGAGATACATGCTCTCCTGGGTAGCGGCTGCTAGAGCCATGTATTCTGCTTCACAGCTAGATAGTGCCACTGTTGGCTGCTTCCTGCTCTTCCATGATATTACTGCACCAGTTTCAGTTAAGCTGAAACAATATCCAGTGGTGCTTCTCCTGTCCTTTTTGTCAGCTGCCCAATCAGCGTCACTAAACCCCTCAAGCTGTAGGCTCCTCACACATTTTCGGTAGTGTAGTTCCTGATCCATAGTACCCTTTAAGTATCTCAGTAAGTGTTTTGCGGCAGTCCAATGCTGCTGTTTTGGTTCTGCCAAGCTTTGTGATAGCTTACTAACTATCCAGCTCAAGTCGGGTCTAGTACATGTCATAGTGTATATCAAGCTACCCACTATCTCTCTGTAACCTGTTGGATCAATTACATCACCATCACTGTCAAAATGCAATTTCTGCTCAGATGGGGTGGGTCTGGGTTTGCATTCAGACATTCCAAATCTTGCTAACATCTTCTCAATGTGTCTCTTTTGTGTCATTTTGATTTCTCCATCACTGTGTTTAAAATCAATACCTAGGAAGTGTTTAAGTGGACCCATATCCTTCATCTTAAACCTTCTCTTCAGCATTTCTTTCACATCTCTGAGTATGGTGTTACTCGCTGCTATAATTAAATCATCAACCCACACTAACAGTATGACTTTCTCATTCACAGATTCTCTGGTGTAGACACAGTGGTCAGCATCATTTTGCACAAAACCATTTCCTGTTAGGTGATCATGCAGTAACATATTCCAGTTACGGCCGGACTGTTTTAACCCATACAATGACTTGTTGAGTTTACATACAAGTTGTTCACCTGTTTTTGACTTAACCTCAAAACCTTCCGGTTGCTCCATATATACCTCACAGTCCATGGGAGCATGCAAGTAAGCAGTCTTTACATCCATTTGGTGAAGGATAAGATCCTCCTGCACAGCTACCTGCATCAATGCTCGGACAGAGGTCATATTGGCTGTTGGTGAAAATGTCTCTTTATAGTCAGTCCCTTCCACCTGACTGTACCCCTTTGCCACATATCTGGCTTTACAAGTCTCAGATCCATTTGGGCCCTCTTTCACTGCATATACCCAGCGACCTCCCACTGCTTGTTTGCCCCGTGGCAATGGTGTCAGTGTGAAAGTCTCATTTTCAGTTAGGGATTGCATCTCTTCTTTCATTGCATCACCCCACAATTTGGATTTTTCTGAATGGATTGCCTCACTAAACGTTTTAGGTACACCATAGGTCACTCTGTAGAAATAATCCACATTTTCCATTTCATCACATTCTGCTTTACATTGGTACTCTTTCAGGTGTTCTGGAGGCTTTCTCTCCCTCACAGGGTATCTCTGTTCTACCTGCTCTTTCTCTGTACCATCTGCCTGGGTTGGACCTGCCTCGGTTGTCTCCACACTAGGCTCTTTAGTCTCCTCAGACTGTCCCTGACCCTGGCTGACTACCTTTGGGGTTGGATCTCTGTAGCTCTCTGTGTCATCCTCCATGTCACAATTGGTCTGAGTCTGGCTATCTGCGCTGCCCTTGGTGATTGTTTTCACTAGCCTATGTTTTAGGATTTTTCCTGTCTCTGGGTAATAGATATTGTAAGATGGGCTATACTTATCATAGCCAACAAAGATCCCTTTGTTACACCTTGCATCAAGCTTCGTTTTGTCCTGCTTGTACGTGTAGCATTCAGATCCGAATACCTTCATGTTAGATAGATTGGGTGTTTTTCCTGTGAAAACACGGTAAGGTGTCTGTTCTAAACGCTTACTGTAACATCTGTTACGAATCTGAGCTGCTGTTTGCACTGCATATGTCCACAAATTCTTTGGGAGGTTACTCTCCAATAACATGCATCGTGCCATCTCAAATAAGGTTCTCCATCCCCTTTCGGCAGTTCCGTTCTGATGAGGTGAGTAGGGTGCACTTGTCTCGTGCCTTATCCCATTACTCCTGAGTAAGGACTGGAACTCCTGCCCAGTAAATTCTGTACCATTATCAGACCTTATACACTTAATCTTCCCAAAGGAAGCTACGTCTGCTATGAATTTTTCTGTAGCTTGGGTTGCATAGCTTTTTGCTTTCAGAAAGTATGGAAAGATCATCCCGCTGTAATCATCAGTAAATGCTATCGCATACTTGTACCCATCTTTATCTGCTGGTTCTATAGGGCCGCACAAGTCTGTGTGCACTAGCTCAAGTATCGCTGTAGCTTTTGCATCTGGCTGTCTGTTTCTGCTTTGTGTGAATTTGCCCTGAGTGCATATTTCACAGTTTTGTTTTGACTTATCATTTTTGCCCTTAATAGACATCCCTTCAACCACATTCTCTAACTTTGTAATGTCATCAAAGTTACAATGGCCTAGTATTCTGTGCCACGTTTGTATATCATGACAACCATACACTTCATCTATGTTTTCATTCTCAACTGTGCTAAGGTAATACAGCCTACCATGCACATCCATTTTGAATGTGGTACCGTCCCTGTTGACCAGCCAGTCATCTCCATCTTTGAAACGGACCTCTGCACCGTTGGCTGTCGCTGCCTTCACAGAAAAGATGTTCTGTGGGAATGATGGGATGTAGAGCGCCTGTTTGAGTCTCGTTCTCACTCGTCGTCCTTTGCTGTCCAACAAGTAGACCTCGGCGTCTCCCCTCATCTTGGCCATTCCGCTCACCTTGGTTCCGTCGGCCAGCTCAATCATGTGATCCTCGGGTCTGAAGCTCTTGTCCACCGTTTTAAACTTGGTGGCATCGTTGATCATATGCGATGTGGCGCCGCAGTCGACCATAAGCCCCTTCTTGTTTTCTCCTTGCACATGACAGTCACTCATCTTAAAGAAAAATGATGACACTGCATCAGTCTGTTCATCAGCTTTCTTGACTTGGTCACGACCTCGGCCGCGTCCACGACCACGCCATTTTCCACGCTGTGGTGTATCCCATGCTCGATTCTCTCTCTGTTGCACTTCGTTGGTGCATGAGCGGGCCATGTGTCCTCTTCTCCCGCACGAGTAGCATTCTATATCAGCCAAGTCCACTTTCTTTCCTCGGCCTCTCCCGCACGCTTTGGTTGCCCCACTTGCTCTCATCACATTGTCCTCGGTCACGTCTCCCCTTCCATATTTCTCAGTACTCTCATAGCTGCGTAGTTTACTTTTAAACTCGCCAAACGTCACGACTTCATTTGTCTGTGTAACATGCACAACGAACGGCTTGTAGGACTCGGGTAACCCTTTCACTACCATTGCAATCATGAGTCCATCACTGATCTGTTCGTCTGCTCTCCTTAATGACGTGAAAATAGTCTCTGCTCGAATTATGTATTCGGTAATTGTTTCATCACTAACTTTGCAGAGTGAGGACAGTTCACAATAAAGGCTTACGACTCTTGGTTTGTCCTTGCCAACATAATGTTTCCGCAGAATCTCCAGTGCCTTTCTTCCATCTCGTTCCGCATCTCTCATCACTAACGATAAACTTTTGTTGTCCAAAACTTGCACAAGTTCCGCGTACGCCTCACCATTCTTTGCCTCATCTTCAGCGAGAGCACCTTCGTCCGAATCGTCGATATCTGGCTTCGCCGTGATAGTCTCCCTGAGGCTACGCAGCTCCATGTGCGCCAGGAACCTTGCTTCCCAAAGTTCATAACTTTTCTCTTCGCCGTCGAATAAAAGTCTGTTCCATCGGTGGCCTAACTGACTGGGCCCATAACCTGTGGGACTAATCGACATCTTTTGCACAGCAGCACTTGCGTTTACGTAGGTTTCACCGTGGATACTTTTATGTAAGTTAGCATTGCTAAGAGAGACACTCGTGAACGATCTTCCCTGTTGGCTGGAGCACTATACACTGACTCAGCCGTTTATTGAACATACAAAAAAAAAGAAACGTGATGCGTACATACGTGCGCACTGACGTCATTAACGTCATATATATATTGGATGCTGAACATGGCTTTGCCAAAATAACAAATATGGTTAACAGGCGTATTGCGCATGATCGAGGGACAGTTCCATGGCAAAAGCTCTTCAGTCATTGGTTCTTTTAGGAAATGATTGACAGATCTGAATAGCCTATGAAAAGACGATTTTAGCGGGGGCCCCAGGTGGGGCAGAGGTGCTGTAGTGATAGGCTAGCTCCATGTGCTCTGCGTATGGAGACTCTCTCTCTCCTCCTCTTACGCACAGACACTGGTGGAGGCACCAGAGGCATATGGAGTGAAATTTTTTGGCTTGTTTTAGTTATTTATCTTAAGAAAACATGCCTAAAGTTCAGAAGAAGATTTATTTATTATACATTACATCTTATTACAGTTTGGAACATCTGGTACATATTTGGACACTTGTGCCGAATTGACATATTTTTACAAAAAGGGTCACAGCATCCAAACCCTTAGTCCTAGAGGTCTGAAATTTTAGACAGTTGTTACCAACAACTTCAGCAGTGAGTGTAGTGAGCCACCAATGCCTAGGATGAAGTTTGCCCAAGTTACAGCCTTTATTATTTTGGTTTTTTTTCCCGAGGCAAAAAAAATCAATTTTTAGACACTTTTGAATGTCTGTCCTGTAAGTTAGCCTGCACTCACAGTCTTAATATGCATATCTACAGAAACTAGAAGGTCTAAGCTTTAAAAGGATGTATCACACAAGCCAGAAGCCCCTAATGATGATGAACATACAGAGGCCAGTTACGTCGCCCGGAATGGCGACACCGGGGCCCCACCCTGGAGCCAGGCCTGGGGTGGGTGCACGCCGGCGATCGCCTGGTGGCCGGGCCTTTCCCCACGGGGCCCGGCCGGGCCCAGCCCGAAGGAGCGACGTGGGGCTGCCCTCTGGTGGGCCCACCACCCACGAGAGGAGCCATAGGGGTTGGGTGCGGAGAGATCTGGGTGGCGGTCGAAGGCAGGGGCCTCGGCGACCAGATCTCCGGACATGGAGACTAGCTCTGGGGACATGGAATGTCACCTCCCTGGGGGGGAAGGAGCCTGAGCTTGTGCGGGAGGTCGAGCGTTACCGGCTAGATATAGTCGGCCTCACCTCCACGCACAGCTTGGGCTCTGGAACCCAACTCCTTGAGAGGGGTTGGACTCTCCATTTCTCTGGCGTTGGCCGCGGGGGAGCGGCGAGCTGGCGTGGGCTTGCTTATAGCCCCACAGCTCAGCCGCTGCGTGTTGGAGTTTACCCCGGTGAACGAGAGGGTCGCGTCCCTGCGCCTTCGGGTCGGGGACAGGTCTCTCACTGTGGTGTCGGCCTATGGGCCGAACAGCAGTGCAGAGTACCCGGCCTTCTTGGAGTCCCTGAGAGGGGTACTGGATAGTGCACCGACCGGGGACTCCGTTGTTCTACTGGGGGACTTCAACGCCCATGTGGGCAACGACAGTGACACTTGGAGAGGGGTGATTGGGAGGAACGGCCTCCCTGATCTGAACCCGAGCGGTGTTCTGTTATTGGACTTCTGTGCTAGTCACAGTTTGTCCATAACGAACACCATGTTCGAGCACAAGGGGGTCCATCGGTGCACGTGGCACCAGGACTCCCTAGGCCGGAGGTCGATGATCGACTTTGTTGTCGTGTCATCTGACCTCCGGCCGTGTGTCTTGGACACTCGGGTGAAGAGAGGGGCAGAGCTGTCAACTGATCACCACCTGGTGGTGAGTTGGGTCCGCTGGCGGAGGAGGAAGCCGGAAAGACCTGGCAGGCCCAAGCGTATCGTGAGGGTCTGCTGGGAACGTCTGGCGGAACCTTCTGTCAGTGTGGCCTTCAACTCACACCTCCGGGAGAGCTTCTCCCAGATCCCGGGGGAGGCTGGGGACATGGAGCCCGAGTGGGCTTCGTTCTCGGCCTCCATTGTCGATGCGGCCGTTCGTAGCTGTGGCCGTAAGGTCTGCGGTGCCTGTCGCGGCGGCAATCCCCGAACCCGGTGGTGGACACCGGAAGTAAGGGATGCCGTCAAGCTGAAGAAGGAGTCCTACCGGGCCCGGTGGACTCCTGAGGCAGCTGACGGGTACCGTCGGGCCAAGCGTGCTGCAGCCCGGGCGGTTGCAGAGGCAAAAACTCGGGTCTGGAAGGAGTTCGGGGAGGCCATGGAGGAGGACTATCGGACGGCCCCAAGGAAATTCTGGCAAACCGTCCGGCGCCTCAGGAGGGGGAAGCGGTCCTTCACCAACACTGTTTACAGTGCGGGGGGATCGCTGCTGACCTCGACTGGGGATGTGGTCGGGCGGTGGAAGTAATACTTTGGGGATCGCCTCAAGCCCACCGTCACTTCATCCGACTTGGAGGCCTAGGCGGGGGACCCAGAGGCGGACTCATCCATCACCCTGGCCGAAGTCACTGAGGTGGTCGGAAAGCTCCTCGGTGGCAAGGCTCCGGGGGTGGATGAGATCCGTCCTGAGTACCTTAAGTCTCTGGGTGTTGTGGGGCTGTCTTGGCTGACACGTCTCTACAACATCGCTGCGTGGCGGTCGGGAACAGTACCTCTGGACTGGCAGACCGGGTGGTGGTCCCTCTGTATAAAGGGGGACCGGAGGGTGTGTTCCAACTACAGGGGAATCACACTCCTCAGCCTCCCCGGTAAAGTCTATGCCAGGGTGCTGGAGAGGAGAGTTCGGCCGATAGTCGAACCTCGGATTCAAGAGGAGCAGTGTGGTTTTCGGCCTGGTCGTGGAACACTGGACCAGCTCTACACCCTCCATCGGGTGCTCGAGGGTTCATGGGAGTTTGCCCAACCAGTCCACATGTGTTTTGTGGACTTGGAGAAGGTATTCGACCGTGTCCCTCGTGGTGCCCTGTGGGGGGTGCTCCGGGAGTATGGGGTCCGGGGCCCTTTGCTAAGGGCTGTCCGGTCCCTGTATGCCCGGAGCAGGAGCTGTGTTCGCATTGCCGGCAGTAAGTCAGACCTCTTCCCGGTGCATGTTGGACTCCGCCAGGGCTGCCCTTTGTCACCGGTTCTGTTCATTGTATTTATGGACAGAATTTCTAGGCGCAGCCAGGGGCCGGAGGGGGTCCAGTTCGGGGACCACAGGATTTCATCGCTGCTTTTTGCGGATGATGTTGTCCTGTTGGCTCCATCGAACCAGGACCTGCAGCGTGCACTGGGGCGGTTTGCAGCCGAGTGTGAAGCGGCTGGGATGAGAATCAGCTGTTCCAAATCCGAGGCCATGGTTCTCGACCGGAAAAAGGTGGATTGCCCTCTCCGGGTGGGTGGGGAGTCTCTGCCTCAAGTGGAGGAGTTCAAGTATCTCGGGGTCTTGTTCACGAGTGAGGGGAGGATGGAGCGCGAGATTGACAGGCGGATCGGTGCGGCGTCGGCAGTGATGCAGTCGCTGTATCGGACCGTTGTGGTGAAGAGGGAGCTGAGCCGAAAGGCGAAGCTCTCGATTTACCGGTCAATCTACGTTCCTACCCTCACCTATGGTCATGAGCTCTGGGTAATGACCGAAAGAACGAGATCGCGGATACAAGCGGCCGAAATGAGTTTCCTCCGCAGAGTGGCCGGGCGCTCCCTTAGAGATAGGGTGAGGAGCTCGGTCACACGGGAGGAGCTCGGAGTAGAGTCGCTGCTCCACCACGTCGAGAGGAGCCAGCTGAGGTGGTTCGGGCATCTGGTCCGGATGCCTCCTGGACGCCTCCCTCGGGAGGTGTTCCGGGCATGTCCCACTGGTAGGAGGCCCCGGGGAAGACCCAGGACACGCTGGAGGGACTATGTCTCTCGGCTGGCCTGGGAACGCCTCGGGGTCCATCCGGAGGAGCTGGAGGAAGTGGCTGGGGAGAAGGAAGCTTGGGAGCCCCTGCTTAGACTGCTGCCCCCGCGACCCGGCCCCGGATAAGCGGAAGAAGATGGATGGATGGATGGATGGATGGGTATCACACAAGCATAGTAAGCTTTGGCACTTGGGTATGTGTTACCGTTGTGCACAGACCAAATTAGGCGGGTGTTAACAAAGATGACATGACAGCTGTCGATCTGAAGGGGTTCTTGCAGTCACATCTTGGTGAGAGGAATAGCACAGAGTTGTTCCAGGAGCTGATCTGCGCAAAACAGAGAGACAATGAAACAATACAACAATTTCTCTATTGTGTGATTGGCCTAAAACAGAGAATCCTTTTCGAATCGAAAAAGTCAGAGTCCGAGATTAAGTACACCCCAGAAACAGTTCAAGGTGTCTTCCTGCATACAGTTTATCAGGGTATAGGGCACAAGGACAATGATATCAGGAGAGAACTCAAGCCCTTACTTGCAGATCAAACTGTCACTGACGAGACAATCTTAAGACATGTCATGAAAGTGACCAGTGAAGAATGTGCGTGTCATCATAGGTTAGGCCCTATACCTAGGCAGAAACATGCCCATACTCATGCTGCACATGTGGACGAAGTAAAGACAAAGATAAAGAAAGAGACTGTAGACCAAAAACCTAAAGCTGATACTGTCAAGGAACTTGCAGACAAGAAAGACGCTCTCACAAAATTGGTAGATTCAATATCAGGGACAGTGCAAAAGGAGCGTTTTCGTAGTGCATACAAGCCTCCCACAACCAGAACTGAGAGACTGTATACCTGTGCTAAGTGTGTCCAAGCTGGTTCCCAAAGTTGCAACCACTGCTTCTCATGCGGCGAAGAAGGCCACAGAGCCATTGGCTGCCTGAAACGTCCACGGTCGCAGGGAAATGAGAGCCGGTTGCTGCGGAAGGACAAGCAGTAACCGGGACAACACCAGAGTCCCACCTTGACACAAAGACTGCACCAAAGCCAAAAGTGAACCAGGCGAAAGCAAAGACCAAAGACTTTACCAGCCTGGTAAAGTGCCTTATGTGACTGTGCCACTAGAAAATCACACAAAGCATGATATTGTCTTAGCCAGGAAGTCTGCTATAGGCAGTATCCAGCCGATAAAGAAAGTGATTGAGACAGACTCACTAGTTGATTTTGACACTGAAAAAAATACAGCCACTGTTGCCCAAGCTGAGACAAAACTCCCACAAAGTTTATGGCAACCACCGGTAGATTTGAGCCATCTCGAGAAAGCGCAACAAGAGACTGTGGCAAAGATGTTGTATGAGGAGTCAGGGGCGTTTGCTAGGGACGCTGATGATATCGGCTGCATCCCCAGCTTACAAATGTCACTATGCCTCAAGGATGACATCCCTGTACAAAAAGCTTACTCCTCTGTACCCAAGCCTTTGTTTTCTGAAGTGAAAGAATACATACAGGACCTCCTCGCTAAAGGGTGGGTTGTTAAGTCAAAATCTCCATATGCAGCCCCTGTTGTTTGCGTCCGCGAAAAGGACGGCTCGTTACGCCTGTGCATAGACTACCACCTGCTGAACCAGAAAACCATTCTTGACAAGCACCCTCTCCCACGAATCCAAGATCTAACTGACACCTTGGGGGGAAGGCACTCGTGGTTCAGTATTCTCGATCAGGGCAAGGCGTACCACCAGGGATTTATGGCAGAGGGCTCACGTCATCTTACAGCCTTCGTCACTCCCTGGGGGCTCTACGAGTGGGTGCAAATACGTTTCGGCCTCTCGAACGCACCTGCTGCCTTTCAGAGAAGTATGGAAGAGATGTTATGTTCACTCAGAGACAACTGCTGTATTCCATACTTGGATGACATTTTGTGCTACGCACCGACATTTGAAGAGCATATCAAGAGTGTCAGACAAATTTTTAAAGCACTCCAGAGACACTGTTAAGTTGAGACCTGAAAAATGTGAACTGTTTCGGAGAGAAGTGAGATATGTGGGCCGCCTTGTGTCAGCTGAAGGTGTGAAAATTGACCCAAAAGACTTAGAGGCCGTTCAGTCACTAAAAACAAAGACGCCTCAGACACTTGGTGATGTAAGGCGCTTACTAGATTTTTTGAGCTATTATCGTAGCTACATACAGGACTGTTGAAAGTAAAACCAGGCATGTTAGTACGCCAGTCACGCCAGCAAAAGACAAGAGGTCCCCAGTTGTCATCTAGGGCGGCCCCAGTAGAGTGGACTAAGGAGCACCAGTAAGTACTAGAACAGGTGATAGACATGCTCACAAGCCCTCCAGTGTTAGCCTACCCTGACTTTAACTCACCTTTTTGCCTCCACACAGACACCTCAGAGCAGGGTTTAGGTGCCGTTTTGTACCAACGCCATAATGGAAAGTTAAGAGTCATCGGGTATGGGTCCAGAACACTGTCGCCAGCTGACAGGAATTATCGTCTTCACAGTGGCAAGTTAGAGTTCCTTGCACTCAAATGGGCGGTGTGCGAGCGTTTCAGAGACTATCTATATTATGCCCTGTACTTTACCATATACACTGACAATAACCCTTTAACTTATGTTATGAGCATAAGCCAAGCCAAGCTCAATGCTGTGGGACACCGCTGGGTTGGGGAACTGTCAGATTTTCGCTTTGAGATCAAGTACAGGCCCGGAAAAACAAATGTGGACGCCGACACGCTGTCCCGGCTGCCCCTCAATTTTGACAAGTAGGTAAATGAGTGCACTGAAGAACTGTCACCTGACGTGATCCAAGCCACATGGAGTGGGGCTAGAGCAGCTCAAGAGAGAGATGTGGCATGGATAGCTGTCTTAGCCCTTGCTGCAAATGTGAACTCTGAACCACAGTCATTTGTCCCATCCATAAGCCAAGAAGAACTTGCTAACACACAAAGAGAAGACAAAACTGTTGGTGAAATCATAAGATTGAAAGAGAAAGTACGAGTTGTGACAAATTACATCAGAAACTCGGTTAGTAAAACAACAAGAAAGGTGTTACAAGAGTGGAATAAGTTACATTTTGAAAATGGACTCATTTACAGACAAAGTGGTGACAGACAGCAACTAGTTCTCCCAGCCAAATACAAAGAGACTGTGGTAAAACATCTCCACGACAACATGGGACATATTGGCACAGAGAGAGTTTTAGCTTTGGCAAGAGAGAGATTCTACTGGCCATACATGAAAAATGACATTGAGGGTTATGTCACAAGAAAATGCCCATGTATCCTCAGTAAGAAGCCGACAGCCCCAATGCGCGCTCCCTTGGGCACCATCACTTCAAACTCACCATTGGACCTGGTCTGCATCGACTATCTTCACCTGGAGCCCAGCAGAGGGGGGTATGAATACATCCTCGTCGTTGCAGACCACTTCACCAGGTATGCCCAGGCGTATCCAACCAAAAACAAATCTGGGAAGACTGCAGCCGAGCGGATCTTCGGAGAGTTCATCCCATGCTTCAGATACCTGGGATGACTACATCACGACCAAGGTTGCGAGTTTGAAAATGAGCTTTTCAAAACTCTGAGGGAGAAATCTGGAACTGGACACTCAAGAACGTTACCATATCACCCTCAAGGTAATCCCACTGAGAGGTTTGATAGGACACTTTTGCAGATGTTAAGAACATTAGGTGAAAAGGAACACTGGAACGACAATTTGTCATATGTAGTACACGCCTACAATTGTACACGGCACGAGTCCACAGGTATATTACATGTTATTTGGTTTAGTTGGGGAGAAGCAGGCGATGACACACAAGATCTATGCAGATAAGTGGGCAAAAAGGATGACACAAGCGTACAAGATAGCCAGTGAGAAAAGTAGACTGTCTAGTGCCAGAGGCAAGTCCTACTATGACAAAAAGCTTAAGGGTGTTGTTTTACAGTCAGGAGATGGGGTCCTCGTTAGAAACTTTAGTGAACGAGGGGGTCCGGGAAAGTTGCGTTCTTTTTGACCATTTATCTTGTTAAAGAACAAATGGGCGACAATCCAGTTTATGCAGTTTACCCTGAGAACAGTGATGGGAGTAAGACTAGGGTCCTCCATCGTAACCTCTTATTACTTGTTAATGAACTCCCAGTAGAAGCTCCTCCTACCAGACCCGAGCCCACACCCAAACGACAGACAAGACAGAAAAAGACTCAGTCTAGTAACAAAGACATGCAGAAAAGTGACACTAGCGACTCAGACTCTGATGAGAGTACAAGAGGGTACTGGTTGAGATTGCCCCTTAGACAGACTCGTCAAGTAGGGAAGGATGCTGACTTTAGCCAACTTGACTCTGGGACCACCAGTAACCACTTCCCAATACCTGTTAGAGGCAATGGAAATGCTAGTGTGCCAAATGGACACAAACAGATTGAAAGAGACAATCCACCTGTGCCACAGATGCCACCTGTTCCTGTGGTCCAGGCCTCACCGACCTATTCTGAAATAGAAAGTGAAGGGGGTGATCCTCTCACCCCGCAACCCCCACAGACATTTGTTGTTGATCCACAGACTGAAGTAAGGAGATCAACTAGAGAAAGGAGACCTAGGCAGATGTTTACTTATCAGTCACTTGGTGAACCTTCAATAGAGCCACATGCCACAGTTTCCACACTCACTCCATACATGCCGTACCAGTCATAGGCACACACACCTTATATTCAATTTGGTGCCGGTTTTCCCCCTTACATGCCATACCCATTGATCCCATACACTTAGCCTACACTCATGCCATGTTGATTTTGGGTTGAGTTTGTGATCTTTGGTATTTTGAATGTCAGGGGCCTGTTCCAGAAAGCGGGTTATGTGAAAACTCTGAGTAAGTTAACCCTGAGTTGAGGGAAAGTCTGGGTTTTCTGTTCCAGAAAGCGCCGTAACTGAAACACTGAGTCAGTCACCGCGGTAACAGACTCTGTGAACATAACCTGCTCGAGGGCAGGTTTACTTGAAATAACCCTGAGTTTTTCCGCTCCTCTCGCATGAAAATCGCTTTGACACAACATGGCTTGTCCATTCCTCCCAAACCCAATAGACATGGAAGCACAAATTATTCGAAACGCTTTGCGCCGCGAGAGAATCTTTTGGCCCAGGCTGGATATTCTGTCATTTCCAGATGAATATCTGTTTGAGCGCTACCGCTTTTCATCAAACGGTATTATTTATCTTGAAAGTCTCCTCCGGCCTCATATTACAAACTTCACACATCGCGGACGTGCGCTCACTTCCCTTCAAATCCTGTACATCGCGCTACGTTTTTATGCAAACAGGAGTTTTCTGTACAATATTGGCGACGCGGAGCACTATGGCAAGGCCACAGTTTGCAGCGGGTGGAGGAGGGCCAAGCGGCGAGGAAGGGGGCCAGGCGAGGAGGAGGAGAGTCAGGCGAGGAAGAGGAGAGGGGTCCAGCTGCCATCAGGCGTCTGAAAGAGTTACACTCCACAGGGAGCGTGGGACAGGGGACAACATGTGAATTGCAATGAACGAGCTACAGATGAGAACATAGTAAGTGATGCTGATGAGAAACTAGGAGGAAACAGAGGATAGTGCTCAGGTTGCCACACTTCCCCCAGCTTATCATCTCCTGCAGCATCTTATCTTAACCTGGGATTTTAGTGTCACTCCCAACCAACCTGGTCATAGTTAGTTGGTGAGTCAAACCTTGTTGGTTGTCAACTTTAGGTTTTCATTAAAATAAATTCTAAATACGTCAAAACTGCAAGCTGTTAAACTTTTAAGCCACTACATTTGTTAGCAATGTCAAGTTGTAGGCTAATTTGTTTGGTAAGATAGAGATAGCTTTGAACTGCATTGTTCCCTTTATTGCAGACAGTGAATAAATGAGAGCTACTGCAAACTTTAGTGGTTCATGATTTTTTTCTGTTTGAAAAAGGTTTACCAGTAATCATTTGTGTGCTTGGATGGTAGAGTAGAAGTTCTTTATTGTCATTACAGGTACAGTGAGATAGTTGAGGATGTAGTAGGTTGAAAAACGCTATATTTGAAGTTTTATATGAAAATAGACACCCCCTCTATTTAAAAAAAAAAAATTTCTAATGTGTCTTTTATTTTGGGTGCAATTCACACTCCGACCAATAGATGGTGCTGTTAGCGCTACTGTGGGGACTAGAGGGACACAGCGCAGGCGCAGTGTAGGTACCCAATGTGGGCGGAAGTACTTGATGTGGGCTCTGTGTTCACGCATGTGCAGTTTGTGTATTGTTTTATGGGTTTCACGACAGTGCTCTATTCGTCCCTTGCAGTTGGTTTACTGCTCTTGCAGTTTGTTTACGGCTCTGTCTGCATACACACATGTACACACACACACACACACACACACACACATACAGAACCATGCATACACACATGCACACTTACACTCATACAAAACCATGCATACATACACACACACACACACACGAGGCTATACAGTATTTCTGTTAGTTGGTTTCTGTCTAATCTGTCCATAGGATGTTGTTCTACTCTGATCTTGGTATTATCTTAAATAAAATAATCACAGAAAAACTGCCTTGTTCTTTGGTTATCCTTGCTTAACATGTAAATTTGATTATGTAATCTGAGGCCTTCAACGTTATTAAACTGGCTACGAATAATCTGTATCTATCCATCCACCCACCCACCCACACACACACACACACACACACACATACATACAATTGCCTTCGTTGTCAAAATATTCTGCCCAAGTACCTGATGTGTGCTCTGTGTGTACTGCACATGCGCAAAATGACGTATCAGGAAACAGGACATGACGTATCAGGAAGAAGGAGGGTTTTCCTGCCCGATTCGTGCTTTTTTTATTATTATTTATTTTATTTACGACAGAGACGTATTTTGACAATGATAGATAGATAGATAGATAGATAGATATAGATGGATAGATAGATGATAGATAGATAGATAGATATAGATGGATAGATAGATGATAGATAGATAGATAGATAGATAGATAGATAGATAGATAGATAGATAGATACGGATTATTCGTAGCCAGTTTAATAACATTGAAGACTACAGATTACATAATCAAATTTACATGTTAAGCAAGGACAACCAAAGAACAATGCAGTTTTTCTGTGATTATTTTATTAAGATAACACTAAGATCAGAGTAGAACAACATCCTATGGACAGATTAGACAGAAACCAACTAACAGAAATACTGTATAGCCTTATGTGTGTGTATGTGTGTGTATGTATGCATGTGTGTATGCATGGTTTAAAATTGAAAATCCTCGCTCATCGCCATCGCGTACAGTAAAACCGACGACAACCACCCTGAGGTAATATGCAGACAGCCGTAAACAAACTGCAAGAGCTGTAAACCAACTGCAAGGGACGAATCGGGCACTGTCGTGAAACCCGTACAACAATACACAAACTGCACATGCACGAACACAGAGCCCACATCAGGTACTTCCGCCCACATTGGGTACCCACACGCGGCTTCAGAATTAAACAAGCTGTGGCCAGACTAACCAACTGTCTCCTCTTTGTCTATCCACAGGTACGATTAAAAAGTTATTTTATTAACTCAGACTTGGTCCGAATGTTGTAGTTGGTTGTGTAAAGGTTTTGAACCAACTGTGAAAGTTTGAAAGAGTGTTTGATTAACGTTAGCAATGTACTTTTTTTTTAACTGCCTCATGCAGTCCCGTTTGTAACGTCCGCCATGTTCAGTATTAAATAGTAAGTAGTAGTAATGTATTTCAAGCTATATTTAAGTAAGGTAAATTGCTAAAGTGCTTTGTAACATGTTCAAGTCAATTTATACTGTTTTGAGAACAGATATTGCACAAATCCAAGTGTAAGGCAGTCGCCATTTGTATTGTTCTTGTAGTTTAAGCCTCGTGAGTTTTGCTGCCATACACAGGCGCTTTTCCTTTCATGTGTCCGACCCACTTGTGTGTGTGAGAGAGAGAGAGAGCAGTAGGAGAGAAACAGACAAGAGTTCAAGAGTAAAAGTGTAGTTAACGCACTGTAGTAATGGAATTAAAACAGATATGGTAAAGAGTGATGTATAAATGTATGTATGTGTATTATTTTATGTCTAACTATATGCATTTATTTGTACTTATTTTATGGTCTATTTTGGTCTTTAAGTGAATTTACATATTTTATTGTCTATTACTGTGTACTTGTTTCTTTATTTATGAACATTTATTAATTTTATGATTTTTTGATGAGCCAACTGAACTGAATTGAATATTTGAATGATTGTGAGAATTAAACAAGCTGTGGCCAGACTAACCAACTGTCTCCTCTTCGCTTATCCACAGCAACACACCTTTAGGCTACACAGTCTAACCCTAGCTGTGTGCCACTTGCTACCGCCCAGCTTTCCCCTAGGGCTGGCGCCGGTAACAAGGACAGCCCACAGATGCAAAGAAGTGTAGAAGAGTAAATAAATTAAGCAATAGTTATGATGCACAACAGTAAATGCAATCTTCTAAACAAAATGTACAAATCAGGTTGGTATTTTCAATAAGGCTATGATGGGTAATAAGGTACAACAATGAGTCACGTGACACAGCCGTATGGCACAGACTCCACAGTAATTTAAGTCCAATTTAACCACTCTCAGTCCAGAAAATGCAGCCACCTGCAGGAGAATTTTGTGTATTGCCTTGTTGCCAATTGATGTTTATTTAAGCAGCCTTCACTGAACAAGGATGGCGGCAACTCTTGGCCCCTGAAGGTAACATATGGCCCCTTAATGGCCCCTGTTTTAGAAAAATCTTAGAACCGTTACTGATAGTAAAATATTATATATTTAACTCCAGGTTTGACTTTAAAACAAATTTACAAAAATGACAAAGAATTACAATTATTTCAAAATTAAGAGACATATTTTTTGTTTTGTTTTGAGCTCAGTTTTTAACATCACGGTTTCCCCTTGGAGACTGTGATGCCCGGGCTGCACTTTTGGCTCCTCAAACCACTCCTCCTGTTAAACTGCACTGACACTTTTGACCAAAACCCACCATGGAAATGTTGCTACAGAAAAACTTGAATTTCCCTCAGGATATCTCTCGCTTTCTGTCTTGTAACTCTCACTTGAGACTTCTGGCTTATACGCTCATCAAATATTACATAAAGCAATCACGCAGTAACTATCCATCTTACTGGTGAGATTTCTACAAACATAAATAGGACACATACATTGAAGAATGGGACGTACACACTTTAAAATCAAATGTTTTATGGTTACTTGTTTTAAACTGAGATAACAATTGAATCAAATATAACTAACAACACATGAAACTTTATATTTAGACTAGCTCCACACAAGGCCAAGCATGTGCCAAAAGGTCTAAGCTATGGTCCTCATAAAAAACACTGATGTGCATCCATGAAATCCTACTTTATATATGCATTTAGAGGTTACAAATACATTATTGCAGGTAAACACAATGTATGTTTTTATCACATGACAGTTACAGCTGAATTTTTTTAAAACAGAAATAAGTAACAGTATAAAAAAACTTAGTAAATAACTAAAATAAGCATTGACATATACTTTTGATAAGCCCTTTTTGATAATATCATTAATAAAAGTGCTTGAGTGGAATAGGAACACAGACAAGACGAGACAGAACCAGAAGAAGGAATGAAAACTCTGATCCCAGTCATTTTAGGCTGGCGACCATTTTGGAAAACGTTGGCGTGCGCGTTCAAAATACACAGACACAAGAAGAAACCAAATATGTGTGTGATGTGATGTCCAGTGTAGTCAGGACAATAATGCAGGCACTTCTTTAGAATGGGAGGTGTTATACTCTTATATAAAAGGTTTTGTTGAGTCTGGCTCACTCGTCTTGTGGCTCTTCATTCTGCTTCTTGGGCAACTGCAACAAAACAGAATATATATCAAATAAGTACAAAAACCTGCACCAATTTAGTTTAGAAACATGTCCTCCTCTTGGCCTGGTTGTACCTTTGTGACGTGACTCCTTCGGTTGTCTCTCCCCTCTTTATTTTCTGCTCGTCTGCAAGTACAAAGTTACACTGTGAAAATAGAGAATCGACAGTAGTATTAACTATGGGAGTCAGGGCTGAACTAATCATTACTAAAACTAGTATCAAAAACAGATACTCATTTGAGCAGGTATATTGATCCTTTGCTCCGTTCCAGTGCAGACTACATGAAGAAATAACTGTTCTAAGCACTTTGAAATCTTCATTCTTTGGATTAAGTCTTGTAAAGTCATTTTTGGAGGAAAAAAGTTTTATGCCTCCACAAAATATTGTACTAAATCTGGTAGGGTAAGATGTTTATGGTGAAAATATCGTACAGAGATTTGGATATCGTTCCATCCCTAATGACACTAAATGTACCAAATGACGGGTCAAAGCATTTTAGAATGTCAGTCTTGTTATTCTGTAGAATATCATAATATCATGAACCTCCCTACCATATTGTGAGATTTCCCACGATATCGCAATAAATATCGTACTGTGACAATATCGTATTGTGAGACTTGGATATCATTACACCAGTAGTTATTAGTCTGTCTACATCTCCAGCTCAGAATGCTCTGTTCCACCTTGTGATGTCATGAAGCGGATCGGTAAATAAAATAAATAATAATAAAAAAAGCACGAATCGGGCAGGAAAACCCTCCTTCTTCCTGATACGTCATGTCCTGTTTCCTGATACGTCATTTTGCGCATGTGCAGTACACACAGAGCACACATCAGGTACTTGGGCAGAATATTTTGACAACGAAGGCAATTGTATGTATGTGTGTGTGTGTGTGTGTGTGTGTGTGGGTGGGTGGGTGGATGGATAGATACAGATTATTCGTAGCCAGTTTAATAACGTTGAAGGCCTCAGATTACATAATCAAATTTACATGTGATGTCATGTAGAGATCGGTAATTTCAGAACTGAAAGTGTGCAAATGATTCTAGTGAGTGTGTATGGAGTTTAAAAACACTGTATATACACTCCTTCACACGCTCTATGGTAGAACAAATTTCTAACGTCATTTAAAAGGCACAAATTATAATATTTTCTGATCTATAAGTTACACATACAGTACATACCTGTTGACCTCTGTATTTAAGGTGCACTAGAGAACTGTTCTGGTGGAGGGTCCTACATCAGTGTGTCTTCAAAAAAATACCAAATTTGCCTGAAAACTTCCACAGTATGGCATTAAACCTCTCATTTTCACGGTAACAAGCAGGTGCCACTGTAAACCAAGTTACTGCTCAGGTCTGTGGAGAGGCAACATTGGAAGCATTTTTCAGCAGTAAAAACATTTGTAGTTGTGATACATGTGATACCGTGGAAACTTTCTGTATGAGGATGGTACACTGGACCCTATAACAGGATGTATGTCTCGAGAGGTTTTTGTCAGTACACAGCCCGTATCTCATTAATTCTGGAGTGTGGAGTCTTCCTCATTCTTCTGATTTAATGTGCATGTTCATATGATTCAGTCCTGAGCTCAAGTCCTGGGTTCATCCTGGTTTAATCTCTGCTTTTAGGCCCTGGCTGTAAATCATCCTCCTATCTCTTGATTCGGACTAGTCGGTTTTAAACTTTCTGATTTTTATCCTGGATTAGTCGTTTCTGGTTCAGTCTGGGTTTAGTGATTTCTGGTTTAGTTCTGGTTTACACCTCTTGATTTAGACTAATTGGTTTTAGTCCTTGAAAAATAAGATGGAAAGGTTGGCTGGGCACGACCCATGACGCGTGATTGCATATCCAATACTATTGTTTGTCTGCCGTTTTCTGCACGACCCATGACGCGTGATTGCATATCCGATACTATTGTTTGTCTGCCGTTTTCTGCAACGTCTGCTGCTTTCTGCAGCGTTTGTCTGCTGTTGTCTGCAACGGCCATAGGATAGAGGGGTGAAAGAGAATGTGGTGTGTGCATGTCTCAGGTCAGAGATAAGGTGACCTGCATGATTTGAGGAAGCATTAAGGTCAACGAGAGGCCCTTATGGAAATACGGAACTATGGTTGTATAAGCTTCCTTATGTAATACCCGTGCTGTACTTATGGGTTAGAGGCACAATGCAGAAAAAAAACTGGTCTACAATGGAAACGTGTCATGTACATGTGACCTGAGGGTATAAATTGTGAAGACAAATCGGGTGCCATCGAAGTCCTCTGAACTGAAACCTCGCTTGTTAGGTGCTCTGAGACCAACTTCCCTCACCCGATTTCTCTACAATATCTCCTGTAAATATTCGTCTGCTTAAAATTGTTCTACACGGATATGTGAGTATGAATGATTAATTGCCTGATATATTGATACAGCTTGTGAGAGTGTGAGTAATCATATGTTATATGCATTTATTACTTCTCAGCTTCCTCTCTTTGAGTGAATTTCTGAATGAACTGTTGTTTGTCTGATTTTGTCTATATAATAGAAAGTCAGTTAATCTTCGAGCTGACCTGTGAAAAAAGAAAACCAGTCTGTTCTAATAGCTGGTATATCAAGAGTCAGTTAATCTTCGAGCTGGCATATGTTTTATACGTTTGTCTGTCTTTTCATGTATGCAATGATGATTGTATGAATGGTGGAAACAATATATAAATAAGATAAATAAATCCGTGGTGCAAAATCACGATAAAGACAATTTCAAGCATTGACCTAAAAATTTGCAAAAGCACGCACACATTTTAGGAGGTAAAGGTACCGGTGTCCACCTAAAGGTAAGTGCAATTTAAGTGTATCTTATAGAGATTTATTAAGGGGTAGACTATATAGAATAATTAAGCCTGAGTGGTGCAGGGTTATGAAGGGGAGGTGTTTTAATTTTGGGGGTAGCTATTCTCTACGACTAAGGAAAGTGACAGAATAGAAATGTTTATTATCAAAGATTCACACAAGGTTGTAATCATTGAAATAACAGGATGGAGAAATGCTTCCAGTCAAAGGTTTACACAAGGTTGTAATCAATGTCTTTGAAGGAATTAATGTTGATCTTAAGACAAGTAACGGGGGGTTGCGTATCTCCATGTGCTAAGTGAGGGTAAAAGTCTGATGCAGGTAGTGACAATTAAAGAAGCCCTACTTAAACGCACAGAATCTCAACAGTCCTGGTTTAGTCCTGGTTTAGCCCTAGTTTAGCCCTGATTTAGTCCTGGTTTAGTCCTGATTTAGTCCTGGTTTAGTCCTTTCTGGTTTAGGTTTAGTCTTTTCTGGTTTAGTTCTGGTTTACACCTCTTGATTTAGCCTAATTGGTTTTAGTCCTGGTTTAGTCCTGGTTTAGTCCTGGTTCAGCCGTGGTTTAGTCCTGCTTTAACCCTGGTTTAACCCTGGTTTAGTCCTGGTTTAGCTCTGGTTTAATCCTGGTTTAGTCCTGGTTTAGCCCTGGTTTAGCCCTGGTTTAGCCCTGGTTTAGTCCTGGTTTAGTCCTGGTTTAGCCCTGGTTTAGCCCTGGTTTAGCCCTGGTTTAGCCCTGGTTTAGCCCTTACCTCACATAAAATGCAGATCTTTTCTCCACATGTCTTTATGAGCCATGTTTATGAGCCATGATCACTTCTGTTTACATCTGCTTCCTTCATCTTTTACGCATGCGCTTTACACCACTTCTCCAAAACGCACATTTCTCATATTATTTACCCCAGTCCTTCTATTAACTGCCCCAAACCCTGCACCAGAACACCATTCCCCTCTACGTCCCTCACTCTGCTCCTTCCCCGGCCCATGCGCCCCGTCCCCCGGCCTCTGCGCGTACCTCCACCCGGGCTTTGGCCAGTCCCTGCAGTTTCTCTGGGTCCACGTCGTAGGCCGCGGCGCTCTGGAGGAGGCTGAGCAGGACCAGCAGCCACATGTCTCCGGCTTCTCCGCGTGTGTCCCACTGGCACCGGAACATGAGCGTGGAGTAGGCTGAGTGAATAGGCCTAATCATGTTTCCTCAGGGCACTGTTCTATTGTAACAAAATATAAAATGTCTATCTGATGTGTGGGGTTTAAAGCTGCAAGTGTCTTTTCTTCTTTTTTCACTTTGTGTTTTTATTGTTTAAAATTACCATGAGTGTGGTATCCCCTCCATAGATCTGACCTGTAAGTTGGTCTGGTGTCCCCACTACTCCATGGAAATGATGTCAAACCAAACAACAGAACACCAAGCAAACAAATACTATCTTCAGGTGAGGCCCCTAAACACAAAAGTCACACAGGCCTACTGTATCACATCAGCAGCTCTGTCTGTCTCTGTCTGTCTTTGTCTCTGTCTGGCTCTGTCTCTGTCTGTCTTTGTCTCTGTCTGGCTCTGTCTCTGTCTGTCTTTGTCTCTGTCTGGCTCTGTCTCTCCACCATTTCTTTTCTTTCTTAACAGCGTTTTTGTTTTTAATTGGAGACCTACTGTGCTTTTTCAGATTTTTATAATCAAACCAGAACATATGTAGATTCATTTGTTTATTTTAAAGGCACAATATGTAACTTTCTAAAATAAAAGCATGTTGTTGTTTTTCATTCTGGGTGTTTTTATTGCACTGCACATGTGTCCTTACTGTCAGAAGGCGTTCATTTCTACAAACCTGACTTTTTGGCTTCCAACTGTTGTTCCTGAGGCAATAACCTTCCACAGTATGACGTAAAACCATCTCCATGGAGGGCTGATATAAAGGGCCTGACCCTTTACAGTGACGTTTTAGTGTAACAAACAGCAAAGATTCAATTCTGCATTACGTTTTTATTGTTGTAACATTTATATAATATATTTTAATGTAGTAATTATTATTATTATTATTATTATTATTATTATTATTATTATTATTATTATTATTATTATTATTATTACTGTTATATTTAATACATTGACATGACATTGTGACAAGTAAACAGCAAATCCCTCATACCTCCCTCTCCACCCTTCCCCTAATGTCCCCCGCTTGGGTCCTCTACCAGAGGCCTGGGAGCTTGAGAGTTCTGCACAGTATCTTTGCTGTTCCCAATACTGCGCTTTTCTGGACTGAGATGTCCTTTGTCCTTCCTGGGATCTGCTGCAACCACTCATCCAGTTTGGGGGTCACGGCCCCGAGTGCTCCGATCACCACGGGCCCCACTGATGACTTTACCTTCCAGGCTCTCTCCAGCTCTTCCTTGAGCCCCTGGTCTGTGTGTGTGTGTGTGTCTGTGTGTGTGCGTGTGTGTGTATGTGTGTGTCTGTGTGTGTAAGCATTTTATAGAATCAGGTTTTCTATAGAATGCTGAAAATGTCCAGGCGAAGTAGGAAATGAATCACTTTGCCTAGGACAGCATTCTCCAGCCTGGAGTTCAGGAGATACAGGAGCTCTCCACCCTCTTCCAAGCAGCTCACCAAGGGACTTCTGAATTATACCATTGTGCTGAATAACATTTAATTAACCAACATTTGGTTAATTACATGCCTGTTGCTATTGTATATGTATCTGTTTGAAGCTCAACTTTGTGCACTAATAAATGGACAATGGTTTATGTTTTATCGGCATCTAACTGTAGCCAAAGGCTCGCCTCTTTCTTATAATCGTCTCAATTTCTTGCAGACGCTAAAATGAGTATTTCTCTGGCACTTTTGTTTTGTAAAGGTAGCTCACCAGAGGAAAAAGTTTGGAGACCCTGGCCTAGGATATTAATTAATCTAGTATTATAATATTAAATTTTTATATAGCGCTTTTTTGGACACTCAAAGACGCTTCACATTATTCATTCACTCCACACTCCGTGGTGGTAAACTACTGTTGTAGCCACAGCTGCCCTGGGGCAGACTGATGGAAGCGAGGCTCCAATCTGCACCATCGGTCCCTCTGACCACCACCAACACACCACTTTTATACTAGGCAATGTGGGTGAAGTGTCTTGCCTAAGGACACAACGACTGGTGGTGGCACCTGGAATTCCCAGTGGTCTCTCATCCAAGTACTAACCAGGCCCAGCCCTGCTGAGCTCCTGAGATCTGACAGGACCAGGCATTGACAAGCAGGTATCACCACGACGGTATGTTTTCTACTTATTAATAACTTTTTGTTTACTACTTAGTAGTGCAGTAGTGATTCTTGGTTTTCTGAACAACTGAACATCTCAAACATGACGTGGTGAAGGCCAGGTTCTCTCCAGCAGTTCAGAATGTTTGTGCTCACAATAAAGGTCACGACTGCGGACACTGCAAAATTATCCAGAAAAAACAACCCCCAACCCGCAAATCTGACAAGTCGACTATAAGCTTGTGTCCTTCCACTGAGTTTTTCCCACTGGCCCACTGGATTCAATGTTTCAAGTTCCTCTTGGGTATTGTCCTGCTCATCTGTATTTAACAAAATGGGCTCTTCATGGAGTTTGTCTAAGTCAGTACTGTCAATATCAGGTGAAAAAGCATAGATGGTTTCATTTAAAGTTGAAGTAAAATGATTATCTGCCTGATAAGAAATTTCATGTTGGCCAGTGACTGAAGTGTCAGGTAGAGTAACATCACTGGTGCACAGTGGCTTGTCTTCCTCAAGTACGTCATCACCAACGTAACCACTATCATCTGGACATGAGCCTGGGCTGCTGTAGTCACAGGCACTGTGCTTCTCAGGCTGGTCCAAAACACTGTGATTTTGTGCAAACTGAAAGTCCTCGACAGGCAGTTGTCCAAAGTCTACTGATCCAGGTACTAATGCTCTATAAAAGTCCATCTGGCTGCCAGCTTGAAAACGTGACACAAAGCTTTCAAACTCACACTTGAGAACAGATATTAGGGCATTTTTCTTGCAAATCTCTGCCTGTTTTCTTTTGAGGTCATCCAAAATATTAGAAACTGTCTGTAGTTGTGAACTGACAGATAACTCACAAGCTAATTGTTCACTGTCCTTTTCCTTGATCTGCTTCTCAAGATGTGTGATGTATTCTTGTTGTTTGGTGTTCAGCTTTGTTAATAAATCCACCTTCTCCTCGAGTTGATGTGTCTCAGATTGGAGTTCTTGGACCTGGTGGCGGTGGTATTTGTAGAATGTGATCTGCTGCTCCCTTAGGTGCTCCACACTTGCATTCATCTCCCTGTGGAGTTGGATGATGTCAGCTTCGACCTGTGAATCCTGTTCAGGTGGATTTCTGAGTGCATTTTGCAGCCTTTCAAGCTCAACTGCTGACGCTTCCCTTGCTTGGATTTCTGCTTGTAAGTAATTGTTTTGGGATGTGAGTTTGGCGACCTTATCAATGTAGACAGTCTCTCTACTCGCCATGGACTTCACAGCAGCTTGAAGTTTGCATATCATGTTTTCTTTTGACTGAATTATGGTTGTCGCCTTGTTAAAAGTTGTCTGCTGCAACTTCTTTGCCTGCTGCATTTTGACTAGTGTTTCCTCCATGTTGGATATCGCTCTTTGGGCCTCGTGCTTTGAGGCTTGGATAGAGCTCAAGACGTGCTCCTGGACATGGAGAAAGTCACATTTCGTCTCCTTTTCAGGGAGCACTGTGCTCTGTGAGGTCCTACTGGAACATGCTCCCTCTACATTTGCCTTAACCTTAGCCCCCCTTATGAACTTATTTTGATTGGCAATGAGGTCACTAGCCAGCAGCTTCTGTAGCTGTAAGGAACTTCTAAAGTTCCCCGAGGAGTGCCCTGTCATTTTAGCCAAATTGTCAGTGAAACTATTTGGTGCACAGGAATGATCCATTACTATTAACTGTATAAAGTAACTGAAGGAACTTTGCAAGCTGTATGTTATATTTGTATGTATGCGTTTTGCTTCCTAGAAACTTGCTGAGTGTTCCTCTGTTAAATACCCTGAGCAAAAATGATTTTCATAGGCCCGCTACATACTCCTTTGACGTCCATCTTCTTTATGTTTATGACATTAAAGGCTTTGTGACATCACTAAGCAATGGTGCATCACATCGTAACCCTTGACGACAGAATTCTGAACCTTTCAGTTCCACTGGAGAAAATTCTAGAATGTCATAATCCCAGAGGGGAGACACTTTCTCTAGTGGTGTTTTCAGATTCTAGAATGTAATGATGTCATACCCCAGATGGGGTCAAGAGACAGATTTTCCCAATTCATTATTTAGGAGCTTTTGCTTATTTTGTTTATTCTAAAATGTGTTTATTATTTGTGTTTATGTCAATTAGTTTACTCATTTAGTTTTGTTAATTAGTATAATGTATTTTTCCCATGTTAATAATATTTGTTTAGTCTAATTTGTTTTGTCTAATTTGCTATTATGTACCTTAGCACCATTTCTGTTTTAATCTGTGGGGCACCTAGATGATAAAGAGGTGCTACAGCAGGACCAGAGTGCACCTGGGTGGGCCTATGGTTTTTACCAGTCAGCAGGAGAGGCAGCAGGTGTGGGCCTGAACATGTGTGCTTGTCATTTGCCTGTTAAAAACCTGGAATAAATCTTGGTAAATGCACCTTTAGATCTGGACATTGAGTTTGCTTGACTTTAGTGCATAAACTTCATCCTCATGGTGCCCATAGGTGATTATTTGAGTTTTGTTTGAATGCTTGGTTGGCAGTTTGAATCCCGCTCTCAACATAAACATCATTGGTGAGCGGTCAGATCCACTGACCCACAGGTTGGTGGTTTGATTCCAGGTCACACAGATGAATGCTGTTGTTGTGTCTTTGGGCAAGATGCTTAACCCACCTTGCCCCTAGTGTCTGCGTACACTGGTGTGAGAATGGGTGACTGGTTCATTGGTGTAAAGAGCTGAGTGCCTTGAAGGTAGAAAAAATGTGACCATTTATCAGCACAAATGTTGAACCTTATCATCTCTATTATTGACTAGACCAAAGAACTCACTGTATTACAACAAAAATCTGAATTTTAACAATATTTTAGCTCCATCTGTATTCAATATTGCTGACCTATAGAATGGTGTGATGTCATCTGAAAGACAGCAGCTGACTGTATGATGCACTCATAAGAAATACCCAAAAGGAAAACACACATATGTTGAACTGGAGCATCTCACTCACAAGATTATAACAGAAATGTGCATTTTAATTATACTCATTTTAGCTGCTCTCATTTGTGTAAATATTACTGGCCATAAGAATGCTGTGATTATGATCTGAAACTCTAGTCCTCTTTCTTCAAATGACTGTTTTTACAATAGGCCTGTACTAATCTGTCCATGATTCAGGTTGTTGGATTGACATGACAGGCCATACAGTATAGTTGAACAGTAAACACGGGCGGATCTAGGGGCGGGGCCACAGGGGCACTGGTCCCACCCTTAATCGGATTGGCCCCATAAGGGCCCCTGTTCTGTCAATCAACTGGCAAGAAGGACAACGGGAGGATCATTGGTGCAGTTCCACCCCTAAACTCTTGGTGGCAGTGCATATATTGCGTCAATACAGCTGAATGGGAGAAGAAATGTGCCAGAAAAGTTTTTATACGCCCGTTGTGTATTGTGTATTATGGTATGGCGCTGTCCGTCCGTCCGTCCGTCTGTCCGTCCGTCCGTCTGTGGACACTTCAAAGCTTTGAAGTCTTTGAAGCTTTGTCTTCATGAAAGATCTGAACTCTCTTCTCAAATGTTCTGCTGCTGAAAGCGAGAACAACCCACATTCTCTGCTTCTTTGAGCTTTGACACATTAAAGCTTTGTAGTGTCTTTAAGTTCTGTTGCTGCAATCTGATTGGTGGAATTCCGATTCTAGAATTCTATATACAATAATTCAAAGTACGGGCGTATTTTGCCCCGCTGGAGGAGCTCTTGTTTTTTATTGCTTGAACATTACCACAGCCTACCATTCGGCTTCAGCGGCAACGAGATAGCTGATGCTCTGGCGAATTCATATTTTGGTGCAGGGCTCTGCAGTGCGCCCATTTCACTCGCATTTGCGAGTAAATATTTCGGTCTCGGTCTCGTCACGGATTCAAGGTCTGAATACTGAGTTCGATCATATTTCATTACAGCCACTGATTTCGGCAATAAACTTGTACCGATGTGCTTAGACGCTCAACGGGATTCCCCTGAGGATGGTAAGGGGTAGTTCGAGCGTGGGCTATTCCCGCGAGTTGTTGGAGTCTTTGGAATAGGCTATTTTTGAACTCCCAGCCCTGATCATGGTGGAGTTTTTCAGGGTACCCAAACCTCGGAATGAAGTCATGGAATATTCTCTCGGCTGCCATTTTGCCTGACTTATTTTTAGTTGGGTAAGCTTGCGCAAAACATGTGAAGTGGTCTACCAGGACTAATATATACTCATAACTGCCTTTACTCGGTTCGAGATGAAGGTAATCTACTGATACAAGTTCAAATGGAGCACTGGTAGTGATCGAACTCATTGGAGCTTTGTCTGGAACACAAGACGTTTTTGTATGAGGCAAGCGCATTGGTGAATGACATACTCTTCTATGTCGCGCTGCATGAATGGCCAATAAAAGCGTTCTCTAGCTAAGTGAACGACCTTGTCTGCACCTACGTGACCCATATCATCATGTAAATGTTTCAATACAGTCTTTTTTAGTTTGTCTGGTAGAACTAATTGTTTCCTTTTTCCAGTAAACCTATATAACAGTCCTTTTTCAAGTTTTAGTCTGTTCCATTCATGTACTAATTTCGCGTGTCATTTGTCTTTTGTCCTTTTCATTTGGATTCCATCCTCTTTTCTTCAGCTGTATCACTTCACAGATGGACTGGTCCTCTTTTTGTGCAGCTCTGAGATCTTCAGGTGAGATTACAGGAGTACCTTCAGTGTTTGTGTCATCGGAGTTAAAGTTGAACTGTAAAGCGGCAACCCATGGCACTTCACTGTCTCTCACTGCTTTATCACCTTGCCAAATAGCAGAAATAACTTCAGGTGGCATTGTCTCTGTGTATTCTGGCAAGTGATCGGGCAGTTTAACGGGATATCTGGACAGTATGTCAGCATCGGCATTTGATTTGCCAGGGCGATACTTGATGGTAAAGTAAAAATCTGCTAATTCACCCACCCAGCGATGCCCTACTGCATTTAACTTCGCCGTACTCAAAACATATGTGAGGGGATTATTATCTGTGAATACAGTAAAGGTTGGAGCATAATAAAGATGATCCCTGAATTTGTCACAGATCACCCACTTGAGCGCGAGAAATTCAAGCTTGCCGGAATGAAGGTGATAGTTTTTTTCGGCAGGCGTGAGCTTCCTGGAACCATATGCAATGACACGGAGTTTGTTGTTCTGTTGCTGATAAAGTACAGCCCCTAGTCCTTCATTGGAAGCATCTGTATGGAGGACGAAAGGTAGGTCAAAGTCTGGGTATGCTAGAATAGGTGGACTAGTTAACATGTCTACAAAACGTGACACGGCTGCACAGTGTTCTTGTGTCCAGTTAACAGGCGTTTTGGATGGAAGCTGACCATTAGAGTTTTTCTTGGACTTGTTAGGTTGGCTTTTAGTGGACCTATGGTGTACCTCACTAGGATTCTCAAAAAGTTTGAATAAAGATCTTGCTACCCTTGAAAAGTCCTGAATAAATGTCCGGCAGTAACCTAAGAAGCCAAGGAGAGCTCTAACTTCTCCAACATTTTTTGGTTCTCTATTTCTAAGCTGGTTAACTGCTTCTAGGTCTTTAGGGTCTATCTGGACACCTTCACTAGTGACAAGATGACCTACATATCTGATTTGTCATCTAAAAAGTTCACACTTGTTAGGACGTAATTTAACAACATGTTCTCCAAGTCTGTGTAGAACATGTCTTAAGTCATTTACATGGTCAGTGAAAGTTTTAGAATAACATAACACGTCATCTAAGTAGGGAGAACAACACTCATCTCTTAAACCTTCAAGAACACCCTCCATGCATCTTTGATAGGCTGCTGGGGCGTTGGTGAGGCCAAATGGGAGGCGGTTCTACTCATATAACCCCCAAGGTGTGCTAAAAGTGGTGAGGTGTTTAGAGGTGTCTTCCACAAAGCCTTGGTGGTAGGCACTACCTTGGTCTAGTATTGAAAACCATGAGTAGCCCCCCAAGTTATCCAGCAAGTCTTGAATGCGTGGGAGTGGGTGGCAATCAGGGATAGTTTTGCGATTTAACCCCCGAAAATCAACACACAACCGTAATGACGTACTTTTTTCTCACGCAGACCACTGGTGAGGAATAGGGAGAAGTGGATTTCCTAATCCAGCCATGGTCAAGCAGCTTTTGAACATAGTCTTTCACTTTCCTATACAACGGCTTGGGAATGGAGTTGTAGGATGTCTGGACTGGCACATTGTCTGTAAGATTGATTTTGAGTTGCAGACTCGGGATACAGCCAATGTCTGATTCACTTTTTGCAAAAACATCTGACTCCTCAAACAGCATGTCCCTAACAGCCTTTTGTTCTTTCTCGTTCAGATGTGACAATTCAACAGGTGGATGCCATTTTTCACTTTTTATATTAGTGTCCTTTGTTAGGCATTTGTCACTGGTTTTCAGCACTGAATTGATAATGGCAGAACATGTGCTTACATTGGTTTGACTGTCTGAATCACTGTTAACATGTTTAACTTCTGTAATTTCTTCTAATGTTCCCAAAACAGTTCTCTTGGGGAGGTAGATGTCATGTTTAGTGACGTTCTGAATAGGGATTTTCACAATTTTTGTTAAACCACTAAGAACATCTACTAATGCAGGGAATAACTCTAGACCATCTGGACAGTTATCTGGTACAGCAGGCTGAAATAACATTGCACCTCCTGTTGGCCACTCCCTGATCCTACACCTGACTTCACAGATCTGACCGGCAGGTAACATTACACCCTTTTTACCAGTTTTGACTGCGCATTCAATGCAATTATCAATTGGCGTAGAAACTTCAAGTGCAGACACTAATGCCTCAACTGTATTTGCATTAACACTTAAAGCTTCTTTAAGTAAATCTGTGATGTTAATGTCTGTCTCTTTGTGAGCTTTAATCACTTCAGCAATAACATTACTGCCTAAAATTGGATGGTTAAGACAGTTCTGAATAATTATGACTGGTACTTGTACAGTTATTACTTGGTCCATGGTTATTACTTTGGATCTCAAGTGCCATATCTGCCCAACCCTCAAAAGGAACATTACTACCATTTGCAGCAGAGCTTTCAAGAGGTTGGTCTGGGAAGAGGGATGCAAGTGGTTGAATGGGAACTGTTGGTAATTTCTCTTGCATCCATATTTTTCCCACCATTGTCATTTGAGCACCCGAATCAAGTAGCATCTGAATTTGAGTACTATTTAGAGCACATGACACCATACATCTTTTACCAATGAGTTGAGCAAGTCTTTTCTTTGGTGATGAGTGAGTTGGCTGTGACTTTGAGCTCGGGCTGTTAGAGACTGGGGGCGCTTGGGCTGTCTCGGTCACTGGCTGCCCCACACCGTGTTGCATTTCCCGACTCTTTGCGCTGAACACAGCCTATGGCCCTGTGTCCTGTTTGACCACACACAAAACAATGATGACATGGGATGATGTTTTGTTGTACACACAATTTGCATCTGCCCCATGTTTCACCTCGTGGCTGTGGGTTGAGTCTCTGAGGGCTAGAGTCAACAGATTTGGTGTTGTCAGGTGGTCTCATTTGGGTTAGATGTTTAGTCAGTGAAGACACTTGTGCTGCGAGTTCTCTAATAGCATCCTGTTGAGCCTGTCGCTCTTTGTCATTGTTAGTCTTGTCACCACTGTCACATGTAGTAACAGTCACTGTCTTAGTCTTAACAGTTGTACCCAGTCTTTTCTGTCTTTCTGCTTCTTCACTTGTGGACTTAGTGATTTGTTCTAATAAGAAGTCATCACTAACCTGCATGTCATTAAGGAAGGGTTTTAAGTCATGTCTGACATAGTCATTTTTCTCATTGAACCCAAGATAGAGAGTATGGAGAAAAGTACCTTGTACAAGTTTAACATCATAAGTAAAACCAGTACCGATTTGTTGTGACTCAAAAAGAACGCGTTGTTTTAAGCCCATTACTCGATACAAAAAATGTTGAGAACTCTCTTTGTCTAACTGTTTAGCATTACTTAACTCTTGAAAAAGCTCTGTAATGTTTTTGCCACGGATATGAGAGCGAAGGAACTTCTTAAGCTCCTCAACATTTAAATCACCTTTGCTGAACATCATATCTCTAAATGTACCAGGTTTTGTGATTTTAAGCACACTTCTGATAACTTCAGATTCTGAAAAACCCTCATGTAAACCTTCATCAATTTGCTTACATAGGTTACCATAAGAAACATCTCAACCAGTATCTGAGATCTGTCTACCATGAAGCTTAAACTCTCTGCGTGGGAGCAGGCTTGCAACCTCACTGATACTCAACCTGGTTCCTTTAACTGGATGATGGACTAGTCCCACTCAAAGGCGGACCAACATTTCTGACGGTTTGGCCTGGAGGGGCGGGACTTCTTGGTGGTGTGCCAACGTCCCTGTTTCCTCCAAGAGAGTAGTCGTTGGGTAAGTGGTGAAGTTCGTTGCGCTGATGTGACGTAGGAGTGACGATTTCTCCTGGGTAGGTGTTGGGCTGAACAAGCGCTGGAGCCGGGGCAATGGTCTGTTCCTCACGCCGGCTGACAGCAGGACCCTCACCTTTGGGACCCATCGCAGCTGTAGGTATCAGTAGGTTGGTGATCAAGACATCTATAAGGAGCAGTTGCGACATGCCTTCATCCTCTAGTGACTTGAGCTTGTCACCCCTCAAGTAGTCAACGATGAGTTCATACAAGTCAATGTCACCTAACTCATCAATGTTGGCTGTGATGCTGCCGTCATCAATGGACCTGGTGATGACTTGTAGCTGGCTTGTGTTCAGACTGGAAAGTCGTCTCTGGATCTGAACAATTAGCGCCCGCCGTGGTGCTTTGGTTGCCATGACGTCTTGATAGTGGTGGACACTCTCTGGATGACACACGTAGCAGGAGCCTTCCCTGAAGTTCCAGACACTTCAAATGGTACAGGTACACTCTTCACCAGGCGGTTACTTTCTCTGCATCCCGGACGAGCCCCCAATTGTCACCGGCGCCAGCCCTAGGGGAAAGCTGGGCGGTAGCAAGTGGCACACAGCTAGGGTTAGACTGTGTAGCCTGAAGGTGTGTTGCTGTGGATAAGCGAAGAGGAGACAGTTGGTTAGTCTGGCCACAGCTTGTTTAATTCTCACAATCATTCAAATATTCAATTCAGTTCAGTTGGCTCATTCTCTCAAAAAATCATAAAATTAATAAATGTTCATAAATAAATAAATACACAGTGATAGACAATAAAATATGTAAATTCACTTAAAGACCAAAATAGACAATAAAATAAGTACAAATAAATTAGGGCTGAAACGATTCATCGAGTTAATCGATTAAATCGATTAGAAAAATGCATCGATTATTGTTTTTTGCCTCGATGCTTCGTTTTATTTTCATATGCTCGGCGATGGCCGGAACCTTTTGCACTTCACTGTACACAAAACAGCGCGGCGCCCATGGATGTATAATAAGAGCATAACCTCCAGTGGCGGGGTGCGGTACGCTCCGCATAGACCGTATATATACACGGTCTATGGTTTGGTGTAGCTTTTAGCACACTATAGGCTAATCGCTTGTTTACGCGATGTGCGCAGGCTGCTACTTGGTCAGATGTGGAGTTGGGTGGTAGTATGTGACTGTGGATCTTCACAAACTAGTTTTAATGCGTAACGTTATGTTCCAACCACTACCAAGAAGAAACACAGTGGTGTTTAGGAGCCTGTCCTGTTATCGCAGGATAGGAGGAAAACATACGGTGCATTTCAGTGGAGGAGCAGCACGACGAGCAGCTACAAAAACGTAAATATTCCTATCAGAGACTTTTTGCAAACAACCAAGCGGCCACATGTGAGTTGTAAGAAAACACCAGCTACTGTATCGGAGTATTTAGCGATAAATGAATAAATAAAGTATTTAGCTAGCTTGGAGTCGCGTGTAGCGTCGAGTAATAATACTATAGACCGACAACGCAATGTTTATTCCCTTGTTTTGATATCATGATGGAGAAGTGTCTTCCTAAATATTAATTTTAAAACAGAATACCTAATGGATCCTAAAGAAATGTTGCTTATCGATTGCATATTGTAAAATTAGCCTGTTGTTGTTTAGGGAACTTCCAGTGCAGCCCTCGTTTGTTTCAACGGGCTGTCAGACCGAAATGATAACAACAGGCACAACTGGGACACAGCTGTCTATGAAAACCCTCCAGCATCATTTCAGGAGTATAGGTATGTGACCATTTATACTATAAAGAGGTAAAAACGTGAATGATAGCATGTGTGTTTTTATGTGAGTTTGAGTAGAGTATAGATCTTGGGCTGAAATAACTTAAAGGCTAATATTATTATTGTGTTTTAGTTTTTCTTCTACATAGGAACTCAGACAACCCCACAATGAAGAAGATGAGCCCACACTTGCAAACTTAAGCAGTGGAATCATTCCACAGTGTGATTCTGTGCTTTCGCCAAAAAGTGCATCTTTTCCTTTCCAGGGAATGCTTTGCAGGTAGATCCAATCCAATCCAATCCACTTTATTTATATAGCACATTTCATAAACTGAAAGCGTTTTCAAAGTGCTGCACAAAACCATCATTTAAAATAAACAAATAACCACAGAAACTGTTTAAAATAAACAAGTAATCAAATGCCCTACCAGAGTGCATACAAATAAATATACCATAAAATAATAAAAACAATAAAAGATAAAAACACTAAAAAAATAAAATTAATAAAAAATAAATACTCTAAGAACAATAAAATAATAAAAAACCCTAGAATACAATAAAAGACACAGAGGACCACACAACTCAAGCGGTGTTAAAAGCCAGAGAATAAAAGTGGGTCTTAAGACGAGACTTAAAACACTCCACTGTGGGAGCTGCTCGGACGTGGGGGGGCAGGGCGTTCCATAGTTTAGGACCAACCACAGAAAAAGCCCTGTCCCCTCTGGATTTAAGTCTTGTCTTAGGCACCACGAGCTGGAGCTGGCCCTCAGACCTCAGAGCGCGCGCCGGAGTGTAGATTTGGATGAGGTCCGAGATGTAATCCGGGGCCAGTCCATTCAAAGCTTTAAAAACAAACAATAAAATTTTAAAATCAATTCTAAAATGAACAGGAAGCCAGTGCAAAGACGCAAGAATTGGAGTGATGTGCTCACGTTTTTTGATTCCTGTTAAAAGTCGTGCCGCAGAGTTCTGGACTAACTGTAAGCGTGAAAGAGCATTTTGTGATATGCCAGTATAAAGAGCATTACAGTAGTCCAGACGCGAAGAAATAAAAGCGTGAACGACTTGTTCAAAGTGCTTAAAACTTAAAAACGGCTTGACTTTGGATAAAAGGCGAAGATGATAAAAGCCTGATTTAACAACTGTGTTGATCTGCTTGCTGAGTTTAAAATCCCTGTCCATGGTGACGCCAAGGTTGGTGGCGAAGGGATGAACATTATCTTTAAAGGGGCCTAAGTCCAATGAGCGATCAGTGGGCCCAAAGAGCACAATTTCAATTTTCCCTTCATTCAAACAGAGAAAATTTTGGGCCAACCAAGCCTTGACGTCACCAAGGCAGTTCAACAAGGGTGTCAGGGGGCCTTTCGCGTGCTTAGAAATCGGAAGATAAATTTGGCAGTCATCGGCGTAAAAATGATATAAAATGCCATGCTTTTTAAAAATTGCACCGAGTGGGAGCAGGTAGAGGGTAAAAAGAATAGGGCCAAGAATTGACCCCTGGGGGACTCCACAGTGCAACGGAGCAGCAGACGAGGTGGAGTCCCCCAGCCTGACAGTGCAGGATCTCCCAGAAAGATAAGACTTGAACCAGTTTAGGGCGGTCCCCCTGACACCCACACAGTCTTCAAGGCGGTTTAAAAGAGTTGCATGGTCGACTGTGTCAAAAGCAGCAGTCAGGTCTAAAAGCACTAAAATGGCAGAGCTACCACCATCAGTCATTAAAAATAGGTCATTAAAAACCTTTAAAAGTGCAGACTCCGTGCTATGCAGGGCTTTGTATCCTCACTGGAAACGCTCTAAAATGCCATGTGCTTTTAAAAAGGGCTGCAATTGACAAAGAACACATTTTTCCAGTACTTTAGCCAAAAAAGGAAGCTTAGAGATTGGACGAAAATTTGAAACATTTGATGAGTCCAAACTTGGTTTCTTAAGGAGAGGTTCGATTACAGCCTTTTTAAAAAATGAAGGTACAACAACAGAGACAAGACTGCTGTTCATAATTTCACATACACTCGAGCCAATTGTTGTCCATACCTCCTTAAATAACCTTGGAGGGATGGGGTCAATAGGACTGGATGAAGCTTTAAGCTCATTAGCTATTTTAGAGAGAAACTCCAAAGACACTGGCTCAAATTTACAAAAAATACCTGAGCAAGACATGCTTATTCGTGGAACAGCAGAAGGACAGTTTAAGTTGGCTCTAATCAACGCAACTTTCTCTGTGAAATAAGATAAAAACTGTTCACATTTCTCAGAACAAGAATCTAAAATAGTGGATTTGGATGGGTTCAAAACAGACCCAATTGTTTGAAATAAAATACGAGGATTATTGACATTTGTCAAAACCAAGTTTGAAAAATATTTCCTCTGTTCCTCTTTAACAGATTTCTGATACAATTTAAACTGTCTCTTAAAATTTCATAAGACACTTGCAAATGATCACTTTTCCACTTCCTTTCCGCCTGCCTACATCTGCGCCTGGCCTCACGAGTGGTGTCATTTATCCATGGACAGGTTTGACTCGGGGGCGCGCAGCTTTTTGTGGAGCTACAGAGTCCATGACTGTAGTGCACGCAACCATAAAAGAGTTTGTAATTTCTTCAGTGTCCTGAAAGCCGGCGTCACCCAGGTCTGGCACATTTTTCATAAAAAAAGACGAAAATGACGCCGCAGTGTCCGGTTTTAGGACGCGGCAGTGACGCACTGAAATAGGCTTCAGACAGTCTCGCAGAATAAAATCAAACAAAATAGGACAATGGTCAGAAATGACAGCATCCCCTACCAATACATTGTTAATGGACAAATTGCATGAGATCACCAGATCCAATGTATGGCCATGTATCTGCGTGGGTTCTTTCACATGTTGCACCAAGTTAAAACCATCAATCAATTCCATAAAATCTTTTGCAATAGGCGCAGAAAGACAACAAATATGCAAATTAAAATCACCAACCAATAAAATTTTATCATAGTTTGTCAACACAGGAGCAATGAAATGTGAAAATTCACTGATAAAGTCTTTGTTATACTTCGGTGGTCTGTAAATCACCGCGCAAAACACGGGATTTTTTTCACAAAGTTCAAAGCAGCTCACTTCAAACGAAGCGAAAAAGTCTGTCGTCAGTGGTTTGTAGCTTACGCTTTTCCTAAAAACTGAAGCGATGCCACCTCCACGTCCCGTGGACCTCGGTGCATTAATAAAAACACAGTCTGGAGGTAACAGTTCTGTAAAAGCGGCGGACTCACCGGAATTAATCCAGGTCTCCGTGAGGAAAAGCGCATCCAGCGAGTGAGAAGTGAAATAATCCTGGACAACAAAAGTCTTGTTAACCACAGATCTTGCATTTAAAAGCGCACATTTCAGTGAAGTCTGGATCATGTGGTCAGCCGGAGCAGCCCGACTCAGGGGCTGGAGGTTGCCGGGATCCACGCCGCTTGATCCCCGTAGACGAGACCGGCGAAGGCGCACCAGCGTTGGGTCATCCCCTCGTCCACAAACCGATAGTACACAAGCAGCGACGGTGATGGGGGCAAGTTTCCGACGCGCAAGAAAGCGGCAAAAACAGGCTGCATAATCCTGGGGGATGTTCGCTGGACACTGTAAAAGTTCTGGACAAAGGACCAGCCAGCACTTCAGTCTGGCCAGCCGGCCACTGCGTACTCCACGCCGCCTGCGTTTCTTGGGCAGCAGAGCCTTCACCTGGAGAAGGTAATCCGGGACGTTAGCCAGGTTAGTGGCACGCGGCTTGTTTGTCTCATCATAACGATATTCCGCGCAATTATCCACATAATCTTTGATTTTTAATAAGTTCTGACGCTCATACACCAGCAGTGAGTGTGTGATCCCCCCAAAACAGCTTAAAAACACAATAAAACACCCCAACAATGAGAGAGCCAAACGGCAAGCCAGACACTCCGGCGCCATCTTGGATCATGTATGTGCTTTAGATGAGTATTTGAAAGTACTTTGTTTAATTATGTAACAGTACTGCTATTTCTTTTTTTTCTTTTTTTTTTATACTGTACCTGGCAGCTATGCATTTCAATGAGAACACTGGATGTGAAAAAGCTACAAAAGCAACTGGCGAATACATGTACAGGGTGTTTTACCCAAAGTATAAAAAGGGAGAAGGCATCGCAAGGCCCCTCAAAACTGCGGCTACTTTTCTTAAGTAATTGCTCTGTTTTTAATTAATTTTGTGTCCCAAAATTTATCATCACAAACTATATAGTACTGTGCCATATATGCAATATTTTAATAACAGCTATACAAAACGACAAATATCAAATGTCACAAATAACTTGCAAAGCAGGAATACAAAATCTCTGTACCATAAATAATATCAACTCCAAAATTTAGAAAATGTATATACAGACACATTATAAATAGAATATTTGAAACGGTCAAACAGGTAAAAGTAACAGATGATTGTCCATTTTTGCAGAATACGTTGACGACATCCTGGACCTGATCTTCAAAGAGGTGTTTCCAGACCCAGCTCCATTTGTCCAGGAGATGCTAAGGATCTCAGCACCCTTGTCCAGACAAAGAAACAGTCGTCTCTGCGTTCACATCACGATTTAATCCAGCACCGGTCTGAAACCACCATACTGCCCCTCTTCATCTGGGAACTCTTGCCATATTCGGAGGACGATGCAAGATGGCAGAATCACACAAACTCTCCGACCCAGCCATCCCCAGCACCAAGACACAAAAGATCTGTATGCACAGTACCTGTAACGACTGAAGCACAGAACTCATTATACTGTGTGCAATAATTAATTTATTCTTATCTATTTATATTTTTGTTTTGCAGTGAAAGCAAGTCATATAGCATGCAGTAATTTTTTATTCTAAAAAGTTAGATGCGTATTGATATTACAGTGTGCAATACTTATTTATTCTATTTGTGTGTTTACAGTTTATTCAGTGTGCTTTAAGTGAGACTACAGTTATACTGTGTTAGATTATATCAACAGAGATGCACTTTCTGCGTTTCATTCAGAGAGGCGGAGACGATTTTCTTCTTTAGCCATGTAGATGGCATATTTTATTTATATAGAAAAACGTGGCCCTTGGCCCAAAAATTGATCTCAGGGTCTTGCGCCCTCCCGTGGCAAGTACAGAACACAACACCACAGCTCATTAACCTGAGGACATACTCTCACATATTTTAACACCCCCACTTGTACTCAGGTTGGTAAACAAACAACATTAAACAAAATAGAATAAATGTGTACCCTTGTCTTACACAAAATTATTCCCCAAAAAGAAGATCTGCAAACTTCTTCAGTTTAAACTTATTTACAGGTTTCGTCATTACATCAGCAACCATCTCATCAGTTGAACAATAAATCAGATTCACCTTACCCTCATTCACAGTAGACCTAATAAAGTGATACTTTATGTCTATGTGTTTACAGCGCTTCCTGTTTACAGGGTTTCTGGCAAGAGCAATCGTTCCCTGATTGTCTTCATGTATGACTGTTTGTGTGTATTTGTAGCTATCCATGTCGCCTAGTAATTGCTCTAGATAAAGACATTCTTGAATTGTGGAAGCAAGAGCCATATACTCTGCTTCAAGATGTGGAAAGTGCAACAGTAGGTTGCTTCCTAGTTTTCCATGAAACAAGTGCACTGTTTTCACTAAGGCTCACACAGTATCCTGTAGTACTGCGGCGATCAGTGGTGTCAGCCGCCCAGTCTGCATCGCTGTAGGCTTGTATACCAAGATTTTCAGTATTGTTTCTCCTGAAAGTTAACCCTTTTTCTGCTGTACCTTTCAGATATCGCAGGACATGCTTCACAGTGACCCATTGCTCCTCAGTAGGTTTAGCTAGGTACTGTGACAGCCTGCTCACCACAAAACTCAGATCAGGTCTAGTGCAGGTTGTCAGGTATATCAGACTGCCCACGGCCTCTCTGTACATCCTGATGTCTGTCATTTTAACCGCATCATCATTGTATTCGAGCTTCTGTTCACAAGGAGTTTCTCTAATCCTACATTCTGACATGTTGAAATGCTGTAGAATTTTGTTAGTGTACTTCTCTTGTGACATCTTGATACATCCAACAGAAAAATCAAAATCAATACCAAGAAAATGTTTGAGTTGCCCCAAATCCTTCATCTTGAATTGCTCTGCAAGCATCCCTTTACCCTTTTGAGTTTCTCCTCATCACTTGCAGCAATAATCAAATCATCGACCCACACAATTATGATCACCTTCCCTTCATTTGACTCTTGTGAGTACACACAGTGGTCAGCTTGGTTTTGTGTGAATCCATTCTCAGTTAAACAATCATGCAAAACCCTATTCCAATTTTGTCCAGACTGTTTAAGACCATAAAGCGATTTCTCAAGCTTGTAGACTACACCCTCTTTTTCTTGATAACCCTCTGGTGGATTGATGTAGATCTCATAGTCGATGGGGGCGTGTAAGAAGGCGGTTTTCACATCCATTTGGTGCACTAATAAGTTTTCCTGCACTGCCTTCTGTAGCACAACTCTTACACTAGTTAGATCTGCAGTGGGTGAAAACGTTTCCCCATAGTCTACTCCCATTTTCTGGCTGTAGCCCTTGGCGACATAACGAGCCTTGTATTGGTCTCTACCATCTATGCCGGACTTAATTGCGTAAACCCACCTACCCCCCACTGGTTTCTTGCCCATGGGTAGTGTTGTCGGGGTAAAGGTTTTGTTCTCATTTAAGGACTGTATTTCCTCATCCATTGCTTTTCTCCAAGCTTTTGAATCGTCTGACTGCATTGCTTCGTCATTATACGCTTTGTGGAATGCCACAGACTGCTCTGCAGCAGTAGTCTACTGTGACATGCATCCCATCACTGTCATAATTTTTGGTTACATAGTCAGCTAGGTAATTTGGTGCCCTCCTTTCCTAGTTGGATAACGCTTACTCTCAGGATCAACATTTGTAACACTCTCTGTTTCATTTTGTTCAGTAGACTCATCTGCAGCCCTTGGACTATCACGAGGTGGTTCATTTGGCTCTGGAGCCTTTTCTGCACTCCTGTTTACCCTGCATCCCACTAGTCCTGACTCTGTGCCCCACACTGTCATCACTTTGATCTGGCTCACCTGTCTGTGTTTGTTTTTCCGCATAGCTGTCTTGCTCACAAACTTCACTAGCCTGTGCTTTGCACTTTGTTTGTATCTGGGTGATACACCAGATATGCTGGACTGTTTTTGTCGCATCCCACAAAACGCCCCTGTTCGCCTCTGGAGTCAAGTTTTCCTTTTCCTGTTTGTAAGTGTAACATACAGACCGAATCGTTGCATTCTGGACACATTGGGCTGTTTGTTTGTCAACATCTCATAAGGAGTAAGCCCTGTGCGCTTATTGAAGCATCTGTTGCGTATCACTGCTGCTGTTTGTACTGCGTATAGTGCCATAGGTGTTTTTGGTAACTCACTCTCAACTAGCATGCACCTGCCCATCTCGAAAGAGTACGCCACCCACGCCCGCGGTTCCATTTTGGTGCGAGCACGGAGCTGTCGTTTCATGTCTAATTTTGTTTCTCCTCAGCAACCCCTGGAAATCACCACATGTAAACTCAGTTCCATTGTCGGATCTGATGCACCTCACTTTCCCATAAGGGGATACATCTGCAAGGAACTTCTCAGTCGCCTGCACTGCATCACTCTTTTCTTTAGAAAGTACACAAATAATGCATTGGAGTAGTCATCAGTAAAAGATTGCACATATTTGTACCCATCTAATGACTCTGTGGCTACTGGACCTGCAAGGTCTGTGTGTACCATTTGTAAGGGAGCCTTTGCTCTGGCATCGGGGTTCCTATTCCTAGTTTGTGTAAACTTCCCCTGAATACACACCTCACATTCTTGTTCAGGCCTACTCATTTTGCCTTTGATCTGCATACCATGAACTACATCCTGTAACCTAAGCACATCTTCATAGTTACAGTGGCCTAGTATCTCATGCCATGCTTGGATGTCGTGGGTTGCATTACACTTGTCATCATTACACTAATTTCAGTGTGCAGGTAGTACAACCTGCCATACACATGAATGTCAAACCTGGTACCGTCTCTGGCTATCAGGACGTCTTTGTCTTCTTTGAAGACGACTGTGGACCCATTCGTGGTTGCTGCCTTCACCGAGAAAATGTTCTCTGGCACGACGGTACATACAGAGCTTCTCTCAGTTTTGCTTTGCACCGCCGTCCACCGCTGTCGATGAGGGTAACCACTGCAGTGCCTCCTCCGCTGAGCAATGCCGCTACATCTGGTGCCATCTGCCAACTCGACGCTGTGGGTTTCTGGCCTGAATGTGCTGTCGAAGCTGGTGAACACGGGCGATGTCGTTGATGACGTGGGATGTAGCTCGGTGTCCACCATCAGGCCCCTCTCCTGCACGCTGGCGCGACCGTTGCCGCTGGATACTGGCCCTCCGTCCGCCGCCATCTTGAACGTGAAGTCCTCCTGACCTCAGCATTCTCCGACACTTTGCTCATGCCGCTCTTTTGTCTCTCTCTTTTTCGCCTGCATGTCGCGCTCCTTGTGTGTGTCGGTTTGCAAACACTACACCATGTCTTTGTCGACACGTTTCGCCGGTGCCCCTTTGTGCCGCATTTGAAACACACCATCTCGCTGTCGTCTTTGGCTGATCCACGCGCTTGCCTTGGGAGGTCGCCGTCCGGTTCTCCTTGTGTCTTCATTACGCTGTCGCCGGTCTCGTTGCTCGTAGTTTCTCCGCTCTGCAAAACTCCGTAGCTTCGTCTTAAAATCTGCAAATGTGATGTTGTCACACGACGCGCCACATGAATTGCGAATGGCTTGAAGCTATCTGGCAATCCCTTCAACACCATAGCCACTAGCAGACCGTCCATGAGTGTTTCTCCGCCTTTCTCAGGCAGTTATGGCGGTCTCTGCTCGTATGATATAGTCCATTACACTTCGCCGTTGGACTTTTGAAGTGATGTCAGCGAGTGTACAAGTTAATTATACGGGGCTTTCCCCGTCCTGCATAATACTCTCAAAATCGCTTAACGCTTTTCTTCCATCATTTTCAGCATCTCGCATTACTAGAGACAGGCTTTTGTCATCTAGCAGTAATATCAGCTCAGCATACGCTGATCTAAATTTTTCCTGATCTGCTGCTACTTCAGCCTCTGTTAGCGGTGCATTTAACACAGTGTCCTTCAGTCCCAATAAATGAAAATGTCCCAACAATTTCGCTTTCCCACATTTCATACTTAGTCTCGTCTCCATCAAAGGTCAGTCGATGTAGCCTGCTGCTACTTATTGCCTTCCGTTGCTCCGCCATGTTAGCTTGCTAGATTTTTCTTTCAGGTTAGCTTACTCATATGCGGTCCGTTGCAACTTTCCTGGAAACAGTTGACTAATCTTCCTTCTGAATGACTCCTGGGCCCATAACCTGTTAGATTATATCAACAGAGATGCACTTTCTGCGTTTCATTCAGAGAGGCGGAGACGATTTTCTTCTTTAGCCATGTAGATGGCATATTTTATTTATATAGAAAAACGTGGCCCTTGGCCCAAAAATTGATCTCAGGGTCTTGCGCCCTCCTGTGGCAAGTACAGAACACAACACCACAGCTCATTAACCTGAGGACATACTCTCACATATTTTAACATACTGTATATAGTTATAAAGTGTGTAATACTTATTGTTAAATAAGTTTATATTGTCTGTGTTTTGTAGTGTCAGTAAAGTACTTAAAATATTTATTAATACAGTGATATGGTTTTTTTTTTATTGTAACTTTTAGTGTTTGACTATAAAATGGCACCATAATGAAAGTCAACTCACTGTACCATTCCTCTTAGATGTAATGGTCCAAACTGTGCTTCGTCCACATTAATGGCATTTTGAAGGGAGTAGATATTAAGGCACAGGTTCAAATCCTGGATATTCCACCATGCATGTCGGTTGGCTGGGGACTTCTTCCATTCTTGCTCGCACCTACCAAATATATTATAAATAACAGTGTACATAATGTACAGTAACTGAAAACAAGTTTTTGTAAAACAAACGCACCTTGGGGGTTTCTTGACAGCATCTATTTTCCACTTTGTAGGCACTGTAGCGCAGTAGCCACATGTGCACCTAAGGTCACGAAATAAAGTAAATGAACTACAGCAAGTGCATGTATATATCTATGTGTACAGATTCTGAAGGCTCTGCTGTGAGGTACGCGCTTGTGCGCACATGTAAACATGTAAACTTTGTATGCACAAGTGGTTTATGACAGAGTCTTATGTATCACTTTCAGTCATTTGAGTCTGATATAGCCAAGCTAACTATATTTTTGTTAAATTAATTTGTTATAGAAGAGAAGCATGTAAATGGGCTTGAAAACGTATGAGCAACAAAACATGCATTATATGGACTAGCCCATATCAAATCCTGAGCAGCATATAAAAATTAAACGATTTATTTCGAGCTGGCTAGAAATGCACCTTTGTTATTATATAATTACAAGTGAACCCACTAACCATTGAGAAGCGTTCATTTCAAGCCTAGAGTCCAAAGGTTCGTCTTGTTCGACATCTTCGTCCTCCGGGTCAGATTCCGGTTCAAACATGTAGAGTTGGACAGTAAATTCTTCTGGTTGTGCTATTTTTAATCCGTAAAAAAGTTATCTAATGTCAGGAAAACTTCCACACTGCACGGTTCTGTTATGTTGTGGACTACAATAATGGCTGCGGGGGCGTAGCGCAACAGTCCCAGGTGCCGGGAGGGGGCAGGGCTGTGAAGGAGCTCATTTGCATTAAAGGAGCCAGTGCAAAACGAGTCATTTTCTGTAAATGCTCGAGAGAGGGTAGGAGAATGGGCTCTGGAGCATAAATTATGAGAAATTAAGATGATAGGATCTTATATTACAGGTATTTCACACAATTCATACATGTTTTGGTATTTTGTAGGAGCATAATATTTGTTCTTTAAATCAAAGGCTAAATTATCAGCTTGACACATCAACAGGAACACCCTCAAAAATGGGAATTGCCAAAAAAATTAAGGACATGATGGTGGAAATAGGAATGATGGATGTTTGGAGAGAACTGCATCCAACAAGACTTTACATTTTACTCCTCTCCACATAATAACTACTCAAGAATAGATTACATTTTGATGTATAAAAATGATAGATACAGAGTGGAAAATTGTGAAATAGGGGTGATGGATTTATCCGATCATTGTCCTGTATATGTGACTGTACATTTGACTCCAGAGAAAAAGAAAACACTGTGGAGACTCAACTCAAGTCTACTGAAAGGACATACAAAAGAGGAAATTAAAGCTGATATTCAAAATGATCTTAATGAGAATGATAATGGGGAAGTGACACCGCTGGTTCTCTGGGATGCATGCAAAGCTGTGCTAAGGGGTCAAATAATTGCCAAATCAGCATTCCTAAAAAAACAAAGGCAAAGAAGACTAGAGGAGTTGAAGTCAGAATTAAAAAACTAGAAGAAGAACATAAACAAAATCCAGTAAATGACTTATACCAAAATATGCAGAAGAAAAAAGCAGAGATAGATGAACTGTACTCCATAGAAATCCAACAAAAAATTCTGTACACAAAATATTATGAAGTAGGAGGTAAATCAATAAAATTATTGGCTTACAAATTAAAGAAAGAACAATCAAGACATAGTCTTTATAAGATAAGGAATCCTCATACGAAAGAAGTAAAACATAAAACTGAAGATATTCAAAAATGTTTTGAGTTGTACTATACAAATCTCTATACAAAACCAACATTTGAAAATTCAACAGAAAGCGAATCATTCTTGGAAAAGATGATTTTACCAAAAGTCACAGATGAGCAGAATCAGTATCTTATGGCAGAGATTACAATGCAGGAAATTGACTCTGCAATTTCAAAATTAAAGACCAATAAATCCCCCGGAGCAGACGGATATACCTCAGAGTGGTACAAGACCTTTAGAGAGTTACTAATTCCAGTTTTACAGAAAACATTTAATTGGGTACTGGAAAAGGGGGAAATGCCACATTCATGGCGTGAGGCTATAGTATCAGTGATTCCAAAAGAAGGAAAGGATGAGATGGAATGCTCCAATTACAGACCGATTAGTGTACTTAACCAGAACTACAGATTGTTTACTGCAATTTGAGCTCGGCGTATAGAAAAGATTTTACCAGATATAATTCAGTTAGATCAGACAGGGTTTATAAAAGAAAGGCAGACTCAATATAACATTAGACGGACTTTACATGTGATGCAGCATATTCATGACAAAAACATGGAAGCGATTATTATGGGGATGGACGCTGAGAAGTCATTTGATTCTGTTAGGTGGGATTTTCTATATAGAGTGTTAAAGAAATTCAACTTCCATGAAAAAATAATTAGAACTATACAAGCACTATACATGGAGCCAACAGCTAGGGTAAGGGTTAATGGGAGTCTATCTAATAAGATTGTACTAAACCGTGGATGTAGGCAGGGCTGTTCAGCTAGTCCTCTCCTGTTCGCAATATGTCTTGAACCCCTTAGCCAATCAATAAAACAAAATGAGAAAATACAGGGCATAAATATGATGGGCAAGGTGCAAAAGCTGGCATTGTTTGCAGACAATGTTTTGATATATTTATCTAATCCTAATACATCATTACCAGCAATTATGTCAGAATTTGAGAAATTTGGACAATTATCAGGCTACAAAATAAATGTACAAAAAACACAGGTTTTAACTACAACCTAGCTGATGATATAAAAACTACATATGAAACTGATTGGAATTTAAAAGCAATAAAATATCTAGGGGTAAATCTGACAAAAGATTTGAATCAATTGAAAGCAGCCAATTATGAACCATTATTATCCAAAATAAAACAAGATGTAGAGAGGTGGAATTTAATACCATTTATGACAGTCGCTTCAAGAGTTGAAGTGATAAAAATAAATATTCTTCCTAGATTATTGTACCTTTTTCAGACCTTGCCAGTGGAGATTACATACAAAGAATTTATTGAATGGGATAAATTTATCTCAAGGTATATCTGGCAAGGGAAAAATACCAAGAATAAAATACAGAACACTTCAATTGTCTAAAAGGAAAAGAGGGTTAGCTCTACCTTGTTTAAAAAGTTATTACCAGGCGGCTCAAATAAAAATTTTGCTAAATTTGTGTAACCCATCATATGATGCAATATGGAAAGAAATTGAAAGCAATAACATACTGGGAATTCCGGTTCAAGCACTAATTGGCGATAACAAACTATACAATCAAATTAGTAGCAAAATGAATCAATTTGTTCAAATATCACTGAAAGCATGGTTTGAGATAGCTACAAAGAATAACTTGATCCAGTCTAGTAAGTTGTTAAGATGGGTGGGATATGATTCAGATTTTATCCCAAATAGGAATGATCTGCGATTTAAAACATGGGAACAGGGTCCATGTATGTGGTGGGAATTATTGAAGAATAACAAATGCAAAAGTTTTCAAGAGATCAAAGAACAATTTGTGCTAACTGTTGTGGATTTTTAAATCTGAGAAGAATAAAAACTGGAGAAAAGTTGTCTTCAATCAAAGAGTCTGGATTTATTAAAGCAATTGTGCACAATTACAGAGAAAATGAAAAAGAAACATATCTGTCCCTCCCGCGAGGTCCGTCTCTCCCTAATCTGCGTCTGTCAAAACAATAACAGGCTTCTTATAAAGTTTACCGAGGTCATCATATCAACATGAGACAAATCATACAATAAACAACCTTCAGAGGGAGACAATGGTATGTGGAGATGTTAAACTGGGGCCTTGATTAGCTGGACTAACGTATTCCAATAATTCTAAATGGGGAGGATGAACAGGACAACAACCTGTTGTTTTAACCCTGGTATATAATGGCTGGACATAATGACCCTCGCTTGAAGAGGACCAGACAGAGCTGATCATACCACTGTCTGTGACCATGAATACTTTAGTTCTGTAAACCCAAACAATATATTCTTTAGCTTGACCAGAAATTTCCATCACACTAACAAATCAAGATTTCTACAGATTCTTACAATTAAGGCATTATTTGGAGCACGACATAATACGGGATAACTTTGAAGGTGAATCAAAAATTATTAATTTGATTATATTGGCTCACAAATCTAAGCTAAACAAAAAATTAATTTCAAAGATATATATTGGATTGGAAAATTTAAAAATGGATGATACACAATACATAAGAAGAAAATGGAATGTGGAAGCTAATATAAGATTAACAGAAGAGGATTGAGAAGAGATTATTCAAAACAACTGGAAAACAACATCATCTTTAAAGTGGAGGGAATATGGGTGGAAAAATTTTGTTAGATTTTTTTAAAGCACCAGCGCAGACAAAATATTGAGACACAAGATGTTGGAGACAGTGTGGGGAAATGTTGGCAAGCCATGTACATATTTTTTGGACCTGCCCCTTAGTGCAATGTTATTGGAAAGAATTGAAGAACGTTATGGACAAGGTCCTGCATGTTGACCTCCCTTTTACCTGTGAAGTCTTCTATTTTGGCAAATTAGATGCAAATTGTAAAAACAAAATTAATTTTGAGATATTTAAAATCATGTTGGTAGCAGCAAAAAAAAGGAATTACAAGAAAATGGCTAAAAGCAGAAGCACCAACAAAAGATAATTGGGTTGACTTGAGTCACAATATTTACATTATGGAAAAATGTACTTATGCTCTAAGATTAGAAACAGAAAAATTTGAAAAGATATGGAAGGGTTGGCTGAATTTTGTCAAAACGACACGTTTGGATTTTATTTGAGTACTTATTTCCCCAATGTTTAGTTCGCTACCATATTTAGTTTTTTCTCTTTATTTTTTTTTCTTTTCTTTCTAACATAAAAGTAAAAATGTGTATTTCATTTTGAAATTTAAGTTTTAGAAAATGAAGGTGTCTTAAACAATATTTGCATTTATGTAAGTGTAATTATTGTCTTGAAAGATTAAAAAATAAATAATTGAAAAAAAAGTCTTGATGAAACTTGTGACTGGTAACGTCTAACACTGTTGCCAATAAAATGAAAAGCTCAAGAAAAGATGTCAGATTTCATGCTGTTACGTCAGTCGCCTTAGAGAATTTTACAAAAAAAATCAATAAATCATAGTTCATCCACTTAAAGGCAGTGCAGCTGGTCCTGGTGTTCTTCAGAGTGGGTCAGGAGTCTAAGGTAGGTTCCAGCACTCTGGTCTTGTATCTGTTCTGAGTGTTCTGCTGGCACAGTGACTGTGAGCCTGTGTCTCTGGTCTTCTTCTCAGAGCTCTCCACAGTGTCTGCGGTCTAGGGCAGACGTAGCGCTCTCCTGCAGATGTTCTTGATGGCCGGGCTGGAGAAGTAGTAGACCAGAGGATCCAGCACACTGTTCAGGTAGGTCAGGCTGATGGTGAACGTGAAGACTGTGGTCAGGTCCTCCATCACTACACACACTTGGCTGTGTGGCAGTGTGTGGACCGCCTGGTTTATCCTGCACCACATGATGACCTGAGCGATGTTACTGGGGAGGAAGCAGACGACAAAGAGGACCACCACTACTACGAGAAAGCGGAGGGCCTTTCTGGTCTTAATCTGCTGAGCGATCTGCCTGCCCCTCAGGTGTGAGGTGATGCTCACAGTGCAGTAGAGGATCACAAGGAACGGCATGTAGAAGGAAAACAAAAAGGTTACTTTTTGCCAGGTCAGAATCCCCGCGAGCTCCGTCTCAGGCAGACTCAGGCTCTGACAGTAGGTGGTGTTGCTGTGTTTTAAAGTAAAGATGTGAACAGCCATGGAGATGGCCAGCAGCCACAGCACGGCCGCACCACACAGGGCTTTGGACAGGCAGACAAACAAATAATGCAGAGTTACTCAAACACATGTGAATGAAACAAAGCAACTCCAGGTCTGTTTTTGATTAGGACACATGGCTGAACACTCTTGAGCATCAATTTTGTGTAACATAGAATCTTTAAAACAGTCTTTTTCAGAGGTCTTTGGGGAACCTTATTGATCTCAGTATTAGTCACCTATGCTGGATCTCCACATAAACGTCTGTAACCCAATAATCACAGGACATTCATTGAAACACACTCTTTATTATTTGTTTTAGGATTTAAACATTTCCTTATAAACACAGTCAAATATACAAGTTTATGCTACATTTTGAATGCTGAAAAAATAGAAGTCTGGGTTTCTGCTACAGTGGCTAAAGGTAAAATTATACAAACAACTTCTATAGTCCTATTCACATTTTAAATAACTCAAACAGCGCTCAGTACAATGTAAAGTGCAGAAAGCATCAAATAACCTGTGCATATGACAAAAAAACAAAACAAAATCCATTTTATAGAAGTAAAGCAGACTAAAATTTCACAAATAACCTAATAAGGGATATTAAACATCATTATTAACATCCTGTGAGCTAAGTCCTGATTTAGTCTTTGTTTAGTCCTGGTTTGTTGCTGATTTAATCTTGGAATAGGTTAAGTTTAGACACTGGTCAGAATCCACAGTCCATCTCTAGTTGAGTCACATTTCAACACATTTAAATCCTGGTTGGTAACTGGAGACTGAAGATGTTTGGATGGGTCTGTTCTGCTCCTTTCCCTCAGGTTAGAGCTGGCTCAGTGACTGTGAGCCTGTGTCTCTGGTCTTCTTCTCAGCGCTCTCCACAGTCTCCGAGGCCTGGGGCAGATGCAGTGCTCTCCTGCAGATGTTCTTGATGGCTGGGCTGGAGAAGTAGTAGACCAGAGGATCCAGCACACTGTTCAGGTAGGTCAAGCTGATGGTGATGTAAAAGACTATGGTGAGGTGCTCCATTTCCTGACAAACCTGTGCCAGAGGCAGAAGCGGAGGCTGCAGGGCTCTGTGTGTCTCAAACCAGATGATGACCTGAGTGATGTTACTGGGGAGGAAGCAGATGATGAAGAGCACCACCACCACTATAATAAAACACAAGGCTTTTTTAATCTTGGCCTGCTGAGCGATTTGCCTCCCCTTCATGTGTGAGGTGATGCTCACAGTGCAGTACAGGATCACCACTAAGGGCACATAGAAGGAAAACAAAAAGGCAAATTTATGCCAAGAAAATCCCACATACTGATCTGGGTCGATATAGATTCTGAAGCTCTCGCAGTAGGTGGTGTTGCTGTGTTCTAAAGTAAAGATGTGAACAGACATGGAGATGGCCAGCAGCCACAGCATGGCCGCTCCACACAGGGCTTTGGACAGGCTTAGGAAGTTGACGTGGTGATGGGGGTGCACCACACGCATGTACCTGTCCAGAGCGATGGCCATGAGGAACAAGGTGCTGCTGCTGCGGTTCATGGCCAGCATGAAGAGACTCACGTTACAGAAGGAGCTCCCGAAGTGCCACTCCAACTGGGACAAGTAGTAACTGGCCCGAAAAGGAAGCACCAGGATGAGCAGGAAATCTGCCATGGCCAGGTTGAAGAGGAGCACGGTGCTGCTCTTCCAGGGCTTCAGATAAAAGCAGAAGATCCACAGGGCCAGGCCATTCCCCAGGGCTCCCAGGACAAACTCTGAGATGAGCAGTGGAGGCAGCACTGTGCTCAGGGCCGTCCCGTTGAAGTCACACAGCATGTTGGCCTGGCTCTGGTGCAGCGCTCACAGCTGATGCTCACAAGCGTGTTCTGTGTGTACGCTCACAGTGACAGAGGAGGTATCACATGAAACTGCTCTTTCTTGTTAAAGCTCACACGAGTCAGTTTTGTGTAATAGAAACAGTTGAACAGAGCCGCCTCCTTCACAAACGTCACTTCTCTGCTTGTTTGTGCTTCAGTCCAGAGGAGGCGGCGTCTCTGGCCCGCGAGTACCTGAAGCACATAGAGCCTCACAGGGAAAAGCTGCTCACCAACGGCCCTGCTTCTCCCGCCGGCTGCATCAAGGTACCACATTCTCCACCACACACCTGCCCTGCACCTGCCCCATGTGCCTGTCACTCACTCATACCTGTGTTCTACATCTGACCCTCAGGAGCTCCTCAGGCTGGACAATGGAGCACTGTGAAGAGCCCACACTACACATTTACTATTATCACATTTGTACCAGCCCTGTTTAATGACCTACTTTGTATATATAACACATTATTTAATAAACCCTCCAGTTTGCTTTATACCTCTGACTGTTTGTCTTTTTTTCCACTATAAAAAGAAATGAAGGGCAGATTATATAGAACTATAGAACTATGACAACTATCACTACAGGACCAAAGAAAGTTATTGTACAAATCAGAGATGTATCAGATGCTGATATACATAAATACTGGATAAAGAACTGGACTAATGGAGTGTAATGTCATCACAGCAAATGAAGCTCACCTAGACTAGTAATTTTATGTTATATAGATCTTCACTTCAAGCAAATTGTGAGTATATTTATTTACAGTAGCAGTCCTAATAATGACAGTATAGAGCTGACTATCAAAAACATCAACAAAAAATAAACACAAATATGCATTTATTTTTGTCAAATGTTAAAACGGAAAATGTCACTGTGCCGGTGACCCAATTTTGGGTGCCCAGTTGAGAACCAGTAGCTATAAAACAGTTATTTCTATTTCGAGCTTCTAGTGTTGTCACCAACAGAGCTGCGTCTGCTGCCTCTACCTGTTGGCTGAACATGCAACCCACTGAGCACGAGTCAAAAAGGACTTCTAACACTTGAAAATATAGTGGAGAGTGCTATACACACATGAGCTCTACAGGCGTGGAGGGCCAAACAGCAGGAGAAGAATTCAGAGTTACTATAGTTCCCAGTCTCAAGTTTGGACACATTAGGACTATTATTTCCATTGTAGATTTGTTTTTGTCTTTGTATTTATTTATTAAAGGGACAATGCACATTAAAAACCAAACAATGCAAACACATGTAAATATGCAATACAAAAACATGTAAATATGCAGGATTGTAGCCAAAGCTAATTTGCATCTCCTGCTGGGCCAAGACCAGACACATAAACACAATTCATAAAACATGACAAAATACACAAACAGCTCATGCACTCAAACACAGGCATACAGACTTACATTAGTTTTAAACATGCACTTCAGACACACAGTCTTAATCTGTTTACAGTTCCATACGCTCTCACTCAAAGCATCCAAACTATGGACTTTAGTAAACAAAAAAAATGTGAAAGTACTAGTTTAAATTCCTCAAAATAGCCGTTACCCTTTTCTCTTTGCACAGTCTTGACATTTGACTAATGAACATGGCTCAGGTGTGAAGTGAAAACCATTTCAGGAGATTTCATCATAAAAAAATAATATTAAAAATCTTTTCTTTCTTACATAATTTCATCCGCCTTGTTTCAGTATTTACATAAAATGCAAGAAGTAAACAGAAAAAAAGTCTTGATGAAACTTGTGACTGGTAACGTATAACACTGTTGCCAATAAAATGAAAAGGTCAAGAAAAGATGTCAGATTTCATGCTGTTACGTCAGTCGCCTTAGAGAATTTTACAAAAAAAAATCAATAAATCATAGTTCATCCACTTAAAAGCAGTGCAGCTGGTCCTGGTGTTCTTCAGAGTGGGTCAGGAGTCTAAGGTAGGTTCCATTACTCTGGTCTTGTATCTGTTCTGAGTGTCTGTGGTCTGTGGAGGGCCAAACAGCAGGAAAAGAATTCAGAGTTACTATAGCTCCCAGTCTCAAGTTTGGACACATTAGGACTATTATTTCCAATGTAGATTTGTTTTTGTCTTTGTATTTATTTATTAAAGGGACAATGCACATTAAAAACCAAACAATGCAAACACATGTATATATGCAATGCAAAAACATGTAAATATACAGGATTGTAGCCAAAGCTAATTTGCATCTCCTGCTGGGCCAAGACCAGACACATAAACACAATTCATAAAACATGACAAAATACAAGAACAGCTCATGCACTCAAACACAGGCATACAGACTTACATTAGTTTTAAACGTGCACATCAGACACACAGTCTTAATCTGTTTACAGTTCCATACACTCTCACTCAAAGCATCCAAACTATGGACTTTAGTAAATAAAAAAAGTGTGAAAGAGTTTAAATTCCTCAAAATAGCCGTTACCCTTTTCTCTTTGCACAGTCTTGACATTTGACTAATGAACATGGCTCAGGTGTGAAGTGAAAACCATTTCAGGAGACTTCATCATGAAGCTCAAAAATATTAAAAATCTTTTCTTTCTTACATAATTTCATCCGCCTTGTTTCAGTATTTACATAAAATGCAAGAAGTAAACAGAAAAAAAGTCATGATGAAACTTGTGACTGGTAACGTATAACACTGTTGCCAATAAAATGAAAAGGTCAAGAAAAGATGTCAGATTTCATGCTGTTACGTCAGTCGCCTTAGAGAATTTTACAAAAAAAATCAATAAATCATAGTTCATCCACTTAAAAGCAGTGCAGCTGGTCCTGGTGTTCTTCAGAGTGGGTCAGGAGTCTAAGGTAGGTTCCAGCACTCTGGTCTTGTATCTGTTCTGAGTGTTCTGCTGGCACAGTGACTGTGAGCCTGTGTCTCTGGTCTTCTCAGCGCTCTCCACAGTGTCTGCGGTCTAGGGCAGACGTAGCGCTCTCCTGCAGATGTTCTTGATGGCCGGGCTGGAGAAGTAGTAGACCAGAGGATCCAGCACACTGTTCAGGTAGGTCAGGCTGATGGTGAACGTGAAGACTGTGGTCAGGTCCTCCATCACTACACACACTTGGCTGTGTGGCAGTGTGTGGAGCGCCTGGTTTATCCTGCACCACATGATGACCTGGGCGATGTTACTGGGGAGGAAGCAGACGACAAAGAGGACCACCACTACTACGAGAAAGCGGAGGGCCTTTCTGGTCTTAATCTGCTGAGCGATCTGCCTGCCCCTCAGGTGTGAGGTGATGCTCACAGTGCAGTAGAGGATCACAAGGAACGGCATGTAGAAGGAAAACAAAAAGGTTACTTTTTGCCAGGTCAGAATCCCCGGGAGCTCCGTCTCAGGCAGACTCAGGCTCTGACAGTAGGTGGTGTTGCTGTGTTTTAAAGTAAAGATGTGAACAGCCATGGAGATAGCCAGCAGCCACAGCACGGCCGCTCCACACAGGGCTTTGGACAGGCTTAGGAAGTTGACGGGGTGATGGGGGTGCACCACACGCATGTATCTGTCCAGAGCGATGGCCATGAGGAACAAGGTGCTGCCGCTGCGGTTCATGGCCAGCATGAAGAGACTCGCATTACACAAGGAGCTCCCAAAATGCCACTCCAGCTGGGACAGGTAGTAACTGGCCCGAAAAGGAAGCACCAGGATGAGCAGGAAATCTGCCATGGCCAGGTTGAAGAGGAGCACGGTGCTGCTCTTCCAGGGCTTCAGATAAAAGCAGAAGATCCACAGGGCCAGGCCATTCCCCAGGGCTCCCAGGACAAACTCTGAGATGAGCAGTGGAGGCAGCACTGTGCTCAGGGCCGTCCCGTTGAAGTCACACAGCATGTTGGCCTGGCTCTGGTGCACGCCTCTCTGTGAGCACACTTTACACTCTCTTTGTTTTGTGCTCAGTGTTGATCTTCACATGAAGCGCCCTGCCTTCATTTAAAGGAGTACAAATCTGATAAGGTCTAAAAAGCCCCAAACCTCCACCTTATTGAGATGACTGGGTGTCTACACTCTTGTTATAAGTACTTTGAGCAGATCAATTAGTCATATCTAGCTGCATTAACCATTGGAACCACAACCATCGAAAGTTATAAGATCATGTCTAAACAGAAATGAAGCGCTACACCACCAAACAGACCTCACCAGAAAAAACAAAGAACTTCATTTAACATACTGCTATTGTGTCTGATATTCTAACGTAAACCCTTAAAGGTACTAGATAAAGTGACTTTTTAAGCTTTTGATTTCAAAAATGGACGCCTCCCTCAAGAGGTGTTCCAGGCATGTCCCACCGGTAGGAGGCCCCGGGGAAGACCCAGGACACGCTGGAGGGACTATGTCTCTCGGCTGGCCTGGGAACGCCTCGGGGTCCGTCCGGAGGAGCTGGTGGAAGTGGCTGGGGAGAAGGAAGCTTGGGAGCCCCTGCTTAGACTGCTGCCCCCGCGACCCGGCCCCGGATAAGCGGAAGAAGATGGATGGATGGATTTCAAAAACACTGTCAGATGAGTTCCTTTTGAAGCCTTTTCTGCAGTGGACCTCAAATGTGGAACATTAACAATTATAGCATAGTTAAAAGCTCATATGCAATACGATTTTACAAGAATCATACCAATATAATCAAGAAGTAAATTAGCCTCAATAACTAACAATTTCATGGTGCCACCTCAACATTTTACACTTCACACATTTTAGGCTATTTTTAGGCTATGTTACATTGTCGTTTCCTCATCACAAACTTCTCTGAACCGGAAAACACTGTTCCACCTCCACTGTGTATTTTGACCTTTAGAGATGTAGACAAATCAATCAGTCAATCAAACTTTATTTGTATAGCACTTTTCATACATTTGAAATGTAGCACAAAGTGCTTCACATGCAACAGAAAAATTACAATGATTAAAAACAACAGCAACCCCCACGTCCTTGTTTCTCCCACATTTACAACAGTTTAGATCGAAAAAATAAAACATAAAGCCCGTAAAGGTTATAGTGAAAATAAAAATGAAGAGCTAAAATTAGATAGAGATTAAGTAAAATACTAATAATTTAATTTAAAACAAATATACTACTAATAAAAATAAAAAAATATTTAAATCAAGTAAAAGTTTCAATTAAAAGCTAAATTAAAAAGATACATTTTGAGTTTACTTTTAAAAATATGAACACTTGCAGTGGACCTCAGATCCTCAGGTCGACTGTGCCGCAAACGGGGGCCGTAAAAGTTGAACGTCTCCTCACCGTGAGTTTTAGTTTGGACTCTTGGCACAGTTAAAAGAAGAGACCTGAGGACCTGAGAGTCCGAGAGGCTCATATGATGAAAGCAGATCAGATAAATAAATAGGACTAAGACCATTAAGAGCTTTATAAACCACTAAAAGAACTTTAAAATCTATCCTGAAGCTCACAGGAAGCCAGTGCAGAGACTTCAGCACTGGTGTGATGTGCTCTCTCTTCCTGGTCCTTGTCAGCAGCCGAGCTGCAGACAAACAAATAATGCAGAGTTACTCAAACACATGTGAATGAAACAAAGCAACTCCAGGTCTGTTTTTGATTAGGTCACATGGCTTAACCCTCTGGTGCATAGCGGTCACTACAGTGGACAGCTACTAAAAAGTAACTTTCTCTTCAATGCATTGGTTTCTATGGTGGAACTACATATCAGCCTCTAGAGTGCTCTCTGCTACTACAGTCCATTGAGGTCAATTCAGTGGTCACTGGCTGTAACTGCAAGTAAATTTCCCCTGAATCCAAGATGGCCGACAAACAGCTAGCCCTGCCGAGCTCTGCTGGAATATCCTGTCAAACCTTCTATACTAGAAGAGACCCACTGGTAAGAAAAATATGATGATATACAATAACATCTAGGGAAGGATATTATCTGTTTGGAGTGTGAAATTTTTATGTCCACTATGTAGAAAATTATGATTAACCATGTGTCCAATGAAGTGGACATCATGCATATTCCAGTATATTTTTTAACACATGTCATATAATTGCTTCACTGTTTCTTGTGACTGTTTTGGTTATAAGCTATTCATTTAAAATATACATTTTTGTGCAGATTAGTTGTAGTTTGAGTTACTGTAATAATCATTTTATCTTATTTTGTAGACTTCAAATGCTGCAAAGAACAAGGCAGCCTACAGAATAGTCCAGGAAATTCCATCCAGGTCCATTGATGATGAGTGTAGTGACATCAGTGATGATGAGTGGTTGCCAGAGAAGAACAGAAACATAGGAGCTGAGGATGATGGAGATACAGACAGTCAGGATGCAGAAAGTGAGGATGATGAGGGCCAGGATGCAGAGGGTGGTCAGCATGATCAGGGAGCTGTGGAAGATGGGCATATTGCACCTGACCATACTCAAGCCCGAGAAAATATCTGGAAAGTCCAAGACAATGACTTTGATGGAGACTTGCCTCCTTTTTTAGGAGAGTGGAAACTGAATATGGAAGGCAGAGATCCCACAGATTTCTTCAGACATCTGTTTCCAGCAGATCTCATTGATGATATAGTGCACAACACCAACTTGTATGCTCTCCAGAAAGGGAAAGAAAATCTGGCAGTGACAGGAGAAGAAATGCAGATTTTTTTAGGGATCAATATGATCATGGGGTACATTTGGTATCCTAGGGCATGAATGTACTGGTCTAGTGAGGATGGCCTTCGTCTTGGCATAATTGCAAATGCCATGTCTGTAAACAGATATGAGCAAATCCTGAGATACCTGCACTTTGTGGATAACTTGACTTACCAGCCAGCAAACATGGATAAGCTCTTCAAAATAAGACCATTGCTAAGTGTACTTCAGGAGACATTCAAGGCAGCAGTAGACCCTGAAGAATTTCAGTCAGTTGATGAGCAGATCATTCCTTTCAAAGGCCTACTGTCCATCAAACAATACATACCAAAAAAGCCCAAACCTTGGGGAGTGAAATTGTGGGTGATGGCAGGAACCTTGGGCTATATGAATAGATTCGAAGTGTACAAGGCTCTGCAAGTAGTGCATCAGTAAATTGGGAATGGCTGGGGATGTGGTGATGCGTCTTTGTGATGACATAAAACACAAAAATCACAAGGTGTTTTTTGATAACTTCTTTTGCAGCATTCCACTCATCGAGGCCTTGAAAGACCAAGGCATCTATGGCACAGGTAGATGCAGAGCAAACAGGCTGAAGGGAGCAAATCAGAAACTCAAGAGTGAAAAACAACTGAAAGAAATGGACAGAGGAGCTTGCTGTGTTGTCAGCAATAATGCAAACATCACTGTCACTCGTTGGCTCAACAGTTCAGTTATACACATGGTCTCGTCCTGTGCTGGCCAGTCCCCTGAAAATGTTGCCAACAGATGGGTCAAGAAGGAAAAAACGATGATGATGGTCCAAAAACCCTTCTCTGTGGCCCTTTACAATCAACACATGGGTGGGGTTGATCTTGTTGACCAATGTCTGGCAATGTACCCCCACAGACGTCGAAACAAGAGGTGGTACATCCAAGTGTTTTTTCATTTTTTGGATGTGACCATTGTAAATGCCTGGCGCCTCTACCTGATGTTTGGTTTGGAAAAGATGAGACTCCTCCTCTTCAAAGCTTCAGTGGCTCATGCACTGATAAATTGTGGCACCCTCCAGCAAAGCAAAAGAGGAAGACCCAGTGGGACCCCACAACCCGTGAAGCGGAGAGCAGTCACCAAAGTAGCCCGTGAGGTCAGGTTTGACACAGGATATCACTGGCCCCAACTCACCGAGGTGAAAAATGCAAACAGATGCCATGATGCTGCATGCACACGGAAGACCAAATACATCTGCATGCAATGTTGTGTGCCACTGTGCCCTGGATGCTTTGCGAACTTTCATACAGCCTAGGTATGATGAACACAGAAGTGTTCGGAGATGCAGTAACTAAAATATCAGTTCCCATTTTCTTCCAAAATGCTAATATAAGGGCTTGGTAATACTGTCTTGAATCCTTATAGAACTGTGGAGACTCACAATAATGTTTCTCCTGTTGGAGATGGTTTGACGCATTTAGGTGTAAGATTCACGGCTATGAGTGTCATTGGTTTTCTTATTCAGGCCAAAACATTGCGCCTATACAGTGTTGAAATTTCCCAAAAATTGTTGAAATGTTTTTCAAAGCAAAGCAAACAAGGGTTTGTATATTTACAATAGATCACAAGTTAATAAATGTTTTTACAGTAAGTTCACAATGTTTTATGTTGAATAATCAGGTGCATGTAGTCCACTGGAATGGACATGTCTGTAACTTTATGAAAAAATAATATTTTTGGAAAAATCTTGACCAAGGCTTTCATAATTCATGCATCAGCGGGTTAACACTCTCGAGCATCAATTTTGTGTAACATAGAATCTTTAAAACAGTCTTTATCAGAGGCCTTTGGGGAACCTTATTGATCTCAGTATTAGTCACCTATGCTGGATCTCCACATAAACGTCTGTAACCCAATAATCACAGGACACTCATTGAAACACACTCTTTATTATTTGTTTTAGGATTTAAGCATTTCCTTATAAACACAGTCAAATATACAAGTTTATGCTACATTTTGAATGCTGAAAAAATAGAAGTCTGGGTTTCTGCTACAGTGGCTAAAGGTAAAATTATACAAACAACTTCTATAGTCCTATTCACATTTTAAATAACTCAAACAGCGCTCAGTACAATGTAAAGTCCAGAAAGCATCAAATAACCTGTGCATATGACAAAAAAACAAAACAAAATCAATTTTATAGAAGTAAAGCAGACTAAAATTTCACAAATAACCTAATAAGGGATATTAAACATCATTATTAACATCCTGTGAGCTAAGTCCTGATTTAGTCTTTGTTTAGTCCTGGTTTGTTGCTGATTTAATCTTGGAATAGGTTAAGTTTAGACACTGGTCAGAATCCACAGTCCATCTCTAGTTGAGTCACATTTCAACACATTTAAATCCTGGTTGGTAACTGGAGACTGAAGATGTTTGGATGGGTCTGTTCTGCTCCTTTCCCTCAGGTTAGAGCTGGCTCAGTGACTGTGAGCCTGTGTCTCTGGTCTTCTTCTCAGTGCTCTCCACAGTCTCCGAGGCCTGGGGCAGATGCAGTGCTCTCCTGCAGATGTTCTTGATGGCTGGGCTGGAGAAGTAGTAGACCAGAGGATCCAGCACACTGTTCAGGTAGGTCAAGCTGATGGTGATGTAAAAGACTATGGTGAGGTGCTCCATTTCCTGACAAACCTGTGCCAGAGGCAGAAGCGGAGGCTGCAGGGCTCTGTGTGTCTCAAACCAGATGATGACCTGAGTGATGTTACTGGGGAGGAAGCAGATGATGAAGAGCACCACCACCACTATAATAAAACACAAGGCTTTTTTAATCTTGGCCTGCTGAGCGATTTGCCTCCCCTTCATGTGTGAGGTGATGCTCACAGTGCAGTACAGGATCACCACTAAGGGCACATAGAAGGAAAACAAAAAGGCAAATTTATGCCAAGAAAATCCCACATACTGATCTGCGTCGATATAGATTCTGAAGCTCTCGCAGTAGGTGGTGTTGCTGTGTTTTAAAGTAAAGATGTGAACAGCCATGGAGATGGCCAGCAGCCACAGCATGGCCGCTCCACACAGGGCTTTGGACAGGCTTAGGAAGTTGACAGGGTGATGGGGGTGCACCACACGCATGTATCTGTCCAGAGCGATGGCCATGAGGAACAAGGTGCTGCCGCTGCGGTTCATGGCCAACATGAAGAGACTCACGTTACAGAAGGAGCTCCCGAAGCGCCACTCCAGCTGGGACAAGTAGTAACTGGCCCGAAAAGGAAGCACCAGGATGAGCAGGAAATCTGCCATGGCCAGGTTGAAGAGGAGCACGGTGCTGCTCTTCCAGGGCTTCAGATAAAAGCAGAAGATCCACAGGGCCAGGCCATTCCCCAGGGCTCCCAGGACAAACTCTGAGATGAGCAGTGGAGGCAGCACTGTGCTCAGGGCCGTCCCGTTCAAGTCACACAGCATGTTGGCCTGGCTCTGGTGCAGCGCTCACAGCTGATGCTCACAAGCGTGTTCTGTGTGTACGCTCACAGTGACAGAGGCGGTACACAGTATCACAGGAAACTGCGGTTCCTCTTTCTATTTTAGGTGAGCTGTAATATCACTTCTGAGGCCACTAACACAACACAATACTTACTAAATACTTTAAGATGCATTTGGGTTTTTCATCCTGTTGTATGCAGTATTTCAAGGACTTTTTCCCCATTCAAAAATGTTTCAAGTGATTATGACAATGGTTCTCATTTTTCATCATTCTGAAACCTCTGATGTGGCCTGATATTTTCCTCTTTACATCTCTTTGATGAGACGTGTGTTGTCTGTGCTGAAGCAGAGCGAGGAGCGAGGCCTCCCAGTGCTCCTCATGCTGCGAGTGGAGGAGCAGCCGGACCTGCCCTGTTTGTCCAGCGCTCGGAGGAATGTGGTGGTCAGCTGAGCGGGTGTGAAGGCTCCGCACTCAGACAGAGGTGAGGCGAGGTGAGGTCGTGTTCCACACAAACAGCATACAGGAGGCTGCTGGGGGAGGAGGGAGCAGGACACACCTGAGATGGACAGTTTATTGGACTCTATTTTCATAATGACAATGAAAAGCCCCAAATGTTGAACCTAATCACCACACACAAAACCTGCCTTACATTGTTAAAGGTCGGTTAAGCACGATTCCTGCTATTAAATGGCCTATATTATTATTACTATTACTATTTCCCTATCTATGTTGTGTTATTGTTTCCTCATAAATATTATACTTGGAGTTTTGTTTCATTCACACATGTTTAACACACAAACTCTGCATATTTAAGCTTCTCTCAAACACAAAACACTCCACACACCTTCACTAGAATCATTTGGGCAATTTTTGAACTTTGGAGATGGAAACAGACTGATAATGCTTTCTGATCAAATTATCGTCTTGACAAATCTTGATAAAACTTATATGAAACTGTATTAGTTCACACCTTGCATATTGTGTGATCTGAAAACTGCTGATCTAGTGCTGAAGGTGAAGGGGCAGAAGACAGGATATGACACACACCGTACCAGCACAAGTGGAGAAGACGTATTAGAATTTGATTAGCAATTTATGTTTTAATGACAGGATTCTGTGCAAATTTGACTTTTTACACACATCCAGGAGAATTGACAAAAAGACTGAAATCTGAACTGACAAACTAATCTAAGAATCACATTTCAGAAACCTAAAGTACAGGGTTAGAAGCTTTTATAAGAAATAATTAATAAGAAATGCTGGTCCTTCAAAAACTGCAGCTTTTGCCTTTTGCTGATTGTGTCTATTCCTTCTGTGACTTCTGTGTGTGTTCTTGCAGCCCTACTTTGTGTCTGTATGTTGTGTCTTTCACAGAGCAGAGGTGCACTCGAACAATGCTTTTGAAAGAGAATTGCACAAGTTTTCTAAGGTCAGTAATTAAGGGAAGTCAGAAACCACAGTGTTCTGCAAAAAGTAACCACTAAATGTCATTCTAAAGTAAGCAGCATGTGAAAGGGCCTCCAGAAAGAGTATCAGGTAGGAAATTTTAAAGGTCTTATTATATATGTTATGTAGCACTTTATTATTAGTCTGTCTACATCTCCAAAGCTCAAAATGCTCTGTTTCTCACCTTCCATGGTGGTTGGTCTCTCTCACCCTCATCAGCTCGGGTCCTCTACCAGAGGCCTGGGAGCTTGAGAGTTCTGCGCCGTATCTTTGCTGTTCCCAGTACTGCGCTTTTCTGGACTGAGATGTCTGTTGTCCTTCCTGGGATCTGCCTCAACCACTCATCCAGTTTGGGGGTCATGGCCCTGAGTGCTCCGATCACCACACGCACCACTGATGCTTTCACCTTCCAGGCTCTCTCCAGCTCTTCCTTGAGCCCCTGGTATTTCTCAAGTTTCTCATGTTCCTTTTTCCTCACATTGCCATCGCTCGGTATTGCAATGTCCACCACCACGGCTTTGTTCTCTCGCTTATCCAGAACTATGTCTATGTGGTTGGTTCGCCATTTCTATTCTGTCAGTCTGAATTTGGAAGTCCCACAAGATCTTGGCTCGGTCATTCTCCACAACCTCTGGAGGCGTTTCCCACCCTGATCCTGGTTTCCAGCCCGTACTCTCTCTCCCTCTTATATATGCGTGTATATATATATGTATATAAATATAGATAGATAGATATCCTTTATAATACACATAAAAACACATAGTTTCTTAGTACTTTAATAGTAAATAGTTGGGGTGGGTCTTCACACCCGGACACAGCGCGGGGCCCTCCTGTTTGCACCCACGGTCCCCCTCAGTCCCCTGGCGAACACATGGGTCCTCTACTTTGCTCTGCCCCACTGCACTATCCACAGCCTTGTGGATTCTCAGCAGATATCCAGCCCATCCCAGCACCCTTCTGCCCCCCTCCTCTTCATCCACATCAAACCCGCCGCCGCAGCAGACTCCTCCTTTATAAGGAACTGCAGGTTTTGCATCCACTCACTGTTTTCCCTGAGCTACTGTGTACAAACTATTGGACAAACTACCTGGACTTCTACAAGCTGCACCCCCACCATAACAAGAGCAATCCACATAGGGACTAATGAATTTACTCACGGTCAATCAGAGAGCTGAATTTCTTGGACCTTTTTAAACGTTTATCTTCCTGTGGAAAATCTGTTTTTACCTCTAGCCAACCCCCTATCGGTCTTGGGGCCAAATGTCTTAACAGGATTTCAACTCTCCACACTTGGCCCATTTTTGAACTGATCCCTGCCAACAGTAAAGACGGGACTATATTGTCATTTGTTTAAATTAAACCTTTCTGTCTTCATGGAGGCCAAACCAGACCAAGTCACAAGTCAGATTTATGGAGAGGCGACCCTGTTCACAGTCAGAATGCCTGTTTTTCTAGGTATTTTTGAGCTATGAAATCACTTGTATTTGAATAACTTTAAGGTAAAACTGTTTAATGTCATACTGTGGAACATTCCAAGGAGAGCGATGACATATCCATAGAAACAAGGAGGTGATGGACCCCCAACTAAAATACGGAAAAGCATGCTTAAAAATGACCATAAGGCAAAAAAACAAAACAAAAATGCACCAACAGAAGTCTCTCAAATTATTCCATATTTCATTCTTGACTCACTCAGGTCAATGTTACAAACTCTTTTCATAATTTATTTATACCAACCATAACCTAAGTTATAACATAAGTTCTATCAATCATCATATAATTTTTGCAGTTTTTTGCAACCTCTTGTATAAAACAGATATATATTTTTATTACTATGTTTCTATATTTCATTTTTATTTGTACATTTATATAATGAATGCCTTATTTGAAATCAGTTTCCTGCCAATTCGGCTACTTATTTAGAATGTATTAAATCATTCATGTTTTTTCTTGTTATCATAATATGTGTGTGAGCTACTGTGTCCAAATAATTTCCCTTGTGGATCAATAAAGTTTGTCTAAGTCTGAGATGTGTCCCAGTTTTGAATTTCAAAACTCTACTGACCCTATTTGGTGTGAGGGGCACTATTTAAAACATAATTAAAGACCACTTCAGAAGATGACAAGATTTTATACAAGTGAGTAATAAAAAGGTTGAAACTAAATTAGAAATAGAGGATTTGGCGGTGTGAGTGTTACAGGCAGAGATGCAAATGTGTTCATCGATCTCTGGAGAACATGGAGTGAGTGGGCACTTTGTCTCAGACAGCATCTCTACAAGCCCAAACTGAGAAAATGCAGAATTCTCTACAAGGAAGTGACACTTAACTATCTCAAACTATTATTGTATCTGCACTATGCATTTGTTTCTATATAGTTCAAAGTCTCACCCTAGCCCTTAAAGGGCCCATATATTATACTATTTTCTGACACCTTTAACACACAAACCCTGCATATTTAGGCTGAGTTCTTATCTCAAATATAAAACACTCTGTTCCACCAACTTGTGATGCAGGAAGTGCTCTACTGTGTTTTTAAACTCCGTACACCTTCACTAGAATTATTCGGATGATTTGAGCGCTGGAATTGCCAATCTTTATAAAGGTGAAGCTGTTCGCTTGAAAACTACCACTTCATGACAAGGTGGAACAGAGCGTTTTGAGCTTTTGAGATGTAGACAGACTAATAAAGGGTTAATAAAGGGTTAATAAAGTTGTAACTCCATTTAGTGTAATATAGGACCTTTAATGAGAGCACATTTTGGAAAGATCAGGCCTTTTTTTCCAATCTGCCACGTCTTATTCTCACGATCCATTTTCTCAATTGCAGTCCCAGAAGTGAGCTCTGGGATTTGTTGCCGTCTGTGGTGAACAAAAAAAGGGTGGCCTTTTTGTCAGATTCTGAAGGAAGAAAATAGCGAGGTAAATACATATATTGCATGCAAAATGTTGCTTTGTGTGCTTTTTCAGTGGTAGAAGCCGGGTTGTCTCAAAGTTCTGATTCACTGTATGACACAAAATGTACTCTTCTGAGCTTTAAGTCAGTTTACAGTGTTACTCCTCAAAAACAGACCTGGAGTTGTGTTTTGTTTTATTCACACATGTTCGAGTAACTCTTTATTATTAGTCTGTCTACATCTCCAAAGCTCAAAACACTCTGTTCCACCTTCTGATGTCTTCTAGTGGTAGTTTTCAAGTGAACAGCTCCTTTTACCTTTAGTTCAGTAGCGATTGGTAATTCCAGGGCTGAAATCATCTCAGTGATTCTAGTGAAGGTGTATGGGGTTTAAAAACACAATGGAGCACTTCCTGCTTTACCAATGTTTCAGTTTCAAACACAACTCTTGGTACGTTTTTGATGAGAAAACAACAATTAAAACATAGAAAATGGTGTAATATACTGTAGGTCCTTTAAATTACAACAATTACAAGTGTTTTAATGGATACACACAGGGCAAACTATTAGGTAGGTTATTTAAAGACAGCTCAAATGTGACGAAGTGTTTGCTATTCCAACAGTGAGTGCAGAGTGCTCTACCTGCAACTACTGTACTGTAGGGTGTAAAAAACATTGATATATTGGGGTACTAAATTTGGTGATACAGTATCAATACTATGTAATGCAGAATCAAGTATTTTTTGGTATCTTTTAGTAATTATGTTGCTTATTTAGTGTAAAGGAACCTTGACATATGCACTGTTTTGATGAGTGAAACAGATGCATTTCATATTAACTCTGCACTAGTGGTTTAACAAAGAAATAATGTTACTAAAACGTCTATTTAGCATTTATTCATTACGAGTGTTCCTATTGCTCAAAAATACAGTAATTCTTTCTGTAAATAGTGTTGCCTCTCCACAGATCTGACCTGTAAAAATAGCCTATTTGTCTCCCTTTCGATAGATAGGTTTAATCTCTATAGTGGAACATTCTAGACAAAGCCATAACGTCTCCATGAAGACAAGCCGGTGATGGACGCTCTACCAGAAATGTTGCGGAATGCACCTTTAAAAACAATATATCGTGAGTTCCCATGTGATTCCCAGCCCTAGACTACAAGCAAATGGCTGGACCAAAATATGAAGTGCAAATAAAAGCTTTGGAAATTGAGTTCAGATTATTATGGGTCGTGTTGTCTGCCTCAAAGTCCAACTTGCTGTGGAAGACCTCGAGCACCACTGCACTGATGAAGAGCTGACACCAGAGAAGAAACTATCACCAGGGAAACAAAACAACTTTGCTGCTTTCAGCACATTTTTGACCAATGATCAGTTTACCCTGTAACAAAATCACACACACACAACAGAAGTCATATCTCTGACTTTCACTAAAAAAAATACAGCAGGGATGAAGCAATCTATATTTTTACTGGTCATGCAGTGTCATATGGGAATTATTTTCATTAAAGAAGACCTGTTGCCTTTCTGCGTGGAGTTTGTTCTCCCCGTGTCTGGATGGGTTTCCTCCGGGCTCCAGTTTCCCCCATCAACCCAAAACATGCAGCACCCCTATGAACTGAAATCGAGGACTCAGCCCGAGAGGACGGCATGGGTCCACCCTTCTGTGGGCTCACTACTCACAGAGGGGTTCATGTGGGTCAGGTGCACAGAGGACTGGGCGGTGAACAGCTGCCCTCGTGACCCAGCTGGATAAAGCGGAAGAGGATGGATGGAAGATCTGTTGTGCCTAAGTCTCCTACACAGCTATAATATATGACACCCATGGATCACTATGTTATGATCTGCACATTTTAATCACAATATTCATCTAAAATGACATCCGTGTTAGAAAAATGCAGTGACCAATGGGAGTTGATGTCACTGTAAAAAAAAAAAAAAAAAAAAAAAAAAAAAAGGATTTCTAACAAGCCCAGTGGCTCTGAAACTTTTCATACCAAGTACTGCCAAAGAAAATATAGTTTTTTTCCCAGTAACACCAGATCAAATTCAAGTACATAACAGGTGCATTTCATAAGGATAAAAGTGGATTATGTCATTTTCACTGGATACGTTCTTGTTTAGAACTACAAAAGGAGGACAAAAAAGTGGATAAAATGAACTCACAAACTGAAGAGCTGTGTCCAGTGTACCACCTGAAGGAGCTCACATACCACCAGCAGTACATATACCCCAGTTTGAGAAACACTGCACTAGACTTACTTACCTCATCTATACATGCAATGTCAATGGAACAAAGCAATTAAAAAACAATATTCTACAACAATTAATACGCTGACATTAAATTCTCATTTATTTCTCATGTATCTGGGGGACGGAACTGAGGCTTGGCTGAATCATGAATTCATGAATTATTGATTTGTTCAGCAACATTTATTCCTACTGTGCCTCAAGTGGCTCCCATTTACACAGGACTGCAGTTAGTATCATTCTTTAGGCATATTCCTCCAGTTAATAAAATGACTGGTACCTCACTATGCACTGTAAAGGTAGTATTTAGAGAATGACAAAGTGTCAAGCCATGTCCCTGGTGATATAAGACAAAATGTGCCCTATGCAGTGATGCACAAGCTGAATTACAAGAGCCCAGTGCATCCTCACCATCACAATACACTTAGAGATATACAAAATGTATGTGTAAAGCTTTGTTTCAACACTTTAGTCCAAAGAGGATACTGCAAAAATGTATCTACACTGCTCTTTACTAGGGATGTAACGATAACAAGTCTCACAATAATATCGCGAGCCATCACAAAATATCGAATTACAAATTTCTCTGCTTAAATTCATTGTTATGGTGAAGCAACAGCTAAAAATCAGAGGCCATTATCCTTTGCTCTGCTTCAGTCCAATCTACATGATGAAATAACTTAAGTAGCAGATTCATGGTTTTGTGAGACTCCACAAAATATCATAATAAATATCGTACTGTGAGATGCACATTATGAAAATATTGCATCGAGAGATTTAGATTGTATATCAGTATATTCAGGTTCAGCTGACCTCATTCTGTGACCACACACTGTTGCTGAACTTAGACCTGACCAACTGCAGGAACCTCAGACCTGTTTGCTTAGTTAAATACAGGTGGCGACTTGTTTTTCATCAGTATTTATAGTATGTACAATTTCTTTTCATTTTTATGTAATATAATAGAATAATAATAAGGTTTAAGCCGTAGAGGTTGAATTGAACTTCTATAGCTACTTATTGGTTGATATATATTTGTTACAGCTCAGGCCTTTAAAACATGCACCGTGTAACTACTTTTCGGATGGGGGCCCGCCACCTGCTTATTCTATGGAGATGTCACTGCTCTGCCGGGAATGTTCCACAGTATGACATTAAACGGGTTATATTTGTTCAAATATAGGTGGTTTTATATCTTAAAAATCCCTAGAAAAACAGGCATTCTGACTATGAGCGGGGTCACCTCTCCACAGATCTGACCCGTACCTTGGTCTGGTTTGGTCTCTGTGGAGATAGAAAGGTTTTTTAATGCCATACTGTGAAACATTCCAGACAAAACAATAACATTTCCGTGAATAAAATTTGCACAATGCACCTTCTGATGCTGTCTGTTTAAAAACAGAATACTCGTGCTTTCAGTATTATAATTTATTGTGATATTATTTATATATGACAGGCCTAGATTTGTGTAGATACAGTTAGGGTTGCGATAAACAAGAATACTGAAACTGTTTTAGGCCACTGATTAAACTAAAATAAAGCAGGATAATCCCAGTAAACCATATTAAATAGACAGTACCATTAAAATGCATGAGTTACAACAAATAAATAGCAAGTTTAAATACTGCAGATGTTCACAGATTAAATGTTGACCATTTAAACTGCACAAATCTGTCAGTCCACGCTAATATCGACGTCACAAAATCGATTTTTAATTTTAATTGTAGAATCAGTCTGAGTGAACAAGTTATGTTTTATTCATGACCATAACGTTAGTTTTGCTCAGTAGTTCACTAATGCTAGTCGTTGTTCTCCTTTAAGTTTTCGTCTTTCTTCCCTTGATAGTTGTAGATAAATTCTTCATGGACAGAATATGTTCTTTGTCAACCTTGTAGGGCTCTACAGTAAAAAAAAAATTCAGTTGCACACGTGCCCCTAAGTTAAAAATTTTAGGAGCACATAAAAAAATGGGGGCACAAGTAGGTTTTCGTTTTGAACATCTATTTCAGTGCAGAACTTACCTGAATGAATTTTATACAAAAAAAAAAAAGAATTATGACTGCACTTTTCCTGCATGGTCTCAATGTTTTTATAAATTAATCTCCATTTTATCTGATTAATATTAATATATTAATTTAGACTTAAAATAAGCCACATAAACTGTATGTAAGCACTGCGCCCCTCTCTGGACCCTCACCCACAGTTTGAGAACTTCCACGGCACTTTATACAAAACTGCTTCGAAGTGTAAAAAGTGTGTAGTGTAGGTTTAAACCTGTAATTTCAAATTCCTAGACTTACATTCTCTTTGGTTTCTCATTGGTTTTAAAGTGACATTTAGCCTCTGCACATTTACTAAACCAAACACACATTGTGACAAACAGATTTATTTGGCATTTTCTTAGGCAAACTTTAGCCCACATATCGCCTGCTTTGTGCTGTAGCTCTGCTCTGTGCGGACACTGACATAAAATTAGTTTTTGCTTTGTGTTTTGTCCTGCTCTTTTAATCAGCGTTCATTGAGGGGGAGCCTATGTGCGCTCTACGCAGGGAGGAGAGAGCGTGAAAAGGTGAGGAGAAGCACACTGACGTGAGGCGGACAGACAGGTAGAATGTTTAACCTGCTCTGTGATACACGCTGACGGTGCGCGCTGTGGCGGACAAGCTGCGCGCTGGCGGTGCCGCGGGCTCTAGCGTACAGGTCGCGCACACGTTACAAGTTTATTGCCGACAGTAGCGGCCATAATGAAATATGATCGCACTCAGTATTCAGACCTTGAGTCCGTGACAAGACCAAGACAAAGCTCTCGCTTTGGCGGAGAAGGAAGTCCAGTGGCACGGGGTGTCTACTGAGTGGTGGGACAGGTCTGGGTCCTGCTGTGGTGCGCGCTCCTCATTTAAGGTGGGCGTGTATGGCATCAGATTCCTGTCAAAAGTAACACGCGCATAGAAACTCTATGCGAGGTGCAGGAACTGTTCAGAAACTGCTCGCGGGCGCCGAAACTACTCGTGCTGCCGAAACTGTGCGCGCGAGCAAAGAAACACGCTCGCGAGAGTAGAAGAAGCTCTTGCGCGAGCAGAGAAACTCCCCTCTTGCGTGGGACAAAACCACTCTGCTCGCTCGGAGTTGACTTCTGCTCGCGCGGAGAATGTGGACTGATGGGGGAGGGAACCTGAGGATGACGGCTATTGTGATTGGTCTGTCCTGAGACACAGGACTTTGACAGACTGCCCAAAATTTCCAAACACTGCATGACATGTGTGTTGGCCGCCACTAGGGGGAAACGCTACTTGCTCTGACGCTACATTACAGAATCCCTGTGAATACATGGGCAGAGCCAGAACCATAGATGAGACAGCTGAGTTTGACAGGTTTAATAATAATAATAATAATAATAATACATTTTATTTAATAAGCGCCTTTCAAGGTTCTCAACGACACTGTACAGTAAACATAAAGCACAAACATAAATTATAGAAATAGAATATAGGTTAAAACAAAATCAAAGGAAATAGTAATAATATTGGTAATAATAATAAAAGATGATGATAATAATATTAATATGAACAATAATTTGGCAATAGGATTATAACACAAAATAACAGGACCATTCATAGAATAGATTTAAAATAATAAATGAATAATGAATAAATAATACATTTTTAAAATAAATAAAATAAAATAAATAATAAATAAAATAATATAAAAAATGAGAGAGAAACAATGAATTTGGATTCAGGAATTGGGATAAGCCAGGGTAAAAAGGTGGGCTTTTAATTCTTTTTTGAATGTGGACAAATTTGAGCATTGACGAGTGAAATGGGGCATTCCATAGTTTAGGACCAGCAACAGTGAAAGCCCTAAACCCATGTGCAGAGTCTAGACTGAGGGATGGTCCACAGATGTGCATCAGTGGAGAAGACTACGGGCAGGCTGGTATGGAGTTAGGAGGTTAGATAGATAGGGAGGGGCCAGATTGTGGAGGGATTTAAAAACAAGGACGATAATTTAAAATTGGATACGAAAATGAACTGGGAGCCAGTTCAGTTTATGGAGTATACAGTCATGTGAAAAAGTTTGGGCCCTGATCATTTTCAAGATTTTCCTTTATAAATCATTGGTTGTTCGGATAAGCAATTTCAGTTAAATATATCATATTCTGGCCCCCATATTATGCAACACACATTGACCGGAAGCATGATTTTATTATAGGTCTATGACCGGAAGTTGCACAACTCAACATTGCAGCACTTCTAGCCGTTGTGATATTTTATTGTTACCAACAAACTCTAACCAGGGAAATGTAAACCAGATTGATTGACAAACACTACAACATGCAAATTAAACTTAAATTTAATTAAATTATTAGTAACAATGACAATCTATGATTAAAATGAACAAAATAAAACTTCTTACATCAATCAATTATTTTTTTACAAGGCACTTCACTGTTTTGATAAATAAAATATAAAAGTACAAACACACTAACCATATGACACCATCTGTAGTGCAAAATATGTACATTATTCAGTGCAGAAAAACAATGCTATGATTGAAGAGTTCTCTCTTTTCATTATGCATAAAGGGAATAAAACACACTATTGTGTTTTGGGCTTCTGTTGGCAATTAATTTATGTTTAAGAACTTTATATTCTAACCAGAAATTGTTACAATAATACACACACACACACACACAAATTAAGAATAGGTGGTTTGGTTGATTGATAGCACAAGTCTGTGAACTCAAGTCACTCTGCTTTGATGTATGTGTAACACACGGTTACAACTGTTATTACTGCTCTAGATTCAGTGAGAATATTAAGTACAAACTTAAAGCAGAAGTAACTTCAGTGGTAGAGCTCCCCCTACAGGTCTCTTGTGAGAATGAACTGTCGTAAATACTCTCCTCACACCCTCCCCTCTCCTACCTCTCATCTGTGCTCAGTTTGTTTACATAAAGTTGTTGAACAGTATCCGCAACACAATGTCTCAGATGGGTCATGTTTTTTTACTGTTTAATGGCGATATATTTACGAGTGCCCAGAGCACTGCGGCTTCCGGGACTCTGCGGCCAGTAGTGCAGGCGGCTCCCAGGACACGGCGGCCCTAGCGCCCGGAGCTCCCGGAGCTTACTCAAACTGCATAAGTATAACAATGATATGAGCAGTGCTTATGAAACTTAGTGTCAATAACAATATCACTAGATGTGCATCGCTCTTGGACTCTTCTCTTTCCTTGAGCTCTGCCATTCTTCAAACACCTTCCCCAGATCTACTCGTGTGTGAGCTCGGGCTCTGTCCGATTCACACTTTCTTTTTCTTGCGTCCTCGGCCATGGTTGACACCTCACACGTAAACACCAGATATTTATTCCTGCAATGAACTGTGGATAGCATCAGTACTGGGTGTGTTGCTAGCTCGGTTAGCTGTGTGTAGCTGAAGTGTCGTAGAGCAGTTTGGCTCTTGTGAGAACGAGAACAGACCCTGAGAGCTTGATCCGGGTCGGTAGGAGCCAAGTTGCATGTGTGGTTTTTCCACACATGCCTTTAAAATGTAACCTTTAAAATGTCTCTCAGTCAGTCAAGTTGTCCTTTTTGTTTTTTTGCTACGTAGATTAGTCATTGGCCATATGTTTCCTTTTTGTTTGTTCTTATCTGCATATCCAAATAAAAGATCTGTAGTGATGATCGTCCCAGCTCTCTGGATCCTGTGCCGGTCCCAGGTGGCAGCGGTCCATGGAAGGGCAGCGAGCAGTGGGGTGTGGTCCTCACTTTTACATTAAAATAGATGACATAGGCCTAATGCCATATTTGACAGTAAACCACAGTGATAACATTATAATATACTTCTGGTGGGTCACAAAGTTTAAGTTTTACAACGATCTCCGATTGGTTTTTACATAGTTTTTAGCATAAGAGCTAACGTTAGTCGGCGGATTAGCTCAACTCAACCACACAATGCGACTCACCGGAGAAGATTTCTGCAGAAAACCTTTCTGCAGGGATGGGTTACAGCAGGTTACCAGTGAGAACTGAAGTTTTAACAAAGAAAAAAAACAAAGATTTGAAATATACTTCTTAATAATAACAACAAACCAAGACAACATGTGCTACCTGCTAGCTTCTGTCCAATCCTGTGCTCTTGACTTTCTTGCTCGAGCAACGTGTAACTGTATTGAGTCTAGTGCCATCTACTGGCGGTTGAGTGTAACTACACGTAAAATAATATGCAGGCATATACGAGCCTGTACTACGGCAGTAAAAATAAAATAAATGAAAACAATGAATGCACATATTCACCAAAAATAATGGAGGTTACATATGTAACTTGCATTTCTGTATAAATACTCAGAGCCCAGATGCTCTGAGGGGCATACGATGGTGAATGTGGTAGGGACATGCTGCTGGAGGAGAGGCTGTTTGTCTGTGGCCTGGGAAGGCCTAGACCCTGTCCATATCTGCTGTAACAAGAATAAATCTTTGTCTGCATTCCAAAAACTCATTGGGTTTTGCAAATGGATAATTTTTTTTTCCCTTCAAGATCTACAAACATTTTCCTACCCAGAGTCAGCCATTGCCTTGCTGGTGGTGGAAGCGTATGGGGTGCCAAGTGTAACACACTTAATTTCGTGGACGAAATGCCTTTCGTGCCACGACATGGATAAAATGATCACGAAATCGTAAAACACTATGACGCCTTTTGTCCACGGAATGCGCACATCAGCTAGCATTGTGTCCACGAAATGATGAAGAGAACACATCGTTTCGTGGACAAAATACAAAACAGGTTATTAATTACGTGCACGAAATATATTGCTGACTTTGCCTTTTGTGTACATATGGCTGAATTTACTTCTCACTTTCGTGGACAAAATACATTTGTTTTTGAGAGAAGTAATTTTGTCCACGAAATGAATGACATTTATGCTTATGTGCCACAAAATGCAGAGTGTTTTCCTTTTGTGGACAAAAGTCATTTTGTAAATCACGGAATACATTCCGTGGACGAAAGGCGTATACACAACCACGAAATCCGTTTCGTGGACGAAAGGCGTCTGCAGACTCATTTCGTAAATCACGGAATATATTTCGTGGACGAAAGGCGTATACACAACCACGAAATCCGTTTCGTGGACGAAAGGCGTCTGCAGACTCATTTCGTAAATCACGGAATACATTCCGTGGACGAAAGGCGTATACACAACCACGAAATCCGTTTCGTGGACGAAAGGCGTCTGCAGACTCATTTCGTAAATCACGGAATATATTTCGTGGACGAAAGGCGTATACACAACCACGAAATCCGTTTCGTGGACGAATGGCGTCTGCAGACTCATTTCGTAAATCACGGAATACATTCCGTGGACGAAAGGCGTATACACAACCACGAAATACATTTCGTGGACGAAAGGCGTATACACAGTCACGAAATCTGTTTCGTGAATCACGAAATCTATTTCGTGGACGAAAGGCGTCTGCATTTCGTAGTAGCCTATTTTTTTTTTATCTCTAAGTCCATTTGGTGCTCAAAAGGCCTGTCTACAATTTACATGACCAGTAGGCGACACAAGGTGGCAATGTTGTACAAGGCTTTCGCTATCCCATCTCTGGCTAAAGCATTTTGTACCATATAACAGAATTTTGGAAACCTACATTTATGTAAACAAATAAATCATTAGGCTTATGTAATTCTTGTCATGTAAAAACTATTTTTAAAAAAGACCTAGGCTACTTTCTGTAGTTCACGCTTATCGCTCATTCAAATTAGGCTGGCGCCATATTCTCCTAAGGTCATACAGAACTGTTGGGTCATTGGAAACTAGTAATACATGCTGCTGTAGATGGTTTTAGTCGATTAGTCACCTTTTTACATTGCTCACCAGACAACAGAGCCTCCACTGTGCTGCACCATTTTCATGAGGCTGTTCAATTTTATGGATGGCCTTTACATGTAAGGTCTGACCAGGGTGGAGAGAACATTGGTGTGTGGAGGGCAATGTTAGAGCACCACCACTCAGCAAGTGCCGTCATTGTGGGATCCTCTGTCCACAACCAGAGAGTTGAGAGGCTGTGGCGAGATGTCAACAGAGTTGTCTCATCCCAGTTTAGAGAACAATTCTTTTCACTTGAGGCTGAAGGGCTGCTGAACCCCCTAAATGAAGCTGATATTTTCTGCCTCCACTGGGTCTACCAAGACTTGGTGAACAGAATCTTACATGAGCATCAGCATGCACACAACAACCACAGCGTATCTACTGAGGGATCCTACACACCACTACAGCTTCATCACTCAAACCTGCATCTGATGGAGCTTCATCAACACCACCCAACAAGTGACGGTGCCACACCTTCACAAGTGAGCGGCGGAACTGTGACAGTAGAAACTTCACACTTCAGGCCACCTGCTGGACTCCTTCACCTTTTGAGACATGAAATTCCCAGGGATGCCGTCACAATGTTAAATGCAAAGGCAGCATACCAGAGGGCTGTGCATTGCTTTGGGACATACATGTTAAATAGACATTAAGTGAAATAAAAACAGTTTTATTAATCAATACTGTTCAAACAATGTTTTATTCAAGCCCAGACACAAACATTCCATAAAAACTCTGAAAATAAAGGACCATTCTGAACATTACCTCTATGATATTCATAATTACAAACCTCGTTATCTGCCCTGGTGAAGCAACAAAAAAGGTATACCAGAACATTGTTGTGCAGTCAACAAAACAGAACCACTGCTATATCACATCTGCAGATTATAAAATGTCAGTTTTAAATGTCTAAATTAAAATCATTTATAGTCTTCAAAAAAAATGCATCAAATTTGGTAGTATATAGTATTTTGGTAGTATTGACCACAAAAGTTTTATGTAAGCAATGCCCTTTTTGTAGGCTTTAAAAAAACATTACTATACACAATTTAAACAGAACTGAAAACAAGCCCATTCATCAGAGCGTCAACAAAAGCGAGTGCAAAGTCCTCACTGGACACACTGTCATTCACAAATAGGTGGAGTTCATTTGCACATGTGTGAGCAATGGGATGGGTTTTGGTGGCATCATGAATGAACACTAATTTTGGACTTGGTGAGAACCCCATGGCCGGCACAACACTGCTGCCTGTAGCAAAAGCCAGTACGTTGCTTGGAGTTAATGCTCTAATAAACTCCATCTGCTTCTTTGTAAGGTCTTGCTCTTCTAACTGCTCCAGCAACTCGTGGTCTATAGAGACAAATAGTTTATGTATGTCACATTTTGTAATGAAATTCAAGCAGTTTAAGTCCAATAAATAACTTGAAAAGGTAGTGAACTGACAGAACTATAATAAAATAAGACAAGGTTACCCAGAAATATATAAGAATACACTTCTATAGAACTTTGTATATTTTGCATTTAAAAAAAAGCCTGTTCATGTGAACTTCTGGAACAGAGTTGAGTAATCTCCAACGAACATTATTTCCATTGGAGAAAAAATGCCAAGTGGGATCCATTGTGATATCAACAAAAGAAGGCTATGTTAATTACATTAATTATTATATTTTAGTTAATTTTAAGTTAAGCCTAATTTTAAAGTTAATTTGAACTTGTAAAAGTTATTCTTGTGTTTATTTTAGACTACAATTCAACTTTGACGTGCATGAATTTAAATAAAAGCTGAAAAATTGGGGTGTTGTAAACCTTCAACCGGTAGTGTACATTTTGTTTTAAAATGTATACTTACTTTCTATACTTTGAAGGAAGTCTTTAAACCGACAACCAGAAGCTCTTCTTTTGTTCTTCGGTTGCTCCCAATGACAGAGTATGATGGCTTAAAAGGCCTGCAACAGTGTCCGCATCAACTGATTGGCGCTGAAAATCCAAGAGTGCCCTCATGCCTTGGTGCTGTCGAAGGAGGTCAATGATCTTGGCAAGACATGAAAAAGAAAGCTGTTTTAGAACAAGAAATGAAAAAGTTTCACAACACAAGTTTGGTTAAATCTAGTCTAAATCTAAATGTGGACTCTAGGCAAACACCTGTATTCTGACATGTCTAAAACTTTCCTGTATGTGCAACATAAATGTTTAAATTTCATTCAAATCTACATTTGTTTTCAAAAATGACATGAAATGTAACAATTCCTTTTGTGTTATTAGCTTCAGAAATTTCTGTTCGCCTACCCCATTCACTTTGATATAAAGATCAAATTCCATTGTATGGCCATATAATGCAGAACAGAAGGTTATTGAAAAGGGTTCACAAAATGTTGAGCAGCACTATAAATGTGTCAAAGTTTTACCCCATAGTGAGACATGCCATGTACGAGCTCATCAAGGCAGGGTTTCCTGTACATGATTGCCCAGTACACAGTGGCGCACTGAACAAAGCTGGATTTGTTGGAAAGAGTGATTGAAGTTGGCCATCCTTCAATGGAGTAACGCCACTGCAACCATCCAGTGCCTCCTCAAGCTCAGCCTCACTGTTTGACGTTTCAATCTTAACATAAGAGGAGAAAAGAAATAGAGACCATATTTCAAATAGGGTAACTGTAAAGGTAAAACACAAAGAGACAACACACACTGCAACTAAATGGTCATAATCTTTGACCAGAACTGCACCACAGTAGTAAATTTCATTACTAGTTAGTCTGGAGCCCTGTATTTTTCTGTACCTTACGTAAGGATTCCCTCACATCCACTTCAGGAATGTCATCCAGTGTAACTTGAGTCTGAGTCATATCTCCAGTTAAAATGTAATCCACCATACTTGGAGCGAAAAACGAGGGTGGTTGTCCTCCTTGTACAAGGATTGTAGAGATCATCTGCCCAATAACTCTGAATGTCCCATTACTGATAAGGGCTATATTCAGTTTTGAGACAAATCCATTGCAGGTCTCTAAAAGCAGATAGAAGGGTAGAAAATAACTGCAATGGTGACTTTACGACAAATTAAGAATTAATTATGAGGCATGACAGAACAGCCCATTACCCAGGAGAAGAAGGAAAGCTACTGTCTGAATTGTGTTTCAGAGTGGGGGAGGGGTGGATACTGGATATATAAAATTTGGAAGATATTTTATTGAAAACATCTATTACTACATCTACATACCTTGGAAGCCTCCACTGTCTTCAACAATGGCCTTTCCAAGTAGTTTGTAAAATTCCCTTCTTGGTCCTCCTTCGTCAATGGCATCCTCTTCCCTCTCATCACAAGCAAACGTCACACTGATTAGGCCAGCTTTGTTTGTGAAGCTCCGCCTTCTGAACTGCTCAATAGCAGTTTTCCAAACAGCCTTCCTGCTAATAAAAATTTTTCGTGATGGTGGGACCACCACTCTTTCACTGTGAGCAGTGAGGATGCCTGAAATTTCTTCTCGTGACAAACCATCTGCTGCTCTATAATGTCAGAAAACAGATGAGTATTTTTCTTATTTAATTACATCCAGACTAGATTACTGTAATTCTCTGCTCACCGTCTGCACTAAAGGTACTTTAAGAAGCTTCCAGTTGGTCCAAAATGCAGCGGCCAGGGTCCTAACAGGAACTAAAAGACGTGATCACATCAGTCCTGTGTTAAAATCACTTCACTGGCTTCCTGTCCAGTTTAGAATTAAATTCAAAGTTCTCCTCCTGACATACAAAGCCTTAAACAATATGGCCCCATCATATCTTCAGGATGCCATTGTCCCCTATCAGCCAAATAGAGCACTTCGCTCTCAGAATGCAGGATTATTAGTGGTTCCTAGAGTGTCTAAAAGTACAGTGGGGGGGAGAGCCTTCAGTTACCAAGCTCCTGTGTTATGGAATCAACTCCCTGTTGATGTTAAACAGGCACCCACAGTCTCTTTATTTAAGACCAGGCTTAAAACCTTCCTCTTCGGAATAGCTTATGACCAGGTTACTTAGTTGATGTCACTAAGATAAGCTGCCGCAGGAGATAACAAGCTGGGGTGGCAACCTGAGCACTGTCCTCTGTTTCCTCCTTTTTTCTCATCAGCATCACTCACTATGTTCTCATCTGTAGTTTGTTCATTGCTATTCACATGTTGTCCCCTGTCCCACTCCCCCTGTGGAGTGGAACTCTTTCAGACACCTGATGGCAGCTGGACCTCTCTCCTCCTCCTCGCCTGGCTCCTCCTCTTCGCCTGGCTCCTCCTCCTCGCCTGGCTCCTCCTCCTCGCCCGGCTCCTCCTCCTCGCCCTCTTCTCCTCCTCCTCGCCCGGCTCCTTCCCCACCTGGGTAGCTGTGGTCATACTGAACTGGCCCACGGGCCTGGACATCTATAGCCTGTCCGTCCATGGGAGTGGATCCCTCCTTCACTGTAGTTCTCCCCGAGGTTTCTTCTTTTTCCCAGGACCCTGGGTTTTTTGGAGTTTTTCCTTGCTGAGAAGAAGGGTCTAAGGACAGGGGATGACTGGACAATGTTTCATTTGCTGCTTTACATGAATGTTGTTTATTCCTGTTTTGATATGTCTGTGTGTATGTTTTACTCATCCATATCTTGGAACGCCCTTAGAGGCTACTGTTGTTGCGATTTTGGGCGCTACAAAATAAATTGAATTGAATTGAATTGAATTAAGGTTGTTACTACATGTGTGCTCTTTGCAAATGCAAATAAATTACAAATAACAAAGAGACACATACCTTATGAAAGGTGCAAGGTGGGAATCAACTGAGTTAAGGCTCTCCAAAATTGCCTCTTGAATCACATCATCCTCATCTGATGAAATACATCTGATATATTGGAACACAACACAAAGGTAAAACAGTAATTAAAGGTTAGTCTGAAATTACAGCCAACAACACAATGCATACAAAACCTAATGAACAGTATTTTACATTATCTGTCATTTAGCTTAGATTCTTCTTATCCACACTGAGTGAACAGAATAGACCAGGACAGCCCCCTGGATCAATTTAGGATTAAATGCCTACTTTAGTAAATGCTGTTCTGTCTTTGGAACAAAAATACCACTTACACAAAATCTGCAAACTGAATTGAAGAGTTTCCCAATTGCTCTGCACGCACTTGTTCCTGATCTGTTGAAATCACACAGTCCTCTTCATCGGATTGCTCATTTGGTCGCACTTCCACTGTGTAAGGACACGCAAGATGTTTCAAACAGGACATTATGGGTATAGTATTATGTAAAAAGAGAATAGCTAATGTAATGTAAAGGCCAGTGTCAAGTTATGGCACCATGGCCAATATTGCTTAAAATGTTTTATAATGTACCTCTTCGCCTTGTTCTTGGTGGAGAAATCTCTGTTCCGCTACCATCTGACAATTCAGGCTTCATCAGAAAAAAAACCCTTGTTAGTCCACTATACAGGCATTTACTACATTACACTTAGCAGATGCTTTTATGTAAAGCGACTTACAAAAAAGCTACAGACATGCAGAGGAACAGAGTAAACAAAAGCAAACACAACAAGGATTCACAAGATATGGTGAAAGCAGCTGATGTCACATTACCACAGACAAGAAATTTAAAGTTAGACCAATGTACCTGAGATTCACAAAAGTAACAAGTCAGGTCAAGTAGTATGTACAGTGCTCCTTGACCACAGAGGCTAAGTACTGGAGCCGCCTCCATACAAAAGTGGAACTTGTTTTCGGTACCATCAGAAAGCGAGCACCTGGCAAACACTACAGAACAAAATGCAAAGACTGTAAATTAACAGTCGAAACAGAACAAAGACTGTACCTCTGGGTCAAAGAATGTGGGATGTTTTCACCTGAAGAAACTGGAATGTCATTTGATCGGCCTGAGGAAACTGATCCTTGAAGAGGGAGTGAATTTCTGTTCTGACCTGCTCTGGGGACCATGCAGAATTTATGTTAATTTTGCCAATCAGACCCATGAAACCCAGTTTCTCTCTGTCGGGACCCCTCGGCACTTTCCACCTTCCATTACAGGAAGGGAAGTCCTTTGGCAGGCCAATTACGCCCTTGATGAAAATTCGTTCTCTTCCTGCTGGGGTCCCCTTTTCCTGCCTGATTTTGACACTTTGCCACTGAATAGTGATGGCAAAGCTGGGAGTCTCTGTGGGGACATTTTTTCACATTTAAGAAAAACCAACCCAAAAATAAAATAATTAATAATTAAAAGCTTAAGCAAACTATTTCTAAGAGTATGTAACTTTAGCACTTACATCCGGAACGCCTTCAGGCTCCACACTGATTTCTGTCTGTGGATACATTGTTAGGATTACAAATGTGTAATGTGTAATATCCATAATGTGCACAAATAAGATGTGATAGCCATCATTCAAAATGATTAGTTTAGTATAACGGGTATTAATCTTTTACTTGTAGTTTTATTTTAGTTACTTAAGTACATTTTACTTATCATACTCTGATACGCCTGACCGCACAGACACCGCGCAGTGAACGCATGCGTGTAAATACTCTTATCTGTTAACATGCATTCTAAACAATACCGACAGAAACCGCCCGCACCGCTCACACAGATTCTGGCCTGAATGGGGCCTTAGCTAATGTTTTGTTAGCAGCAATGCTATCTGTGCTAACAATTGTACAAAGGTGTAGTCAAGTGGTCAAGGTTAGGAGGGGTATGCCAGTACCTGTTTCAATTTTGAAAAACATATCAGTGGAAATCCTTGGCAAAGTCCAAGTCTAAAGAACCCTATGAAGTCAATTTCCAAACATATTTGCTCCAATGATCACGAACCTAGGCACATGCAAGCACACTTTTGCATTTTCTGTGGGAATGCAGTCTAGTTATCCTTAAAATGTGACAGATCTGGACAAGTATTAATTTTAACTCTCCAGATGAGTAAGCAGACCACAACGCACTACTGCACCCCCATACCATCATAGATGCTGCCTTTTGAACTGACCACTAAAACAAGAAGGATAGTTCATCTCCTAGGTAGCCTGAAGATGCAAGATTCTTTTCAAAAAGAAAATTTCCAACTTTGATCACCACAGAATAGTTTTCCATGTCTTCTGGGTCCATCTGAAATGTGTTTGGGCTAAGACAGTTAAACCTCATTTCCACATATCAAGTATTCTTGGCATAGTCAACTTTACCAGCTGTCATGGGTGGAGTGTCAAAGTATGTTTATAGACAATGGAGATTGCATCTCATTAACCCATACAATGACTTCCATTACAGAATTACATGTTATATATACACAGTCTTGGTCAAATTAAATACTTTTATGTAATAAATGAGTAATGAATGCCTCCATATTCTTAATTCTGAGAGACTCAGCCTCTCTGTGATGGTCTTTTATATATACATTCCTGTTGGCAGTTAATATTACTCATTGTTTTAATGTTCCTCCTAGTGTTGTTTTTAGCATTATTCAACTTTTACGGTATTCTACTGGCCCTGTCCCAACTTTTTAAAGACATGTTGCTGGCCTCAAATTTGAAATGACCACCAATACACCAATATCCCATACAACAGTAAAAAAAACAAAAACAAATTTCAATAACTGATATGTTGCTCTTGGACTATTTTAAATAAATCTACTGCTTGTAATTATAGCATTTATTTTTTGTTTACATTTAACACAACGTCCCAAATCTTATGGAATTGGGATTGTACTTCTGTATAAATAGCAGGCTACAAACGGTGTACACCATAAATTAGCACTGTTCATATCATTAAACCATGAAAAGCTCCTCGAGGTGTGCACTGGACGGAATTAAACAACTTGGCCTAGCGTTAATTAATTCCGTCAAATACACGCCTTAGGTGGCTGTTATCCCTTACTTACAGCATGCTGACCATTGTCATAAGGGTTGTCGACGACGGGTTCCACTCGACAACCCGACCGTGTTTGAATTGATAAACATTGGCACAAGAGAGAACGTAGTATATCTGCCACTTGTAAGTCACACAAAGCTATTCATTTTAAACTTACCATAGGTGGCTGACGAGTGGCTGGCGCTGGACGTGTTGTTCCGCTAGCAGACATGTCCTGTTAGTTGATTGACATTCAAACGGTTACCTCCCAGTACAAGGTAGTAGACCAGTGTTTCATTTTTAGAGTAAAAGTTTCCCAATCGACTAAATTAAACAAACCACCACATTCTAAACAGCCTCCAATTATCTTAAAATGATGTGGCATGGGTGCCAGTCAGACCAAATTAGTTAGACGTAATGACAACTGCATTGTAGCCTACTACGGTATTACAACGGCACTGTTTATTGTAGTTTACTCTCAAAAACTGCCTTTAGTTTTGTAAGAGATTATACAGAAAATTGCACAAAACTGCGACGTACCATAGCTAGCTGACCAGTGGGCCTAGCCATTCCATTACGACGACAATCACTCAGGTTTTCGGTCCCAACAGTCGTAGCAATGTCACTTATTGATTCCACGAGCACATTTACATTATCTATCACTCGGCGTATTAAGTTATTAACATCCGCCATAACATTACAGAATTTCAGTCGATTATACTACCCAACCTATCTGTAAGACACAACTCTACACACAGTCTTCCTTGAAAGAAAAAGGCGCTTAGTCCCGTTTTTGGCGCTAATATACATGGGTGGGTGAACTATGACCTTTAACATAAGTGGACTTTAGAAATTATCCCAGGTCTTTATGTTTTGCATGAAAATAATTTCATAGGCATAATAATTCATTTCTCTATATTTTCACAATTTTATCACCAATATCTTTATTTACACAGTGTTTCCAATGAAGTGAGAGTGACCACCATGGAAGGTGTTTTAGAAATGGTAGGCTAAAATGGAAAGGCCAGGACCACTGAACATTTGTAAAATATATTAAGAGCCATTTTTTCATGACTTATATGCTTGTGATATCACATCTTGAAATCCCTAATGCTGACTAGCTTTAGGATGTTTCTTGTCTGTCTTCAACACTCAGCAGCTGGCCTAATCATCCCACTTTTAATATGTTTTGGGTGAAAACCAGATCCAATCCATGGTTTACCAAGGATCTTGTGGCATGTGTGTGTTTTTTAAAGAAATAAAGCCGTAGCAACATCAAGATCATTAGTAACGATAGAGGTAGCCTCTAGGCTTAAAAACTTTCTACCCCATCTCCATCAGACTCCCAAGTTGCTGATGGGAGTTGGTATCACTACCTCATAGGGCTCATTTTTTTCTTGAACTGCCATTGCACCTTTGCACAAAGACACCTTGGCACGTACAGACCATCTTACACACTGAATAGACAATTTATTTAACTGTACATTTTGCTTTTACTGGAACTTATTCCATTGCAGAGGATGGTCAGTGGATAGCAAAGAAAGAATTTCATTGTGCAGGGAAACAAGTAATAAACAGGGAAACAGGCAGGGAAACAGGTAATCCATTTTTTTGCACCAGATAAATAGAACAAACCACACAAGAGGTGTTAAAATTACATCAGTGAACAGATTTGCATAGTTCTGCATTACCCTTGTGTATCCCAGGGCTGCACTGGCAGACCTAGGGATGTGTGTGTAATCAATGAATTTTTTGGGACAATATTTTCAGTATACTGATCCTTAGTTTAACTATGTCTATGCTGCCCTACAAGGGCAAAGTGCACTGCACTCAAAAAAATTATTGACCCTAACACATAGACTTTATGTAATTTAATCACATGACAATTTTCCACATGATTCAATTACATAAACTTTGAGTAAATGTCAAGCCTTATGGTACACATTTTCTTCATATTAAGTGAATGTAAATAAATTATTTATTTTTGTTATTTATGTAAATTCCTAAATAAACTTTACTTGGGCAAAAGGACTCAATGTTAAGATGGAATTTCACTTACAGTTCATATGTTAATATTGAATAGAGTTTAAGTGGAGAATAAACTAATCTTTATATAATAAATCATATAAAGTTAATGTGGACACATGTGGTAGTATACATAAAATTTTTCCACACCAGGATCCAAAACATCTTATTTTATTTTAATTCAAACAAAGGCCAAATTGGCATGAAAATGACAATTGTTTTTTCTTTAACTTAACACAAGAGATGAGGAAAATGTCTGAGTGAGAATGAGATAGTGAGAGAATGAGAGAGAGAGTAAGAAAGAGTGAGTGAGAGTAAGAAAGAGTGAGTGTGTGAGTGAGAAAGTTAGTGAGTGAGAAAGAGTGGGAGTAAGAAAGAGTGAGTGAGTGTGAGTGTGTGAGTAAGAGAAAGTGTGTGTGAGAGAAAGTGAGAGTGAGTGAGAAAGTGTGTGTGAGTGAGTGAGAAAGAGTGAGTGAGAGAGAGAGATTTTACATTTAACACTACAACAAAATCCTTAATAAATCAGTTTTGTGAAAGCTTAAATATAGAACTTAATAACCTACAATGGTTTTTTCAGAATTTGCAAAGAACCTGAAAGTGCCAGTGTCCGGTGTCATCAATAAGTAAAATCTAAACAAAAACATCACAACATCTAAACAGAAAAGACCAATGCACAGTGCAACAACACATCACTGTAGCAACTTAATTTTTAGTGATTGGACTTTGGGGGACATTTTTTTCCCGTCCAAGTTCATCAGGACTTTCTGGAGGAACTCAAATGTACATTTGAGGTCCTGTGGATAGTTCAGATTGAGAGCGTAGATTAGTCCAAATAAAATCACGAATGCGTAAGAGATGCTCCTGATGTCGTTGAAAAGCTCTAGACCCTCAATCACGATCCCTACAGCCTCTGGTTCCTCCACTTCATCAGCACCTTCACCTTCATCAGGACTTATGTTTTCGATATCTGTGTGTGAAATGTATTGTAAATGTTAGTCTTAAACACACAACCTTTAAACATGCATGTCACAGTTTCATGTTTCCGCAAATGTTCATTTACATGGCTGAAATATTCATGTTCATTTGATAGGTCCTGACAAGTACACAGCTGACAACAAAATGTAGCTAAGATTGAGGTCTTTGGAGAACTTTGAGTTTTGTGACTACAATACACGTCTCAAGAGACTATGCCAGAGCCTAAATGTGCAAGGACAATTAGAATATGGGCAAGGATGTCTGAACCCGTTCACATGGTGGCTATGCTTGAGCTTGCAATGTTTTAGCAATTCAAATCAACTCAGTACAGGTAACTTACACACCCAAACACTCATTCACATTTTATTCCTATAAAACAAAAGCAAGAAAAACAATGAACAAGTTGAATACAGAAATACAGTCTTAATAAATGTCAACACACGTAGGGTTACTCACCTAAATAGAGCAGGTGCCCACACAAAAAAGTTTTTTTCCCCAAGTTGTGTACCTGAAAGCAATACGGACAAAGTTTAACCAACACATTTTATTGCAATACATTATCATTTTAAATAGTGAATGTTAATTATGAATATCCGTATAACAAAGTTCAAATTCACTATAGTCTATACTGACGGGAATAATGTTAACCTACTCTATATATATGGGGATCCGTTGGGTGCATCCGCGGCGAAACTCGACATACCTCCGCCGCAAATACTTTGCCATGTGGGTAGTGAGCAGTGTTTCCCAGTGTTTAGACAACTACTGCCCCGCCTTGACTACGTCCCTCCGAACCACGTGAATCCTCGCAAGACCACGGTCTCCACGGCCCGGTCCTGGTATCTCTGCGCTCCCTCTGCTCCTCGCCGTGGCGCGGCTCCGCGCACCCGCGCTCTTCACCTTTTCGCCCGGGCACGGCTCCGCGCACCCCCGCTCTTCACCTTTTCGCCCGGGCACGGCTCCGCGCACTCCCGCTCTCCGCCCTCTCGCCCGGGCACGGCTCCGCGCACTCCCGCTCTTCACTTTTTCCAGCGCACTCCCGCTCTTCACCTTTTCGCCCGGGCACGGCTCCGCGCACTCCCGCTCTTCACTTTTTCCAGCGCACTCCCGCTCTTCACCTTTTCCAGCGCACCCCGCTCTCAACTCTTAACTTTTCTGCTGGGGCACGGGTACATACAACTTTAAAACGTCTTTAAACGTTAAACGGTTATAGTGGCAACGGCAACGCATCGAAGACCTTTTAAAAGACGTTACATGCTAAACGCAATTTCCTACCAGTAAATTTTCTATGTAACCAAACCAACAACAACACAATACTTAAGTATAGTTCTCAAATGTCAAATATTGTCTTAAGACATAAGTAGTGTTAAAGAGGGAAAGGATTAAAAGTGGATTTTTGAAACTCACCAGATTTGAAGCACCGAAATCGAGAGGAGCCCAGCTGCAGATGCCCGGGAAAAGTGGCGATTCAATCTAGACCGGAAACACGTCACATCTACCGTTGACTTTTATTTTTAATATTTATTTATATACATATATATTTTATTTACATTAGACAAACACATCATATATACCATAGACTTCTATGTTTTAATTATATTATTCGCGGACCGCAAGGCCGTTGCCGAAATTGGCAATTAATTGGCAGCTGCCTACTGTGCTGGAGTGTGATGTACATGTCCGTCCTTATGGGATCTTGTCAACTAAAGTTTACATGATTTGTTTACATATAGTTTATATGTGGCGAGTTCAAATACTGTTTATGTGATTTAATTGACTACATTTTAAATTTTACAAATTTCACTTACATTTTATGTATAAATATTTCTTTATATTTACGAGGATCAAGAATCATTTTTTTGTGTGTGGGTGAACACTGAAACTGAGAAAAATTTCTTTAAAGCTGCCAGTCAAACATGTATGAAAGCAGTGCTGCTTTTATGTAATTCCTTCATAGAAAGACACAGGAGGTGTACAAAGTCAATTTCCACTCTAAGCTGAATTTGACAAAATATGCACTTTTGGCTTGGGCAGCATGCAAGCAAGAGTTAATGTGATTGTCAGGTGAACTCAGGTACACTGGACCACTTTTTGACAAAATTTTGAAAGAACCATAAAAATACCATTCAACACCAAATAACCCCCTCCAAACCTCCAAAAAAAGATCAGATTTTTGGTCAGGTGTCCTGTATTTGATTATAATGAATACAATTTTCGTCTGTAATCCCTTGGCAGGTCAGCCTCCTTGTTCTTTTTTCTTGTCCATTTCCTGTGCAATGAGTAGAATGAACCTAATCTTATGCTTATGTATTGTGTGTTCATATGGTACTACCAATACAATTAGGCCTATACAGTATGGCTGTCTGTCACACATAATGTTAGAATTCCAATTGTTATCATTGTATATCTGTAAATATTATTATTTTGATTATTTATCCTGAAAATGATGGTGTAAATTTAGTAAAAATGGTGGCCCATTTTACCTGAGACCAAATTACCAATTTTATCTTAATAGATTCAGCAAAAAATGGGCTGGTAGCTGAAAGATGTTTTTAGTCAGATTTTTTTTTTTTGTGTAACTATAACAGTGTTTCTCTGTGAAATGATGTCAACACAATATTAATGATGTCTTATTGTCATTACTTTACTTCACTTACATTGTTTAACATTGTACCCACTTTAGCAACCTCAGATTAAGGAAATCATTGAAAACACATCAAGCACCGTTATAGCAACCATTTAAAGTTATTAACAGTGATTGGCTATTCAAATTTAAACATCTATGACACCTCAGCCTGGCCCAATTTAGCTGAGTTCACCCTGTAAAAAGATTTTTATTTTGCAGAGCGCCTAAATGACCACTGCAAAAAAGCGCCCTGAGGCTGTCTGATCTTGTCTTGGGAGAATTTCGCCACTCAATGTCTTGCCCTGGGCCTCTCTATAACCAGTGCTTTAAGTGGAAAAAATAAGTGCCGGTACTCCCCTTGTTGCCTGGTAAATTCGGCGGTGGGTAACAGCAGATCTTTAAGTGATATTTTTAATAGGACATGCTACTGATTTTCAAAAAGATTTTTTTGAAATCACCTTTTTATCGAGTGCTCATCATAGCTATCTGTCAACTTAACCAAGAATAAAGCCTTGTTTATTCCTGTTGTTCACTTTGTTATTTAAAAAGAAAACGAAACAGAATAATACATTTCTTTCCCCTTCATTTTCAATGTTAGTCCTAAACCACTGTGGATGCAATATATGTTTGGCCTCTACGCAAGTTTGGCGCTGTTCTGAGTTTGATAAAGAGGCGCACAGCAACTCAGAAACACTTTGAAGCAGGTAAGCCTACGAACAATCGTAGCGGTCACGGGTCCAACCCCCAGTCGAAAAGCAAAAAAGCGTGTAGTGCCTTGCTGTGCCATGCTAAACAGCGCTGGTGGAAAATGCCTAGCTAATGAGAAGTCCCAGTACGCAGTGTGAGAAGTGCCTGTACTCACTGGTGCGTAGGCCTACTGGCCCAGTTAAAGCACTGCCTATAACATTAACAATGTGAATCCTGATTTTGTCATGAACTAAACATTTCGCCGTTTTCGAAAGGCAACTGCAGACACAAAGCAAGAAGACAAATTATATAGTGAATTGTCAAACTATATAGTCAATTGGCCCAAATAAAAAAATAGGTGAGTTCATGGGTGGTGAATAAAAACACGATGTTTTCATCCGACAAGTCATGATGAATGGATGATGAATGAATGCACCCGAGAGTAAGGAGTGAACATACAGTTCACCACTGCTGCTCAGCCTAATATGGAATTCCATCCTGCCGGCGCCCTGTTCGTAGAATATGCATAGGCCTAATAGTAATTCATAGGCTGCGTAGGTTTCCAAAATTCTGTTATATGGTACAAAATGCTTTAGCCAGAGATGGGATAGCAAAAGCCTTGTACAACATTGCCACCTTGTGTCGCCTACTGGTCATGTCAATTGTAGACAGGCCTTTTGAGCACCAAATGGACTTAGAGATAAAAAAAAAAATAGGCTACTACGAAATGCAGACGCCTTTCGTCCACGAAATAGATTTCGTGATTCACGAAACAGATTTCGTGACTGTGTATACGCCTTTCGTCCACGAAATGTATTTCGTGGTTGTGTATACGCCTTTCGTCCACGGAATGTATTCCGTGATTTACGAAATGAGTCTGCAGACGCCTTTCGTCCACGAAACGGATTTCGTGGTTGTGTATACGCCTTTCGTCCACGGAATGTATTCCGTGATTTACAAAATGACTTTTGTCCACAAAAGGAAAACACTCTGCATTTTGTGGCACATAAGCGTAAATGTCATTCATTTCGTGGACAAAATTACTTCTCTCAAAAACAAATGTATTTTGTCCACGAAAGTGAGAAGTAAATTCAGCCATATGTACACAAAAGGCAAAGTCAGCAATATATTTCGTGCACGTAATTAATAACCTGTTTTGTATTTTGTCCACGAAACGATGTGTTCTCTTCATCATTTCGTGGACACAATGCTAGCTGATGTGCGCATTCTGTGGACAAAAGGCGTCATAGTGTTTTACGATTTCGTGATCATTTTATCCATTTCGTGGCACGAAAGGCATTTCGTCCACGAAATTAAGTGTGTTACACTTGGCGCCCCATAACATCTGACCCTCAGGAGCTCCTCAGGCTGGACAATGGAGCACTGTGAAGAGCCCACACTACACATTTACTATTATCACATTTGTACCAGCCCTGTTTAATGACCTACTTTGTATATATAACACATTATTTAATAAACCCTCCAGTTTGCTTTATACCTCTGACTGTTTGTGTTTTTTTCCACTATAAAAAGAAACAAAGGGCAGATTATATAGAACTATAGAACTATGACAACTATCACTACAGGACCAGAGAAAGTTATTGTACAAATCAGAGATGTATCAGATGCTGATATACATAAATACCGGATAAAGAACTGGACTAATGGAGTGTAATGTCACCACAGCAAATGAAGCTCACCTAGACTAGTAATTTTATGTTATAGATCTTCACTTCAAGCAAATTGTGAGTATATTTATTTACAGTCCTAATAATGACAGTATAGAGCTGACTATCAAAATCATCAACAAAAAATAAACACAAATATGCATTTATTTTTGTCAAATGTTAAAACTGAAAATGTCATTGTGCCGGTGACCCAATTTTGGGTGCCCAGTTGAGAACCAGTAGCTATAAAACAGTTATTTCTATTTCGAGCTTCTAATGTTTTCACCAACAGAGCTGCGTCTGCTGCCTCCACCTGTTGGCTGAACATGCAGCCCACTGAGCACGAGTCAAAAAGGACTTCTAACACTTGAAAATATAGTGGAGAGTGCTATACACACATGAGCTCTACAGGCGTGGAGGGCCAAACAGCAGGAGAAGAATTCAGAGTTACTATAGTTCCCAGTGTCATGTTTGGGCACATTAGGACTATTATTTCCATTGTAGATTTGTTTTTGTCTTTGTACTTATTTATTAAAGGGACAATGCACATTAAAAACCAAACAATGCAAACACATGTAAATATGCAATACAAAAACATGTAAATATACAGGATTGTAGCCAAAGCTAATTTGCATCTCCTGCTGGGCCAAGACCAGACACATAACAAACGCAATTCATAAACCATGACAAAGCTCCATACGCTCTCACTCAAAGCATCCAAACTATGGACTTTAATAAACAAAAAAGTGTGAAAGAATTAGTTTAAATTCCTCAAAATAGCCGTTACCCTTTTCTCTTTGCACAGTCTTGACATTTGACTAATGAACATGGCTCGGGTGTGAAGTGAAAACCATTTCAGGAGACTTCATCATGAAGCTCAAAAATATAAAAAAAATCTTTTCTTTCTTACATAATTTCATCCGCCTTGTTTCAGTATTTACATAAAATGCAAGAAGTAAACAGAAAAACTCTTGATGGACTTCCGGTTGAGACACAGACATGGCTGCTGTGTAGTGTATCAGCTCCCCGAAATTCAAGATTACTGACTTACTCAAGAGAACTTTACCAAGGGGGACTGTAATATGGACGGGAGAAGACTATGAAAGACTGAAAATAACACTATAAACGGCGTCGAAGGGAAAAGGCTGCCTGAGCTTACTAGTGATGGCAGTTTTTAAACACGCTTTTTAACACTGCTTCGAAGCCTCGAAGCACATGCGCTTCGAAGCAGTGTTTCAAAACGTGAGTCAAAACACTGGTCACGTGACTTAGACGTCTCACAAAATGCGTGACGTCACTCAAGTGGTTCATGAAACACTGCCGTTTCGAACGCGTTTCACTAGAGGGCTCACGTCTCCAAACCAGTTTGATTGACAGGGATTTCAACAAACCACAACGCAGCACACCTGTCTCACCCGCCCACAAAGTTTAAGAGATATTTTGGCGCGCTCCCCAATGTGGGTTTGTGAGAAGCGAGATATAGTAGTGAGATTTTGACAGAGAGATACTGATACTTTGATTAATAGTGAGATAGTGAGTTTATGCAGCTAGTTTAGAGCACAGATTAGAGCCCTGAGGGACCCGCGGGACCCAACACAAATCAGTGCAGCGCGGGACAGATTCTAAAAGCTCATTGCGGGTGCGGGCAGGAACGCGACCGGACGATGCGGGAGCGGGCAGGTGGGACGATAAATAGCAGTCAACTAAATTGAGTCAAATAAAAGTAAGATTAAAAAACAGTAAGTTTATAAGTAAAATATACAGTCCACGGCACGCGCTATGCTCCAGGCTCCAGCGCAGCATCCGAAGGCTTTTATTATTATTCAAACAAGGTATATTCAGTTTAACATTTGCATGGAGACTCAAGCGTAAATATGCTAATTTTAGGAATGTTCATGGCCCATTATAGGCCTATCGAAATGTCAAATGTTACTGAGGCCTATTTAATGTTTGTATGGCTGAACAATAAATGTTCCCCAGTTACCACTTATGGAATTATGTGCGTGCATCTTTCTTTTTCCTCCTGGCCAATGAAACAACCTTTCATCTTGCGGGATTTGCGGGCAGGAGTGGGACAAAACATTACAGATGTGGGCGGGAGCGGGACTGAAAAATCACAAGCCTTTGCGGGAGCAGTACTGAATAATGCGGAATGAAAATTCTGTCCTGCGCAGACGTCCACCACAGATTAGATAGACTGTAAATTTACACTAACACATAGCCTCACAGCAAGAAGGTTGCGGGTTCGATCCCCGGGTCGCCCAGGCCTTTCTGTGTGGAGTTTGCATGTTCTCCCCTTGTCTGGATGGGTTTCCTCCGGGTACTCCGGTTTCCCCCATCAACCCAAAACATGCCCGCACCCCTATGAATTAACATCAAGGACCATAATGTCCACCACTCCTGTGGGCTCACCACCCGCAGAGGGGTTCATAGGAGTATTGGGCAGCAAGCTGCCCCCGCGACCCAGCCGGATTAAGCAGGAGAAGATGGATGGATGGATGGATTTAGAGATGGATGTTCCAGCATGCAAGAGACGTTCTGTGGCGTGGGAACATTTCCATTTGGAAACCCCAAACAAAGTCAGGTGTATGATTTGTGATAAGCAACTTGCGTATTGCAATAATACATCTACAATGACACGCCATTTGGCAAGAGTCCATAAAATGGATTTTTGAATTAAAACCTTGAAATCTGATTAATGCATAGCTTCCACTGCTTTATTTAATTTTATTTACACAAATTAATTCGTAACATACATCTGCATGCACTTACACAAACTTTATTAGAACAAGCTTTATTAGAAACCATGTCAGATCAGGATGTGTTTTGTTGAGCCACTGTGGAGAAATACTGAGACATCACCACCAGAGGCCACTTCGTGATTCGAACAGTGATTCGAAGCCTCGAATCATTTCTTTCGAGTGCTTTGCTGGTTCATGAGGCTTCGTTTTTCCCATCCCTAGAGTTTACCGCTACAAAGCACCTAGCAGAGAGCGAACCGTCTAAGATAACAAACACGGGCGGATCTAGGGGCGGGGCCACAGGGGCACTGGCCCCACTCTTAATCGGATTGGCCCCTTAAGTGCCCCTGTTCTGTCAATCAACTGGCAAGGACAATGGGAGGATCATTGGTGCAGTTCCACCCCTAAACTGTTGGTGGCAGTGTGTATATTGCATCAATACAGCTGAATGGGAGAAGAAATGTGCCAGAAAAGGTTTTTTTTCATTGCTTGAACGTTACCACAGCCTGTGGGTGCCCAATGTGGGTGGAAGTACCTGATGTGGGCTCTGTGTGTACTGCACATGCGCAAAATGACGTATGACGACGTATCAGGAAACAGGACATGACGTATCAGGGAGAATGAGGGTTTTCCTGCCCGATTCGGGCTTTTTTTTTTTTTTTGATTATTTATTTTATTTACGACAGAGACGTATTTTGACAATGATAGATAGATAGATGGATAGAGATAGATAGACAGATAGACAGACACGGGATTATTCGTAGCCAGTTTAATAACGTTGAAGGCTACAGATTACATAATCAAATTTACATGTTAAGCAAGGACAACCAAAGAACAATTCAGTTTTTCTGTGATTATTTTATTTGTTAAGATAACACTAAGATCAGAGTAGAACAACATCCTATGGACAGATTAGACAGAAACCAACTAACAGAAATACTGTATAGCCTCGTGTGTGTATGTGTGTGTATGTATGCATGTGTGTATGTGTAACCCTTGTGCACGGAGTCTGTCTATATGTGGTCCCAGTTGTCCCAGCACACTTTCTGGACCTTGCGTTGTGTTTGGTTATCTAAGAGTGGCTAGGTGTGGTGCAGAGAGAAGGATCACAGCAGACACGGTAGTTCTTTTTGATTGTGGGATGAGCGGCAGCCAGTACATTTATTTGATGAGTTCCAATAAAGATGACAGGTGTTTTTGAGTTGCTTGGCTCACAGGACCTTACGGAGTAACACTTTCACTCAATGTTAATGAAGCCACTGCAGGGCACAGCATGGCCTGCTGCCCCTTCTATTGGCACTGTGGAAGGCTGTGGCTTCTGCTTTGTCAACACTGGGTGACTGGAATAAAAGCTATTGGTGATGGTAGTCACCTGTGAGCCAGAATCAATGAGAGCAGTGCACTTAACACCATTAACCACCACCACACCCTCATTTCTCGGTCCCACTAAGGACATTTTCTCCCTCTTTTTGACACTTTTTTGTGGGAGGGGACATTTTGGGGTGCCCATGGTGGCCCCTTCTACCATGGGCTCTACAAGTTTAAAGGAAGAACAGAAGAAGTGAGGCCATTAGTGATCTCAGTAGGCTGTGACCGCCTGGACTGCCCAGGACTGCTATCTGGTAGGATGGCCCGGCAGACACGAGCTATGTGTCCCTGTTTACCACACCTGTGACATGTGACACTTGGGGGCTTACTTCTTGATGCAGGCTTAGCTAAGGAGCCAGGGCTGGACATTCTTAACTCGAGGTCAGCTAATATAGTCAATTGCTCTTCTTGGCTAAGGGCAAGCTTTTTCACTATCTCTGTAAGCTCAGAAAGCTCTGTCTGCTTATTTTTCCCCCTTTTCGTGTCACTATGCTGCTCTTCAGAGGTGTGGACGTGGGCATACGACTTCCTTTGCTTGTGCGGTGGTTGGGACCTATTACCTTCTCTGGCTAGGTCACGGAGCTCAGCTTGAAGCTCTCGGAAACTTAGAAGTCGGGGCTTGAGAGGGGCAATTCTGGTATACACATTTTCATCAACAAGCCCCCTGAGAAACTGACGTGTGAGCTTACTGTCTCTGTCCGGGAAGGGACGGCCGCTACGTTGGCCCTCTTCAACAGTGCGCAGTATGGCCTCTAACGCTATAGCAAAGGAGCATGCAGTCTCACCGGGCCTTTGATTACGCTCATAGAAGTCTGCTAATGGATCAAGGGAGGAGTGTGCATCACTGTATTCTGCTTTTAACTCGTCAAAGGCTCTTTCAGGAGTTTGCTCATGGGGGGGCAGGTTTAACACAAGTTTTCTGGCCTCGCCACCCAGGTGTCTCACAACAGTAGAAAAGCCGGAGGTGCACAGGGAGTTCGATGGCGTCAAGGAGGTATTGCATGTCTCTCACCCAATCCTCCACTAGTATCTTACTGTCCATGTTACCATTAAAGACTTGCACGTTTTTTACCTGGTGTGTCTGCATGAAGCCTCCATAGGCAGGTGCAGTGGAGCTTTGGTAGACTGAGGCTCTGGCAGGCATGGCATGAGGGGGCATTGGTGTGGCATGGCACATTGGAGGTGGCGCTGGCAGATCCAGCAAAGAGGGGACAGGGCTCGAAGTAGGTGGTGGCCCTGCTGCTGGGGTCCATAGATAGGCCTGAGGTGGAGGCATGTGAGCTGTAGCACTTACAAAAGGATGCCATAACACAGACCTGTCGACCTGGTTGGGCCTGGTGGCTGGGCTGTGGTCCAAGGTGGGAGAGGGGAGCAGCTTGGAGACATCAGGAATGGGCAGACCGGTAGAGTGAGCGGGAGTCGGGTAATGGTCAGTGTAGGGGACCTGTGTAGGTACAGTCTGTGTCTGTGTCTGATGGGTAAAAGGTCCTACTTGGGGCCCTTGCTGATCTACTGGCATGTCTATGTTGGTTTGGTGCAGCATTTTAAGTTATTAATGTGAAAAGTTGACTTGACAGCGTTGGTTTTGACACCATAAAAAGCACAACTAGGACAGGTATCGCTTTGAATGAACACTCACAATATGCAAAACTCAACACTACTAACACACTTTGCATTCAAAAGGAAATACCACACTGTTATACTGTTAAGCAAAGGTATACACCTAATACACACAGAACTGTGTATACCACTACACCCAGCTTTTCCACAGCCAGCTCAACTCGGTTTGGTGCACGATCAGCAGGGGGCGTACACCCGGGCTGGGTCTGAAGTCAGTGACGGCCAGTGGATCTGACGCAGAGAAGCCAGAAGGAGGGGCAGGTACAGCCGGTCCCGGGCCAGGCACGCAGTCCACACGTTCACGGTCACTCAGCTCCACAGCGATCGCAGCAGCCAGGACACCATCCAGGGAGAGCCAAGCAACAACACCTCTCTTCACTCTTCTCTCTGTAGACTGCGCTTTGGTCAGAAGCACCACAATCCGGGTCACGGCACCAAAAAGATGTAACCCTTGTGCACGGAGTCTGTCTATATGTGGTCCCAGTTGTCCCAGCACACCCAGTTTCTGGACCCTGCGTTGTGTTTGGTGATCTAAGAGTGGCTAGGTGTGGTGCAGAGAGAAGGATCACAGCAGACACGGTAGTTCTTTTTGATTGTGGGATGAGCGGCAGCCAGTACATTTATTTGATGAGTTCCAATAAAGATGACAGGTGTTTTTGAGTTGCTTGGCTCACAGGACCTTACGGAGTAAGGGCAGAGAAAAGAGCGCACAATTAATAATCTAATACAAAATTTAGTTACATGCTGCCTAAGTGAACAACAATAATAATAAAACAAAACATTTCACATATTTTCTAGTGTAACTAACAATGAACCAAAAGGTCGAGCTACAGCCCAGCGCGCCATATACCACCCGGCCTCCTGCCTGCTAGCATAAATTCAAATCCCCAGAAAACAAATAAACAAACATGCTGGCAATTCAGAACAGGTCCAACAGTTACCAAAATGTCTTATATAATATGTTTGGCGCAATAAACTTGTAGATGGCAAATACTGACCAAGATATTTATAGATTAGATTAGCAGCAACAGGCAATGCGTACCTTACGGAGTAAGGGCAGAGAAAAGAGGCCGGGTGGCGTACGGCGCAGCTCCTTCGCGCATCCGCTACGGTAACCGCACTTGGACATGACAGGCCAAAAACGCAAACTGTAACAGCGGTCTCATAAAAAAAACAAAGTACAAGTGCACCACCTAGTGGTCGCTCCCTTACATATGCATGGTTTAAAATTGTAAATCCTCGCTCATCGCCATCGTGTACAGTAAAACCGACCACAACCACCCTGAGGTAATATGCAGACAGCTGTAAACAAACTGCAAAAGCTGTAAACCAAACTGCACATGCGCAAACACAGAGCCCACATCAGGTACTTCCGCCCACATTGGGTACCCACACAGCCTACCATTTGGCTTCAGCGGCAACAAGATAGCCGATGCTCTGGCGAATTTATATTTTGGTGAGTCAAACCTTCTTGTTGGTTGTCAACTTTAGGTTTTCATTAAAATAAACTCTAAATACGTCAAAACAGCAAGCTGTTAAACTTTTAAGCCACTACATTTGTTAGCAATGTTAAGTTGTAGGCTAATTTGTTTGGTAAGATAGAGATAGCTTTCAACTGTATTGTTCTCTTTATTGCAGACAGTGAATAAATGAGAACTACTGCAAACTTTAGTGGTTTATGATTTTTTTCTGTTTGAAAAAGGTTTACCAGTAATCATTTGTGTGCTTGGATGGTAGAGTAGAAGTAGAAGTTCTTTATTGTCATTACAGGTACAGTGAGATAGTTGAGGATGTAGTAGGTTGAAAAACGCTATATTTAAAGTTTTATATGAAAATAGACACCCCCTCTATTTAAAAAAAAAAAATATTTCTAATGTCTTTTATTTTGGGTGCAATTCACACTCCGACCAATAGATGGTGCTGTTAGCGCTACTGTGGGTACTAGAGGGACACAGCGCAGGCGCGGCTTCAGAATTAAACAAGCTGTGGCCAGACTAACCAACTGTCTCCTCTTCGTCTATCCACAGGTACGATTAAAAAGTAATTTTATTAACTCAGACTTGGTCCAAACGTTGTAGTTGGTTGTGTAAAGGTTTTGAACCAACTGTGAAAGTTTGAAAGAGTGTTTGATTAATGTTAGCAATGTACTTTTTTTTTTTTACTGCCTCATGCAGTCCCGTTTGTAATGTCCGCCATGTTCAGTATTAAATAGTAAGTAGTAGTAACATATTTCAAGCTATATTTAAGTAAGGTCAGTGGTGGGCCGTCAGGGCCTGCTGGCCTAAAAAAATATCTGAATCACAGACTGATGTTAATTATATTTTGTCCATGAATACTTATTAAATAATTCCAGATGGTCTGTCCTTCCCTTCATTGCCTTTACCCTGGTTGTGCTGCTTCCAGACATGTATTTTCATATTAAAGCGTTTAACCAATCACATTTCAGCCACCATTTGTTTCCAGGCAGGGACAACGTCAAAGAAATCTGCCTGGAGGCCTTCACAATCAGTTCTGCGGGCCCTCTAGTTAAAAAAATAAGTGTCGATGAAACTATTGCTTCAGCCAATCAGATTTTGAGTTGGCGACACCAAGGCCTTCTAGCAGGCCTACGGTAACGTCAGCGTATTCACACCCTTTGATTGGCTCGTCAGAGAGCGAACTAGCCGGAGCTAGCAAACTGCATCTGTAGCGAGCTACACGGACAGAAATATAGTTGTGTTGATTTAATAGCTGTTTTTTCAACCCACAATGACTGAAGGAGGAGAAGAAATTGATTTGGACATTGTTAAGAAAAGTCGGGCAAGCCTGTCACAACTGGGAAAAGGATTTGTCCGTCATTTTCAGTCCACTAACTACGAGCGGTACCCCTGGCTCACAGGCTCTGAGTAACACAGCAAATTGTATTGCTGGGAGAGCGTGTTGTTTGCCTCTGATACCGTTGAGCGAGAGAGAAGCCGATACGAGGAACTCTACAAGGCCGCTGAACGCAGCGGTTGGCTGGTTTAGAGGTGCACAGGAGGAAGCGCAGTCCACGCAGCGTATGCGACAAGACACGATCCACGCACGGTGTCCACGCCGTACAAGAGGAGATGCGGCGCACACAGTATGGGAGGAGGTGCGGGGTGCGCGGATCACTGCATATACTTGGCTGCAGTGCTTTATTGAAAGGTTTTCGGACCATGAGTGAGGAAAACGTGTTCAATATATAATTCTACCCCTGAGCAGTGTGCTGAGGCCCTTGTGTGTAAATTGGTTTTATGTATCAATGTATCTAGATTGTGCCATCTATTGGTAAGCGCTAGAATTGCAGGGAATATAAAACTTGCCTAGTTTTATTAAGGTTCATTCAAGTTTGGTGCGGTGCCCCCTTTCTTTATGTCAGAGCAACTGCCTCTCAAAATTCCTGTGCACGTCCCTGCACCCCGGGTTTGTTTCTTCAGTAAAGGCATTTATTGTGGCTACACGCGTTATATATCTGCGATGCAACGGCCCTTTATACTGCAATTCTGCATAAGATTGTTTTTACAGCCATAAAATAGTTATTGATAAGTGGATCGATTCAGACGTAGCATTACTGAAGGCCTAGATGTGAAATGCATGGCCCGCCACTGAGTAAGGTAAATTGCTAAAGTGCTTTGTAACATGTTCAAGTCAATTTATACCCTTTTGAGAACAGATATTGCTCAAATCCAAGTGTAAGGCAGTCGCCATTTGTATTGTTCTTGTAGTTTAAGCCTCGTGAGTTTTGCCGCCATACACAGGCGCTTTTCCTTTCATGTGTCCGACCCGCTTGTGTGTGTGAGAGAGAGAGAGAGCAGTAGGAGAGAAACAGACAAGAGTTCAAGAGTAAAAGTGTAGTTAACGCACTGTAGTAATGGAATAAAAACAGATATGGTAAAGAGTGATGTATGTATGTGTATTATTTTATGTTTAACTATATGCATTTATTTGTACTTATTTTATGGTCTATTTTGGTCTTTAAGTGAATTTACATATTTTATTGTCTATTACTGTGTACTTGTTTCTTTATTTATGAACATTTATTAATTTTATGATTTTTTGAGAGAATGAGCCAGCTGAACTGAATTGAATATTTGAATGATTGTGAGAATTAAACAAGCTGTGGCCAGACTAACCGACTGTCTCCTCTTCGCTTATCCACAGCAACACACCTTTAGGCTACACAGTCTAACCCTAGCTGTGTGCCACTTGCTACCGCCCAGCTTTCCCCTAGGGCTGGCGCCGGTAACAAGGACAGCCCACAGATGCAAAGAAGTGTGGAAGAGTAAATAAATTAAGCAATAGTTATGATGCACAATAGAGCTGGGCGATATGGACCAAAAAATATATCTCGATATATTTTGCTATATCTCGATATACAATATATATCTCGATATCTTCACAGGAAAAATAACCCCCTCCCACACTACTGCAAAAACAACAGACACATTTTATCTGATTAATATTCATTTAGTACTGCACTTAAACACTCTGTGCCCCTTTTTGGACCCTCACCCACAGTTTAAAAACCTCTTCTTTAAGAGAACTTCCACTGGCACTTTAAAGAAAACTGCTTCAAAGTGAATAAAGTGGCTAGGATTTTTAAACCTGTATTTTGACATTCCTAACTGGAGTTGCATTCTCTTGTTTTAAAGTGATGTTTAGTCTCTGCACGTTTACCAAACCAAATGCACATTGTGACAAATATGATCACACTCAGTATTCAGACCTTGAGTCCGTGACAAGACCGAGTCCAAATGCACTCGAGTCCGAGACAAGACCAAGACAAAGCTCTCACTTTAGAGAGGGAAGTCCAGTGGCATGGGGCTGTCTAATGAGTGGTGGGACAGGTGTGGGTCCTGCTGCGGTGCGCTCCTCGTTTAAGGTGGGCGTGGGTGTGTTTTGAAGCGGAGGTTGTTCGTATGAGTGATATCGGCCACACGCAGAGCTTGTATGCGGGGGTCGTGCGCGGTCGGAGGTGTCATGTGGTTGCGCTCGCGCTGGGCAGGTGCATTTAGAAAGTTTAACTCGTCACGTTACGTCTGTGCGCAGCTCCTTATTGTGGCTGCAGAAGCACTCTCGCAGAGGCGCCTGTTTGATTTCCACGTTCGCACAATGAAATATTTGCTCTCAAATGCGAGTGAAATGGGCGCACTGGAGAGCCCTGGTCCAAGTCTTGGTTTAGTCCGTGGCCGAGCCCCGGGCTCTGCGGCCGCGTTTAGTCTTGATTTAGTCCTAGTCCTGGTTTAGTCCGCGGCCAGCTCCGGGCTCCGGGGATGAGCACAGGGGATATAAGCGAGGAGGCGGAGGCGACCGCGGCACAGAGAAGGCAAAACAAGCGAAGCGGCGAAACCAGAAGTAAACGTAAGCATTATAGCGATATATCGATATGTCAGAATTCATATCGAGTTTAAAAAATATCTCGATATATTTTAAATATCGAGATATCGCCCACCCCTCATGCACAACAGTAAATGCAATCTTCTAAACAAAATGTACAAATCAGGTTGGTATTTTCAATAAGGCTATGATGGGTAATAAGGTACAACAACGAGTCACGTGACACAGCCGTATGGCACAGACTCCACAGTAATTTAAGTCCAATTTAACCACTCACAGTCCAGAAAATGCAGCCACCTGCAGGAGAATTTTGTGTATTGCCTTATTGCCAATTGATGTTTATTTAAGCAGCCTTCACTGAACAAGGATGGCGGCAACTCTTGGCCCCTGAAGGTAACATGTGGCCCCTTAATGGCCCCTGTTTTAGAAAAATCTAAATCGTCGCTGATAGTAAAATATTATATATTTAACTCCAGGTTTGACTTTAAAACAAATTTACAAAAATGACAAAGAATTACAATTATTTAAAAAATAAGAGACATATTTTTTGTTTTGTTTTGAGCTCAGTTTTTAACATCACGGTTTCCCCTTGGAGACTGTGATGCCCGGGCTGCACTTTTGGCTCCTCAAACCACTCCTCCTGTTAAACTGCACTGACACTTTTGACCAAAACCCACCATGGAAATGTTGCTACAGAAAAACTTGAATTTCCCTCAGGACATCTCTCGCTTTCTGTCTTGTAACTCTCACTTGAGACTTCTGGCTTATACGCTCATCAAATATTACATAAAGCAATCGCGCAGTAACTATCCATCTTACTGGTGAGATTTCTACAAACATAAATAGGACACATACATTGAAGAATGGGACGTACACACTTTAAAATCAAATGTTTTATGGTTACTCGTTTTAAACTGAGATAACAATTGAATCAAATATAATTAACAACACATGAAACTTTATATTTAGACTAGCTCCACACAAGGCCAAGCATGTGCCAAAAGGTCTAAGCTATGGTCCTCATAAAAACACTGATGTGCATCCATGAAATCCTACTTTATATATGCATTTAGAGGTTACAAATACATTATTGCAGGTAAACACAATGTATGTTTTTATCACATGACAGTTACAGCTGAATTTTTTTTAAAACAGAAATAAGTAACAGTATAAAAAAAACTTAGTAAATAACTAAAATAAGCATAGTCATATACTTTTGATAAGCCCTTTTTGATAATATCATTAATAAAAGTGCTTGAGTGGAATAGGAACACAGACAAGACGAGACAGAACCAGAAGAAGGAATGAAAACTCCGATCCCGGTTATTTTAGGCTGGCGACCATTTTGGAAAACATTGGCGTGCGCGTTCAAAATACACAGACACAAGAAGAAACCAAATATGTGTGTGATGTGATGTCCAGTGTAGTCAGGACAATAATGCAGGCACTTCTTTAGAATGGGAGGTGTTATACTCTTATATAAAAGGTTTTGTTGAGTCTGGCTCACTCGTCTTGTGGCTCTTCATTCTGCTTCTTGGGCAACTGCAACAAAACAGAATATATATCAAATAAGTACAAAAACCTGCACCAATTTAGTTTAGAAACATGTCCTCCTCTTGGCCCGGTTGTACCTTTGTGATGTGACTCCTTCGGTTGTCTCTCCCCTCTTTATTTTCTGCTCGTCTGCAAGTACAAAGTTACACTGTGAGAATAGAGAATCGACAGTAGTATTAACTATGGGAGTCAGGGCTGAACTAATCATTACTAAAACTAGTATCAAAAACAGATACTCATTTGAGCAGGTATATTGATCCTTTGCTCCGTTTCAGTGCAGACTACATGAAGAAATAACTGTTCTAAGCACTTTGAAATCTTCATTCTTTGGATTAAGTCTTGTAAAGTCATTTTTGGAGGAAAAAAGTTTTATGCCTCCACAAAATATTGTAATAAATCTGGTAGGGCAAGATGTTTATGGTGAAAATATCGTACAGAGATTTGGATATCGTTCCATCCCTAATGACACTAAATGTACCAAATGACGGGTCAAAGCATTTTAGAATGTCAGTCTTGTTATTCTGTAGAATATCATAATATCATGAACCTCCCTACCATATCGTGAGCTTTCCCACGATATCGCAATAAATATCGTACTGTGACGATATCGTATTGTGAGACTTGGATATCATTACACCAGTAGTTATTAGTCTGTCTACATCTCCAGCTCAGAATGCTCTGTTCCACCTTGTGATGTCATGAAGTGGTAGTTTTCATGTTTACAGCTCCCTTTTAATTGTCTTCAGTAGAGATCGGTAATTTCAGAACTGAAAGTGTGCAAATGATTCTAGTGAGGGTGTATGGAGTTTAAAAACACTGTATATACACTCCTTCACACGCTCTATGGTAGAACAAATTTCTAACGTCATTTAAAAGGCACAAATTATAATATTTTCTGATCTATAAGTTACACATACAGTACATACCTGTTGACCTCTGTATTTAAGGTGCACTAGAGAACTGTTCTGGTGGAGGGTCCTACATCAGTGTGTCTTCAAAAAAATACCAAATTTGCCTAAAAACTTCCACAATATGGCATTAAACCTCTCATTTTCACGGTAACAAGCAGGTGCCACTGTAAACCAAGTTACTGCTCAGGTCTGTGGAGAGGCAACCCTGCGCATTGGAAGCATTTTTCAGCAGTAAAAACACTTGTAGTTGTGATACATGTGATGCCGTGGAAACTTTCTGTATGAGGATGGTACACTGGACCCTATAACAGGATGTATGTCTCGAGAGGTTTTTGTCAGTACACAGCCCGTATCATTAATTCTGGAGTGTGGAGTCTTCCTCATTCTTCTGATTTAATGTGCACGTTCATATGATTCAGTCCTGAGCTCAAGTCCTGGGTTCATCCTGGTTTAGTCTCTGCTTTTAGGCCCTGGCTGTAAATCATCCTATCTCTTGATTCGGACTAGTCGGTTTTAAACTTTCTGATTTTTATCCTGGATTAGTCGTTTCTGGTTCAGTCTGGGTTTAGTGATTTCTGGTTTAGTTCTGGTTTACACCTCTTGATTTAGACTAATTGGTTTTAGTCCTTAAAAAATAAGATGGAAAGGTTGGCTGGGCACGACCCATGACGCGTGATTGCATATCCGATACTATTGTTTGTCTGCCGTTTTCTGCAACGTCTGCTGCTTTCTGCAGCGTTTGTCTGCTGTTGTCTGCAACGGCAATAGGATAGAGGGGTGAAAGAGAATGTGGTGTGTGCATGTCTCAGGTCAGAGATAAGGTGACCTGCATGATTTGAGGAAGCATTAAGGTCAACGAGAGGCCCTTATTGAAATACGGAACTATGGTTGTATAAGCTTCCTTATGTAATACCCAGGTCAGAGATAAGGTGACCTGCATGATTTGAGGAAGCATTAAGGTCAACGAGAGGCCCTTATGGAAATACGGAACTATGGTTGTATAAGCTTCCTTATGTAATACCCAGGTCAGAGATAAGGTGACCTGCATGATTTGAGGAAGCATTAAGGTCAACGAGAGGCCCTTATGGAAATACGGAACTATGGTTGTATAAGCTTCCTTATGTAATACCCGTGCTGTACCTATGGGTTAGAGGCACAATGCAGAAAAAAAACTGGTCTACAATGGAAATGTGTCATGTACATGTGACCTGAGGGTATAAATTGTGAAGACAAATCGGGTGCCATCGAAGTCCTCTGAACTGAAACCTCGCTTGTTAGGTGCTCTGAGACCAACTTCCCTCACCCGATTTCTCTACAATATCTCCTGTAAATATTCGTCTGCTTGAAATTGTTCTACACGGATATGTGAGTATGAATGATTAATTGCCTGATATATTGATACGGCTTGTGAGAGTGTGAGTAATCATATGTTATATGCATTTATTACTTCTCAGCTTCCTCTCTGAGTGAATTTCTGAATGAACTGTTGTCTGATTTTGTCTATATAATAGAAAGTCAGTTAATCTTCGAGCGGACCTGTGAAAAAAGAAAACCAGTCTGTTCTAATAGCTGGTATATCAAGAGTCAGTTAATCTTCGAGCTGGCATATGTTTTATACGTTTGTCTGTCTTTTCATGTATGCAATGATGATTGTATGAATGGTGGAAACAATATATAAATAAGATAAATAAATCCGTGGTGCAAAATCACGATAAAGACAATTTCAAGCATTGACCTAAAAATTTGCAAAAGCACGCACACATTTTAGGAGGTAAAGGTACCGGTGTCCACCTAAAGGTAAGTGCAATTTAAGTGTATCTTATAGAGATTTATTAAGGGGTAGACTATATAGAATAATTAAGCCTGAGTGGTGCAGGGTTATGAAGGGGAGGTGTTTTCATTTTGGGGGTAGCTATTCTCTACGACTAAGGAAAGTGACAGAATAGAAATGTTTATTATCAAAGATTCACACAAGGTTTATCAGACTAAGCACAAGACACCCAATTGCGTGGCTTCAACAAAGTGGTTTATTTTCCAAGACACAATAAATGCTGCACGGGGAAAAAGACAAAGGAACAAATCATAAAACTGACAAAACACAGAACACAGAACAACAGATAAAGGAGTGATTACCTGCACGGGGAAAAAGACAATCTGACAAAGACAAAGGGGAAGACTCAGACTATATATACTAAAGGGTGGGGAAACAAATGAGACACAGGTGTAACACATTAGGGGTGGAGCAAGCAATCACACAGGAGGGGCGAGCAGGCAATCACACACGAGGGGAGGAGCCGGCAGACACACACAGGAGGGGAAGTGAATCTGGAAAGAGAAACAAAGTGTCAACAAAAAAAAACAGAACATAATAAAAAGAGGGAAAACTCAGACACCAGCCATGACAGTACCCCCCCTCCTAGGGCCGACTCCAGACGGCCCTGGCTGAGTAGGATTGTCCCTGTGAAAGTCCTTGATGAGGGTAGGGTCGAGAATGTTCCTAGCGGGCACCCAGCACCTCTCCTCAGGACCGTATCCCTCCCAATCAACAAGGTACTGTCTACCCCGTCCTCGCTGCCTCACTGCCAGCAGCTTCTTGACAGTATATGCTGGGCCCCCCTCAACAAGCTGGGGAGGAGGTGGGGGTTTGACCTTTGGCACCAGGGGACTCTCCACATACGGCTTGACACGACTCACATGAAATGTAGGATGAACCTTCAGGGACTTGGGGAGCTTCAATCGTATGGCCACCGGATTAATGACCCTGGAAATTGAAAAGGGACCAATGAACTTGGGGGCCATCTTGCGTGACTCCACTCTCAGTGGGAGGTCCCGTGTAGAGAGCCAGACTCTCTGTCCCACACGGTATGTAGGTGCTGGGCGGCGGCGGCGATCAGCACCCTTCTTGTACGCCTCAGAGCAGTGAAGGAGGGTGCGACGAGCCCGCAACCAGTTCTGTCGACAACGCCTCACCAAGGCCAGAGCGGAAGGAACGGAAACCTCTTTCTCCAGGGCAGGAAACAATGGTGGCTGATACCCATAAACGCATTCAAAGGGAGTGAGGCCTGTAGATGAGCAAGGCAGAGTGTTATGGGCATATTCAATCCATACCAATTGTCTGCTCCAAGAAGATGGACTCTGGGAGGCGATACATCGCAGTCCACATTCCAGTTCCTGGTTGAGACGCTCCGACTGTCCATTGGACTGTGGATGGTAGCCAGATGACAAACTGGCTGTTGCTCCCAGCAAGGTGCAGAACTCCCTCCAGAAGGCAGAGACAAACTGGGGACCCCGATCTGAAACGACATCCCTGGGGAGACCATGTAAACCAAAAACCTGTGTCAAGACTATTTCAGCAGTCTCTCTTGCCGAAGGAAGCCTGGCTAGGGGAACAAAGTGTACCATCTTAGAAAATCGGTCCACGGCAGTAAGTATAACAGTGTTACCATCAGAAAGAGGCAAGCCAGTGACAAAATCGAGAGCGATGTCTGACCAGGGTCTGTGAGGCACTGGGAGGGGCTGTAGTAGGCCAGAAGGGGCATGGCGAGGGACTTTGTTCCGAGCACAAACCGAACAACCAGCCACATACTCCTTAATATCTTGTTCCATGGCAGGCCACCAGAAACGCTGCCTGATGGAAAACAGGGTCTTCTTCACCCCTGGGTGACAGAACATGGGAGAATCGTGACCCCAGTGAATGACTCGGGAGCGTAGTGAGGCAGGAACGAACAGATGATTGGAGGGGCAGCCAGCAGGAATCTGAACTGTAGACTGAGACTTTCTGACCTCCTCCTCTACATCCCAGACAACAGCGCCAATCAAGCACAAAGGGGGCAGAATGGGGGCTGGAACCTTCGGAGCCACCTCAGGGTCAGAGAGTCGAGACAGGGAATCAGGTTTAACATTCTTGGAGCCTGGACGGTAGGACACGGAAAAATTAAATCTACTAAAAAACAAGGCCCACCTGGCTTGACGGGAGTTCAGTCTCTTGGCAGCCTTCAGGTACTCCAGGTTTTTGTGGTCTGTCCAAACGATAAACGGCAGCTCAGCCCCTTCTAACCAATGCCGCCATTCCTCAAGAGCAACCTTTATGGCCAGTAGTTCACGGTTCCCCACATCATAGTTCCTCTCAGTGCGTGTCAACTTCTTGGAAAGGAAGGCGCAAGGATGAAGTCGACCGTCCCTCCTCGACCTTTGGGACAAAACAGCCCCCACCCCCACCTCAGACGCATCCACCTCTACCACAAACTGAAGCTGGGGATCCGGCTGCACCAGGACAGGGGCTGTGGTAAAGAGTCTCCGCAACAGCTTGAAGGCGTGGTCTGCCTGTGGTGTCCACTGAAACTTGGTCTTAACAGAAGTTAGGGCATGCAGGGGGGCCGCAACAGAACTAAAGTTTCTTATGAACTTCCTATAAAAATTAGCGAAACCAAGGAAACGTTGTACCTGCTTGCGGGACTCAGGTGTGGACCACTCGGCAACCGCCTGGATCTTCACGGGGTCCATCTTGATCTCCCCCTCTGCAATGATGTAGCCCAAGAACGAAACTGAATGCACATGGAAATCACATTTCTCAGCCTTCACAAAAAGCTGGTTCTCCAAAAGTCTCTTCAACACTCTCCTGACGTGCTGCATATGAGAGGTTTCATCGGGAGAAAAGATGAGAATATCATCTATGTAAACAAAAACAAAAACATTCAACATATCTCGAAGCACATCGTTTACCAGGGATTGAAAAACAGCCGGAGCATTGGTTAAACCAAAAGGCATCACTAGATACTCATAATGTCCTGTAGGGGTGTTGAAGGCTGTCTTCCACTCGTCCCCCTCTCTTATTCTGACAAGATGGTAGGCATTACGAAGATCCAGCTTTGTGAAAATCTTGGCCTCTCAACAGTTCAAAAGCAGAAGAAATTAAAGGGAGGGGGTACCCGTTCTTCACAGTTATCGCATTAAGTCCACGATAGTCGATACAGGGCCTTAGAGTCTTGTCCTTCTTCCCCACAAAGAAGAACCCCGCCCCCGCTGGAGAGGAAGAGGGACGGATTATTCCAGCCTTGAGAGACTTCTCGATATAATCCTCCATGGCCGTGGCCTCAGGACGCGACAATGAGTACAAACGACCCTTGGGCAATGTAGAACCAGGCAAGAGGTCGATGGCACAATCGTAGGGCCGGTGTGGGGGTAATGAGGTCGCCTTGGCTTTATTGAAGACCTCCTTAAAATCCATGTAACAGGATGGAACACAGGAAATATCTGGAAAATCAGACTCTGTAGTTATGTTGGCAGAGGAAGGAACCACTCCAGGTGAGTTAAAACATCTCTTGTCACAATCCATGCCCCAGGAAGAAACACTCCCATGTGACCAATCGATGGTAGGGTTATGCAACTTGAGCCAGGGGTACCCCAAAACCAGTCTGTGTTGGCAGGAGTGAAATAGAAAAAAACTCAAGCTCTCTGTGTGCTGATCGGGGAAAGTGATCTGTACAGGCCCAGTGCAGTGCGTCACCTGACTAAGAAGACGTCCATCCAGGGCACTGGCTGTCAGAGTATGGTCCAGGGGAAAGGATTCCAAATTAAGATCATGAGCCAGAGCGTGGTCCATTAGGTTAGCGTCAGATCCAGAATCAATTAGCACGGGAGAGCTGCAGGAAACAGAACAAGAGGTGAGAGTAACCAGAGGCGTGGGACGAGAGGGATTGACAGGAATAGTACGGCTCACTAGTGCCCTCGTCTTCACTGATGAGCCCGTGCTTTTGCTGGACAGGCGGCCAGGAAATGACCCACGAGTCCACAGTAGATGCAGCGTCCCTCCCTCAACCGCCTTTGACGCTCCTCGGGAGTCACACGAGTGCGCCCCAGTTGCATAGGTTCCTCTTCTTCAGAGGGAGGCGGGGTCTCAGTGGAGTTAGCTACCCCATGGACCAGATTGGGTAGAAAGTAACGCTGCCCCCGATGCTGCTGTGGGTTACTGCGGGGCCTCTCCTGCTCTCGCTCCATTAGCCTCCTATCAATCTTAATAGTCAAGGCTATGAGTTCATCAAGAGTCTGAGGTAGGTCAAGGGGGGCCAGCTGATCCTTGACGTTATTGTTAAGCCCATTCAGAAATGCGTCAAATAATGCGGTTGGATTCCATCCACTGTCCGCAGCCACAGTACGGAACTGTATAGCATAATCGGTCACTCTCCGCCCTCCTTGCCGCAGTTGAACAAGAACTCGAGCCGCCTCTCTACCAGGAGGAATATGGTGAAAAATTTGAGTCAGTGTCTTAATAAACTCCTGAAGTGAGTTGCATACTGGGGACCGTCGACTCCACTCTGTGGTAGCCCAAGCCTCTGCTCTGCCAGTTAGATGGGAGATAATGTAGGCTATCTTGGCTCGATCAGTTTGAAAAACTGCTGGCTGCATCTCAAAGTGGAGTTCACATTGGGTTAAGAATGCTCGACAGTCCCCAGAGTCCCCAGAAAACCTCTCCGGACGAGACAACTGAATCTGGGCTAAGGGCAAAGTCTGAACAGGGGTGCTACTCACATGGGGGTCGGGTGAAGTAGCATCTACAGAGGCTGAGTCGAGGTCGGCTGGGCTGGACTTGAACCTCTCAGCTAACATGTGAAGTTGACTGGTGAAGGCAGAAATCATTGACTCCTGGCGATCTGCCATCTCCTTAAGATCACGGCGTATTAGTCCTAGTTGTTCCTCTTGTTGGAAAATTCTCTGTCCTTGGGCTTGGATAGCAGTGCGAACAGGATCAGAAGGAACAGGTGGATTCGAGCCCGCTGGGTTCATGTTGGTCAGATTGTGCTATCAGACTAAGCACAAGACACCCAATTGCGTGGCTTCAACAAAGTGGTTTATTTTCCAAGACACAATAAATTCTGCACGGGGAAAAAGACAAAGGAACAAATCATAAAACTGACAAAACACAGAACACAGAACAACAGAGAAAGGAGTGATTACCTGCACGGGGAAAAAGACAATCTGACAAAGACAAAGGGGAAGACTCAGACTATATATACTAAAGGGTGGGGAAACAAATGAGACACAGGTGTAACACATTAGGGGTGGAGCAAGCAATCACACAGGAGGGGCGAGCAGGCAATCACACACGAGGGGAGGAGCCGGCAGACACACACAGGAGGGGAAGTGAATCTGGAAAAAGAAACAAAGTAAGTGTCAACAAAATAAAACAGAACATAATAAAAAGAGGGAAAACTCAGACACCAGCCATGACAAGGTTGTAATCATTGAAATAACAGGATGGAGAAATGCTTCCAGTCAAAGGTTTACACAAGGTTGTAATCAATGTCTTTGAAGGAATTAATGTTGATCTTAAGACAAGTAACGGGGGGTTGCGTATCTCCATGTGCTAAGTGAGGGTAAAAGTCTGATGCAGGTAGTGACAATTAAAGAAGCCCTACTTAAACGCACAGAATCTCAACAGTCCTGGTTTAGTCCTGGTTTAGCCCTGGTTTAGCCCTGGTTTAGCCCTGGTTTAGCCCTGGTTTAGTCCTGGTTTAGTCCTGGTTTAGCCCTGGTTTAGCCCTGGTTTAGTCCTGGTTTAGCCCTGGTTTAGCCCTTACCTCACATAAAATGCAGATCTTTTCTCCACATGTCTTTATGAGCCATGTTTATGAGCCATGATCTGCTTCCTTCATCTTTTACGCATGCGCTTTACACCACTTCTCCAAAACGCACATTTCTCATATTTTTTACCCCAGTCCTTCTATTAACTGCCCCACACCCTGCACCAGAACACCATTCCCCTCTATGTCCCTCACTCTGCTCCTTCCCCGGCCCATGCGCCCCAGCCTCTGTGCATACCTCCACCCGGGCTTTGGCCAGTCCCTGCAGTTTCTCTGGGTCCACGTCGTAGGCCGCAGCGCTCTGGAGGAGGCTGAGCAGGACCAGCAGCCACATGTCTCCGGCTTCTCCGCGTGTGTCCCACTGGCACCGGGACATGAGCGTGGAGTAGGCTGAGTGAATAGGCCTAATCATGTTTCCTCAGGGCACTGTTCTATTGTAACAAAATATAAAATGTCTCCCTGATGTGTGGGGTTTAAAGCTGCAAGTGTCTTTTCTTCTTTTTTCACTTTGTGTTTTTATTGTTTAAAAATACCATGAGTGTAGTATCCCCTCCATAGATCTGACCTGTAAGTTGGTCTGGTGTCCCCACTACTCCATGGAAATGATGCCAAACCAAACCACAGAACACCAAGCAAACAAATACTATCTTCAGGTGAGGCCCCTAAACACAAAAGTCACACAGGCCTACTATTACTGTATCACATCAGCAGCTCTGGCTGTCTCTGGCTGTCTCTGTCTGTCTTTGTCTCTGTCTCTGGCTCTGTCTCTCCACCATTTCTTTTCTTTCTTAACAGCGTTTCTGTTTTTAATCGGAGACCTACTGTGCTTTTTCAGATTTTTATAATCAAACCAGAACATATGTAGATTCATTTGTTTATTTTAAAGGCACAATATGTAACTTTCTAAAATAAAAGCATGTTGTTGTTGTTTTTCATTCTGGGTGTTTTTATTGCACTGCACATGTGTCCTTACTGTCAGAAGGCGTTCATTTCTACAAACCTGACTTTTTGGCTTCCAACTGTTGTTCCTGAGGCAATAACCTTCCACAGTATGACATAAAACCATCTCCATGGAGGGCTGATATAAAGGGCCTGACCCTTTACAGTGACGTTTTAGTGTAACAAACAGCAAAGATTCAATTCTGCATTACGTTTTTATTGTTGTAACATTTATATAATATATTTTAATGTAGTAATAATAATAATAATCTATTATTATTATTATTATTATTATTATTATTACTGTTATATTTAATACATTGACATGACATTGTGACAAATCCCTCATACCTCCCTCTCCACCCTTCCCCTAATGTCCCCCGCTTGGGTCCTCTACCAGAGGCCTGGGAGCTTGAGAGTTCTGCACAGTATCTTTGCTGTTCCCAGTACTGCACTTTTCTGGACTGAGATGTCCTTTGTCCTTCCTGGGATCTGCTGCAACCACTCATCCAGTTTGGGGGTCATGGCCCCGAGTGCTCCGATCACCACGGGCCCCACTGATGACTTTACCTTCCAGGCTCTCTCCAGCTCTTCCTTGAGCCCCTGGTGTGTGTGCATGTGTGTGTGTGTGTGTGTCTGTGTGTGTGAGCATTTTATAGAATCAGGTTTTCCATAGAATGCTGAAAATGTCCAGGCGGAGTAGGAAATGAATCACTTTGCCTAGGACAGCGTTCTCCAGCCTGGAGTTCAGGAGATACAGGAGCTCTCCACCCTCTTCCAAGCAGCTCACCAAGGGACTTCTGAATTATACCATTGTGCTGAATAACATTTAATTAACCAACATTTGGTTAATTACATGCCTGTTGCTATTGTATATGTATCTGTTTGAAGCTCAACTTTGTGCACTAATAAATGGACAATGGTTTATGTTTTATCGGCATCTAACTGTAGCCAAAGGCTCGCCTCTTTCTGATAATCGTCTCAATTTCTTGCAGACACTAAAACGAGTCTTTCCCTGGCATTTTTGTTTTGTAAATGTAGTTCACCAGAGGAAAAAGTTTGGAGACCCTGGCCTAGGATATTAATTAATCTAGTATTATAATATAAAATTTTTATATAGCGCTTTTTTGGACAATCAAAGACGCTTCACAGAGCATTATTCATTCACTCCACACTCCGTGGTGGTAAACTACTGTTGTAGCCACAGCTGCCCTGGGGCAGACTGATGGAAGCGAGGCTCCAATCTGCACCATCGGTCCCTCCCTCTGACCACCACCAACACACCACTTTTATACTAGGCAATGTGGGTGAAGTGTCTTGCCTAAGGACACAACGACTGGTGGTGGCACCTGGAATTCCCAGTGGTCTCTCATCCAAGTACTAACCAGGCCCAGCCCTGCTGAGCTCCTGAGATCTGACAGGACCAGGCTTTGACAAGCTGGTATGACCACGACGGTATGTTTTCTACTTATTAATAACTTTTTGTTTACTACTTAGTAGAGCAGTAGTGATTCTTGGTTTTCTGAACAACTGAACATCTCAAACATAACGTGGTGAAGGCCAGGTTCTCTCCAGCAGTTCAGAATGTTTGTGCTCACAATAAAGGTCACGACTGCGGACACTGCAAAATTATCCAGAAAAAACAACCCCCAACCCGCAAATCTGACAAGTCGACTATAAGCTTGTGTCCCTCCACTGAGTTTTTCCCACTGGCCCACTGGATTCAATGTTTCAAGTTCCTCTTGGGTATTGTCCTGCTCATCTGTATTTAACAAAATGGGCTCTTCATGGAGTTTGTCTAAGTCAGTACTGTCAATGTCAGGTGAAAAAGCATAGATGGTTTCATTTAAAGTTGAAGTAAAATGATTATCTGCCTGATAAGAAATTTCATGTTGGCCAGTGACTGAAGTGTCAGGTAGAGTAACATCACTGGTGCACAGTGGCTTGTCTTCCTCAAGTACGTCATCACCAACGTAACCACTATCATCCTGTTTTCTTTTGAGGTCATCCAAAATATTAGAAACTGTCTGTAGTTGTGAACTGACAGATAACTCGCAAGCTAATTGTTCACTGTCCTTTTCCTTGATCTGCTCCTCAAGATGTGTGATGTATTCTTGTTGTTTGGTGTTCAGCTTTGTTAATGAATCCACCTTCTCCTCGAGTTGATGTGTCTCAGATTGGAGCTCTTGGACCTGGTGGCGGTGGTATTTGTAGAATGTGATCTGCTGCTCCCTTAGGTGCTCCACACTTGCATTCATCTCCCTGTGGAGTTGGATGATGTCAGCTTCGACCTGTGAATCCTGTTCAGGTGGATTTCTGAGTGCATTTTGCAGCCTTTCAAGCTCAACTGCTGACGCTTCCCTTGCTTGGATTTCTGCTTGTAAGTAATTGTTTTGGGATGTGAGTTTGGCGACCTTATCAATGTAGACAGTCTCTCTACTCAACATGGACTCCACAGCAGCTTGAAGTTTGCATATCATGTTTTCTTTTGACTGAATTATGGTTGTCGCCTTGTTAAAAGTTGTCTGCTGCAACTTCTTTGCCTGCTGCATTTTGACTAGTGTTTCCTCCATGTTGGATATCTCTCTTTGGGCCTCGTGCTTTGAGGCTTGGATAGAGCTCAAGACGTGCTCCTGGACATGGAGAAAGTCACATTTCGTCTCCTTTTCAGGGAGCACTGTGCTCTGTGAGGTCCTACTGGAACATGCTCCCTCTACATTTGCCTTAACCTTAGCCCCCCTTAGCTTGATTTTCTTTCTCATTCTCTTTTTTATTTTTCTATTTTGTACTGTATGTAATACATGAAATTGCGCTTTCTGCGCATCCTTTATCATCTGTTTTGTATTGACTATGAACTTATTTTGATTGGCAATGAGGTCACTAGCCAGCAGCTTCTGTAGCTGTAAGGAACTTCTAAAGTTCCCTGAGGAGTGCCCTGTCATTTTAGCCAAATTGTCAGTGAAACTATTTGGTGCACAGGAATGATCCATTACTATTAACTGTATAAAGTAACTGAAGGAACTTTGCAAGCTGTATGTTATATTTGTATGTATGCGTTTTGCTTCCTAGAAACTTGCTGAGTGTTCCTCTGTTAAATACCCTGAGCAAAAATGATTTTCATAGGCCCGCTACATACTCCTTTGACGTCCATGGTCTTTATGTTTATGACATTAAAGGCTTTGTAACATCACTAAGCAACGGTGCATCACATCGTAACCCTTGACGACAGAATTCTGAACCTTTCTGTTCCACTGTAGAAAATTCAAGAATGTCATAATCCCAGAGGGGAGACACTTTCTCTAGTGGTGTTTTCAGATTCTAGAATGTAATGATGTCATACCCCAGATGGGGTCAAGAGACAGATTTTCCCAATTCCCAATTTAGGAGCTTTTGCTTATTTTGTTTATTCTAAAATGTGTTTATTATTTGTGTTTATGTCAATTAGTTTACTCATTTAGTTTTATTAATTAGTATAATGTATTTTTCCTATGTTAATAATATTTGTTTAGTCTAATTTGTTTTGTTTAATTTGCTATTATGTACCTTAGCACCATTTCTGTTTTAATCTGTGGGGCACCTGGATGATAAAGAGGTGCTACAGCAGGACCAGAGTGCACCTGGGTGGGCCTATGGTTTTTACCAGTCAGCAGGAGAGGCAGCAGGTGTGGGCCTGAACATGTGTGCTTGTCATTTGCCTGTTAAAAACCTGGAATAAATCTTGGTAAATGCACCTTTAGATCTGGACATTGAGTTTGCTTGACTTTAGTGCATAAACCTCATCCTCATGGTGCCCATAAGTGATTATTTGAGTTTTGTTTGAATGCTTGGTTGGCAGTTTGAATCCCGCTCTCAACATAAACATCATTGGTGAGCGGTCAGATCCACTGACCCACAGGTTGGTGGTTTGATTCCAGGTCACACAGATGAATGCTGTTGTTGTGTCTTTGGGCAAGACGCTTAACCCACCTTGCCCCTAGTGTCTGCGTACACTGGTGTGAGAATGGGTGACTGGTTCATTGGTGTAAAAAGCTGAGTGCCTTGAAGGTAGAAAAAATGTGACCATTTATCAGCACAAATGTTGAACCTTATCATCTCTATTATTTAGACCAAAGAACTCACTGTATTACAACAAAAATCTGAATTTTAACAATATTTATTTTAGCTCCGTCTGTATTCAATATTGCTGACCTATAGAATGGTGTGATGTCATCTGAAAGACAGCAGCTAACTGTATGATGCACTCATAAGAAATACCCAAAAGGAAAACACACATATGTTGAACTGGAGCATCTCACTCACAAGATTATAACAGAAATGTGCATTTTAATTATACTCATTTTAGCTGCTCTCATTTGTGTAAATATTACTGGCCATAAGAATGCTGTGATGATGATCTGAAACTCTAGTCCTCTTTCTTCAAATGACTGTTTTTACAATAGGCCTGTACTAATCTGTCCATGATTCAGGTTGTTGGATTGACATGACAGGCCATACAGTATATTTGAACAGTAAACACGGGCGGATCTAGGGGCGGGGCCACAGGGGCACTGGTCCCACCCTTAATCGGATTGGCCCCTTAAGTGCCCCTGTTCTGTCAATCAACTGGCAAGAAGGACAACGGGAGGATCATTGGTGCAGTTCCACCCCTAAACTCTTGGTGGCAGTGCGTATATTGCGTCAATACAGCTGAATGGGAGAAGAAATGTGCCAGAAAAGTTTTTTTTTATTGCTTGAACGTTACCACAGCCTACCATTCGGCTTCAGCGGCAACAAGATAGCTGATGCTCTGGCGAATTCATATTTTGGTGCAGGGCTCTGCAGTGCGCCCATTTCACTCGCATTTGCGAGTAAATATTTCGGTCTCGGTCTCGTCACGGATTCAAGGTCTGAATACTGAGTTCGATCATATTTCATTACGGCCACTGACTTCGGCAATAAACTTGTACCGATGTGCTTAGACGCTCAACGGGATTCCCCTGAGGATGGTAAGGGGTAGTTCGAGCGTGGGCTATTCCCGCGAGTTGTTGGAGTCTTTGGAATAGGCTATTTTTGAACTCCCAGCCCTGATCATGGTGGAGTTTTTCAGGGTACCCAAACCTCGGAATGAAGTCATGGAATATTCTCTCGGCTGCCATTTTGCCTGACTTATTTTTAGTTGGGTAAGCTTGCGCAAAACACGTGAAGTGGTCTACCAGGACTAATATATACTCATAACTGCCTTTACTCGGTTCGAGATGAAGGTAATCTACTGATACAAGTTCAAATGGAGCACTGGTAGTGATCGAACTCATTGGAGCTTTGTCTGGAACACAAGGACGTTTTTGTTTGAGGCAAGCGCATTGGCGAATGACATACTCTTCTATGCCGCGCTGCATGAATGGCCAATAAAAGCGTTCTCTAGCTAAGTGAACGACCTTGTCTGCACCTACGTGACCCATATCATCATGTAAATGTTTCAATACAGTCTTTTTCAGTTTGTCTGGTAGAACTAATTGTTTCCTTTTTCCAGTAAACCTATATAACAGTCCTTTTTCAAGTTTTAGTCTGTTCCATTCATGTACTAATTTCGCGTGTCATTTGTCTTTTGTCCTTTTCATTTGGATTCCATCCTCTTTTCTTCAGCTGTATCACTTCACAGATGGACTGGTCCTCTTTTTGTGCAGCTCTGAGATCTTCAGGTGAGATTACAGGAGTACCTTCAGTGTTTGTGTCATCGGAGTTAGAGTTGAACTGTAAAGCGGCAACCCATGGCACTTCACTGTCTCTCACTGCTTTATCACCTTGCCAAATAGCAGAAATAACTTCAGGTGGCATTGTCTCTGTGTATTCTGGCAAGTGATCGGGCAGTTTAACGGGATATCTGGACAGTGTGTCAGCATCGGCATTTGATTTGCCAGGGCGATACTTGATGGTAAAGTAAAAATCTGCTAATTCACCCACCCAGCGATGCCCTACTGTATTTAACTTGGCCATACTCAAAACATATGTGAAGGGATTATTATCTGTGAATACAGTAAAGGTTGGAGCATAATAAAGATAACCCCTGAATTTGTCACAGATCACCCACCCGCGAGAAATTCAAGCTTGCCGGAATGAAGGTGATAGTTTTTTTCGGTAGGCGTGAGCTTCCTGGAACCATATGCAATGACACGGAGTTTGTTGTTCTGTTGCTGATAAAGTACAGCCCCTAGTCCTTCATTGGAAGCATCTGTATGTAGGATGAAAGGTAGGTCAAAGTCTAGGTATGCTAGAATAGGGGGACTAGTTAACATGTCTACAAAACATGACACGGCTGCACAGTGTTCTTGTGTCCAGTTAATAGGCGTTTTGGATGGAAGCTGACCATTAGAGTTTTTCTTGGACTTGTTAGATTGGCTTTTAGTGGACCTATGGTGTACCTCACTAGGATTCTCAACAAGTTTGAATAAAGATCTTGCTACCCTTGAAAAGTCCTGAATAAATGTCCGGCAGTAACCTAAGAAGCCAAGGAGAGCTCTAACTTCTCCAACATTTTTTGGTTCTCTATTTCTAAGCTGGTTAACTGCTTCTAGGTCTTTAGGGTCTATCTGGACACCTTCACTAGTGACAAGATGACCTACATATCTGATTTGTCATCTAAAAAGTTCACACTTGTTAGGACGTAATTTAACAACATGTTCTCCAAGTCTGTGTAGAACATGTCTTAAGTCATTTACATGGTCAGTGAAAGTTTTAGAATAACATAACACGTCATCTAAGTACAACAACACTCATCTCTTAAACCTTCAAGAACACCCTCCATGCATCTTTGATAGGCTGCTGGGGCGTTGGTGAGGCCAAATGGGAGGCGGTTCTACTCATATAACCCCCAAGGTGTGCTAAAAGTGGTGAGGTGTTTAGAGGTCTCTTCCACAAAGCCTTGGTGGTAGGCACTACCTTGGTCTAGTATTGAAAACCATGAGTAGCCTCCCAAGTTATCCAGCAAGTCTTGAATGCGTGGGAGTGGGTGGCAATCAGGGATAGTTTTGCGATTTAACCCCCGAAAATCAACACACAACCGTAATGACGTACTTTTTTCTCACGCAGACCACTGGTGAGAGATAGGGAGAAGTGGATTTCCTAATCCAGCCATGGTCAAGCAGCTTTTGAACATAGTCTTTCACTTCCCTATACAACGGCTTGGGAATGGAGTTGTAGGATGTCTGGACTGGCACATTGTCTGTAAGATTGATTTTGAGTTGCAGACTCAGGATACAGCCAATGTCTGATTCACTTTTTGCAAAAACATCTGACTCCTCAAACAGCATGTCCCTAACAGCCTTTTGTTCTTTCTCGTTCAGATGTGACAATTCAACAGGTGGATGCCATTTTTCACTTTTTATATTAGTGTCCTTTGTTAGGCATTTGTCACTGGTTTTCAGCACTGAACTGATAATGGCAGAACATGTGCTTACATTAGTTTGACTGTCTGACTTTAGATTGTCTGAATCACTGTTAACATGTTTAACTTCTGTAATTTCTTCTAATGTTCCCAAAACAGTTCTCTTGGGGAGGTAGATGTCATGTTTAATGACGTTCTGAATAGGGATTTTCACAATTTTTGTTAAACCACTAAGAACATCTACTAATGCAGGGAATAACTCTAGACCATCTGGACAGTTATCTGGTACAGCAGGCTGAAATAACATTGCACCTCCTGTTGGCCACTCCCTGATCCTACACCTGACTTCACAGATCTGACCGGCAGGTAACATTACACCCTTTTTACCAGTTTTGACTGCGCATTCAATGCAATTATCAATTGCTGCAGAAACTTCAAGTGCAGACACTAATGCCTCAACTGTATTTGAATTAACACTTAAAGCTTCTTTAAGTAAATCTGTGATGTTAATGTCTGTCTCTTTGTGAGCTTTAATCACTTCAGCAATAACATTACTGCCTAAAATTGGATAGTTAAGACAGTTCTGAATGATTATGACTGGTACTTGTACAGTTATTACTTGGTCCATGGTTATTACTTTGGATCTCAAGTGCCATATCTGCCCAACCCTCAAAAGGAACATTACTACCATTTGCAGCAGAGATTTCAAGAGGTTGGTCTGGGAAGAGGGATGCAAGTGGTTGAATGGGAACTGTTGGTAATTTCTCTTGCATCCATATTTTTCCCACCATTGTCATTTGAGCACCCGAATCAAGTAGCATCTGAATTTGAGTACCATTTAGAGCACATGACACCATACATCTTTTACCAATGAGTTGAGCAAGTCTTTTCTTTGGTGATGAGTGAGTTGGCTGTGACTTTGAGCTCGGGCTGTTAGAGACTGGGGGCGCTTGGGCTGTCTTGGTCACTGGCTGCCCCTCTCCTGTGACCGTGTTGCATTTCCCGACTCTTTGCGCTGAACACAGCCTATGGCCCTGTGTCCTGTTTGACCACACACAAAACAATGATGACATGGGATGGTGTTTTGTTGTACACACAATTTGCATCTGCCCCGTGTTTCACCTCGTGGCTGTGGGTTGAGTCTCTGAGGGCTAGAGTCAACAGATTTGGTGTTGTCAGGTGGTCTCATTTGGGTTAGATGTTTAGTCAGTGAGGACACTTGCGCTGCGAGTTCTCTAATAGCATCCTGTTGAGCCTGTCGCTCTTTGTCATTGTTAGTCTTGTCACCACTGTCACATGTAGTAACAGTCACTGTCTTAGTCTTAACAGTTGTACCCAGTCTTTTCTGTCTTTCTGCTTCTTCACTTGTGGACTTAGTGATTTGTTCTAATAAGAAGTCATCACTAACCTGCATGTCATTAAGGAAGGGTTTTAAGTCATGTCTGACATAGTCATTTTTCTCATTGAACCCAAGATAGAGAGTATGGAGAAAAGTACCTTGTACAAGTTTAACATCATAAGTAAAACCAGTACCGATTTGTTGTGACTCAAAAAGAACGCGTTGTTTTAAGCCCATTACTCGATACAAAAAATGTTGAGGACTCTCTTTGTCTAACTGTTTAGCATTACTTAACTCTTGAAAAAGCTCTGTAATGTTTTTGCCACGGATATGAGAGCGAAGGAACTTCTTAAGCTCCTCAACATTTAAATCACCTTTGCTGAACATCATATCTCTAAATGTACCAGCTTTTGTGATTTTAAGCACACTTCTGATAACTTCAGATTCTGAAAAACCCTCATGTAAACCTTCATCAATTTGCTTACACAGGTTACCATAAGAAACATCTGAACCGGTATCTGAGATCTGTCTACCATGAAGCTTAAACTCTCTGCGTGGGAGCAGGCTTGCAACCTCACTGATACTCAACCTGGTTCCTTAAACTGGATGATGGACTAGTCCCACTCAAAGGCGGACCAACATTTCTGACGGTTTGGCCTGGAGGGGTGGGACTTCTTGGTGGTGTGCCAACGTCCCTGTTTCCTCCAAGAGAGTAGTCGTTGGGTAAGTGATGAAGGTTTACATGAAGTTTGTTGCGCTGATGTGACGTAGGAGTGACGATTTCTCCTGGGTAGGTGTTGGGCTGAACAAGCGCTGGAGCCGGGGCAAAGGTCTGTTCCTCACGCCGGCTGACAACAGGACCCTCACCTTCGGGACCCATCGCAGCTGTAGGTATCAGTAGGTCGGTGATCAAGTCATCTATAAGGAGCAGTTGCGACATGCTTTCATCCTCTAGTGACTTGAGCTTGTCACCCCTCAAGTAGTCAACGATGAGTTCATACAAGTCAATGTCACCTAACTCATCAATGTTGGCTGTGATGCTGCCGTCATCAATGGACCTGGTGATGACTTGTAGCTGGCTTGTGTTCAGACTGGAAAGTCGTCTCTGGATCTGAACAATTAGCGCCCGCCGTGGTGCTTTGGTTGCCATGACGTCTTGATAGTGGTGGACACTCTCTGGATGACACACGTAGCAGGAGCCTTCCCTGAAGTTCCAGACACTTCAAATGGTACAGGTACACTCTTCACCAGGCGGTTACTTTCTCTGCATCCCGGACGAGCCCCCACTTGGCACGGGATTGTCGTTTTCTTAACGAAAAGTGCCATGGGGGTGGAAAAAAGGGACACGTGAAGAAGATGTGCAGGTCTGCACCTCCTAGTGACCAGCAGCAGCAGGTTAAGGGGGGAGGGAAGAAAGAAAAGGCCATGAGCAAGAAAGAAAAAAGACAGTACACACATCACATGGCGGAGTCCTCTGATCCACAATCGAGTGAGGAAGAAGTGTTTACAATGCACAACTTAAAAGATTCAAAAACGACAAAAGTTGCCACCCAGCTAGACATAAATGGACATTGTGTTAAGTTCGAGGTGGATACAGGCTGTAGTGTTACCATCTTGACAAAAACTGAATATGGCAAGTTGTGGACTGCGGGAAATGCACAGGAACTGCAAAACTGCTCATTGACGCTGAAAACGTACACAGGTGAACCAGTCGCCACTCTAGGGACAGCCAACGTCACGGTAACGTACAAAGACAAAGTCACTCACTTACCAGTAGTAGTGGTAGAAGGCAGTGGACCAAATCTGCTAGGCCGCGCATGGCTGAGGGAGTTAAACATGAACTGTGTATATGTCAATAAGCTGGAGCAACCTCATCCCACTTTGCATCAGGTGCTAAAGCAGAACGAAGAGGTATTCAAGGAGGAACTGGGAACCTGGAGAGGGCCACCAGCAAAAATATACATCAAAGAGGAGGTGGCGCCAAAGTTCTACAAGCCCAGGCCAGTGCCCTATGCCATGAGAAAGAAAGTCGAAACGGAGCTGGAGAGGCTCACAAAGCAGGGCATAATTGAGCCAGTAAAGTTTTCAGAGTGGGCTGCACCAATAGTGCCAGTGTTAAAGCCTGACGATTCGGTGCGCGTTTGTGGGGACTACAAGCTCACAGTAAACTTAGTCTCCAAGTTAGAGCAGTATCCAATACCACGATTGGAGGACTTATTTGAGAAGTTGACTGGGGGTGAGAAGTTCACAAAGTTGGACCTCAGTCACGCATATCAACAAGTCACGCTCGATGAGGCCTCAAAGCCATATGTCACAATTAACACGCACAAAGGTCTGTTTCAAGTCAATCGCCTACCATTCGGGGTGTCCTCTAGTCCAGCCATCTTTCAACGGATGATGGAGGGTCTGGTGGCAGGCGTCCCGAACGTGGCTGTATACTTGGATGACATCCTGTTGACAGGGAGAAGTGATCTCGAGCACCTGGAGACCTTGAATGAGGTCTTACGACGGCTACGAGAGGCAGGTCTTCGACTCAAGCGCAATAAGTGTGCCTTCATGGAGCATGAAGCTGAGTTCCTCGGACACACAGTGGACGCCGAGGGGCTCCACCCTCTGCCAAACAAGGTAAAGGCCATACAACAAGCACCCGCACCAACTAATGTCACAGAACTACGTGCATACCTAGGCCTACTCAACTATTACAACAGATTCTTGCCAAATCTGTCCACATTGTTAGCTCCCCTACACCAACTGTTACGTAAAGAAACACAGTGGCAGTGGCAAGAGGAGCAGGAGAGAGCATTTGAGGAGTCAAAAAGGCTCATGCAGTCGTCAGAGGTGTTAGTGCATTATGACAGCCATAAAGACTTGATACTGTCATGTGATGCGTCGCCTTACGGAGTGGGGGCGGTATTGTCACATCGCATGCCAGATGGGCAAGAGAGACCAATTGGCTTCATGTCACGAACACTCACGCCGGCGGAAGCAAACTACTCTCAAGTAGACAAAGAAGGGCTGGCAGTGATGTTTGGCATCCAGCGCTTTCACAAGTACTTATACGGGAGGAAGTTTGTCATATGCACAGATCACAAGCCCTTGCTGTCACTCTTTAGTGAGATGAAAGCAGTGCCTCAAATGGCATCCCCTCGCATTCAATGGTGGGCGGTGACCTTGAGAGCATATGAGTACGAGATCCTCTATAAGCCCGGTAAACAACACAGCAATGCAGATGCCTTAAGCCGACTTCCGCTACCTCAACCACCCACTAAGAGAGAGCACGAGGACCGTGTGCTGATGATGGAGGAGGTGACACTCGTGGTGGCGCAGGAAGTGAGCCAGTGGACACGCAAAGACCCTGTGCTGTCCCGAGTCAGGCAATTCGTCCAACAGGGCTGGCCGTCACAACACTCAGATCCAGTTTTCCAGCCTTATGCGGTGAGAAAAACAGAGTTAAGTGTACAAGACGGGTGTGTGTTGTGGGGGTCACGTGTGGTGGTACCTCCACCAGGGCGTGAAGCATTGCTAGGCCAACTACATCATGGTCACCCAGGCATCACCAGAATGAAAGCATTAGCCCGAAGCTATTTCTGGTGGCCAAAGTTAGATGCTGACATTGAATCGGTAGTAAAAAGGTGTAGCACCTGCCAAGAACATCGCAAGTTACCAGCTTCCGCACCACTTCACCCTTGGGAGTGGCCCAGTAAACCGTGGCAGAGGCTACACATAGATTATGCAGGACCTTTTATGGGTCATATGTTCCTGATCCTGATGGATGCCTATTCCAAATGGATGGAGGCTTACCCCGTAACCTCAGCAACTTCAGCAAGCACGATTGAATGTCTCAGGAAGAGTTTCAGCAATCAAGGATTGCCTGAGATGATTGTGTCAGATAACGGTTCCTGTTTTGTCAGTGCTGAATTTAAAGACTTCATGAGTAAGAACGGTATCGAACACATCACCTCAGCCCCTTACCATCCTTCTTCAAATGGCTGTGCCGAACGGGCAGTCCAGACATTCAAGTCCATGATGAAAAAGGCAGGTGAAGGCAGCATCCAAACAAAAGTGTCAAGAGTGCTGTTCAGTTACCGCATCACCCCTCAGTCCACCACGGGGCTGTCACCTGCTGAAATGTTGCAAGGAAGGAGATTAAGATCAACATTGGACCTAGGACATCCGGATCTCAGAGCCAAAGTGGAACAGAAACAGTGCAGTCAAAAGAAACATCATGACAGGCACAGACCAGAGAGAAGTTTTCAAGTGGGAGATGCAGTGATCACACGTAACTTCAGTCATGGACCAAAATGGATTCCAGCTTTTATTACCAAAATCACAGGACCAGTGTCTTACAAGGTCATGTTAGGAGATGGAACTGTAGTGCGGAGACATGTGGACCAGATCCTGGCAAGGCCTGAAGACAAGGACTTAATGGGACCTAAAATCCCTGAACCACCCATTGTGCTTATGTCATCAGCTGATCCAACTGAGGTGTTCAAGAATCCTGCAGTAGGAGAAAATAACTGTGTTCCAGAGGGAAAGCTGCAGGACACTGCAAACCCACCTGTGTCGTGCATTCCGTCCCCAGATGCAGTGAACGAGACGCTTTCCCAACAAACAGCCGCACCGGCTCGACGGTCCCAACGGACTGTGTTTAAACCTACTTACCTGAAGGACTATGAGTGTTGAGTGAAAGGTTTTGAAAAAAAAAAAAAAAAAAATGCATTGATTGGAATTTTGTGTTATTATTATACTAGGGGGGGTGACACTGTTCAATGTGAAGGTGGCTGATTTTGTGAGGCTACAGAGTAATTTAGTTAATTTCTGACTTTTGGTGTTGAAGGGGGAATTAAAAGCTTAAGGGGGAGGAATGTAGTGTATGACAAATGTCCACAAGGTGGCAATATAGTTTTTGTTTTGAAGTGCCATGCAGTAGAACAGTGTATGTAATAAGCTGCGGTGTGTTCAGTAAAAGAACAAAAGCTACAACCCTGTGTCCGCGAATTCCTTCAACCACAAGGATATCACACCGGAGCAGCCCGACTCAGGGGCTGGAGGTTGCCGGGATCCACGCCGCTTGATCCCCATAGACGAGACCGGCGAAGGCGCACCAGCGTTGGGTCATCCCCTCGTCCACAAACCAGTAGTACACAAGCAGCGACGGTGATGGGGGCAAGTTTCCGACGCGCAAGAAAGCGGCAATAACAGGCTGCATAATCCTGGGGGATGTTCGCTGGACACTGTAAAAGTTCTGGACAAAGGACCAGCCAGCACTTCAGTCTGGCCAGCCGGCCGCTGCGTACTCCACGCCGCCTGCGTTTCTTGGGCAGCAGGGCCTTCACCCGGAGAAGGTAATCCGGGACGTTAGCCAGGTTAGTGGCACGCGGCTTGTTTGTCTCATCATAACGATATTCCATGCAATTATCCACATAATCTTTGATTTTTAATAAGTTCTGACGCTCATACACCAGCAGTGAGTGTGTGATCCCCCCAAAACAGCTTAAAAACACAATAAAACACCCCAACAATGAGAGAGCCAAACGGCAAGCTAGACACTCCGGCGCCATCTTGGATCATGTATGTGCTTTAGATGAGTATTTGTTTAATTATGTAACAGTACTGCTATTTCTTTTTTTTCTTTTTTTCTATACTGTACCTGGCAGCTATGCATTTCAATGAGAACACTGGACGTGAAAAAGCTACAAAAGCAACTGGCGAATACATGTACAGGGTGTTTTACCCAAAGTATAAAAAGGGAGAAGGCATCGCAAGGCCCCTCAAAACTGCAGCTACTTTTCTTAAGTAATTGCTCTGTTTTTAATTAATTTTGTGTCCCAAAATTTATCATCACAAACTATATAGTACTGTGCCATATATGCAATATTTTAATAACAGCTATACAAAACGACAAATATCAAATGTCACAAATAACTTGCAAAGCAGGAATACAAAATCTCTGTACCATAAATAATATCAACTCCAAAATTTAGAAAATGTATATACAGACACATTATAAATAGAATATTTGAAACGGTCAAACAGGTAAAAGTAACAGATGATTGTCCATTTTTGCAGAATACGTTGACGACATCCTGGACCTGATCTTCAAAGAGGTGTTTCCAGACCCAGCTCCATTTGTCCAGGAGATGCTAAGGATCTCAGCACCCTTGTCCAGACAAAGAAACAGTCGTCTCTGCGTTCACATCACGATTTAATCCAGCACCGGTCTGAAACCACCATACTGCCCCTCTTCATCTGGGAACTCTTGCCATATTCGGAGGACGATGCAAGATGGCAGAATCACACAAACTCTCCGACCCAGCCATCCCCAGCACCAAGACACAAAAGATCTGTATGCACAGTACCTGTAATGACTGAAACACAGAACTCATTATACTGTGTGCAATAATTAATTTATTCTTATCTATTTATATTTTTGTTTTGCAGTGAAAGCAAGTCATATAGCATGCAGTAATTTTTTATTCTAAAAAGTTAAATGCGTATTGATATTACAGTGTGCAATACTTATTTATTCTATTTGTGTGTTTACAGTTTATTCAGTGTGCTTTAAGTGAGACTACAGTTATACTGTATATAGTTATAAAGTGTGTAATACTTATTGTTAAATAAGTTTATATTGTCTGTGTTTTGTAGTGTCAGTAATGGCACCATAATGAAAGTCAACTCACTGTACCATTCCTCTTAGATGTAATGGTCCAAACTGTGCTTTGTCCACATTAATGGCATTTTGAAGGGAGTAGATATTAAGGCACAGGTTCAAATCCTGGATATTCCACCATGCATGTCGGTTGGCTGGGGACTTCTTCCATTCTTGCTCGCACCTACCAAATATATTATAAATAACAGTGTACATAATGTACAGTAACTGAAAACAAGTTTTTGTAAAACAAACGCACCTTGGGGGTTTCTTGACAGCATCTATTTTCCACTTTGTAGGCACTGTAGCGCAGTAGCCACATGTGCACCTAAGGTCACGAAATAAAGTAAATGAACTACAGCAAGTGCATGTATATATCTATGTGTACAGATTCTGCTGTGAGGTACGCGCTTGTGCGCACATGTAAACATGTAAACTTTGTATGCACAAGTGGTTTATGACAGAGTCTTATGTATCACTTTCAGTCATTTGAGTCTGATATAGCCAAGCTAACTATATTTTTGTTAAATTAATTTGTTATAGAAGAGAAGCATGTAAATGGGCTTGAAAACGTATGAGCAACAAAACATGCATTATATGGACTAGCCCATATCAAATCCTGAGCAGCATATAAAAATTAAACGATTTATTTCGAGCTGGCTAGAAATGCACCTTTGTTAGTATATAATTACAAGTGAACCCACTAACCATTGAGAAGCGTTCATTTCAAGCCTAGAGTCCAAAGGTTCGTCTTGTTTGACATCTTCGTCCTCCGGGTCAGATTCCGGTTCAAACATGTAGAGTTGGACAGTAAATTCTTCTGGTTGTGCTATTTTTAATCCGTAAAAAAGTTATCTAATGTCAGGAAAACTTCCACACTGCACGGTTCTGTTATGTTGTGGACTACAATAATGGCTGCGGGGGCGTAGCGCAACAGTCCCAAGTGCCAGGAGGGGGCAGGGCTGTGAAGGAGCTCATTTGCATTAAAGGAGCCAGCGCAAAACGAGTCATTTTCGGTAAATGCTCGAGAGAGGGTAGGAGAATGGGCTCTGGAGCATAAATTATGAGAAATTAAGATGATAGGATCTTATATTACAGGTATTTCACACAATTCATACATGTTTTGGTATTTTGTAGGAGCATAATATTTGTTCTTTAAATCAAAGGCTAAATTATCAGCTTGACACATCAACAGGAACACCCTCAAAAATGGGAATTGCCAAAAAAATTAAGGACATGATGGTGGAAATAGGAATGATGGATGTTTGGAGAGTACTGCATCCAACAAGACTTTATATTTTACTCCTCTCCACATAATAACTACTGAAGAATAGATTACATTTTGATGTATAAAAATGATAGATACAGAGTGGAAAATTGTGAAATAGGGGTGATGGATTTATCCAATCATTGTCCTGTATATGTGACTCTACATATGACTCCAGAGAAAAAGAAAACACTGTGGAGACTCAACTCAAGTCTACTGAAAGGACATACAAAAGAGGAGATTAAAGCTGATATTCAAAATGATCTTAATGAGAATGATAATGGGGAAGTGACACCGCTAGTTCTCTGGGATGCATGCAAAGCTGTGCTAAGGGGTCAAATAATTGCCAAATCAGCATTCCTAAAAAACAAAGGCAAAGAAGACTAGAGGAGTTGAAGTCAGAATTAAAAAACTAGAACAAGAACATAAACAAAATCCAGTAAATGACTTATACCAAAATATGCAGAAGAAAAAAGCAGAGATAGATGAACTGTACTCCATAGAAATCCAACAAAAAATACTGTACACAAAATATTATGAAGTAGGAGGTAAATCAATAAAATTATTGGCTTACAAATTAAAGAAGGAACAATCAAGACATAGTCTTTATAAGATAAGGAATCCTCATACGAAAGAAGTAAAACATAAAACTGAAGATATTCAAAAATGTTTTCAGTTGTACTATACAAATCTCTATACAAAACCAACATTTGAAAATTCAACAGAAAGCGAATCATTCTTGGAAAAGATGATTTTACCAAAAGTCACAGATGAGCAGAATCAGTATCTTATGGCAGAGATTACAATGCAGGAACTTGACTCTGCAATTTCTTTTTTTTTTTTTGCAACTTACTTTTTATTCAAGTTTTTCAAAGATACAGCATTCACAATAAGTACACTTTGTAACTTTGATAACCCAGAAATACTGTATATCCACAAAGTAACACTCAAACAAACACGAGCAAAAACAAAAACAAAACAACAACAACAGCAACAACACCTCAAAATAAAAAAACAAAAAAACACACACCCACACCCTAATGACTTTAAAGTCTACATCCAACAGGTCATTTTAGCTGTGTACTGTCACCCTGTCCAAGATAGGTATCTCATATAGTCCCAAGCAGAAACCTCATCCTCTACAGGATTAACTCTCCTCCCCCTTCATCACTTCCAGCCACAGTGCCCATCGGTCATGAAATTGTGCATCCTTTAGTCTCAGTTTAAAGGTTATCTTCTCCATTGTGTATATTCTTTTAACTATATCTTTCCATGTTTCATATGTTGGAGGATCCCTCTTAAGCCAACTAAGGGTTATGGACTTCTTGGCTGCAATGAGAAGTATATGTAACAAATATAGTCTTTTTTTGGCCATCACTTCTTCCTGAACTGCCCCCAGAATGGCCAACAGTGGACCCCTCACCACCTGACAGCTAAAGGTTTTGTCTATTGTGTCAAATATCTCTCTCCAGAAGTCGCCCAGTGCAGGGCATCTCCAGAATATGTGAAGGTGATCTGCAGATTGTTCCCCGCATGATCTCCAGCAAGCCCCTGATTGATGTGGGTCGAATTTGGAGAGAACGTGGGGTGTTCTGAAAAATCTATTAACCAGCTTCCATTGAAATTCTCGCCAGATGTTGGCGCTAGTGACTTTATGTATTTGCAAGGAGATAGTCTCCCAAATGTCATCCATAATTTGCATACCTAACTCCTTTTCCCACCTTTCTTTAACATGAAGGGTGTTTACTTGTTCCATGTTGGAAAATATTTTGTATAAACTAGAGATTGGTTTTCCTACATTTGCACCCAGTTGGATGTTAGTCAAGTACTGCTCTATACAAGTGTCAGGTCTCTTAATGTTGTCCCAGTCAGGATGCTTTGTCAGGAAACTTCTTATTTGAAGATATCTAAAAAAGTCTGATTTGGGTACATTAAAATCTTCTATTAATTGTTCAAATGATTTCAACTCATTGAATTCAAGAAGCTGATGTACAAAAGTAAGGTTTAGATGTTTCCATCTTTTATATCCCCAATCTATCTTAAGAGGGATAAAATCTTTAAGGTGGGCAATACTTGATAATCCTGACGTTGCAGGGAGATTATACGATCGTTGTACTTCTCTCCACGCTTTAAGGGTAGCTTTGGACCATCTACTTAGTGAGTCATCTATATCCTTAATTTTTGTAAAAGGAGCTACTGACAATGGAACTGAGGAGCAGGCAATCTTCTCCATCTCTAACCATCTTGTATCTGTCTTATCTGTAATCCATACTACCAGTGCCCTTAATTGGCAGGCCCACCAGTATTTTCTCAAATGTGGTAGGCTCCAACCTCCCTGACCCTTGGACAGCTGTAACAATTTAAATTTGACTCTTGGTCTTTTCCCTTGCCAAATAAATCTGGAAAATAGACGATCTAGTGTGGTAAACATATTGTTTGGCGGAACCAGGGGCAAAGTCTGAAAAAGAAACAAAAGTTTGTGAAGTGTATTCATTTTTATACATTCTATTCTACCTGAGAGAGAAAGGGGGAGCAGATTCCATCTATCCAGATCAGCAGATATTCTGTCTATTAATTTACTAAAATTTGCACTGAATAATTTATCTATATTCTGAGGGACAGTAGTCCCCAAATATGTGATTCCTTCTCTGGGCCACTTAAATAGAAAGGCTTCCCTTATCTGTCGTGTAACAAGTGAGTTCATAGCCAGAGCTTCTGTTTTATTCACATTAACTTTGTATCCAGATATTTTCCCAAAGGTGGCAAAATTCTGCATTAATCTGGGGACAGTGGACAGAGGTTCCGCAATATATAATAACACATCATCTGCATACAGAGAGATTTTGTGTACTTCTTCTCCAATTTTAATCCCTTTAACAAGTGTGTCTTCCCTTATTGTCTGTGCCAAAGGTTCAATGAACAATGCAAAGAGCAATGGCGAGAGGGGGCAACCCTGGCGCGTTCCCCTAGACAGAGTAAATGGATTCGACATGTGACCATTGACCCTCACCACGCTCTGAGGGGCAGTATAAAGCAACTTGATCCACCCAATAAACTTTGGTCCAAAACCAAACTTTTCCAAAGTTTTAAACAGGAATGGCCAGGAAACACGGTCGAATGCTTTTTCAGCATCGACAGCTAATGTCATACAAGGATGTTCACATTTCCTACTATACTCCATAACATTCAGCAGTCTCCTAACATTATCTGGTAGGTAGCGACCACTTATAAATCCTGTTTGATCAGGGTGTATCAAATCAGTAATGACCATCCCAACTCTCTTAGCAAGTATAGAAGTCAGTAGCTTACAGTCTGTGTTCAACAGAGCTATTGGTCTGTATGAGGCACAGACAGTAGGGTCTTTATGTTCTTTGGGGATTACAGAAATTATTGCCTCCTTCCAAGTCGCCGGTAATTCCCTCCTCTCAAGGGCAGAAGAGAATACTCTTTCTAGAATCGGACTGATAAGATGTATGAAAGTCTTATAAAACTCATTACTGTATCCATCAGTACCTGGACTTTTATTGTTCTTCAAATTTCCTATAGCCTCTTCTATTTCCTGTTTTGATATGGGCCTGTCTATAGTTTCAGATGTAGCCTCATCTATTTTTGGAAGTTGTATATTTAAATATGTATCTATTAAATCGGGGTTACTGTCTGTGTCCTTATCAGAGTACAAGTCTTTATAGAATGCAGCAAAAGCCTCTGAGATTTCATTTGGTTTATACATAAATGTATTGTCAGGAGCGTTACCTTTAATTTTTTGAACCGTGGTGTTGCTACACTTTTTCTTCAACTGACTTGCCAAAAGACGACTTGCTTTATTACCATGCTCATAATATCTCTGCTTTAAGTACCTTAAATTTCTTTCAATTTTCTCTGTCAGGAGATTTTCCAGCTCCTGTTTTACCTGTTTAAGTTTGCTGAGATTTTCAGTGGATGTATTCTCCTTATGTTGTTTTTCCAGTTCCTTTATCTGTTTTTCCAGATCAGTTTGCTTGGATAATCTTTCTCTTTTCAAGCGAGAAGCAAATTGTATTATCTTTCCTCTTAGCACCGCCTTTGCACCTTCCCATAGCAAGATCGGAGAAATATCATCCTGATCATTAAATTGCAGATATAGGGCAAATTCCTGTCTCATGTAGTCCTGAAAAGCTGTTATACCAAGCAAAGAAGTGTTAAGTCTCCATCTACTGGAGGGAGTTGCCCCTCCTACATTCCAAGTCAAAGAAATTGGTGAGTGGTCTGACAGAGTTATGTTATGGATTTGGCAATTAGTTGCTCTATACAGTTCATTTTTTGGTATAAAAAAATAGTCAATTCTAGAATATGATAAGTGAGGATGTGAATAGAAAGTGTAGTCTCTAGTTTTAGGATTTAAATGTCTCCACACATCAACAAGACCAAGCTCTTCACATCTATTTTTAAGAGCCTTACTGCTAGTTGTTATATGTGCTAAGGGTTGGCTAGGATTTTTATCCAGTGTGGGATTTAGGACCAAATTAAAATCTCCTCCAATCAGCAGAGCACCTTTTGCCTTATCTAAAACCAAGTCAAATATACTCTTCAGGAACTGTGGGCAATTTTCATTAGGGGCATACACATTTAATAGGGATAAGCTGACTCCATTAATTGAACCATTAACTAGGACATAACGCCCATCTTTATCCTTGAAATGGGAATCTATACAGAACTGAAGGGATTTATTTATCAAAACCGCCACACCTTTCTTCCGCCCAGATGGATGGGATGAATAGTACACTTGAGATGCCCATGATTTAACCAATTTTTTGTGTTCTGTGTCAGATAAATGGGTCTCCTGAAGAAGAGCAATGTCGCACTTCATCTGTTTAAGTTGGTTTAATATTTTCTTTCTTTTGACAGGGCTGTGCAGTCCCTTAACATTATAAGAGATTACTGTATAGCTAGACATATTAAAATATGGTGATACTGGTAATTTAGTTGGATACAGACCTTCCAATAAAATGCTTTAGTCATAGAACCCCCTGGTGTGTGTAAAACAAATATCAATAAACTAATAGAACTACATACGACAACATCAAACAAAGAACAGAAACTTCCACTCGATGGCCCATGAACTAATGGGCCTTCCCTGCCAGTGCTGTAGGAACTAAGAGCACTGACCGAGCAAAGGTGTGTCCAGACCATCTGAGTCTGGGCCAAACTGTCTGGTGTTGAGACAGTAACGCAGGTGTACCGACTGCACCGGACCCTTGCGTCTAATCCTCCCTGCACCCCCATGACCACCCATCTTTTCATTGTTAATGCTAGTGGTAAAATACACCTAAGGCAACATGAATATAGGTAACATATATTTAGGCTATACATGTACATACATATGTAGGTGAAATCCTGTAGCTGGTTACCTTTTCATATTAACATAAAGAAAAAAGAGAAAGTAAAAGAAATAAAAAAGGAGAAAGAAAGAGCCCTTAACCACCATAGCCCCAACTGAATATAATAAAATAACACTGCAACACAGTGACAAAATTATTAACAATCCTGAACATTATACTAGTGGGCATAGGCCTACAGTGAAGTGAGAAAACAAAACAAAAACGGGCTATTAACCTAGCCTATTACAAAACTGCATATTGAACAGTCAAGCCCGTAATCTACCATATAAGCCATAGCCCCAAAGAAACTTGGACGCATTAAGAAAAAATAGTGTCTCTAGGCTTAGTTATTAAAGCTTGTCATGCCTCCAACCGCTGGGTGTTTTTATATTACCGTCCTGAACAAGCTTACAAACCTTTAGCAGAAGGCAAGAACTTACCCGCTGACCATAGGCCACCGGCAACGTTCAGCTAGAAAGTGATTCAATGTCCCTCACCAAGGCTCGTGTGATATGCTCTTTCTCCGGGCTGCGTCTGGTAGTCCATCCCAGCTGGCACAGTTCTCTGTCAATCGACTCCGCCTCAGACAGTCTCACGTCGATCCCCAGGTGTTTCAGTTGTTCCGCGGCCTCCCATGCTGAGTTGAAAGTCTTCTCTCCCTCCGCAAGCGACACTCGCAACACTGCTGGGTACGCTGACTTGAATTTAATATTGCGCTCTTTCAGCTGACGCTTGATCTCTCCGTACTCCATGCGCCTTCTTTGCACTGCCCCCGAATAGTCATTATCCAGCCTAATCCGGGAGCCATCAAACTCAATGTCCTTCATATTCCAGCCTTTAAACAGGATTCTCTGTTTAGTTTGAAAGTGGAGGAATTTCACTATGATCGATCTTGAAACATTCGGAGCTGAGGGCTTTGAAACCAGAGATCTGTGTGCACGCTCTATGCCCAAGTCGTCATCAGGAAGACCGAGAGCAGTTTTCAGTAGCTTTGCTGTGAAATCGCACATATTGTCTTTGCCCTCTGTCCCTTCCTTCACTCCATAAATCCTTATATTCGACCTTCTAGCGCGATTTTCGATGTCTTCACAGTGTGCTTCTAGTCGATGTTGTTTCTTCATCATGTAGGCTAAAAGCCTATCGGTCCGAGCGCCACGGTCTTCTATATCACTCACCCTTTGCTCTACCTCGTCCATTCTTTGTCCACATCCTCGTATTTGCTCATTTACGTCCTTGATGGTTTCCTCGATTTTGTCCAATCTTTCAGAAATGTCCTTTCTCATTCGCTTCATCTCTGCTAGCACTTCTGCCATCATGTCGCTAGCCTCAGATGGTTTAGCTAGGCTAGGCTTTGCGTTCGCCGAGGTTTTATTCGACGACTCTGTTCTGCGCCCAGCTGCATTCATATCTATTACGGTGTCGGAGATATTGCATAGGCCTTTATACTATCAAAAATAGTTTAAAACCACTAAAATAAATTTATTAACCACGGGTTAGGTCCTTGGGGTTGGCAGCCCGATCACAATGCGGCCATCAGGCAGGGGGCGGCCGACTCTGCAATTTCAAAATTAAAGACCAATAAATCCCCCGGAGCAGACGGATATACCTCAGAGTGGTACAAGACCTTTAGAGAGTTACTAATTCCAGTTTTACAGAAAACATTTAATTGGGCAGGACAGGTAGTAACTGGCCCGAAAAGGAAGCACCAGGATGAGCAGGAAATCTGCCATGGCCAGGTTGAAGAGGAGCACGGTGCTGCTCTTCCAGGGCTTCAGATAAAAGCAGAAGATTCACAGGGCCAGGCCATTCCCCAGGGCTCCCAGGACAAACTCTGAGATGAGCAGTGGAGGCAGCACTGTGCTCAGGGCCGTCCCGTTGAAGTCACACAGCATGTTGGCCTGGCTCTGGTGCACGCCTCTCTGTGAGCACACTTTACACTCTCTTTGTTTTGTGCTCAGTGTTGATCTTCACATGAAGCGCCCTGCCTTCATTTAAAGGAGTACAAATCTGATAAGGTCTAAAAAGCCCCAAACCTCCACCTTATTGAGATGACTGGGTGTCTACACTCTTGTTATAAGTACTTTGAGCAGATCAATTAGTCATATCTAGCTGCATTAACCATTGGAACCACAACCATCGAAAGTTATAAGATCATGTCTAAACAGAAATGAAGCGCTACACCACCAAACAGACCTCACCAGAAAAAACAAAGAACTTCATTTAACATACTGCTATTGTGTCTGATATTCTAACGTAAACCCTTAAAGGTACTAGATAAAGTGACTTTTTAAGCTTTTGATTTCAAAAACACTGTCAGATGAGTTCCTTTTGAAGCCTTTTCTGCAGTGGGCCACGACTGGATGAATGTGGGACGTCAACAATTACAGCACAGTTAAAAGCTCATATGAAATATGATTTTACAAGAAGATCTGTAAACTTCTGTAGCTCACCCAGTAGAGCACAAATATATCAGCACACACCATGTTCAAATCATACCAATATAATCAAGAAGTAAATTAGCCTCAATAACTAACAATTTCATGGTGCCACCTCAACATTTTACACTTCACACATTTTAGGCTATTTTTAGGCTATGTTACATTGTCGTTTCCTCATCACAAACTTCTCTGAACCGGAAAACACTGTTCCACCTCCACTGTGTATTTTGACCTTTAGAGATGTAGACAAATCAATCAGTCAATCAAACTTTATTTGTATAGCACTTTTCATACATTTGAAATGTAGCACAAAGTGCTTCACATGCAACAGAAAAATTACAATGATTAAAAACAACAGCAACCCCCACGCCCTTGTTTCTCCCACATTTACAACAGTTTAGATCGAAAAAATAAAACTTAAAGCCCGTAAAGGTTATAGTGAAAATAAAAATGAAGAGCTAACATTAGATAGAGATTAAGTAAAATACTAATAATTTAATTTAAAACAAATATACTACTAATAAAAATAAAATAAAAATTTAAATCAAGTAAAAGTTTCAATTAAAAGCTAAATTAAAAAGATACATTTTGAGTTTACTTTTAAAAATATGAACACTTGCAGCGGACCTCAGATCCTCAGGTCGACTGTGCCACAAACGGGGGCCGTAAAAGTTGAACGTCTCCTCACCGTGAGTTTTAGTTTGGACTCTTGGCACAGTTAAAAGAAGAGACCTGAGGACCTGAGAGTCCGAGAGGCTCATATGATGAAAGCAGATCAGATAAATAAATAGGACTAAGACCATTAAGAGCTTTATAAACCACTAAAAGAACTTTAAAATCTATCCTGAAGCTCACAGGAAGCCAGTGCAGAGACTTCAGCACTGGTGTGATGTGCTCTCTCTTCCTGGTCCTTGTCAGCAGCCGAGCTGCAGACAAACAAATAATGCAGAGTTACTCAAACACATGTGAATGGAACAAAGCAACTCCAGGTCTGTTTTTGATTAGGTCACATGGCTGAACACTCTTGAGCATCAATTTTGTGTAACATAGAATCTTTAAAACAGTCTTTTTCAGAGGTCTTTGGGGAACCTTATTGATCTCAGTATTAGTCACCTATGCTGGATCTCCACATAAACGTCTGTAACCCAATAATCACAGGACATTCATTGAAACACACTCTTTATTATTTGTTTTAGGATTTAAGCATTTCCTTATAGACACAGTCAAATATACAAGTTTATGCTACATTTTGAATGCTGAAAAAATAGAAGTCTGGGTTTCTGCTACAGTGGCTAAAGGTAAAATTATACAAACAACTTCTATAGTCCTATTCACATTTTAAATAACTCAAACAGCGCTCAGTACAATGTAAAGTGCAGAAAGCATCAAATAACCTGTGCATATGACAAAAAAAAACAAAACAAAATCCATTTTATAGAAGTAAAGCAGACTAAAATTTCACAAATAACCTAATAAGGGATATTAAACATCATTATTAACATCCTGTGAGCTAAGTCCTGATTTAGTCTTTGTTCAGTCCTGGTTTGTTGCTGATTTAATCTTGGAATAGGTTAAGTTTAGACACTGGTCAGAATCCACAGTCCATCTCTAGTTGAGTCACATTTCAACACATTTAAATCCTGGTTGGTAACTGGAGACTGAAGATGTTTGGATGGGTCTGTTCTGCTCCTTTCCCTCAGGTTAGAGCTGGCTCAGTGACTGTGAGCCTGTGTCTCTGGTCTTCTTCTCAGCGCTCTCCACAGTCTCCGAGGCCTGGGGCAGACGCAGTGCTCTCCTGCAGATGTTCTTGATGGCTGGGCTGGAGAAGTAGTAGACCAGAGGATCCAGCACACTGTTCAGGTAGGTCAAGCTGATGGTGATGTAAAAGACTATGGTGAGGTGCTCCATTTCCTGACAAACCTGTGCCAGAGGCAGAAGCGGAGCCTGCAGGGCTCTGTGTGTCTCAAACCAGATGATGATCTGAGTGATGTTACTGGGGAGGAAGCAGATGATGAAGAGCACCACCACCACTATAATAAAACACAAGGCTTTTTTAATCTTGGCCTGCTGAGCGATTTGCCTCCCCTTCATGTGTGAGGTGATGCTCACAGTGCAGTACAGGATCACCACTAAGGGCACATAGAAGGAAAACAAAAAGGCAAATTTATGCCAAGAAAATCCCATATCCCGATCTGGGTCGATATAGATTCTGAAGCTCTCGCAGTAGGTGGTGTTGCTGTGTTCTAAAGTAAAGATGTGAACAGCCATGGAGACAGCCAGCAGCCACAGCATGGCCGCTCCACACAGGGCTTTGGACAGGCTTAGGAAGTTGATGGGGTGATGGGGGTGCACCACACGCATGTATCTGTCCAGAGCGATGGCCATGAGGAACAAGGTGCTGCTGCTGCGGTTCATGGCCAGCATGAAGAGACTCACGTTACAGAAGGAGCTCCCAAAGTGCCACTCCAACTGGGACAGGTAGTAACTGGCCCGAAAAGGAAGCACCAGGATGAGCAGGAAATCTGCCATGGCCAGGTTGAAGAGGAGCACGGTGCTGCTTTTCCAGGGCTTCAGATAAAAGCAGAAGATCCACAGGGCCAGGCCATTCCCCAGGGCTCCCAGGACAAACTCTGAGATGAGCAGTGGAGGCAGCACTGTGCTCAGGGCCGTCCCGTTCAAGTCACACAGCATGTTGGCCTGGCTCTGGTGCAGCGCTCACAGCTGATGCTCACAAGCGTGTTCTGTGTGTACGCTCACAGTGACAGAGGAGGTATCACATGAAACTGCTCTTTCTTGTTAACGCTCACACGAGTCAGTTTTGTGTAATAGAAACAGGTGAACAGAGCCGCCTCCTTCACAAACGTCACTTCTCTGCTTGTTTGTGCTTCAGTCCAGAGGAGGCGGCGTCTCTGGCCCGCGAGTACCTGAAGCACATAGAGCCTCACAGGGAAAAGCTGCTCACCAACGGCCCTGCTTCTCCCGCCGGCTGCATCAAGGTACCACATTCTCCACCACACACCTGCCCTGCACCTGCCCCATGTGCCTGTCACTCACTCATACCTGTGTTCTACATCTGACCCTCAGGAGCTCCTCAGGCTGGACAATGGAGCACTGTGAAGAGTCCACACTACACATTTACTATTATCACATTTGTACCAGCCCTGTTTAATGACCTACTTTGTATATATAACACATTATTTAATAAACCCTCCAGTTTGCTTTATACCTCTGACTGTTTGTGTTTTTTTCCACTATAAAAAGAAATGAAGGGCAGATTATATAGAACTATAGAACTATGACAACTATCACTACAGGACCAGAGAAAGTTATTGTACAAATCAGAGATGTATCAGATGCTGATATACATAAATACCGGATAAAGAACTGGACTAATGGAGTGTAATGTCACCACAGCAAATGAAGCTCACCTAGACTAGTAATTTTATGTTATATAGATCTTCACTTCAAGCAAATTGTGAGTATATTTATTTACAGTAGCAGTCCTAATAATGACAGTATAGAGCTGACTATCAAAAACATCAACAAAAAATAAACACAAATATGCATTTATTTTTGTCAAATGTTAAAACTGAAAATGTCATTGTGCCGGTGACCCAATTTTGGGTGCCCAGTTGAGAACCAGTAGCTATAATACAGTTATTTCTATTTCAAGTTTCTAGTGTTGTCACCAACAGAGCTGCGTCTGCTGCCTCCACCTGTTGGCTGAACATGCAGCCCACTGAGCACGAGTCAAAAAGGACTTCTAACACTTGAAAATATAGTGGAGAGTGCTATACACACATGAGCTCTACAGGCGTGGAGGGCCAAACAGCAGGAGAAGAATTCAGAGTTACTATAGTTCCCAGTGTCATGTTTGGGCACATTAGGACTATTATTTCCATTGTAGATTTGTTTTTGTCTTTGTATTTATTTATTAAAGGGACAATGCACATTAAAAACCAAACAATGCAAACACATGTAAATATGCAATACAAAAACATGTAAATATACAGGATTGTAGCCAAAGCTAATTTGCATCTCCTGCTGGGCCAAGACCAGACACATAAACACAATTCATAAAACATGACAAAATACAAGAACAGCTCATGCACTCAAACACAGGCATACAGACTTACATTAGTTTTAAACGTGCACATCAGACACACAGTCTTAATCTGTTTACAGTTCCATACACTCTCACTTCAAAGCATCCAAACTATGGACTTTAGTAAACAAAAAATGTGAAAGTACTAGTTTAAATTCCTCAAAATAGCCATTACCCTTTTCTCTTTGCACAGTCTTGACATTTGACTAATGAACATGGCTCAGGTGTGAAGTGAAAACCATTTCAGGAGATTTCATCATAAAAAAATAATATTAAAAATCTTTTCTTTCTTACATAATTTCATCCGCCTTGTTTCAGTATTTACATAAAATGCAAGAAGTAAACAGAATAAAAGTCTTGATGAAACTTGTGACTGGTAACGTATAACTCTGTTGCCAATAAAATGAAAAGGTCAAGAAAAGATGTCAGATTTCATGCTGTTACGTCAGTCGCCTTAGAGAATTTTACCAAAATCAAATCAATAAATCATAGTTCATCCACTTAAAAGCAGTGCAGCTGGTCCTGGTGTTCTTCAGAGTGGGTCAGGAGTCTAAGGTAGGTTCCAGCACTCTGGTCTTGTATCTGTTCTGAGTGTCTGTGGTCTGTGGAGGGCCAAACAGCAGGAAAAGAATTCAGTTACTATAGCTCCCAGTCTCAAGTTTGGACACATTAGGACTATTATTTCCATTGTAGATTTGTTTTTGTCTTTGTATTTATTTATTAAAGGGACAATGCACATTAAAAACCAAACAATGCAAACACATGTAAATATGCAATATAAAAACATGTAAATATACAGGATTGTAGCCAAAGCTAATTTGCATCTCCTGCTGGGCCAAGACCAGACACATAAACACAATTCATAAAACATGACAAAATACAAGAACAGCTCATGCACTCAAACACAGGCATACAGACTTACATTAGTTTTAAACATGCACATCAGACACACAGTCTTAATCTGTTTACAGTTCCATACACTCTCACTTCAAAGCATCCAAACTATGGACTTTAGTAAATAAAAAAAGTGTGAAAGAGTTTAAATTCCTCAAAATAGCCGTTACCCTTTTCTCTTTGCACAGGCTTGACATTTGACTAATGAACATGGCTCATGTGTGAAGTGAAAACCATTTCAGGAGACTTCATCATAAAAAAAAATATTAAAAATCTTTTCTTTCTTACATAATTTCATCCGCCTTGTTTCAGTATTTACATAAAATGCAAGTCTTGATGAAACTTGTGACTGGTAACATATAACACTGTTGCCAATAAAATGAAAAGGTCAAGAAAAGATGTCAGATTTCATGCTGTTACGTCAGTCGCCTTAGAGAATTTTACAAAAAAAAATCAATAAATCATAGTTCATCCACTTAAAAGCAGTGCAGCTGGTCCTGGTGTTCTTCAGAGTGGGTCAGGAGTCTAAGGTAGGTTCCAGCACTCTGGTCTTGTATCTGTTCTGAGTGTTCTGCTGGCACAGTGACTGTGAGCCTGTGTCTCTGGTCTTCTTCTCAGCGCTCTCCACAGTGTCTGCGGTCTAGGGCATACGCAGTGCTCTCCTGCAGATGTTCTTGATGGCTGGGCTGGAGAAGTAGTAGACCAGAGGATCCAGCACACTGTTCAGGTAGGTCAGGCTGATGGTGAACGTGAAGACTGTGGTCAGGTCCTTCATTACCACACACACTTGGCTGTGTGGCAGTGTGTGGAGCGCCTGGTTTATCCTGCACCACATGATGACCTGAGTGATGTTACTGGGGAGGAAGCAGACGACAAAGAGGACCACCACTACTACGAGAAAGCGGAGGGCCTTTCTGATCTTAATCTGCTGAGCGATCTGCCTGCCCCTCAGGTGTGAGGTGATGCTCACAGTGCAGTAGAGGATCACAAGGAACGGCATGTAGAAGGAAAACAAAAAGGTTACTTTTTGCCAGGTCAGAATCCCCGGGAGCTCCGTCTCAGGCAGACTCAGGCTCTGACAGTAGGTGGTGTTGCTGTGTTTTAAGGTAAAGATGTGAACAGCCATGGAGATGGCCAGCAGCCACAGCACGGCCGCTCCACACAGGGCTTTGGACAGGCTTAGGAAGTTGACGGGGTGATGGGGGTGCACCACACGCATGTATCTGTCCAGAGCGATGGCCATGAGGAACAAGGTGCTGCCGCTGCGGTTCATGGCCAGCATGAAGAGACTCACGTTACAGAAGGAGCTCCCAAAGTGCCACTCCAGCTGGGACAGGTAGTAACTGGCCCGAAAAGGAAGCACCAGGATGAGCAGGAAATCTGCCATGGCCAGGTTGAAGAGGAGCACGGTGCTGCTCTTCCAGGGCTTCAGATAAAAGCAGAAGATCCACAGGGCCAGGCCATTCCCCAGGGCTCCCAGGACAAACTCTGAGATGAGCAGTGGAGGCAGCACTGTGCTCAGGGCCGTCCCGTTGAAGTCACACAGCATGTTGGCCTGGCTCTGGTGCAGCGCTCACAGCTGATGCTCACAAGCGTGTTCTGTGTGTACGCTCACAGTGACAGGGGAGGTACAGAGTATCACAGGAAACTGCTGTTCCTCTTTCTATTTTAGGTGAGCTGTAATATGTGTCAGAGGGACCGCCCTCAAATGGTTTAAATCCTATCTATCAGATAGGTACCAGTTTGTTAGTGTAAACCAGTGCACCTCTCCCTGCTCTAAAGTAGCTTGTGGTGTTCCACAAGGATCTGTGCTTGGTCCAATCCTGTTTACTCTGTATATGTTGCCATTAGGTAACATTATCAGAAAACATGGCATTAATTTCCACTGCTATGCTGATGACACTCAGCTGTACTTATCAATGAAACCTAATCAGACCGATCAAATCGATAAGCTCAGTGCCTGTGTGAAGGACATCAAAACCTGGATGACCCTGAATTACCTGCTCTTAAACCCTGAAAAAACAGAGGTCATTGTTGTCGGTCCTAAAGGTCAGAGAGATTCTCTGTCAGACCAGATAATCTCACTTGACAATGTGAGTATAGCCTCTAGCTCTACTGTAAAAAACCTTGGAGTCGTATTTGACCAAAATCTCTCATTCACAGCTCATATAAACCAAGCTTGTAAAACTGCATATTTTCACCTGCGAAACATAACTAAAATCAGAAAAATTTTGCCTAAAAACTTATCCATGCATTTGTTACATCCAGACTAGATTACTGTAATTCTCTGCTCACCGTCTGCACTAAAGGTACTTTAAGAAGCTTTCAGTTGGTCCAAAATGCAGCGGCCAGGGTCCTAACAGGAACTAAAAGACGTGATCACATCAGTCCTGTGTTAAAATCACTTCACTGGCTTCCTGTCGAGTTTAGAATTAAATTCAAAGTTCTCCTCCTGACATACAAAGCCTTAAACAATATGGCCCCATCATATCTTCAGGATGCCATTGTCCCCTATCAGCCAAATAGAGCACTTCGCTCTCAGAATGCAGGATTATTAGTGGTTCCTAGAGTGTCTAAAAGTACAGTGGGGGGGAGAGCCTTCAGTTACCAAGCTCCTGTGTTATGGAATCAACTCCCTGTTGATGTTAAACAGGCACCCACAGTCTCTTTATTTAAGACCAGGCTTAAAACCTTCCTCTTCGGAATAGCTTATGACCAGGTTACTTAGTTGATGTCACTAAGATAAGCTGCCGCAGGAGATAACAAGCTGGGGGAAGTGTGGCAACCTGAGCACTGTCCTCTGTTTCCTCCTTTTTTCTCACCAGCATCACTCACTATGTTCTCATCTGTAGTTTGTTCATTGCTATTCACATGTTGTCCCCTGTCCCACTCCCCCTGTGGAGTGGAACTCTTTTAGACGCCTGATGGCAGCTGGACCTCTCTCCTCCTCCTCGCCTGGCTCCTCCTCTTCGCCTGGCTCCTCCTCCTCGCCTGGCTCCTCCTCCTCGCCCCTCTTCTCCTCCTCCTCGCCCGGCTCTTCCCCAACTGGGTAGCTGTGGTCATACTGAACTGGCCCACGGGCCTGGACATCTATAGCCTGTCCGTCCATGGGAGTGGATCCCTCCTTCACTGTAGTTCTCCCCGAGGTTTCTTCTTTTTCCCAGGACCCTGGGTTTTTTGGAGTTTTTCCTTGCTGAGAAGGAGGGTCTAAGGACAGGGGATGACTGGACAATGTTTCATTTGCTGCTTTACATGAATGTTGTTTATTCCTGTTTTGATATGTCTGTGTGTATGTTTTACTCATCCATATCTTGGAACGCCCTTAGAGGCTACTGTTGTTGCGATTTTGGGCGCTACAAAATAAATTGAATTGAATTGAATTGAATTAATATCACGTCTGAGGCCACTAACACAACACAATACTTACTAAATACTTTAAGATGCATTTGGGTTTTTCATCCTGTTGTATGCAGTATTTCAAGGACTTTTTTTCCCATTCAAAAATGTTTCAAGTGATTATGACAATGGTTCTCATTTTTCATCATTCTGAAACCTCTGATGTGGCCTGATATTTTCCTCTTTACATCTGTTTGATGAGACGTGTGTTGTCTGTGCTGAAGCAGAGCGAGGAGCAAGGCCTCCCAGTGCTCCTCATGCTGCGAGTGGAGGAGCAGCCGGACCTGCCTTGTTTGTCCAGCGCTCGGAGGAATGTGGTGGTCAGCTGAGCGGGTGTGAAGGCTCTGCACTCAGACAGAGGTGAGGCGAGGTGAGGTCGTGTTCCACACAAACAGCATACAGGAGGCTGCTGGGGGAGGAGGGAGCAGGACACACCTGAGATGGACAGTTTATTGGACTCTATTTTCATAATGACAATGAAAAGCCCCAAATGTTGAACCTAATCACCACACACAAAACCTGCCTTACATTGTTAAAGGTCGGTTAAGCACGATTCCTGCTATTAAATGGCCTATATTATTATTACTATTACTATTTCCCTATCTATGTTGTGTTATTGTTTCCTCATAAATATTATACTTGGAGTTTTGTTTCATTCACACATGTTTAACACACAAACTCTGCATATTTAAGCTTCTCTCAAACACAAAACACTCCACACACCTTCACTAGAATCATTTGGGCAATTTTTGAACTTTGGAGATGGAAACAGACTGATAATGCTTTCTGATCAGATTATCGTCTTGACAAATCTTGATAAAACTTATATGAAACTGTATTAGTTCACACCTTGCATATTGCGTGATCTGAAAACTGCTGATCTAATGCTGAAGGTGAAGGGGCAGAAGACAGGATATGACACACACCGTACCAGCACAAGTGGAGAAGACGTATTAGAATTTGATTAGCAATTTATGTTTTAATGACAGGATTCTGTGCAAATTTGACTTTTTACACACATCCAGGAGAATTGACAAAAAGACTGAAATCTGAACTGACAAACTAATCTAAGAATCACATTTCAGAAACCTAAAGTACAGGGTTAGAAGCTTTTATAAGAAATAATTAATAAGAAATGCTGGTCCTTCAAAAACTGCAGCTTTTGCCTTTTGCTGATTGTGTCTATTCCTTCTGTGACTTCTGTGTGGGTTCTTGCAGCCCTACTTTGTGTCTGTATGTTGTGTCTTTCACAGAGCAGAGGTGCACTCGAACAATGCTTCTGAAAGAGAATTGCACAAGTTTTCTGAGGTCAGTAATTAAGGGAAGTCAGAAACCACAGTGTTCTGCAAAAAGTAACCACTTGTCATTCTAAAGTGTCATGTCATGCTAAAGTAAGCAGCATGTGAAAGGGCCTCCAAAAAGAGTATCAGGTAGGAAATTTTAAAGGTCTTATTATATATGTTATGTAGCACTTTATTATTAGTCTGTCTACATCTCCAAAGCTCAAAATGCTCTGTTTCTCACCTTCCATGGTGGTTGGTCTCTCTCACCCTCATCAGCTCGGGTCCTCTACCAGAGGCCTGGGAGCTTGAGAGTTCTGCGCAGTATCTTTGCTGTTCCCAGTACTGCGCTTTTCTGGACTGAGATGTCTGTTGTCCTTCCTGGGATCTGCCGCAACCACTCATCCAGTTTGGGGGTCACGGCCCCGAGTGCTCCGATCACCACACGCACCACTGATGCTTTCACCTTCCAGGCTCTCTCTAGCTCTTCTTTGAGCCCCTGGTATTTCTCAAGTTTCTCATGTTCCTTTTTCCTCACATTGCCATCGCTCGGTATTGCAATGTCCACCACCACGGCTTTGTTCTCTTGCTTATCCAGAACTATGTCTGGTTGGTTCGCCATTTCTATTCTGTCAGTCTGAATTTGGAAGTCCCACAAGATCTTGGCTCGGTCATTCTCCACAACCTCTGGAGGAGTTTCCCACCCTGATCCTGGTTTCCAGCCCGTACTCTCTCTCCCTCTTATATATGCGTGTGTATATATATATATATATGTATATAAATATAGATAGATAGATATCCTTTATAATACACATAAAAACACATAGTTTCTTAGTACTTTAATAGTAAATAGTTGGGGTGGGTCTTCACACCCGTACACAGCGCGGGGCCCTCCTGTTTGCACCCACAGTCCCCCTCAGTCCCCTGGCGAACACATGGGTCCTCTACTCTGCTCTGCCCCACTGCACTATCCACAGCCTTGTGGATTCTCAGCAGATATCCAGCCCATCCCAGCACCCTTCTGCCCCCATCCTCTTCATCCACATCAAACCCGCCGCCGCAGCAGACTCCTCCTTTATAAGGAACTGCAGGTTTTGCATCCACTCACTGTTTTCCCTGAGCTACTGTGTACAAACTATTGGACAAACTACCTGGACTTCTACAAGCTGCACCCCCACCATAACAAGAGCAATCCACATAGGGACTAATGAATTTACTCACGGTCAATCAGAGAGCTGAATTTCTTGGACCTTTTTAAACTTTTATCTTCCTGTGGAAAATCTGTTTTTACCTCTAGCCAACCCCCTATCGGTCTTGGGGCCAAATGTCTTAACAGGATTTCAACTCTCCACACTTGGCCCATTTTTGAACTGATCCCTGCCAACAGTAAAGACGGGACTATATTGTCATTTGTTTAAATTAAACCTTTCTGTCTTCATGGAGACCAAACCAGACCAAGTCACAAGTCAGATTTATGGAGAGGCGACCCTGTTCACAGTCAGAATGCCTGTTTTTCTAGGTATTTTTGAGCTATGAAATCACTTGTATTTGAATAACTTTAAGGTAAAACTGTTTAATGTCATACTGTGGAACATTCCAAGGAGAGCGATGACATATCCATAGAAACAAGGAGGTGATGGACCCCCAACTAAAATACGGAAAAGCATGCTTAAAAATGACCATAAGGCAAAAAAACAAAACAAAAATGCACCAACAGAAGTCTCTCAAATTATTCCATATTTCATTCTTGACTCACTCAGGTCAATGTTACAAACTCTTTTCATAATTTATTTATACCAACCATAACCTAAGTTATAACATAAGTTCTATCAATCATCATATAATTTTTGCAGTTTTTTTGCAACCTCTTGTATAAAACAGATATATATTTTTATTACTATGTTTCTATATTTCATTTTTATTTGTACATTTATATAATTAATGCCTTATTTGAAATCAATTTCCTGCCAATTCGGCTACTTATTTAGAATGTATTAAATCATTCATGTTTTTTCTTGTTATCATAATATGTGTGTGAGCTACTGTGTCCAAATAATTTCCCTTGTGGATCAATAAAGTTTGTCTAAGTCTGAGATGTGTCCCAGTTTTGAATTTCAAAACTCTACTGACCCTATTTGGTGTGAGGGGCACTATTTAAAACATAATTAAAGACCACTTCAGAAGATGACAAGATTTTATACAAGTGAGTAATAAAAAGGTTGAAACTAAATTAGAAATAGAGGATTTGGCGGTGTGAGCGTTACAGGCAGAGATGCAAATGTGTTCATCGATCTCTGGAGAACATGGAGTGAGTGGGCACTTTGTCTCAGACAGCATCTCTACAAGCCCAAAGTGAGAAAATGCAGAATTCTGTACAAGGAAGTGACACTTAACTATCTCAAACTATTATTGTATCTGCACTATGCATTTGTTTCTATATAGTTCAAAGTCTCACCCTAGCCCTTAAAGGGCCCATATTACACTATTTTCTGACACCTTTAACACACAAACCCTGCATATTTAGGCTGAGTTCTTATCTCAAATATAAAACACTCTGTTCCACCAACTTGTGATGCAGGAAGTGCTCTACTGTGTTTTTAAACTCCGTACACCTTCACTAGAATTATTCGGATGATTTGAGCGCTGGAATTGCCAATCTTTATAAAGGTGAAGCTGTTCGCTTGAAAACTACCACTTCATGACAAGGTGGAACAGAGTGTTTTGAGCTTTTGAGATGTAGACAGACTAATAAAGGGTTGATAAAGGGTTAATAAAGTTGTAATAAGTTGTAACTCCATTTAGTGTAATATAGGACCTTTAATGAGAGCACATTTTGGAAAGATCAGGCCTTTTTTTCCAATCTGCCACGTCTATTCTCACGATCCATTTTCTCAATTGCAGTCCCAGAAGTGAGCTCTGGGATTTGTTGCCGTCTGTGGTGAACAAAAAAAGGGTGGCCTTTTTGTCAGATTTTGAAGGAAGAAAATAGCGAGGTAAATACATATATTGCACGCAAAATGTTGCTTTGTGTGCTTTTTCAGTGGTAGAAGCCGCGTTGTCTCAAAGTGCTGATTCACTGTTAAAGGTCCTGTATGACACAAAATGTACTCTTCTGAGCTTTAAGTCAGTTTACAGTGTTACTCCTCAAAAACAGACCTGGAGTTGTGTTTTGTTTTATTCACACATGTTCGAGTAACTCTTTATTATTAGTCTGTCTACATCTCCAAAGCTCAAAACACTCTGTTCCACTTTCTGATGTCATCTAGTGGTAGTTTTCAAGTGAACAGCTCCTTTTACCTTTAGTTCAGTAGCGATTGGTAATTCCAGGGCTGAAATCATCTCATTGATTCTAGTGAAGGTGTATGGGGTTTAAAAACACAATGGAGCACTTCCTGCTTTACCAATGTTTCAGTTTCAAACACAACTCTTGGTACGTTTTTGATGAGAAAACAACAATTAAAACATAGAAAATGGTGTAATATACTGTAGGTCCTTTAAATTACAACAATTACAAGTGTTTTAATGGATACACACAGGGCAAACTATTATGTAGGTTATTTAAAGACAGCTCAAATGTGACGAAGTGTTTGCTATTCCAACAGTGAGTGCAGAGTGCTCTACCTGCAACTACTGTACTGTAGGGTGTAAAAAACATTGGGGTACTAAATTTGGTGATACAGTATCAATACTATGTAATGCAGAATCAAGTATTTTTTTGGTATCTTTTAGTAATTATGTTGCTTATTTAGTGTAAAGGAACCTTGACATATGCACTGTTTTGATGAGTGAAACAGGTGCATTTCATATTAACTCTGCACTAGTGGTTTAACAAAGAAATAATGTTACTAAAACGTCTATTTAGCATTTATTCATTACGAGTGTTCCTATTGCTCAAAAATACAGTAATTCTTTCTGTAAATAGTGTTGCCTCTCCACAGATCTGACCTGTAAAAATAGCCTATTTGTCTCCCTTTCGATAGATAGGTTTAATCTCTATAGTGGAACATTCTAGACAAAGCAATAACGTCTCCATGAAGACAAGCCGGTGATGGACGCTCTACCAGAAAAGTTGCGGAATGCACCTTTAAAAAACAATATATCGTGAGGTCCCATGTGATTCCCAGCCCTAGACTACAAGCAAATGGCTGGACTTACTTGACCAAAATATGAAGTGCAAATAAAAGCTTTGGAAATTGAGTTCAGATTATTATGGGTCGTGTTGTCTGCCTCAAAGTCCAACTTGCTGTGGAAGACCTCGAGCACCACTGCACTGATGAAGAGCTGACACCAGAGAAGAAACTATCTCCAGGGAAACAAAACAACTTTGCTGCTTTCAGCACATTTTTGACCAATGATCAGTTTACCCTGTAACAAAGTCACACACACACAACAGAAGTCATATCTCTGACTTTCACTAAAAAAATACAGCAGGGATGAAGCAATCTACATTTTTACTGGTCATGCACTGTCATATGGGAATTATTTTCATTAAAGAAGACCTGTTGCCTTTCTGCGTGGAGTTTGTTCTCCCCGTGTCTGGATGGGTTTCCTCCGGGCTCCAGTTTCCCCCATCAACCCAAAACATGCAGCACCTATGAACTGAAATTGAGGACTCAGCCCGAGAGGACGGCATGGGTCCACCCTTCTGTGGGCTCACTACTCACAGAGGGGTTCATGTGGGTCAGGTGCACAGAGGACTGGGCGGTGAACAGCTGCCCTCGTGATCCAGCTGGATAAAGCGGAAGAGGATGGATGGAAGATCTGTTGTGCCTAAGTCTCCTACACAGCTATAATATATGACACCCATGGATCACTATGTTATGATCTGCACATTTTAATCACAATATTCATCTAAAATGACATTTCTAACAAGCCCAGTGGCTCTGAAACTTTTCATACCAAGTACTGCCAAAGAAAATATAGTTTTTTTTCCCAGTAACACCAGATCAAATTCAAGTACATAACAGGTGCATTTCATAAGGATAAAAGTGGATTATGTCGTTTTCACTGGATACGTTCTTGTTTAGAACTACAAAAGGAGGACAAAAAAGTGGATACAATGAACTCACAAACTGAAGAGCTGTGTCCAGTGTACCACCTGAAGGAGCTCACATACCACCAGCAGTACATATACCCCAGTTTGAGAAACACTGCACTAGACTTACTTACCTCATCTACACATGCAATGTCAATGGAACAAAGCAATTAAAAAACAATATTCTACAACAATTAATACGCTGACATTAAATTCTCATTTATTTCTCATGTATCTGGGGGACGGAACTGAGGCTTGGCTGAATCATGAATTCATGAATTATTGATTTGTTCAGCAACATTTATTCCTACTGTGCCTCAAGTGGCTCCCATTTACACAGGACTGCAGTTAGTATCATTCTTTAGGCATATTCCTCCAGTTAATAAAATGACTGGTACCTCACTATGCACTGTAAAGGTAGTATCTAGAGAATGACAAAGTGTCAAGCCATGTCCCTGGTGATATAATAAGACAAAATGTGCCCTATGCAGTGATGCACAAGCTGAATTACAAGAGCCCAGTGCATCCTCACCATCACAATACACTTAGAGATATACAAAATGTATGTGTAAAGCTTTGTTTCAACACTTTAGTCCAAAGAGGATACTGCAAAAATGTATCTACACTGCTCTTTACTAGGGATGTAACGATAACAAGTCTCACAATAATATCGTGAGCCATCACAAAATATCGAATTACAAATTTCTCTGCTTAAATTCATTGTTATGGTGAAGCAACAGCTAAAAATCAGAGGCCATTATCCTTTGCTCTGCTTCAGTCCAATCTACATGATGAAATAACTTAAGTAGCAGATTCATGGTTTTGTGAGACTCCACAAAATATCATAATAAATATTGTACTGTGAGATGCACATTATGAAAATATTGCATCGAGAGATGCAATTTAGATTGTATATTCAGTATATTCAGGTTCAGCTGACCTCATTCTTTGACCACACACTGTTGCTGAACTTAGACCTGACCAACTGCAGGAACCTCAGACCTGTTTGCTTAGTTAAATACAGGTGGCGACTTGTTTTTCATCAGTATTTATAGTATGTACAATTTCTTTTCATTTTTATGTAATATAATAGAATAATAATAAGGTTTAAGCCGTAGAGGTTGAATTGAACTTCTATAGCTACTTATTGGTTGATATATATTTGTTACAGCTCAGGCCTTTAAAACATGCACCGTGTAACTACTTTTCGGATGGGGGGCCCGCCACCTGCTTATTCTATGGAGATGCCACTGCTCTGCCGGGAATGTTCCACAGTATGACATTAAACGGGTTATATTTGTTCAATTATAGGTGGTTTTATATCTTAAAAATCCCTAGAAAAACAGGCATTCTGACTATGAGCGGGGTCACCTCTCCACAGATCTGATCCGTACCTTGGTCTCTGTGGAGATAGAAAGGTTTTTTAATGCCATACTGTGAAACATTCCAGACAAAACAATAACATTTCCGTGAATAAAATTTGCACAATGCACCTTCTGATGCTGTCTGTTTAAAAACAGAATACTCGTGCTTTCAGTATTATAATTTATTGTGATATTTCTCAGTAGAATTATATCGTGCTTCAAAATGTGTTATCATGACAGGCCTAGATTTGTGTAGATACGGTTAGGGTTGCGATAAACAAGAATACTGAAACAGATTTAGGCCACTGATTAAACTCAAATAAAGCAGGATAATCCCAGTAAACCATATTAAATAGACAGTACCATTAAAATGCATGAGTTACAACAAATAAATAGCAAGTTTAAATACTGCAGATGTTCACAGATTAAATGTCGACCATTTAAACTGCACAAATCTGTCAGTCCACGCTAATATCGACGTCACAAAATCGATTTTTAATTTTAATTGTAGAATCAGTCTGAGTGAACAAGTTATGTTTTATTCATGACCATAACGTTAGTTTTGCTCAGTAGTTCACTAATGCTAGTCGTTGTTCTCCTTTAAGTTTTCGTCTTTCTTCCCTTGATAGTTGTAGATAAATTCTTCATGGACAGAATATGTTCTTTGTCAACCTTGTAGGGCTCTACAGTAAAAAAAAAATTCAGTTGCACACGTGCCCCTAAGTTAAAAATTTTAGGAGCACAGAAAAAAAATGGGGGCACAAGTAGGTTTTCGTTTTGAACATCTATTTCAGTGCAGAACTTACCTGAATGAATTTTATACAAAAAAAAAAGAATTATGACTGCACTTTTCCTGCATGGTCTCAATGTTTTTATAAATTAATCTCCATTTTATCTGATTAATATTAATATATTAATTTAGACTTAAAATAAGCCACATAAACTGTATGTAAGCACTGCGCCCCTCTCTGGACCCTCACCCACAGTTTGAGAACTTCCACGGCACTTTATACAAAACTGCTTCGAAGTGTAAAAAGTGTGTAGTGTAGGTTTAAACCTGTAATTTCAAATTCCTAGACTTACATTCTCTTTGGTTTCTCATTGGTTTTAAAGTGACATTTAGCCTCTGCACATTTACTAAACCAAACACACATTGTGACAAACAGATTTATTTGGCATTTTCTTAGGCAAACTTTAGCCCACATATCGCCTGCTTTGTGCTGTAGCTCTGCTCTGTGCGGACACTGACATAAAATTAGTTTTTGCTTTGTGTTTTGTCCTGCTCTTTTAATCAGCGTTCATTGAGGGGGAGCCTATGTGCGCTCTACGCAGGGAGGAGAGAGCGTGAAAAGGTGAGGAGAAGCACACTGACGTGAGGCGGACAGACAGGTAGAATGTTTAACCTGCTCTGTGATACACGCTGACGGTGCGCGCTGTGGCGGACAAGCTGCGCGCTGGCGGTGCCGCGGGCTCTAGCGTACAGGTCGCGCACACGTTACAAGTTTATTGCCGACAGTAGCGGCCATAATGAAATATGATCGCACTCAGTATTCAGACCTTGAGTCCGTGACAAGACCAAGACAAAGCTCTCGCTTTGGCGGAGAAGGAAGTCCAGTGGCACGGGGTGTCTACTGAGTGGTGGGACAGGTCTGGGTCCTGCTGTGGTGCGCGCTCCTCGTTTACGGTGGGCGTGTATGGCATCAGATTCCTGTCAAAAGTAACACGCGCATAGAAACTCTATGCGAGGTGCAGGAACTGTTCAGAAACTGCTCGCGGGCGCCGAAACTACTCGTGCTGCCGAAACTGTGCGCGCGACCAAAGAAACACGCTCGCGAGAGTAGAAGAAGCTCTTGCGCGAGCAGAGAAACTCCCCTCTTATGTGAGACAAAACCACTCTGCTCGCTCGGAGTTGACTTCTGCTCGCGCGGAGAATGTGGACTGATGGGGGAGGGAACCTGAGGATGACGGCTATTGTGATTGGTCTGTCCTGAGACACAGGACTTTGACAGACTGCCCAAAATTTCCAAACACTGCATGACATGTGTGTTGGCCGCCACTAGGGGGAAACGCTACTTGCTCTGACACTACATTACAGAATCTCTGTGAATACATGGGCAGAGCCAGAACCATAGATGAGACAGCTGAGTTTGACAGGTTTAATAATAATAATAATAATAATAATACATTTTATTTAATAAGCGCCCTTCAAGGTTCTCAACGACACTGTACAGTAAACATAAAGCACAAACATAAATTATAGAAATAGAATATAGGTTAAAACAAAATCAAAGGAAATAGTAATAATATTGGTAATAATAATAAAAGATGATGATAATAATATTAATATGAACAATAATTTGGCAATAGGATTATAACACAAAATAACAGGACCATTCATAGAATAGATTTAAAATAATAAATGAATAATGAATAAATAATACATTTTTAAAATAAATAAAATAAAATAAATAATAAATAAAATAATATAAAAAATGAGAGAGAAACAATGAATTTGGATTCAGGAATTGGGATAAGCCAGGGTAAAAAGGTGGGCTTTTAATTCTTTTTTGAATGTGGACAAATTTGAGCATTGACGAGTGAAATGGGGCATTCCATAGTTTAGGACCAGCAACAGTGAAAGCCCTAAACCCATGTGCAGAGTCTAGACTGAGGGATGGTCCACAGATGTGCATCAGTGGAGAAGACTACGGGCAGGCTGGTATGGAGTTAGGAGGTTAGATAGATAGGGAGGGGCCAGATGGTGGAGGGATTTAAAAACAAGGACGATAATTTAAAATTGGATACGAAAATGAACTGGGAGCCAGTTCAGTTTATGGAGTATACAGTCATGTGAAAAAGTTTGGGCCCTGATCATTTTCAAGATTTTCCTTTATAAATCATTGGTTGTTCGTATAAGCAATTTCAGTTAAATATATCATATTCTGGCCCCCATATTATGCAACACACATTGACCGGAAGCATGATTTTATTATAGGTCTATGACCGGAAGTTGCACAACTCAACATTGCAGCACTACTAGCCGTTGTGATATTTTATTGTTACCAACAAACTCTAACCAGGGAAATGTAAACCAGATTGATTGACAAACACTACAACATGCAAATTAAACTTAAATTTAATTAAATTATTAGTAACAATGACAATCTATGATTAAAATGAACAAAATAAAACTTCTTACATCAATCAATTATTTTTTTACAAGGCACTTCACTGTTTTGATTAATAAAATATAAAAGTACAAACACACTAACCATATGACACCATCTGTAGTGCAAAATATGTACATTATTCAATGCAGAAAAACAATGCTATGATTGAAGAGTTCTCTCTTTTCATTATGCATAAAGGGAATAAAACACACTATTGTGTTTTGGGCTTCTGTTGGCAATTAATTTATGTTTAAGAACTTTATATTCTAACCAGAAATTGTTACAATAATACACACACACACACACACACAAATTAAGAAAAGGTGGTTTGGTTGATTGATAGCACAAGTCTGTGAACTCAAGTCACTCTGCTTTGATGTATGTGTAACACACGGTTACAACTGTTATTACTGCTCTAGATTCAGTGAGAATATTAAGTACAAACTTAAAGCAGAACTAAGTAACTTCAGTGGTAGAGCTCCCCCTACAGGTCTCTTGTGAGAATGAACTGTCGTAAATACTCTCCTCACACCCTCCCCTCTCCTACCTCTCATCTGTGCTCAGTTTGTTTACATAAAGTTGTTGAACAGTATCCGCAACACAATGTCTTAGATGGGTCATGTTTTTTTTACTGTTTAATGGCGATATATTTACGAGTGCCCAGAGCACTGCGGCTTCCGGGACTCTGCGGCCAGTAGTGCAGGTGGCTCCCAGGACACGGCGGCCCTAGCGCCCGGAGCTCCCGGAGCTTACTCAAACTGCATAAGTTTAACAATGATATGAGCAGTGCTTATGAAACTTAGTGTCAATAACAATATCACTAGATGTGCGTCGCTCTTGGACTCTTCTCTTTCCTTGAGCTCTGCTATTCTTCAAACACCTTCCCCAGATCTACTCGTGTGTGAGCTCGGGCTCTGTCCGATTCACACTTTCTTTTTCTTGCGTCCTCGGCCATGGTTGACACCTCACACGTAAACACCAGATATTTATTCCTGCAATGAACTGTGGATAGCATCAGTACTGGGTGTGTTGCTAGCTCGGTTAGCTGTGTGTAGCTGAAGTGTCGTAGAGCAGTTTGGCTCTTGTGAGAACGAGAACAGACCCTGAGAGCTTGATCCGGGTCGGTAGGAGCCAAGTTGCATGTGTGGTTTTTCCACACATGCCTTTAAAATGTAACCTTTAAAATGTCTCTCAGTCAGTCAAGTTGTCCTTTTTGTTTTTTTGCTATGTAGATTAGTCATTGGCCATATGTTTCCTTTTTGTTTGTTCTTATCTGCATATCCAAATAAAAGATCTGTAGTGATGATCGTCCCAGCTCTCTGGATCCTGTGCCGGTCCCAGGTGGCAGCAGTCCATGGAAGGGCAGCGAGCAGTGGGGTGTGGTCCTCACTTTTACATTAAAATAGATGACATAGGCCTAATGCCATATTTGACAGTAAACCACAGTGATAACATTATAATATACTTCTGGTGGGTCACAAAGTTTAACTCAAATTTTACAACGATCTCCGATTGGTTTTTACATAGTTTTTAGCATAAGAGCTAACGTTAGTCGGCGGATTAGCTCAACTCAACCACACAATGCGACTCACCGGAGAAGATTTCTGCAGAAAACCTTTCTGCAGGGATGGGTTACAGCAGGTTACCAGTGAGAACTGAAGTTTTAACAAAGAAAAAAAACAAAGATTTGAAATATACTTCTTAATAATAACAACAAACCAAGACAACATGTGCTACCTGCTAGCTTTTGTCCAATCCTGTGCTCTTGACTTTCTTGCTCGAGCAACGTGTAACTGTATTGAGTCTAGTGCCATCTACTGGCGGTTGAGTGTAACTACACGTAAAATAATATGCAGGCATATACGAGCCTGTACTACGGCAGTAAAAATAAAATAAATGAAAACAATGAATGCACATATTCACCAAAAATAATGGGGGTTACATATGTAACTTGCATTTCTGTATAAATACTCAGAGCCCAGATGCTCTGGGGGGGATACGATGGTGAATGTGGTAGGGACATGCTGCTGGAGGAGAGGCTGTTCGTCTGTGGCCTGGGAAGGCCTAGACCAGGCATGTCCAAACTATGGCCCGGGGGACAAATGCGGCCCTCAGACCAATTGTTTTTGGCCCTCAGGCTTCCAGGTGAATTGGCCTATATTACCACAAGTAGTACTTTTTACTGCATATTTTTGAAATCTACCTTGATCAAGCAAATGTAGTGTGTCCTTTTGAGGGTCTAAGCCTGAACAAAGGTCTGGAGGATCGTTCAAACCTGTTATAAATGCACAGATTTGAATTACTCATCGTTTTGATCATCAGTCTATGACCCCCGATCGGCCCTCACGCTGGTCTGTGTTTTAATATGTGGCCCTAGATGAAAAAAGTTTGGGCACCCCTGGCCTAGACCCTGTCCATATCTGCTGTAACAAGAATAAATCTTTGTCTGCATTCCAAAAACTCATTGGGTTTTGCAAATGGATAATTTTTTTTCCCCTTCAAGATCTACAAACATTTTCCTACCCAGAGTCTATGAAGCAAGATTCCTGTCAAAAGTAACACGCGCATAGAAACTCTATGCGAGGTGCAGGAACTGTTCAGAAACTGCTCACGGGCGCCGAAACTACTCGTGCCTGCCGAAACTGTGCGCGATCAAAGAAACAGAACTGCGCGCGTGAGCAAAGAAACACGCTCGCGAGAGTAGAACAAGCCCTTTATTAGCAGAGAAACTCCCCTCTTATGTGAGACAAAACCACTCTGCTCGCTCGGAGTTGACTTCTGCTCGCGCGGAGAATGTGGACTAATGGGGGAGGGAAACTGAGGATGACGGCTATTGTGATTGGTCTGTCCTGAGACACAGGGCTTTGACAGACCGCCCAAAATTTCCAAACACTGCATGACATGTGCGTTGGCCGCCACTAGGGGGAAACGCTACTTGCTCTGACGCTACATTACAGAATCTCTGTGAATACATGGGTAGAGCCAGAACCAGAGATGAGACAGTTGAGTTTGACAGGTTTAAACAAAAGTTTAAAAAGTTTAAAAAGACAAAAGTTTAAAAAGACAGGTTTAAACAAAAGTAGACATGTGCATAAATTAGGACACCCTTGTTGTTTTATTGATGTTAATACCTTTAGCACTAATTATTGGAACACTTTTGTTTAAGTAATTATTGCACACTTTCTGTAAATCCTATAAAGTTCTTCTCACTTCTCTAATATTACTGTGTTTGTCTGCTATATGATATATTTAACTGAAATTGCTTATCCGAACAACCAATGATTTATAAAGGAAAATCTTGAAAATGATCAGGGCCCAAACTTTTTCACATGACTGTATACTCCATAAACTGAACTGGCTCCCAGTTCATTTTCGTATCCAATTTTAAATTATTGTCCTTGTTTTTAAATCCCTCCACAATCTGGCCCCTCCCTATCTATCTAACCTCCTAACTCCATACCAGCCTGCCCGTAGTCTTCTCCACTGATGCACATCTGTGGACCATCCCTCAGTCTAGACTCTGCACTTGGGTTTAGGGCTTTCACTGTTGCTGGTCCTAAACTATGGAATGCCCCATTTCACTCGTCAGTGCTCAAATTTGTCCACATTCAAAAAAGAATTAAAAGCCCACCTTTTTACCCTAGCTTATCCCAATTCCTGAATCCAAATTCATTGTTTCTTTCTCATTTTTGATATTATTTTATTTATTATTTATTTTATTTTATTTATTTATTTTAAAAATGTATTATTTATTCATTATTCATTTATTATTTTAAATCTATTCTATGAATGGTCCTGTTATTTTGTGTTATAATCTTATTGCCAAATTATTGTTCATATTAATATTATTATCATCATCTTTTATTATTATTACCAACATTATTACTATTTCCTTTGATTTTGTTTTAACCTATATTCTATTTCTATAATTTATGTTTGTACTTTATGTTTACTGTACAGTGTCCTTGAGTACCTTGAAAGGCACTTATTAAATAAAATGTATTATTATTATTATTATTATTATTATTAAACCTGTCAAACTCAACTGTCTCATCTATAGTTCTGGCTCTACCCATGTATTCACAGGGATTCTGTAATGTAGCGTCAGAGCAAGTAGCGTTTCCCCCTAGTGGCGGCCAATGCACATGTCATGCAGTGTTTGGAAATTTTGGGCGGTCTGTCAAAGTCCTGTGTCTCAGGACAGACCAATCACAATAGCCGTCATCCTCAGGTTCCCTCCCCCATTAGTCCACATTCTCCGCGCGAGCAGAAGTCAACTCCGAGCGAGCAGAGTGGTTTTGTCTCACGTAAGAGGGGAGTTTCTCTGCTCGCGCAAGGGCTTGTTCTACTCTCGCGAGCGTGTTTCTTTGCTCACGCGCGCAGTTCTCCGTCTCGCGCGAGCGTGTTTCTTTGCTCGCGCGCACAGTTTCGGCAGGCACGAGTAGTTTCGGCGCCCGTGAGCAGTTTCTGAACAGTTCCTGCACCTCGCATAGAGTTTCTATGCGCGTGTTACTTTTGAAAGGAATCTTGCCTCATAAGAGTCAGCCATTGCCTTGCTGGTGGTGGAAGCGTGGCCTCTCTGGACTGCACTCAGACTGCCCCTGAGTTACAGACTGCACCTGAGGTACAAACTGCCCCTGAGTTACAGACTGCCCCTGAGGTACAAACTGCCCCTGAGGTACAGACTGCGCCTGAAGTACAGACTGCCCCTGAGTTACAGACTGCCCCTGAGGTACAAACTGCCCCTGATGTACAGACTGCCCCTGAAGTACAAACTGCCTCTGAGGTACAGACTGCCCCTGAAGTACAGACTGCCCCTGAGGTACAAACTGCCCCTGATGTACAGACTGCCCCTGAAGTACAAACTGCCCCTGAGGTACAGACTGCCCCTGAGGTACAGACTGCCCCTGAAGTACAAACTGCCCCTGAGGTACAGACTGCCCCTGAGGTACTGACGGCCCCTGAAGTACAAACTGCCCCTGAGGTACAGACTGCCCCTGAAGTACAGACTGCCCCTGAGGTACTGACGGCCCCTGAAGTACAAACTGGCCCTGATGTAGAGACTGCCCCTGAGGTACTGACTGCCCCCTACCCCTCTGTCCTCTGTCCTCACCCCTGTCCTCATCCCTCTGTCCTCATCCCTCTGTCCTCATCCTTTTGTCCTCCCCTCTGTCCTCATCCCTCTGTCCCCCCCTCTATCCTCATCCCTCTGTCCTTATCCTTCTGTCCTCCCCTCTGTCCTCATCCCTCTGTCCTCATCCCTCTGTCCTCTGGTTGGAGGTATATGGCTCTCAGGTGCAGGAGGATATTTTATAGAAGACCTCCAGTCGTCTCAGCTGTCACATTCGTTCCCGCCGCTAAGTGAACTGTAAAAGGAAACAAGCTCTGTGTTTGAAAAACAATCTCCTCTCGGGGACAATAAAGTCTAAATGTAACAGCAGATTAAGAGTAATTTTTTTTTTTTTATAATATTGTTATGAGGTGCGAATGAGATTTTTATATTTCTTTCTTTCTGACGAATGACCAAAAGGGAAAAGTTATTTTATTTTGAGTTTTATATTTTTCTGTTTTGATTCAATTAATGATAATTGTGAGATCTTATGATTTAATTCATTATTCATTTTATTATTCATGATTCTATTCATTTTTATTATTCATTTTTATTCATCTTATGATTCTATACTAGAAATGTTAAACAGAGAATATTAGATGTTTCAAAGGTAACAATATGTTTTTGAAAAGCTAAAAAGTTGTGAATAGATGCTGAAGCTGAACTTTTGAACCCTGTTGCAACTTTGCATGCATAAGCTAAAGACAAGCAGAGGAGTTAACCACAAAGTAATCTTACTTGAGTGAAAACCAACATGAAGACCAGACTGAACCAGTTGATGAAAACCACCTGAAACCTGTGACATGTGACTAATGATGTAATGCCATGAAAGATGTTTAATTTGTGATTGGTTGAGTCTAAAAGACAAATAAGGCATTGATTTGTATTTGTAAAATTTAATTGGTTGAGCCTAAGGACCGGTGGGTGTTTGGCGGGGCTCAATAAAAGCTGGAGTCTGAGAATAGTCTTCGGCCTTTTGCCATTTGTACCTCTGATGTACAGGTGATTGTGCCCGGTAAGGTAATTGCCCTTGGTTTTGGGGTGAGGTGAGCTCTATTGGGTGAAGTGTGTTTTCACGAAAAGTTGCATTTCTGGACAACCTAAATTAGTCTGAATAACCTAACGGTTAGGTGCAACCGAGTAGTGGACAGAGGACCTTGAGGTTTTGCTGTGGGCTTCGTAAAAAGCTCTAAATCTCTTAACTAAACTTGGTCATTTACTCTCACTTCATCCTTTAGAACACCTTAAGAAATCGGTAAGACCTCTCAGACGACCAGATGTTTATCTTGTGTAAGGGAAATAAATATTTCTTGAAATGAGTATTGTTCCCTGAAATTGATTTCATCTGTGTTCATTGTCTGGTGGGACTTCAAGTCCAGAGTTGCCACACACATCACATCCTCGTGGTCGTCACATCTGAGACAGTGTGAGTATGAATTTACATGAAAGAGTAGCAATATTAATGCTGATTAACTGTGTAGTCTAAGCTTTGAATCATTGTTGATGTTATTCTGATTATGGTTTAAGTATTGAATTGTTTGTTGGTATTAATTTAAGGTATGATTCAGAATTGAGAAAGATTAAATATAAGGTCAGTTATTCTGATTATGGGTTAAGTATTGAATTGTTTATTGGTATTAAGCCAGGTATGATTCAGAACTGAGAAAGATTGAAATAATTGCAACTGTAACTTTGAGATATTCCAAAGGGCAGGGGTTGGTGGTAATCTCAGCAAGACTCATTCTGTTAAAGTGGTTGTCAGTGTTAATTAGGGTTAATTAAGTGGCAATATCAATATCAGTTTAATATGATATAAAATAAAAAAGGTTAGAGTAATTAGTGGTGAAATCAAAGTTATTTAAAAATAATTTAATCAGTGATAATAAAAGGTACAGGATATAAAAAAGGGGATATGATCCAAAAGTAACAGAGATCAGAGTTATCAGTGAGAATATTAGCATGGTTTATGTTGTCGAATGACCTATGTGAGTAGATTGTGAGCGTAGGGTGGACAGGGCGTAGTACTTGGCATGATAAAAGAGGTCATAGGGCAAATTAAATTATCATACAGGTATTTCGAGAATCTAAAAACTCCATCCCTGGTAATCCTATAATAAGGCTAATTAGTTAACAATAAAACATTAGCAATAGGATTATTCTCAGAAGGATAAACTGAGCTCCCACCCCGGGAGCATTTAAAAAGGCTCCCGTGCTTATAAGCAGCGCAAGCTCCGACAAATATATATTTATTTTTTATAATATATTGATAATAATATATTTCACCAAATCAGTGATTTTGTCTGTTTGCTATGTGCTGTGAGTCTGTTTTGCTGTTGCCTGGCAACAAGCCCTCATCTGTGCTGCAAAAAAGTAATTTTTGCTCATGATTTCTTTGTCAATTTCTGTTTTTTATTGTGTTCTAGTGTGTTTTCTTTATATATTAATATTTAATTATGTTAATTGTAATCCAAATGTAATTTGAATCAATCATTAAAGATAATGTTAACTGTAATCAGTCTTTGAATGTTATTTTACTGTTTACTCTTCGTGCTCTGCTTTCACTAATTTACTTATCTCCTTTTCTTTGTATTGGACCCTCAGCTCACAGCATTTATGCCTCATTTACTAAATGCCTTTTCTGATCGCTGATACAGGTACGATCATTTATTGAAATGTAAATGTCCTAATCTGTCCAGTACTTGTATCAGTTACAAATACAGAATGTGTGTTTGTTTACCCCTTAAAGAGCCTAAATCTAGAACTGCTGTTAGAAGTTGTCAAGTGTTGATACAACATCATTTTGTCTAATAAATGCACTTATTTTACTTCAATGACAGTTTCACACAAATAATTTAATAGCTGTGATGCAGGAATGAGTTTGGTCACAACATGATTTATAACTGCTCACTGACATAGATGAGAAAATGTTCAAAATGAGTAGACTTCACTTTTTTCATGTTTTTCTGAGGCATTGTGGATCTGTTACTTAGCAGAGAAGTAGAGAAACCAAAAACTGTAAGTGTCACTACAGAATTTTTTTAAGAAATATTATAAAATTAAGTAGAAGACCTACTGTTGTACTGTACTGCTCCATCTGACCTTCTCCTTTTCATCCTCTGCTCTATCCAACCCTCTCCTCTTCATCCTCTGCTCCAACTGTCCCTCTCCTCTTCATCCTCTGCTCCAACTGTCCCTCTCCTCTTCATCCTCTGCTCCAACTGACCCTCTCCTCTTCATCCTCTGCTCCAACTGACCCTCTCCTCTTCATCCTCTGCTCCAACTGTCCCTCTCCTCTTCATCCTCTGCTCCAACTGACCCTCTCCTCTTCATCCTCTGCTCCAACTGACCCTCTCCTCTTCATCCTCTGCTCCAACAGACCCTCTCCTCTTCATCCTCTGCTCCAACTGACCCTCTCCTCTTCATCCTCTGCTCCAACTGTCCCTCTCCTCTTTATCCTCTGCTCCAACTGACCCTCTCCTCTTCATCCTCTGCTCCAACTGACCCTCTCCTCTTCATCCTCTGCTCCAACTGACCCTCTCCTCTTCATCCTTTGCTCTATCAGCCCTTCTCCTCTTCATCCTCTGCTCCAACTGACCCTCTCCTCTTCATCCTCTGCTCCAACTGACCCTCTCCTCTTCATCCTCTGCTCCAACAGACCCTCTCCTCTTCATCCTTTGCTCTATCAGCCCTTCTCCTCTTCATCCTCTGCTCCAACTGACCCTCTCCTCATCATCCTCTGCTCCAACTGACCTTCTCCTCTTCATCCTCTGCTCCATCTGACCTTCTCCTCTTCATCCTCTGCTCCATCTGACCCTCTCCTCTTCATCCTCTGCTCCAACTGACCCTCTCCTCTTCATCCTTTGCTCTATCAGACCTTCTCCTCTTCATCCTCTGCTCCAACTGACCCTCTCCTCTTCATCCTTTGCTCTATCAGACCCTCTCCTCTTCATCCTCTGCTCCAACTGACCGTCTCCTCTTCATCCTCTGCACCAACTGACCCTCTCCTCTTCATCCTCTGCTCCATTTCCAGGGCTGGACTCAGAATGAAGTCTTCCAAGAAGGAGACTGTGCTTCAATTGAATCCCGGTTTTCACCTTTTGTTGGATTTTAGTTTTGGTCTGTCTATTATCCCTGACACCTCAAGAACCGACTCAGGACCTGACAGTCCGGAATCTAGACCCAGATCTGGACCAGGACCAGGTAAGTCCTGGCAGGATATAGACAAATGAATGGATGATTTATTTTATTCATTTTGTTTGCCAGTAATAAAACAAAGATTTATCTATGTGAAAAAACAATTTATTTAAAAAATATATAATATTAAGCTTTTACTGTGCTAGAGAAGGAAATTATTTTCTTTAGTCCATTATGATTTCACATCAGCCTTTGGCAAATTCACAAAGATAATAAACCTAAAGTGATTGAACAATGTTTGAACAGATTTTTTTGTGTGTCAAATCTGTATTATAAATATGTTAATAAATATTTTAGCAAAATTAGAAGTCTAACCTGTCATATGCACTGATATGTAACGTTGTAGTGGCATCATTCTGGGGTGTTCCACATTAATTGCTATGGTAGAATGTTTAGCAGTTACATGGTGACATAACGCGCACATTAGCAAATACTCAAAAAATTTTAAGAAAGAAAAGTGAGAATTACTAACTCAAAAACAGTTGCCTTATGCTGGTTAGCATGTGATGAACCCAAACCTGTTCACAGTATGTGTGAGGGACAAATCAGATCCAGAGATCCAGAGTCTGCTTAGATTAAAACAGAGCTTCAGACAGAACAGAGCCTTCAGTTAGCTTCACACCGCCAGCTGCAAATTATCAATAGTTTGTAACCCCATCATGAAAAGTGTCAAAAAACTGTTTTAATAAATAAAAGATTTCTAATATAGGAATATGCTTTAAGGACCCAGAAGAGACACCAGTGAGAGTCCAGGATCAGAACCAGAGCAACATCAAACCTACTGACGCACCTCCCGCCAAACAAGACACCACACCGTAATAGGTCGAAAGCAGGTCTATTCCAGGTCTAATTCAGGCCTAATCCAGGTCTAAAGCAGGTCTAATCCAGGACTAAAGCAGGACTAAAGCAGGTCTAATCCAGGACTAAAGCAGGACTAAAGCAGGTCTAAAGCAGGACTAAAGCAGGATTAAAACAGCAGGACTAAAGCAGGATTAAAGGAGGTCTAAAGCCTCCTTTAGACCTGCTTTAAACCTCCTGCTTTAGTCCTGCTTTAGTCCTGCTTTAGATCTGCTTTAGAGCTGCTTTAGATCTGCTTTAGTCCTGTTTTAGTCATGTTTTAATCCTGCTTTAGGTCTGCTTTAGTCCTGCTTTAGTCCTGTTTTAGACCTGATTTAGTCCTCCTTTGAGACAAACATTTCAAACCAATGTAGACTCTAATTTTCCACACAAACTATTCATACTTTATGTGGTCTAATTCTGATGAAGCTCAATATTATTTTCCTAATAATCCCAGTTTTTCTGTTTGTGTCATTGGTCCACAGTCAGGGCGAGTACCCGGTGGATGTGTTCTCGCTGGAGCAGAGGCGTCAGGGCAGGATTATACTTCACTTTTTTGGGATGATGTACATGTTTCTTGCCTTGCTGATCGTTTGTGATGGGTTCTTTGTTCCGACGTTGGAAGTTATCACAGAAAAACTGCGGATAACCGAGGACGTTGCCGGGGCGACCTTCATGGAGGTCGGCGGATCTGCTCCTGAACTTTTCACATCGCTGATCGGAGTATTCATTGTTCACACCAATGTCGGGATCGGGACCATTGTGGGTTCGGCCGTCTTTAACATCCTGTTTGTCGTGGGCATGTGCGCCATCTTCTCCCGTGAAGTGCTGAACTTGACCTGGTGGCCGCTGTTTCGAGACATGTCCTTTTATGTGCTGGACTTGATTATGCTGAGCGTCTTTTTCCTGGACAGCTTCATCAAGTGGTGGGAGAGTGTAGTGTTGTTGTTGGGATATGCAGTTTATCTGACATTTATTAAGTTTAACATTCAAGATGAGAGTGTGGTGAAGATGTGCTGCAAGAGACGCAAGAACAGAGCAGATGTGAGGAGCACCAAGGAGCAGCACCTTGGGACCAGACCAGGGCCAGACCCTCAGATGGACCCAACCAATACTGAGGTGAGCCTGTGGGGGTTTTGTTCTTATAGATCTTTGGTAAACCTAAATCATAATCACCTTCCAAATAAGGTGACGTTTTTAGTTTCTCTTAGTCTTTAGAGTCTTCTGTATCCTGCACGAGTGTAGATTCCAGGTAATGCAGATGACATCAGAAAAGCTGCTGTGAAGTTGCTGATTGGGAAAAGCCTTAAAGTCTTAAAGCCCAAAAACAAACCATTAATGCTAGAATCCAGTTGTGACATTATAAATGGTTAACCCCTTAATGCCGACTGTCACAAATATGCAACAAAGCATTTGAATCAAGATATAAGACAAGACAGCGGCTGCATTCCCCCAGTGCTGTTTAGAGCAGATGCTGTACCTTCCAAGGAACCTTTGGCAAGTACTTGTTTTTAGTTGTCGCAAATTTGCAAAATACACAAATTTCTATAACATTTTTTGCTATAGGCAAATTAATAATCTCTCTAATCTCTTAATTTACCATCCACTTCAAGGCAAAAACACATACAAAACTTTTTTAGATACATCTATATAAATTCAGGCGTTAAGGGGTTAATGAGAATCTATGTCTCCCACGTCAAATGACATCAGTGGGCCCCGGACGTTCTAGAATTTGTAATAAATGTACAAATGATAAGGGTAGTTTGTTCCATTGTTTATGGGGCTGCTGAAAAGTCCAGAACTATTGGAAATCTGTGATTCAGATCATATCCACTATGGTTGGTGTAGAGGTTCCTCATCGGGCAGCACTCTGTATTTTGGGTTTGTATCCCAAAGACTTGGTTGTCAATAAAAAACAAGCTACACTGGTGGATTTTGGGTCTTGCAGGCCAAGAGAACTATCGCCTTTTGGAAAAACTGAGATGTATCTTCTATAAAAATGTGGACTATGGAAATGACATCTTGCATTACAGTGGAAAGACTTACATTTATTTTGAGAAGAGAGTTTGAGGACATCTGGAGACCTTTAGTAGAGTTTTTGAAAAATAAGTTAATTTTCATTGTTACTTCTACAATATTGATTTTTATATGAACATTTTCAAGTTTGTACTCCATTATTATCAGTGATAATTGTCTGTGTGTGATTAATGTTTTTGTTTACGTTTGTTTTTGTTTCTATGTGTTTCTGTTAATACCTTAATATGAAAAATCTTAATAAATACATTGTTAAAAAAAAAAATAGTATAGCGAGACCTACACTCACTGACTATAACCAAAGCCCTGTTGTGTTATAGACCTCAGAGAATGGGGATGATGGAGATGCAGAGGAGGAGAGCGCCCCCTTGAGTCTGAAATGGCCCAAGACCCGGCCCAAACAGGTCAGGTACCTGCTCCAGCTGCCCATTGTGCTCCTTCTGTGTGTCACACTGCCCGATGTCAGGAGAGCGGTAAGAGAACTCATTTGAACAGAATTAATTTAACATATTTCACATTTAAGATATGAAAATGTCTATAATAATGTATCTAGTTTTCTATAGTTTGATCGAGAAAAGACTTCCGGGTTGAACATGGGCATTAGATGTGCTATAGATTTTGTTGGTACAATCATATTTCTGCTGTTCTTAAGGCTTTGCGGAAGTTCTTTGTTGTGACGTTCATCGGCTCCATTTTGTGGATTGCGGTCTTCTCGTACTTCATGGTGTGGTGGGCCCATCAGGTGAGTCTTACACCAACATCACACACAGATAGACGTGAACAACGACACAATCCACATTTCCACATTTTTTTTAGCTCCAAGTGAACGTATGGATGTCCACGAGATCTTGATTTACTTTATTGAATGGTTTGTGGTCGTTGTAGCAGTGCCTCTCCAGAAATTCATCTCACGAACACTTTTTAGTCTAATCTAAAGCACATGGGAAAATGCACGTGTCTTTTTGTGGCAATAGCGTCTCATGAGATCTTGTCCTATCCCTATTATTTAAATCTATTGATAAAATGCAAAGACATCCAGTTAGAGCCGTTTGAGGTGATTGTGATGTGAACTCAGCACAAGAAGTCCAAACGGCACATTCCCGTGTCCCTGCAGGTAGGGGAGACTGTGGGCATTTCGGATGAGATCATGGGCCTCACCATTCTGGCAGCGGGCACCTCCATCCCGGACCTCATCACCAGCGTTATCGTGGCCCGGAAAGGCCTGGGCAATATGGCCGTGTCCAGCTCTGTGGGCAGCAACATCTTCGACATCACCGTAGGGTGTGTGTTCTGCAGAATTATACATACACATGGTACAGCTCTGCAAACAAACACAAACTGAACTCTACAGACCGTTCCAGGGTTTTGAGATGGCAGGTGATTGGTCTGCACTATGTGCTACAAATGTGCTCATGTCTTTATTTAGCTGTCCTACTACACTAACAGCATTTACACTTTCTTCTTCTTTTAGTCACGACACATCTCAAGATAAAAAGAGATTGCACTTGTTTAAATCTAACAAGTTTATAAGCATAGATCTACTAGTATAATTATAACCAATGAGATAAACAAGGAACTAGAGAGACTGTCACCATAGTAACCTGTTGTTGAGAATATCCAGTTGCTGTGCACATGTCATGAGAGTAAAATTCTACTAAAAAACAGGGAGTTGGACCTTTTCATAATAAATTTCCCTTTAATACTTTGATAACTGAGCTTTGATGTATTCGTACTTGCCCCTGTTCTACCAAACAATATGACCAAATCTTCCCAAAATATTTGTCATTTTAAAATTCTTCTTGAAGAAGTAAACAGAATGATTATCAGTGGTTGTGTCCATGTGCTGCACTGTGTTTCATTGTGCAGAAAATCTCGTCCAGTGCAGTGAAATCTGCTGTGAACTTTAGCCACTAAAACTGTTTCAGACAAACTGACTGACCAAGTATAGACACATATTTATACATCTCTCCCTCTTTCTCTCTCTATTACTCTCTCTCTCTCTTTCTCTCTCCCTCACTCTTTCACTCTCTCTTTCTCTCTCAATATCTCTCTCTCACTCCTTCACTCTCTCTCACTCTCATTCTCTCTCACTCTTTATCTCTGTCACTCTTTCTCTCTTTTACTCTCTCTCCCGCTTTCTCTGTCACTCTCTCGCTCACACACTCTTTCTCCCTCTCTCTCTTTCTCTCTCTCTCTTACTCTTTCTCTCTTTCTAACTTCTCTCTCTCTAACCCTTTCTCTCTCTCACTCACTCTTTCTCTCTATCACACTTTCTCTCTCTCTCCCTCATTCTTTCACTCTCTCTTTCTCTCTCAATATCTCTCTCTCACTCCTTCACTCTCATTCTCTCTCACTCTTTATCTCTGTCACTCTTTCTCTCTTTTACTCTCTCTCCCGCTTTCTCTCTTACTCTCTTGCTCACACTCTTTCTCCCTCTCTCACTCTTTCTCTCTTACGCTTTCTCTCTTTCTAACTTCTCTCTAACCCTTTCTCTCTCATTCTTTCTCACTCTTTCTCTCTCTTTCTCTCACTCTTTCTCTTACTCTTTCTCTCTCTCACTCACTCTCTCCCCCTCTCTCTTTCTTTCTCTCTTTCTCTCTCTCTCACTCTTTCTCTCTCTCTCTCGCCCCACCCTCCCTTTCTCTCCCCCCTTCCCCTCTCTCCCTCTCTTTCTCTCCCTGCAGTCTCCCTCTCCCCTGGCTCCTCTTCTCTCTGTCTCGTGGAGGAGAGGCGGTGGAGGTCAGCTCTAGCTCTCTGTTCTGTGCCATTCTTCTGCTCATCGTCATGCTGCTCTTGGTCATTGTGGCCATGGCCGTGTGTCACTGGAGGATGAACTGCACACTGTGCCTTGTCATGTTCCTCCTCTACCTCCTCTTTCTCCTGCTCAGTGTTCTTCTGGAGAACGGCCTGGTACCGTGTCCGTTTAACATCACCTGATCTGCAGGGGAGCGTCACAAGAGCTTCAGAGTCAATTTGAATTCTATAAAATGTACAAACGCTCCATTTTAGAAGTCTTTTTTTCTCACAAACTGCTACTTAGCTGATAAAAATGAAGGAGGTTGTGGGTTATACTCCTGATCTGTTTATAATCGTAATCTATAAATATAGCCGCAAGCGGCGATGATCGCCCTTGCATGGGCCTACACTGCACCCTGCAAACACCGTGCCCCGCAAACACCGCGCCCTACAAACGACGTGCCCTACAAAACGACATGCTCTGCAAATGATGTGGCCTACAAACGACGTGCCCTGCAAACAACGTGCCCTGCAAACGACGTGCCCTGCAAACGACGTGCCCTGCAAACAACGTGCCCTGCAAACGACGTGCCCTGCAAACGACGTGCCCTGCAAACAACGTGCCTTGCAAATGACGTGCCCTGCAAACGCTGCTCCCAGCAAACGCTGTGCACAGCAAACGCCGTGCCCCACACTAACCCTAATAACTCTAAGCCCCAACCACACTTTTCATGTGCTTTACAGTGTGTTATATTCAGGCCGAGATCATGTATTAGTGATTCAAATTTCCCAGGCCAACACATCTTCCATCAGAAGAATTACATAGTGCACCTTTAAATTATTTTTGAGGAGTATTTGCACCCCCTCCTGGCCAACAGTGAAAAATTCACCATGTCCATAATATATTTTTTTTGCTCGTAGTTGTGGGTTTGGGGTTTTTGTAGGCACTTAAACAAGAACTCAGAAGGCATAATGCAGTCCACAGGAAGATCTTGATTTTTGGTTTGAGTAGATACAGGCTGGTCCTAACTCCCCGTTTCTGAATTGGCACACTGCGGGAGTCCTCTTATAGCCGGACTTTCAGACATTACATCACTTATTGACATGTTATAGATCCCATAAGTTTGAGCCCACAAATAACACACACCCCATTTAAAGTAGCATACAGGTCTCTGCACAGACAGCACACTTAAATGTCAAAGTTGACATATTCTAGCTCAGAATAGAACAGAGTGCTCCTTGAATCACATAAGAGAATAATTCACAGTAGTCATGCATAGAATTTAATTCCCAAATTTGGTACAAATCCGATAATGTTGACGTTTCATGTCTAGGGGGCGCTATAGTGTAATTTTTCCTATGCTTTATAGTGTATTATATTCAGGCCGAGATCAGCATCAGTGATTCAAATTTCAGCCTAAGCCTGTGCCAGCGGGAGCAAATCTTGACATTGAACTTTGGAGCTTCGCGTAAACCATGACAGTTTTCAAAAAAATGGAGGTAACGTTTGAAGCCGCACTTCTCTAGATGATGTACGGTGATTTTCAGCCCTGTGGGTGAAGCGCCTTCAGAGGAGTGAGCCAAAATGTGTACTCTGCATTTTGAAGATTTCAATCCAAGATGGCTGCCTTCTGCTTTGGCAGGGGGCGTGGCCATAATAATATTTTTTGTTTGTCTTCACGTGACGAATGTGTGTACCAAATTTTGTGGCTCTATGACAAAGTTGAGCTGGGATGGCTCCCATAGGAGTGGGCGGAGCCTAATATTCGAGGTGGCGTATTATCTCCATTTTTTGATCCCCACATATGAAACCTATATTTTCTCGAATGTCTCATCATTTCTGAACATTTGGCAACGTTTGGTGAGTTTTTGACCGTGTTTGGATGTCATGTTTTATTTCAATCTGTAGGGGGCGCTAAAGCACCAAATTACATTTTTTCACATTCACTAGCTTTAGGGCAGAGAGTTTAAGAACTGTGTCACATTTCATTGAAATCAGAGTTTGTTTGAGCAAATAGGAGCAATTTGTAAATATCCAAAAATGTTATTCATTTTTTGTCGTTTCAGTGCTCAGAGACCGTCAGACGGATTTGGGATATGTGGATAGTTTTTGACGTTCTGCCCCTGGAGATAATGTGGACCAAATTTGAGGCCGTTCGGGTGAGCGCCCGTGGAGGAGTGCGTTTCAGCTTTGCAAAGTTTAATCCAAGATGGTCGCCCCCCGGTGTGTCAGGGGGCATGGCCATAATAATATTTTTTACTCGTCTTGTCATGATCAACTTCTGTGTTAAATTTAACAATTCTACATGCAAATTTTTTTGGGTGTCATTCCTATTACCCATTGTATTTTTATGACGTTAGGGGGCGCTGACCAGCCATTTTATTTTTTATAGTTGTTTTTTTATAGTTGTGTCCCCTCACACTTTACCCTCTCAAAGTTGTGATACGTGCATTTTCACCAGTGCACACACACTGCTCTGTAGTTTCTTTGTTCTCAATGTGATATGTGTAAGACTCTGCAAAAAGTCACTAGTGTGATGTAGTGTGGAGTTAAAATAAGATTAAAGACCTCAAACATGTACACATCACTCCAAATCCAACTGCGAGAGGGTCAGTGAGAAGGGGAATCTACTAGAACATGGTTAAAAGTCCATGTCTGATTTAAAATGTAAGAAATACAAGTGTGATAGAAGAAGGAAGAGTCACCCAGACTTTTACTCAAGAAAGGGAAGTGGTACTTGTGAAAAAAAAAGTATGAATAAGTATGCTTGATCCTGTGCACAGATCTGAGACCTCCAAAACACACAAAAGTGCACAGTGGACATCTAACCCTGCAGTGTAGATCTGTGCAAACGTGTTCTGAAATAGGATTCTTGAATTTGTTTGTCAGTTCAGATTTCAGCCTTTTTATCAATTCTTCTGAATGTGTTTAAATGTGAACTTAGAACAGAAATCTACTGTTAAAACATAAGTCGCACATTTAAAAATGCAATTCAATATTTTTCCTGAATGGTTCTGCCCTGGTGCAGACTGAGGTTCAATCACAGAAAAATCAAACTCTAGAAGCTGAAATGAAAATAAAAGCATTTGGACATGTGCCCCTGAGAGCCATGCATGTGCAGCCTGGCACATGTGCCCTCTGTCCTTATGAATGAATGATTGAATTAATCATTGCATTTCTTCAGTACCTTTCAAGACACCCAAAGTGTTTCACAGTTCATTCTTCATTCACTCCACACTCAGGAGTGTAAACTACTGTTGTAGCCACAGCTGCCCTGGGGCAGACTGATGGAGGAGAGGCTCCAATCTGCACCATCTCCAACCATCACCATCACACACACCAGTTTCATACTAGGCAATGTGGGTGAAGTGACTTGCCGAAGGACACAACAACAGTTTTTTGTGACTGGTGCCCCCCTGTGGTACCTGGAATTCCCAGTGGTCTCCAAGTACTAACCAGGAACAATCTTGCTGAGCTTCTGAGATCTGATGAGCTCAGGCTTTAATAAGGAGGTGTGGACACGTTATCACACAAGTGCCTCCACACGAGCTGTACTGTACCTGCAGGGGGCCTGCAGGGGGCCTGCAGTGGGTCTGCAGTGGGTCTGCAGTGGGCCTGCAGGGAGCCTGCAGGGGGCCTGCAGAGTGGATGGTCTGTTCTCTGCAGAGCGCACTGTCATTTCTATTCACTATACATTTAGATATATTTTGGTTGAATCTCCCCCCGGGCCTCTTGGTCATCTACAGTCTGTGAGATTTCAGTGATGTGGAGGTGTGGGAAAGTCCACTACTCCACTACTTTGGCCCTCCATTACTACTGTTATTACTCCCACTACTTTTATTACTCACTACTGTTATTACTTCCACTACTTTTATTATTCCCACTGCTGTTATTACTCACACTACTATATTACTTGAAGGCATCTATATAAAAAGCATTGTTGTATAAAATGTATGACAATTTTGTCATTGTACAGTTAGTGTATAATCTATTTGAAATCACAATATAGATCTAATCCATACAGATCTAATCCATACAGGTCTAATCCATACAGGTCTAATCCATACAGGTCTAATCCATACAGATCTAATCCATACAGGTCTAATCCATACAGATCTAATACATACAGGTCTAATCCATACAGATCTAATACATACAGATCTAATACATACAGATCTAATACATACAGGTCTAATCCATACAGATCTAATACATACAGGTCTAATACATACAGGTCTAATCCATACAGGTCTAATCCATACAGATCTAATACATACAGGTCTAATACATACAGGTCTAATCCATATAGATCTAATCACTGTAGACCTCAGGTGATCCCATCTGATCCAGGCTGCTCTCACTCTCCGTGTCCCACTTGATCCCAGGTGTTTTTCTCCTCTGGCTACAGCCTCCTCCTCTCCCTCTTCCTCCTCATCCACTTCATCTTCCTCTTCCTCCTCTCCCTCCTTTGTCTCCTCTCCCTTTTCCTCCTCCTCCTCCTTCTCATCTCCCTCCTTCCTCTCTTAATCCTCCTCCTCTGCTCCCTTTATCTCCTCCACCACCTCTCTCACCTCCTCAGGTACTTTTGTTGGTGTAACTTTCTGGTTTATAGTCGTTTTCAAGCACAGCCTTCATTTTTTTAGCTAAACAAACTAAAATCTATTCCCTGTCAAAACTAGGGACATCTGGGTCTGGTCTTGTACAAAACTGGGACAAATGGGTTTTTATAAATGTTCTGGGACAGGGGCACAGGGCTCACCCTAACTTCTACAAACACTGCACAACATGAGGGTCAGGACAGAGCTGAGCCGAAGTGTCACCTTATAAACAAGTGATATGAACATGGCTTTGGGTCTGACCAAAATACACTCAGCACTGTTCCTTTTGTAGGGCAGTATGATGCTCCAAATACTCCTTTGGTGCTGTCACGTTAATGGAATCTTTCTGCCCCTGCAGAAAACACGCACCTTTAAATGTCTGATTTTACACTATTTTCTGCTCTGTTATAAAGTTATAAAGTTTCATTCACACATGTTTAACACATAAACCCTGCATATTTAGACTGTTCTTCACTCAGACAAAAACACTCACCTTGTTATTGTCAGGGTTTGGTGTTTGTTGTGTGTTCCCCCTCCCTTCTGTGTCTGTCTGCTCCTCTCGGGGGCGTGGCTGGGCTAATGCTGCAGTGTGGATCACCTGCTCGGTGGTTCACCTGCAGCTAATTGTCTAATCAGCCCCACTATTTAGTTCTGTCCTCATCCTTTGTTCTTTGTCAGTTCATTCCTTCTCTATCCCTTGTCCACGTCCATCTCCTGCTTGTCCATGTCGTCCTGCCTGACCTTGTTGTCCAGTCTGTCTACCTGTGAGTCTACCCGTGAGTCTACCCCAGTGTCTACCCCAGTGTCTTCCCTCCGTCTATGTCTCCAGCCTGTTTCCATCACCACATCCTTCATTCCCGGCAATAAACCTGTTAAACATCTACCTGCGCCTATGTCTCTGCTTTGGGGTCCTCAACCACACTCAAACCATGATAGTGATGTCACGTGGTAATACAGATGAGCTCCCTTGTGTTCTTAATCCACACACCTTTACTAGAATCATGTGGATCATTTCAGCCCTGGAATTGATGATGTCCACTGAACTAAAGGAGCACATCACAGGTGGACCAGAGCATTCTAGAGAGGTAGATGAGATGCAAAACGACAGGATAACTCAAACATGTTTGAATAAAACAAAACACAACTCCAGCTCTGTTTTTGAAGAAGTAACATTCTACCATGACTTAAAGCTCACAAGAGTTCATTTTGTGTAATATAGGCCCTTATAGGCCTATGCCTGTGTCTGTGTCCTAAAAGCACACTTTTGTAGCAGCAGTGCTCTTCATTTCAGAGAATGATCATTTTCATTACTGTTAGTGTTGGCATCCCTCCACATAAGAACACTGTGAGTGGGCTCACAACCAGAGAGAAGGTTGAATATTCTCAGGATTTACTTCAACTCAAAGAATGTGAAGGGTTCATGTATTTTCACACTTGTACTGAATTACAGTTTTTTATGAAAAACAATCTCTGTCCTGATATTTTTGTGAAATGAAGTTGTCTAACCATGAAGTCCTTTAATAATCCATTTGATTTCTTCAGCCAAATGCTGCTACTGTCCTTCACGAGATACAATCTTAGGGGTGTTCCTCTAATGCTGCTGCTTTAGAACAGGTTTAGAATGAGCAGCGCTGGTTAAAACTCTGAAACTCTCCCACCCTCTAGTGGATAAACTCTGCACTCATAAGAAGCCACTAAAGATCTTTTCATGGACGTTCCCACACTCAGGTCAGGTCACACTGCAGCAGTGACGTTCTGTGACATGGTGCACACGGAGGCTCAAGTGACAGTGGTGCAGTGTGGAGCAATGGCCCACCTACTGTAGGGTGATCTGTTCAAACCTCTACCTTTGTCTCCTTGGGCAAGACACTTTTAACCCAGGTTTCAAGTTTTTGTTTATTTTGACTCCTTATGGAGAAATTTGGCTCGGAGCAGGGGTCAGGAGAATTAATTTAAATTAATATTATGTAAAACAGACTGTTGTGAGCTTTTGTCTTCTGTTTCATTCATACATGTTTGAGTAATTGTGCGTTATTAAGTCTGTCATCTCCAAAGCTCCTGAGTATAGGACCCACCAAACTACATGAGAAAAACCTGCTGTAAGGGTCGCCCACCTGCTTGTCTCTGTGGAAATGTTATTGCTTTGTCCAGAATGTTCACAGGATAGATTAAACCTGTATTCACGAGGGAGACGAGCAGGTTACAGCACTATGCCACATTACATGTCAGATCTGTGAAGAGTCGCCCCAGTTCACCAAAGGAACTATTGTATTTTTGAGTAACAGAAACACCCATAATGAATAAAGGAATGTGTTTAATGTCATACCATGGAACATTCCAGGCAAAGCTATAACATCTCCATGGAGACAAGTACGGTAAATAGCAGACCCTAGAAAAGTTGCTATTTTCTGATCTCTGTTATAATGTTCTCTCAGATAAAGCACTCTGTTCTACCTTGTGATGTCACGTGGTAATGCAGGAACTGCTCCACTGCGTTTTTAAACTTAAAATAAAATTTAGCTGTTTATTTGAAAACTACTCCTTCATCATGACATCCCAAGGTGGAACAGAGCGTTTTGAGCTTTGGAGATGTAGATAAACTAATAATAAGGTTACTGGAACATGTGTGAATGAAACAAAATACAACTCCAGGCCTGTTTTTGAAGAGAGAACAAAATTCTAACATGGCTTAAAGCTCACAAGAGTCAAATTTGTGTAATATACTGTAGGACCTTTAAGCTAGAACTGCCCTTATTTCCACCACTTCCTTCCTCTCACCTGTTTTCTATCTCTGGCCCCGGTTTGTGTCATGGGAAAAATGTGCTCTGTCTGGTAGAACCTGCAGGGCAAACACATCCCTTTGTCCTGTTCTGCTCCTGTCTCTCCCTTGCCCCATTTTCCCCACAACAAAGCCAGCTCCACCCTGCTACACGACTATCCGGTCTGGCCGCCTCCACGCCACCTTCACGCCACGCCACCTGGGCCTGAAATAGATTTACATTTGGAGGTGAAAGAGCACACACAATCACAAGGATGACTTTACGGAAACGTGCTGTGTTGTGTAATGGTGATTTGATGAGAGGTGGTTTTCTAATGAATGGCATGTAGGAGTGATGATCAGGACTGAGTGCATGCCTCTGAGGTGATACAGCACAGAATAGTTGGCTACTTCTCCTTGATGTGGGCATATTTTTATCATTCATATCATATCAGACATTCTGTACCATTAAACTAGACTGGAATTTCAAACTTTTCCTTCAAGATAAATAAAATATCTGTCTATTTTGAAGCCTCTGTTTGTGCCAATTTGTGCACAAACACATGAACAAAGATACATATTTTGTACTGTTTTCTGGTGGAGTTACTCTTTCATTTGGTGGTATTCAGAATGAAGTTAAAATCTAAGAGATACATTGCCCTCCTACATCACACAATTTTGGGTTCAAACTGCACAGAATCATTGAAAAACATAGAAAAGACTGTTCTTGCAGTGTGCGCATGTGTGATTTTTCCTTCTCTGATTTGTGCTGGGAAATGTGTCACTAAAACAAAGCTGTTTTTAATCCTGTGCTGTGTTTTACATTGTAATTTAAATGCAGAATACAGTACTCTGATTGGAACGTGTATCAGAATATGTTACAAAATACATTTGAATGCAGGTATTCAGTATTCTGTAACTTATTCTGTAACATCATGGTGAAGATTTTGCCTATGGAAAACGGACTGATAGGACATGAGCTCCATTAACTTCCATATCCATTAGAATTCCACAAGAGTTTGTGTGAAGTAAAAGGCAGATATAATCTCAGAGGGATTATGTCCAACTGTATGAAGTAATCCCTTCTCTGTGTGCTCTCCAGTGGAGCTGACGTCACCGCTGCCATCTGCAGAGACTGTCCATCTGCAGAGACTGTCCATCTGCAGAGACTGTCCATCTGCAGAGACAGTCCATCTGCAGAGACTGTCCATCTGCAGAGACTGTCCATCTGCAGAGACTGTCCATCTGCAGAGACAGTCCATCTGCAGAGACTGTCCATCTGCAGAGACTGTCCATCTGCAGAGACAGTCCATCTGCAGAGACCGTCCATCTGCAGAGACTGTCCATCTGCAGAGACCATCCATCTGCAGAGACTGTCCAACTGCAGAGACTGTCCAGAGACTGTCCATATGGAGAGACATTCCATCTGCAGACTGTCCATCTGCAGAGACTGTCCATCTGCAGAGACAGTCCATCTGCAAAGACTGTCCATCTGCAGAGACTGTCCATCTGCAGAGACAGTCCATCTGCAAAGACTGTCCAGAGACTGTCCATATGCAGAGACATTCCATCTGCAGACTGTCCATCTGCAGAGACTGTCCATCTGCAGAGACAGTCCATCTGCAAAGACTGTCCATCTGCAGAGACTGTCCATCTGCAGAGACAGTCCATCTGCAGAGACTGTCCATCTGCAGAGACAGTCCATCTGCAAAGACTGTCAATCTACAGAGACTGTGCATCTGCAGAGACTGTCCATCTGCAAAGACTGTCCATCTGCAGAGACTGTCCAGAGGCTGTCCATCCGCAGAGACTTTCCATCTGCTGTCTCCGCTGCGGCTCTGCTAAACTCATACGAGCCCCTTTCGGCCCATAAAGTGATGCAGTTGTTGCGATACCTGCGCTGTGACATGTGAGAGGGGTGGGAGAGGACATTCTGCCGCTTCCTCCTTCCCTCCACCTTGGGGGAGGACCGTCCCGCCCCGTCCGCTCTCCCGCACGGCTGCTGCTCGTCGGAGCTTAGCTTTCCGCGAGCCACGGTTCATCAGGAGGAATGAAGCCGAACGAGCGATACTACTGGCGGTCTGGCGTTTGACACGGACACGGCGGAAAACACGGACACTTGGCCTTATTAGAAGACGTTGGATGATACTGGTTGTTTATTTTTTTTTCTTGATCGCTGTACGTAATCCGAATAAAGCGCTAAAGGATGAACACCTGGGTGAGAAGCCGGAGGAGCGAGCACAGCCTGGGAGCAGAGCGGGACCACTTTGACAAGCAGCAGGTAAACGGAGAGGGATGTCATCGCGTCACTGTTCCGGAGCGGGTCCTCTGAGGGGTTTTGGACCGTGTGGGGCACATGTAAACCCGCGGATGTAGGTTAAACCAGTGTCCGGAGGAGAAATCCCGCTCCGGATCTGGCAACGCGTTTAGCCCACGCGCCCGCGAGCTCACCGCGCACGAGGCGGAGGAGAGGCTCGTGCTCGCGGCGCTGTCAGGAGCACACTTGCTAGCTTTGGCTCTATTCTTTAGCATTTGTGTTAAAAATAGAAATAAAGGTATACAGCATTAAAGAGCATTAAATAACATCAAGAGTACGTGCACTCTATCCAATATGACGCACATTTCAAGTATTTCACACCTATCTATATTACACGTCGTTTCTGTGTAGGCCTACCTCAGCGTTTCCCATAGATTTTAATATTATGGTGGTTTTAGTATAAATTTAGGCAGGACGACCAGAATTTCAAAATAAAAAACTGGGACATCCCCTGTTTTTTGGTGATGGCAATAATACAATTGTGACACAACAAGTGCGTAATTAAGAAAAATTGTTACGCAGAGATATGTCCCTATTTACCCGGCACGGGGTCAACCCTATGTTTCCTCATTTCTAAGAATATGTTTTTCACAGAAAATTTGGAAAATTAGGCCCTATATTTCCTAATTTCAAAGATTTTTCTAAAAACTCTAAGTCAAGTAATTTTTATTTTTATACCGCATTTAAAGGGATGATTCAGAGTCATTTCAACCTAGGGTCTTTTGCACCATGACCTCGAGCTGGGTGAAGGGAACATAGAGCTGAGAGAACATAGGCACGCTCCCCGGGACAGTCCCAGTTTTGCCCCGTGTCCCCTGTCCCAGCAGATTTATCCGAAGCCAGTGATTTGTCCCAGTTTTATGCAAGAAATGTCCCAAGTGTCCCTATTTTTGACCAATTTGTTACCTGCCATCAGTAAAAAGGGGCATTTGTTTAGATAAAATATAGGAAATCTGCTTAAAAATGACTAAAACACAAAGAAAATGTGACTATACTGATTCACATTAGTGCTGAGTACAGAACAATTTTCCTTAATTACGCACTCTTTTCGCAATTGTTGCCAACTACCACAAACCAGGGATGTCCCTTTTTTTGTTTTGAATATCTGGTCACTCTATTCAGAGACCATTCATGACTAACATGAGTCAGAATAGTCCCATTTTCTTTGTGTTTTGGTCATTTTTAATCAGCTTTTCTGTATTTAACCTAAACAAATGACAATTTATGCCTCTTATCTGTTGACAGGGAACAGATTGGTTTTGGATAAATCTGCTGGGACAGAGGGCACAGGGCTCAAAACTGGGACTTGTCAAGATAAATAGGGACGTCTGGTCACCCCAAGTTTAGGATAATACAATGAGCAAAAAAATAAATAAATACATAAAAAAGGCTAATTTTGTAATCCCAATATATAGTCCAGTTAATTTTAGACTATGGGGGGCATTATAGTCTATTGTATTAATGGGAAACTGCTACATGTCTTTGATTGAGCTTCTTGTGTGTGGCCCATATTACACTACCTGTATTTTCTGATCAGATCCAATGTCAGGGCAGTTTTAGGCGAGTAACGAGTAACAGCCCACAGGACAAAAGTACTTGCCTATAAGTGTGAGAGAAGGCTTTTTGCTGTAGATGTATATTGACATTTGTTATATTTTCTTGTAATATAGATGTCCAAAGTCCTACAAAACATTCTGGATGATTTAAATTTAGTCCAAATAACTTAAAAAATATATGAAAACCATTCCAAGTACCTCATAGCTCAGTTACCCCAAAGTCCTGTACCTGTAGTTGGACTATTGTTAGCTGCAAAACTGCCAAATCTTTGGAATAGCTTACATAGCACTCCCATAGTTGTAGTATGTTGTATGTAGTTGCTGATCGTCAGGACAGACAAAAACACCATCGCTAAAAAGCCTTAGCCCAGAGGAACTGATCCTGTCCTCAGTGTGTCCGCTGTCCTCATGCAGACATTGACAAGGTTAGACTTCATTTCTCAGATTACTTCATGAAGACGCCGAGTATCAGAACAGCACAAGGACAGCCCCTGGTGCCTAAATTAGAATGTATTTATGTAATAATGTATTGTTTGCACTCCTGTAGGTAATATTTTAGAATACTGTCAGTAGTATTGTTATATTTTGGACCTTGTTTAGTCTTTATTTAGACCTCTATTAGTACCGTTATAGACCTGGTTTAGATCTGGTGGCATTCAAGGGTCACATCTTTTTGATCCACTGCTCTAACTTGTTCTGTATGTAAATAAGGCTGTACAGAATGAAAGTGCAAGCCCTAGAAGATTGTCTTTGGCATGCTTCTGTTGTTTTCTAGAAGGAATGTCCTTTTGGATGTTCAATAATAGGGTTGGGGATCAGATAGTTGTTTTTGTGAGGTTATTATGCAAATGTTTCACAGAAGTTCTTCAGAGTTCCTTGTAGATTAAATTGCTTGTAGGTGTAGTCAGCCCTGTTGGATGATTCAAAATGCCTGCTGTATGGAGACATATTTGCAGAGTTGTCACCATGACCAGGCAGTGCCCTGTGGGCCTGTGTCCTGTGTCACGCTCAGCTCGTTCTTCCTGTTTGACCGTCTTTTCTCTACTGAGTATTCTTTTGTCTTTGGCGCACACACTTTCAGTTTGAGTGTCATGTCTGTTTTAATGTTTGTCACAGAACAACTACAAAGATGAACAGCCTGATTGCTCCATTCTAGAGTCTCTGTCTGGTCTGCCCCCACAGCTTTATTTCTGGCACACAGGGCTGGTCAATATGGTGATGAAATTAATTAGTGAGTACATTCCTGTTACCATCGGCTATTCTGCTCAAGTCTTTGTATTGTGATTGACTAATACAGCTTGAATGCAACTCTGTGTTCAAAAGACTTTTCCCTGCTCAGTGTTTTGTAGTAGTCTGCCTCAGCAAAGAGTAAACGTGCTGAACCAATCACAGTGAAGTGTGAACTTTCAGAAGAAGCAGATGATTCTATTTACCTCTTAAATCGTGATCAGGCTCGTAGGAAATTGTGACATTTTTGGCATATTACACTTACCTACCTATCCCTTTACCCAGTCCCCACATGAAAATCTAATACCCATCAGAACTGGACTTGCTAGCATGCTGTGGATGGATGGAATGGATCACACATTCTTCATTGTCCCTGAAAGGAAACTGAGCCATCCTTTAATACTCCTGGCCCCAGGGCCATCTGTCAGTGGCAGTGCAAACACCGTAGTGACAAGTAACAAGAAGGACTAGCTAAGTGCCCAAACTCTTTCACCTTCTTGCAAATCAAACCTGTCTATAAACACAAGATCTCTTTACTGTCAGGAAAGTACAAACTTAGTAATATTCTTTTTTAAAACGGCATTTTCTCTGGATTCCGAAATGGTTGCATTGAACTATACCAGTCACTTTTCTCGTTTAATTTAATTTCTGTTTTAGCAGTGTACTTTCCCACTCTGATGACGTAAGTAAGGAAGTGTAGGGAGAGTGCTGCTGATACGTTGTGAGTATTATTTGTGTAGTGATTCATTCTGTGGCAGAGATAAATTGCGCTGTATTTGTGGAGCTCTGGTCTATCAGCTGGAGCACACCCCTTGGACGTCATGTCAGTCACTATATTTACTAGGGCTGCAACTAACGATTATTTTCATAATCGAATAATCTGGCGATTATTTTTTCAACTAATCGATTATTAATCGGATAAAAAGAAGGAAACAAAACATTTAATTTTTGGCATTTTTAATAAAACACTAATGACCTTTTAACAATATGCCATGGAGTCCTTCCCACAACTCAGAAAAAAGAATATATTACCAGTATAAAAATAAAATTTAGCAGCAGACTCAGTGAAAATAATGCCCGAGCGGAAGTCACGTAAGAATATCCTTCCGGCAGTTCATTACGGTCACGTAACAATAGCCACGGCTGAAAAAATAAGTACGGTGAATATCTGGCTTGACTTTTTAATGTTGTGAAATCGCCCGCCGGCGGGCGGGTGGGTGGCAAGTGTTAACTGGACTAGCTAATATTGGCTTAGAAACACATTGTTCCAATGCAATCGCGGCTAATATGTGCTAACTAGCTAACACCAAGCAACTTCGGTTTAACTTGTATAGTGTCAAACAATACGTTGTGATTAAAACATTCCTATTAACTTGTACCAGTAATGCAACCCAACTACTTTTCATGTCAAAAAAAGGTTGCCAATATGTTGGTGAAATCTCACCAGAGTCCTACTGATTTTAAAGGGGAGAGACCGATGTACTCTGGTGGCTTTCATGTATCGGTTTAAAAAAGACGTTGCCCCTCGGTTTAATTTCTGGAGAATGGTTCTCAGCGTAGGTATAAAAGCACTATCTACAGTTTATGATAGATTTCAAAGCTAACACATCTCCGGCCAAGTTAAAAACAAATAGTTTCTAGATGAATCCGTAATATCTTAACATGAATTTACCGTGAATCTCCTTCACCCACGGCTCCAACATGCTTCCTCTTCAGATTCTCACGCAGTGATGTTGTGCTGCCATGCCAGATCAGCTGTGCACATTTTGCACCTAACACTGTTTTTTGACGGTGTTAATGTAAAATGCTCCCAAACTTTTGAGGACTTGGGTCGTCTGTGTTTGTCTGTGCAGTCCACACTACTGCCTGTGTTCACCTCCGCCATTTCTCAAGTGTCCTCTTTTTTTCCCCCCGATTCTCACGCTTGGACTTTGTCACGTGAACTAGTCAACTAATCGATTACTAAATTAGTTGCCAACTATTTTAATAGTCGATTTTAATCGATTAGTTGTTGCAGCCCTAATATTTACACGCACAGAGGTCTGAGAGTGCTAACCAACGACATTCAAATGATCTTTGCCCCAAAAACTGTCAAACCTCTATTATCAACAAGGCAGCAAACTAATAGGTGTGAATGGGGGACTATGAGATGTTCAGGTGGATCTAGTAATTTAGCGTTAGCACATTTGTATGCTAATGAAAACCACTAAGCTATCACACAGGCACACTTTTGGCAGTAATAAATAGAAAGAGACATCTCATTTACAGTAATGGGTAGAAAGTAGGATGACCAGACGTCCCAATTTACCCGGGATATTCCCAGTTTTGAGCCCTGTGTCCCCTGTCCCAGCAGATTTATCCAAAGCCAGTGATTTGTCCCAGTTCTATACAAGAAATGCCCCAGGTGTCCCTATTTTTGACCAATCAGATCCCTGACAACAGTAAAGAGAGACATCCATTGACATTTGTTTCAGTAAAATACAGAAAAGCTCCTTAAAAATGACCAAAACACAAAGAAAATGGGACTATTCTGACTCACATGTTCGGCATGAATGGGCCGAGTGCAGAACAATTTTACTTAATTATGCACTCGTTTCACAATTTTATTATTACCATCCACCACAAACCGGGGGTGTCCTAGTTTTTGAAAATCTAATTACCCTAAAATAAAGGGCCATTTCATTTATGTTTAGCATTTGATTTTTGGACATGTACTCGAGTACTGATCTTAAATGAGTGAGTGAGTGCACGTCTAATCACATGCCTAATATTTTCCTGGCTGTTTCTCACCTTATGCAGTTGAATGCCTCTCCTAGTGTCAGTGCATACAGACTTCTCCAGATGTGTTATTGGGATCTTTGAGATTTGATTCACAAAACCTCAGTCATGGGCTTTCACGTATTTTGTTAAATCAGTTTAAACTGATACGTTGCATTCCCTGGGTGTGTAATGCTAACTGTAGGCTCTGCTCTGTCAGAAACTCTCAGAGACTTTGAATAATTTAAGATTTAATTGAACATAATTTGACTTGAAAGAGGTGACTTGGTTGGAAATACAACAGGTGAGCTGGTTTGTGCTGTTAAACAAGTCCTTCTCAAATAACATTACAGTCACAAGGTACTATCGGCAGTTTTTCAGTCACTCTCACCATTTTGTTGAAAATCAAACTCCTAAACAGGACCAAGAATGCTCACACTGATCACAGGCTCCTGAAAATATGCTGTTCACATCTTTTTTTTTCAGGCTGTGTTTTCAGGCTATCTTAAAACATTTTGACAGTATTTGCTGATGTGTACATTGTGTCTCCAACTACTGAACATTCTACCATAGGGATACATGTAGAACACCCCCAGCGTTATGTCACTAGGCCAGTTATCGTTGTCCTGGTAAACACAGTGAGTGAATACAAGTGTGAGGGAGGAACTAAACAAACTGAACAGTCACCAGGGAGTCCAGTGCAGCCACAGCACTTCATTATGTGCACCAGACTGAGCTGCAGAGGAGGAGGAGCACAGGGATGAAGCTCAGCACTCACTCACTGTGGAAACGGGCAGTACATGAATAAAGACAAGTATATGATAGAAGTAGAATACGTCCCCTGCAAAGAATCAAATCTCAATAACATATATGAGATAAAATCTGCTCTCCCTGTAGTTAAGACTTCTGCAATGTTCCTGTGTGTCACATGATCTTCCTGTGTCTCCATGGCGATCTTATACTGTGTAAAAGCTGCCTGCCCTGTAGCTTAGACCTCTACGAACATGTTCAGAAAAACACACTGTTTAGCATTAGTTTATCGGTTCAGATTTCAGTCTCTGTTGATGCTGCTGGACTAGTGGACAGTGGATATTTAGTTTGGACCAATCACCAGACTAAATGAAGTAGATGAGGCTTTATTAAAGTCATGACTGCTGGGTTAAACTGAGCCTTACGAACATGTCCGCGTATAAATGCTTCAGGTGTGGTGTTGACACACTTGTGCTGCACTGTCTGGTAACATTTTCTCAAATGAGCCACGGCGATGTTTCAAATGAGCTTCTAACATTTGACTAACACCTTTATCTTCAGCGCTGTCACGTGTGAGGGCCGGCGGCAGGCGCGGCTCAAGTCGAAATGCACGTTATTTCAAATAGCGATTAGACTTTATAGATTATAGATTTTATAGATTTTAAACTGATGGTTAACCGGTTAATGAGGCTCGGTGGTTGGTCAGGATTTTTTTTTGTTTTAGCCTTTCATAAATGAGACTAATCTTGTTGTATAATAATGTTATAATAATCTGGCCTACATATCGACCAAAAAATACCAACTGCTCTGAATTTTAAAAGGGAAAAAAAGAGCTTAAAAAAATGAACAATGGGGTGCTTGATCAATTACCAAAATAATCTTTTCTAACAATTATTCTTTCGATTAGTCAGTTACGTGGTTATCCTGTGCATATGAGATTTTTACTAAATATGATGAAACCTCTCATGGAGTTTGTGTATAGCTCACAAGAGTCCATTTTGCGTCATCTAGGACCTTTAAATATGCATTTATGCACCATCTGGGCTGGGTAATATGGCCAAAAAAAATTGCTATCTTTTGCTCAAATTGATCCATCTAAGTTTTCAATTAGATTTAATTTTTTTCAATATAATTATGGTTTCAAGTATTGATTTCATGTCCAATTCCTCTAACTCTTCCAAACCACATGCTTTATTGACAGAGGACTGGTTGTAGATGTGTCCATTAGTTTATTTGTTTATTAGAAATTTTTTCAATTCAGATCCAGAGAACTGTTTTTTCTCTATTCCCTAAATGCTTCTGCATACTGTTCCAGTCTGTTGTTCAGGCTTCTTCTGTTCCATTGTTGATTCCTTTGTTTATTCCAGACAGCTTTTGGCATGTTTTGTTCCCCATTGTAGCAGAAGCTTGTCTCTGTGTGAGCCAAATGCTGGAGGAGATGCGAGTGTGAGAGTGTGGGAGCATATTGTGCCTAAAGTGAAGTGTTCCTGTGGGCTCCTCAGTGGGTTCCAGTTCCTAGGTGTCAGCTTCTCTGTCTGCTCCTCTGTGGGTTCCTCCACGATTTCCTCTGTGGGCTCCTCTCTCTGCTCCTCTGTGGGTTCCTCTCTGTCAGCTCCTCTGTCTACTCCTCTTTTGGTTCCTCCATGATCTCCTGTGGGCTCCTCTCTCTGCTCCTCTGTGGGTTCCTCTCTGTCAGCTCCTCTGTCTACTCCTCTTTTGGTTCCTCCATGATCTCCTCTGTGGGCTCCTCTCTCTGCTCCTCTGTGGGCTTCTCTCTGTGGGCCCCTATATGTAGCAGCGGTGTGGGTGTTATGTGTCACCGCTCCTGTCTGTGGCTTCTATGGAGACGAGGAGGGCATGGACAAGAGCCAAGTGTGGATTGTGATTGGCTCCTGTAATTGTGGGTGTGACCAGTGACTGTAGAATGTGTGTACCTGTAGCACTCATATAGATCTGCTCCAGTGATCTGCATGTTTCAGAATGCTTGAGAGACACCTGTGACATGAGACTGACTCAGACCTGCTGCCTAACAGAACGGTCTAAGGTTCCTGCAGTGGATCACTTGAATCTGATTGTTTGAAGCGTCACAACAGAGAAAAAAGCTGAAAAGTCCATCTTGAGTACAATCCAGTTGAGAGAACAGCACAGACATCCTCCCTGTTTCCTCCCCCGATTCCTTTCTTGTTAAGTATTTCTGCTACAACAGACTGTGAACTACAGATTAGGGCTGCCCAATTATGGAAAAAATCATCATCACGGTTATTTTGGTCAATACTGAAATTACGATTATTCAAATGATTATTTTTTGGTTACACAATGCATTTATTCAGCATTTCTCTCCTAAAGAAAAGTCCCACTTTGTTATTGATCATTTATGCAAAACCTTCAAACTGAAAATAAATATAGGCTACAAATATGTACCCTAGAGCAGGGCGTTGCGATGTATAAAACATAAAATGAATAAAATATTCATTTTATGAAATAATGCTTGAAAAACATAAATGTATCCAAAATAAACTAAAAAAATAAACTATATATAAATAATCTATACTTTCCAGAACTCAGAAGAAAGTAAAGAAAGTGGGTAGGAACATGTTTTTGCAGTGTTGCAGTGGTATTTACCTCTGCACATTTACCAAATGCACGTCCTGACAAAAACGGGTGCATTTGTGCACTTTTATTGGCAAACTTCAGCAACATGTGGCAGTAAGTCTGCTCTGTGCTGTACACCTGCTCTGTGCTGTACACCTGCTCTGTGCTGTACATCTGCTCTGTGCTGTACACCTGCTCTGTGCTGTACACCTACTCTGTGCTGTAGACCTGCTCTGTGCTTTACACCTGCTCTGTGCTGTAGACCTGCTCTGTGCTGTACACCTGCTCTGTGCTTTACACCTACTCTGTGCTGTACACCTGCTCTGTGCTGTAGACCTACTCTGTGCTGTAGACCTGCTCTGTGCTTTACACCTACTCTGTGCTGTAGACCTGCTCTGTGCTGTACACCTGCTCTGTGCTGTAGACCTGCTCTGTGCTGTACACCTGCTCTGTGCTGTACACCTGCTCTGTGCTGTACACCTGCTCTGTGCTGTACACCTGCTCTGTGCTGTACACCTGCTCTGTGCTGTACACCTGCTCTGTGCCGTAGACCTGCTCTGTGCCGTAGACCTGCTCTGTGCTGTACACCTGCTCTGTGCTGTACACCTGCTCTGTGCTGTAGACCTGCTCTGTGCTGTACACCTGCTCTGTGCTGTACACCTGCTCTGTGCTGTACACCTGCTCTGTGCTGTACACCTGCTCTGTGCTGTACACCTGCTCTGTGCTGTACACCTGCTCTGTGCTGTACACCTGCTCTGTGCTGTAGACCTGCTCTGTGCTGTAGACCTGCTCTGTGCTGTACACCTGCTCTGTGCTGTACACCTGCTCTGTGCTGTACACCTGCTCTGTGCTGTAGGCTCTGCTCTGTGCTGTACACCTGCTCTGTGCTGTACACCTGCTCTGTGCTGTACACCTGCTCTGTGCTGTAGACCTGCGTTGTGCTGTAGACCTGCTTTGTGCTGTAGCTCTGCTCTGTGCTGTAGGCTCTGCTCTGTGCTGTAGGCTCTGCTCTGTGCTGTAGGCTCTGCTCTGTGCTGTAGGCTCTGCTCTGTGCTGTAGACCTGCTCTGTGCTGTAGACCTGCTTTGTGTTGTAGACCTGCTTTGTGCTGTAGGCTCTGCTCTGTGCTGTAGGCTCTGCTCTGTGCTGTAGGCTCTGCTCTGTGCTGTACACCTACTCTGTGCTGTAGACCTGCTCTGTGCTGTACACCTGCTCTGTGCTGTAGGCTCTGCTCTGTGCTGTACACCTGCTCTGTGCTGTAGGCTCTGCTCTGTGCTGTAGGCTCTGCTCTGTGCTGTAGGCTCTGCTCTGTGCTGTACACCTGCTCTGTGCTGTAGACCTGCTTTGTGTTGTAGACCTGCTTTGTGCTGTAGGCTCTGCTCTGTGCTGTAGGCTCTGCTCTGTGCTGTAGGCTCTGCTCTGTGCTGTACACCTACTCTGTGCTGTAGACCTGCTCTGTGCTGTACACCTGCTCTGTGCTGTAGGCTCTGCTCTGTGCTGTAGGCTCTGCTCTGTGCTGTACACCTGCTCTGTGCTGTAGGCTCTGCTCTGTGCTGTAGGCTCTGCTCTGTGCTGTAGACTTGCTCTGTGCTGTAGGCTCTGCTCTGTGCTGTAGGCTCTGCTCTGTGCTGTAGACTTGCTCTGTGCTGTAGGCTCTGCTCTGTGCTGTAGACTTGCTCTGTGCTGTAGGCTCTGCTCTATGCGGACACTGTAGCATACATTTAGATTAGTTTTTGCTTCACATTTCATCTTGTCAGTGTGCTACGCACAGGGAAGAGCAACAGTGCAAAAGGGCGAGTAGCAGCGTGCTGACATGAGGCGGACGGACAGACAGGAGGTTTTAAAAAGTTTAACCTGTGATACACTTTGGTACGTGAGGGTACATGCTGCTGCGGACACGCTGCTGCTGTGTGATGATGTGCTGCGCAGTGTCCATGGGCTCCAGACAAGTGTGCAGGCTGAAGAGAGATGCGTTGCGCACTCCCGTACACCGGGACAAGTTTATTGCCAACAGCAGCGGCTGTAATGAAATATATGACCCATCGAGTGTCAGACCTTGAGTCCGAGACAAGACCGAGTCCGAGATGAGACCAAGGATGAAGAAAACGGCCTTCAAAAAAAGTACTTCAACAATATACTAATCGTTTCAACTCGATTATATGAGTTTGGAGATCGTTTGACACACAAATCGAAATCGCAATCAAAATTTGATTAATTGCACAGCCTTACTACAGATATTGTGAGAATTCATCTTTCTGGCCAAATTGGCAGAAGCAGAAGTGCATTATGATAAGCTTTATACAGTAATTACAAATGCACATAGGAAATTAAGTGACCAATCTGTGCCAACTTCACTCTGAATTATTAACACATTGACACAAGAGGATTTAGGTGTCTTTCTCATGGTCCTACTACCGCAGGAGGACATTTCACATTTGAGTCATTTTATTCTCCGGCGTTCAAAGCTCTACAGCTCCCAAAATCCCTGTTTTTCCCCATAGACTCTGTAAATGGATATAACTAACCCACTAGTCGCTGTGTTCCAAACAGGAATTGAGCATGGACGCGCTTCCAGCTCCATCGACCCTGGATCCAGTTACACTTACATAGAAAAACTATGGCCCCTCTCTCTGTAACTGCTGCTTTGAGCCTCGTCATTTTGGTCTTAAAATGTTTGTATTAACCCGCTCTACATGATCCTGGGGTTTTAATTTTAATATTTTGTCAAGAACTTTATACAGTCTGTGGTTTTCCCTGGCCGCCCATTTCTCTCTCCTTACTCCATTCTCTTTTTGCAGTTGTATTTTCAAAACCGTGTTAGGGTTCATGAGCGTTGCATTGCCAAAAGAAACAAAGTCCCTGCTGGCTCTGGTGACCTGTAGCTGCCCTGTGCACTTTGTTGTGATGACTGTTCGTTACTCAAAGGAAAGAACAGGAGGAAATCAGCACTGTCGCCATGGGCCGGAGGTCAGCACACTCTATTGTTTGTGAGCGGCTTTAGATGAATGCTGCAGATTAAATGAAGCAAAGGTAAAAATCGGCCTGTGTCACAGATTCTGACAAAACCCCAGAACTGAAGCAGAACCCTTCTCCCTTAATATTGTGGCCCAGCTTGAAGCACAGTGCATTGGTCTGATGTCACAACTCTATTGTTCTGGTCTGGAGACGTGTGTGTGTGTGTGTGAGAGTGTGTGTGTGTGCGTGGGAGGCAGTGTTTGTGTGTTTTTGCTCCTCTATTCTAGTTATTATGTGTGAGGAGCGCTGCTGAGTCACACGCAGCAACACAGCCTCCCTCTTCTCTCCCTCTCCTTTCCGCTTTCTTTCTCTCCTCTCCCTCGTTCTTGTCCCTTTCCTCTCCTCTCCTCTCTCCTCTCCCCTTCCTCTCTCGGCTCTCTCTTCTCCCCTCTCCTCTGCTCTCTCTCCTCTTTCCCTCTCTCTTATCCTCTACCCACTCCCTCTCTCCTCTCCGTCTTTCCTTCTCCCCTCTCCTCTCGCTCTTTCCTCTCTTCTCCCCCTCCTCTTCTTTCTTTCCTCTCTGTCCGCTCCTCTCTCCCTTCTCTCTCTCTCTCCCCTCCTCTCTCCTCTCCCCTCTCCTCTGCTCTCTCCCCTCTCCCCCTCCTCTCTCCCCTCTCCTCTCTCGCCTCTCCCCCTCCTCTCTCCTCTCCCCCTTCTCTCCTCTGTTCTCTCTCCTCTCCCCTCCTCTCCTCTGCTCTCTCTCTTCCTGTTTGCCCTCCGCACTTCTCTCTTCTTTCCCATCTCCATTCCTCCTGTCGCCTCTATCTCCTTTCCTCTTCTCAGCTCACCTCTCCTTTTCCCTCTTTCTTTCTCCCCTGTGACCTCGGCACAAGGTGAAAGGCCGTGGTGTGTGAATGTGTGTGAGTGTGAGTGTGAGAACTGTGCACCGCTCTGTTTGCTCTGAGTGCATTTCCCTCATCTCCACTGTTACCAGAGTGAAGGCCCAGGAGAGGAGAGGGAGGAGAGAGGGAGGAGAGGAGAGGGAGAGGGAAGAGAGAGGGAGGAGAGAGAGAGAGGGAAGAGTGAGAGGGAAGAGAGAGGGAGGAGAGAGAGGGAAGAGAGAGGAAGGAAAGAGAGGATAGCATGGGGGAAGAGAGAGGGAGGAAAGAGTTAGAGGGAAGAGAGAGGGAAGAGAGAGAGGGAGGAAGAGAGAGGGAGAGGGAGGAAAGAGTGAGAGGGAAGAGAGAGGGAGGAGAGAGAGGGAGGGAATAGAGAGGGAGGAAAGAGTGAGAGGGAGGAGAGGGAGAGGGAGGAGAGAGAGAAGGAAGATAGAGGGAGGAGAGGTAGAGGGAGGAAAGAGTGAGAGGGAAGAAATGAGAAGGAAGAGAGGGAGAGGGAGGAAAGAGTGAGAGGGAGGAGAGGGAGAGGGAAGATAGAGGGAGGAGAGATAGAGGGAGGAAAGTGAGAGGGAAGAAAGTGAGAAGGAAGAGAGGGAGGAGAGAGAGGGAGAGAGAGGGAAGAGAGAGGGAGGAGAGGGAGGAAAGAGTGAGAGTTTCCTCTCACTCACAGAGAGAGGGAGGAGAGAGAGGAAGGATAGAGTGAGAGAGGAAGGAGAGAGTGAGAAGAGCGAGTGAGACAGGGAGGAGAGAGAAGGAGCAGTAGACAGAGGCGAGGAGGGAGGATGTTCTATAAAAATGTCTGCACTATTAGAAGAACTTTATAAACACATCAAAAATATATAACTTCTGTATTATCCATTATTTTTCCACATCAAACACATCCACCAGAGTAAATCCTTCTTTTCGTTTTGTTGCAACACCAACAGACCATTTAATATTTGCTAAATGATCTGTTAACACTGTTTGAATACATGGGCCGGTCCACAGCTCTATACCTTATATCGTGTGTGTCACTGGAAACGTCTCTGTATTTGTACACATAACATTAAACAGCAGGCCATGACCTTCACTGCAGTAGTTGTAGTAGCAGTAATAGTAATCGTAGTAGTTAGTATTGCAGAATCCCTTGTCATTTTGCTAACTCAAGAGTTGTTTTTGACTGATTCCTGCTTGTTTGTATAATCCTGTGTTCTGCATTTGAGGCTTGAGTGCTCCCGAGCCCTAAAAAAATTTTTTTTTCACCCAGCCTCTATCTCCGCCTATTGTATCTGTAATTAATTGTCCATATCATACGTGTATGTAGAGATTAAAAATGTCACAGAGCCATTTTCAACAACAAAATAAAAACACCCGCCGCTTGTTATGAGAAATACCATCATGAAGGCTGCACTTTTGAACAGGAAGTCACCGCACCTTAAAGAGGCTTAATGTATTTTTCTGACTATAAAGTGGACTGGATTATAAGGTGCATTAAGCAAAACTGATACCTTAACCCAGGCAGCCACAATCCATTGGCAGATTGTTGTGTAACTCACCTGGCATTATGTGTTCACCTTTTGTCATCCAATGCTCCCATACAGCTGCAATTTAACTTTGAATGACCTGTTTATACTGATATCTAACTGTTGAAGTGCTTTGGTTAATCCTCCTGGAATGATCGCAAACACTGAATGCAAGTCAGCATGTTTCTTAACTGGTGCCATTTTGGGCTCCTCATACACAGACCATAATATGATGTTGAAGCACAGTACGTATTACTCCGCGAGGCTCCTGACTACAGTCGCCGTCATGCTCCGACAGTCTGGCTTCGTATCTTAACAAAGTTGTGCTGAAACATTTTGACAGATATTGGAGCGCTGTAGACTACATAAAATTGGTTTGATGTCACTAAACACAACCGGAATTAACACATAAAGCGCACTGTCGATATTTGAGGAAATTAAAGGATTTTAAGTGCGCCTAAAAGCCACCACTTACTACAGGGGAATTTGCCCAATTTTGGCTGTAATTTCTTCTCCCCGCTTGACCAGATTTTTTGTCTTCATGTGCTATTTTGAACCCGCTGCTCCTCGTGTGTGGTGTCAGTGTCGGATCGTAACCACCAAACATCAACAATGTTACGGTTACAGCTGATAAAACAGAGCGTCAGGGGCAGAGGAGTGACGGACACCGATGCAACATACTAACTCTGGATATAGTGAAAATAAAGTTACCTCTCATAAAGTGGTCCATTTTAAGTGCAGCATGTCATCCACATTATCCACAGAAATTGTCCTGCACAAATAATGACATCCAGTCTACAAAACCACACTGTTAATCCAGTGTAAGGCATTCTTTGAAAGTAAAAAGTATTCCCCCACGTGTGTCTGTTTACTTTCACACTTTGCACGGATCAAGGTGAAACTGCAGATCAGCCACAGTGACTTCCTGTGGACTTTATCTCCTCTTTTCTGCTTTAAAAATCCTGTGTCTGAAGTATTGCTCCACATTTCACAAATAATAATAACACAGTTTTGACTTGTGTCTAAACTAGAAGTGCAGAGCTCTGATCTTTGAACGCTTCAGTCTCACAGCGAGTGGTTTTACGCCATCGCGCTCACAGCTTTGTATCCTGTTTTACTCAGACAGATCCCGCTGCAATCTGCGAGATCGGAGATTTTAAGACTCATAAGGTGTGTGCATTTTGTTGCATTTAAAAATTGTTTAAGACCGAAAAATCCTGTAGGGTGTTGTGGCCTTTATAGTCCAAATAACGGTAATTCCTTTTAAACCATTTGCAGTGGTCCAAAGTTCTTCTTCACTTACCTTGTGCATTCAGAGCATTCGCATGACTCACCATGATGAGTTTATAAGCACTTTTCACTATTCACAAGAAACAAGATTGAAGTTTTGCCACCATGGTGAGGCTAATAAAAACTATGCTAATGGTGACTTCCTAATTCTCAGTACATCACTTTATAATTGGACTTATTTTGACTTCAAGAGCTGCTTATACAGGATATCTGTTCGGGGGTAAGACATAAAAACATCAGCCCTTAAAGTCATTTTAGATCCGTTTTGTAGTTTTCATGACCAAAATGTCAACAGTGATTACACAACAGTTAAATATGAAATACCTGGAAGGCGGCGTGTTAAGGTTTTTATTTGCGCAGTGACCTTGCGCAGTGTTGAATTAAGCTGATAAGAGGCGCTGTAAGGTCTGCTGTTCCCTCCGGGTCAGTTCCAGTCGGCTGCACCTGCTCGCCAACATGGACACTCTACTCAAGAGCAAAGATGACAAGGTGAGGAGCTTTGTGGACAATAGGGACCATGCTCAAACTGCCAAATATAAAAAAAGATAGTTATTTGTAGGGATGTAACAATAACTGAAATATCGTATCGTCAAGGGTCTCACAGTAACATCGTGGACCATCACAATATATCGAATCACAAGTCTCTTTGCTTAAATGAATAGTTTTGATGCAGAAATAGCTAAAAAAACAGAGGGAACTACATAGACCATGATCCTTTGCTCCGTTTCAGTGCAGACTACATGAAGAAATAACTGAAGCACTTTGAAATCTTTATTCTTTGGATTAAGTCTTGTGAAGGCATTTTTAGAAGAAAAAGGAGCAGATTCACCACAAAATGTTGCAATAAATCTGGTACAGTGAGATGTTTATGGTGAAAATATGGTACAGAGAGATTTGGATATCGTTCCATCCCTAATGACAATAAATGTTGTACCAAATGACTGGTCAAAGCATTTTAGAATATCAGTCTTGTTATTATTATGTAGAATATCATAATATTGTGAGCTTTTCCACAATATCGCAATAAATATCGTACCGTGAGGTTCATACCATGACGATATCGTATCGTGAGACTTGGATATTGTTACACTCCTAGTTATTTGAACAGGTATCAATACTGGGGGTAAAAAAACAGCACCTTTCCTGAACAGTTTGAGAATTGGGGAAAATATCTTATTACGTTTTTTCTGACAAGCATTGTGATGAAACTTGTGTTTTATTTATAGATTTCTGTTGAGCTCACATTTGAAACGCGTCCTGGAGAATTGACAAAAAGCCTGAAATCTGAACTGACAAACGAATACAAGGATCACATTTCAGTACATGTTTGTGCAGATCTAATACAGGATCAGCAGTGTTTTATGCAGACGTATACTGTATTTTAGATTTCATTTGTGAAGAAAATCATAGTTTTTTTTTTATTATTTCGATTCAAGTCTGATTTATCTTGCTGCTCTATTTAGAATGGCGTTGATCGATATTAGAACAAGTACAAGACTAGACCAGATAGAAGAAATATGAAAGAAACTACTATTCTTTTGTGTTGAAAATGACATTCTGTTATCTAACAAAGAGCGCTGTTGACTGTTATCAAATATCAAGCCTTTTCCTTTAGTATCGAAAGCGGGATTGAGTGTTTAGTATCGTGAAGTGGACGAGAACCATAGACTGTGTATATAAATGGACATACAGTAGTTAACCGCATTCTAAATAAGTGTACATGAGGGTACTTTCAGCTCCAATTCACTTCACATTGGAATATTGTCACCCCTCTCTTTATAACTGCTGCAGTGAGCCTTATTATTTTGGTGTTAAAATGTTCCTATCAACCCACTCTGGTGTTTTATTTCACTATTTTATCCATAAATACATTTCTATTCCTAATATGGAACTCGGCTCCATGTAACCACTAGCGTCAGTGAACTTCATTTGACTGGAGCTGAACACCGTGGATGACGTCACTTGGGTGTTAGTCCACTTCTTCATACAGTCTGTGGGTACGACCGAACAATTTAAGGAAAATATCTAATTGAGATTTTTCAGATTCTGTTCAACATTGTCATTTTAAACGACAGATTAAGATTTTGTTTGGTAGTTCATGAATTGCAGCATTTGTGATTTTTTTTTTTGCGTTCATTCAAATAGTATCTTGCAGCTCTATGACATGCTAACTTTCAGTATATGAAGTATCATCAATCGTAAATTCTATTACAACAGTGAGAGAGGAGAAATCGGCTCATTCACGTTTGATGAAAATAGGCCAGTCCTAAACTCTTTCCTCATCCCTGTGCACTTATCAGCAGCATACCGGAGTGATGTAGTGTGTGTGACGCTGTGTGATCCTGCAGGCTGTGTGTGTGTTTGTGGTGAAAGTCCTGCCCTTTCGTCCCTGTGCCAGTTTCAGGATTAAACAAGAGAACACTGCACAAAATACACAAGTGTGGAACTTCTGAAGACTGAACACCACTGATGTTTTGTGTATAGTGCGTATGGAGGCTGCAGTCCAGTGTGACGCTAACTGCTGTCTGTACATGCCTGTACTTTGGTATGTGACTGCGTAGGTTTACGGGTCAGATACTGCCGTGTTTCTGATAACATCACAACATAAATGCAGATTTTTGTTGGGTTTGATTTAGTTATCAGGTTTAACATTTGTAAACCTACATTTAGAGATTTTATGGCACAATGTAATCAACAGGAAAAACTGCCTCTTCCCTCCGTCCGAGTATAACATCATCTCATTCTGCAATGTGTCCATTCTGTCCAGGCGCTGTTCTATTGTAACCATGGCAACCCACTTTTAAACAGTGTTTTCTCATTCACCTGAGCTGCCAAGTCTAAACCTTTTGACAAGTAAAGTAAATTGAGACCTAAAATAGTACCACAACACATGCAGTTTTTCTTTGACTTTCTTTTGATGCATCTGCAGCACATTCTCCCCAAATACACTTCTGCAAAACAACAGACTCTTTGTGTTTGTGCTTATGCTGCAAATGTTGATTTCTGACAGTAGATTTTTCCATTATCGTGTCAAGGTTTAGGATCAGTATTGGGTTTAGGAATGTCACTGAATTAAATATTTTCTGTAATGGCATCTGCTGATTATGAACTGAACTCACTCTGAGGGAAAACACAGCACGCCACAGTACTTCACTTAGCCCCGCCCCCGGACAAAATGCCGAGAATTTAGGGAGTCAACCAAATGATTTTAATAGTCAACTGTTTGTTTTGTTTGGATTGTAGCAAAGAGGTGTAAGTTAACTGGAGTTTTAAGAGTGTTTGGACTGTTAAATCTGCTTTTTCACTTTGAAGTACGAGTAAAATGCATCTTTCTCTGTAAAGTTATTTTTCTTTTGCAAAATCCTCCGTTTTTTTTAGACCTTCCAGCGCCACTGTCTACTGTTCATTTCTTTAGTTGATGCAGCCATAGTTACAAGGCGTAAACAGCGCATAATTGCTCTGTTTTTGGTCAATTTTCTAGACTTTTTCTAAGCTTTAGTCATCATGTCCGCCCCTCAGCGCCGCTTCTTTTGACAGTCGTATTCCTCGCCTCAGTGTACAGCCTGACAGCTCTCCTCCTTGCGGCTCCTCACTCTGCCCCCTCCCCCTGCAGCCTGGCTCGTCCCTGCCCAGTGACCATCTGCCCGGGCCTCTGTGCCAGTCTCAGTGTGCCAGGGCCCCCTGCCCCTGTCTTCTGTGTCCCCCGCGGGCCTCCTCACCCAACAAGCCCCCCATTGTCCCTGACTCCTCCACAGCCCAGCCCAGTGTGCGTCACAGCCTGGAGGGGCCCCGCTCTGCCTCTGAAGCCCCTCTATGTGTGGGGACGTGTGGATGATGTTTCAGGGGAAGGTTGGAGCTCAGAGCAAACTCCCCTGAAACGGTCTTTATTATGATATTTTATGATCTGTGTTCTAATGTCGTTTCCTCATCACAAACAGACCTGGAGTTGTGTTTTGTTTCATTCACACACGTTTAACACACAAACCCTGTATTTTTGTCTGAGTTCTTCTCTCAAACCTAAAACACTCCACCTTGTGATGTCATATGGTAATACAGGAAGTGCTCCACTGTGTTTTTAAACTCCATACACCTTCATTATCATCATTTGGACTATAGCAACCCTGGAATTGCTTATACTGAAAAAAGTAATAACTGTTAACTTGAAAACTACCACTGCATGACATGGATGGAGCAGAGCATTTTGAGCTTTGGAGACAGACTAATAATAAAGGGTTATTCAAATGTGTGAAAGGAACAAAACACAACTCCAGGTCTGTCTGTTTTTGAGGAGGTAACAGCGTTCTAACATGGTTTAAAGCTCACAAGAGTCAGTTTCATGTAATATAGGATCTATTCACTTCTGGGAGAGGGTCCGCCACCTGCTTTTCTTCATGGTAATGTTATTGCTTTGCCTGGAATATTCTACAGTAGGGATGTAACGATATCCAAGTGTCACGATACGATATGTTCACAGTATGATATTACACCTGCACATCACATCAGGTTTATGACATTGCTTTGTACAGTTTTGTATCATATTTTTTGTATATTTATGAAGAATTGTCATGTGGGAGCCTGGGTGATGTAGGCTTGTGGGTGGAGCTTTGCACAGAATCTTACAGCTAACTGTAAGGAGGGTTTGAATAGAGTCTGGAGAGATCACTAGATTGCACAAACATACATGGGTGACTCTAAAACCATGGTAGAAAGCTCACAAATACTAGATTGATAACTGTTATAAACAAATAAACCAAGTATTCACAGGTTTCAAGTTCCTGGTGATACTTTGACGACTTTTAACAAAAGAATATCTTGTTGATCGCTATGGCAACTGTGCACATTTTTTATTACCCTGAGAACCATAGATAGTAGGGATGTAACAATAACCAAAATATAGTGATATCGTATGGTCAAAGGTCTCACAGAAACATCGTGGACCATCACAATATATCGAATCCCAAGTCTCTTTGCTTAAATGAATAGTTCTGATGCAGAAATAGCTAAAAAACAGAGGGAACTACATAGACCATGATCCTTTGCTCCGTTTCAGTGCAGACTGCATAAAGAAATAACTGTTCTAAGTACTTTGAAATCTTCATTCTTTGGATTAAGTCTTGTGAAGACATTTTTAGAGGAAAAAGGAGCAGATTCACAGTTTTGTGTCTCCACAAAATATTGTAATAAATCTGGTACAGTGAGATGTTTATGGTGAAAATATCATACAGAGAGATTTGGATAATGTTCCATCCCTAATGACAATAAATGTTGTACCAAATGACTGGGCAAAGCATTTTAGAATGCCAGTCTTGTTATTATGTAGAATATCATAATATCGTGAGCTTTCCCGCGATATTGCAATAAATATTGTACTATGACAATATCATATTGAGAGACTTAGATATCGTTACACCCCTAATAGATAGTGATCATGTGTTCATGGGGGAAGCTCACCCCAGGCTCCAGGCTTATTGAACCTGCACGTAGTTTAGTTTGACATTTGTTGCATTTCAGGTTTTGAGATTGTGATTAGATTTGGTGGACTTGAACTTTTGAGAGAACTAAAAATGTAAAATCATAATTGGTAAACTAAGAATGCCATATTTGAAGACGTCTAAATATTTTATATATGATTACATCTAATAGCTTTGATTTGCAGCGTCAGTTTGATAAGATCTAATGAAGATTTCTATTAATAACCCTTCAGTCCAAAATGCTTGTATGTGGTGAAATACTGTATCACATGTTACTTCCATTTGAATGAAGGGCACTACGTCAAATCTTTGGCAAGGAAATGTTGTATGAAACAATCTTATCTACTCTAGTACAGCCCAGAGATAACTTTATCTGAGTCCAAGTATGCTCCTTGTGACTGACTGCTGCTGTTGTGAACACAAGCACAGGTGGGTAGGAAGCCAAAACTCATACTCAAGTCAGAATAACTGCACTTTGAAATAATAAGAATTCAAGTAGAAGTACAAAGTAGTGGTGCAAGAAATAAAAAAGTTAAAAAGTATGTGGGAATACTACTCAAGTAAGAGTATTTGTAACTAAGTCTGGGTGTAACGTGGCTCAGCGAGGCTAGCAGTTATAGTGGGCAATCTGCAGTCAGAGATCATGAGTTGGGAGCAACCTTGGGGAAAACAAACACCGGATTGGTCTGTTATTAATGTCCATATCATAATGTAGGGTCAAAAATAGTGAAATAAAAATAGCAGGATCATGCACAGCCTGTTAATACAAACATTTTAAGACCAAAATGTCTCACAGCAACCAGAGCTCGAAGGAACCACTTTGCAGCCATGATCACTTCCTATTTGAAATGCAGCAGTGTGTGTGTTGTGTCTCTGAATGTGACTTAAAAATTGGAAGTTGATGTAATTCTAAAAGCAAAACACTGAAAATACCAGATTACCAAACATTATTTAAAGGATCAACACAAAAATGAAGGAGCGGAGCTGCAAGAAAAGCAAATGTTCAAATCATTTCAGATTACAACATAAAGCTTTTGTCACTATAGACTAAAGGCCGTCACACACTACAGGAGAATTTGTCCGATTTTGGCTGCGATTTCTTCTCCCAGAGTTCAGGGAGGTGTGACCCGAGTTTTTGTCTCCATGTTCGATTTACAAGCCGTCGCTCCTCATGTGTGGAGTCAGTGTCAGATCAGAACCACCAAACATCAGCTATGCTACAGTAACAGCCGATAAAACAGAGCGTCAGGGGCAGAGGAGTGACGGACACAGAGATGCAACAAACAAACTCGGGATATAGTGAAAATAAAGACTTTATTACTCACCTGTCTTAAAGTGGTAAATTTAAATTGCAGCGTCTGATCCACATTATCCATAGAAATTGACCCCCGCAAATGATGACCCCAGTCCACAAAACAGTGCTGTGAATCCAGTTTGAGGCGTTCTTTAAAAGTAAAGTATTCTATTTTATAAGTATAAATTATTCCCCCATGTGTGTCTGCTTACATCCACTCAACACACGGATCAAAGTGAAACTGCAGATCAGCAACAGTAACTCTACTTCCTGTGGACTTTATCTCCTATTTTCTGCTTTAAAAATCCTGGATCTGAAGTATTGCTCCACATTTTACAAATAATAATAGCACAGTTCTGACTGCGTGGGACACAGTGGGAAGAAGAAGAGTACTGCTACACTGTACAATATAGACAAATACAATTTCTTTAAAAATTTGCTCAAGTAAATACTACCACACAGCTGAATACAAGCACAGCCCTGGAGCTCCGTGTACTGATGATGAAGATCATTAGGCTAATCTCTTACTGGGATTACACAGGTCACAATATCTGAAAAATAATAATCATGTTTTATGCAAAATCTGCTTCTTGGAGCTGTCTGCTTTTGTTATAACATTTACTCATGAAAAACATACCTCTCTCCTGGGCTCTATTCGAACCCATGCTTCCACACAGCATTTTTTCATAATTATGCAATAGAAGGATACAAAACATTACATTATACCAGATTAGGGCTGCAGCTATCGATTATTACAGTAATCGATTATTCTGTTGATTATTTTGTTCGAATAATCGAGTAATCGTTTGTTATTGTCGTGTCTACTTTGCACATGTTAAGTACACACCACGTGCATTGACAGATACACGTGTTTTGGACATGAAAAACTTTATCGCTGGGCTAAGGTTGACTTACCTCATGGTTTCTTTTCCACTTGATGTAATGTACGGGGCTGTTTCTGTTTAGATGTTGTAGCATCAGTGTTGAGAAGGTGACTTTTAAAATGTTCCCCTACAGATTACAGATTACATTCCCCAAAATGTAGTTTAGAGGCGCACAGGAGGAAGCGCGGTCCACGGAGTGTACGCAACAAGACACAATCCACACACAGAGTGCGCGGCGTACGGGGCATGAGGAGCGTGCGGCGTACCGGAGATGCGGGGTGCGGAGCGTACCACACCCCGCCACCGGAGGTTATGCTCTTATTATACATCCATGGGCGCCACGCTGTTTTGTGTACAGTGAAGTGCAGTGGTCGTGCAGAAACTTTACCTCTACTACAAAAGGTTCCGGCCATCGCCGAGCGTATGAAAATAAAACGAAGCATCGAGGCAAAAAAAAAATAATCGATGCATTTTTCTAATCGATTAACTCGATGAATCGTTTCAGCCCTATACCAGATTACTATAGATGACATTGCACTTTGCCATGAAATATCCAAATGTGAGAGAAATAACAAATGTTTAACCTGGAATTTTTAATGATTGACTAAATTTAATTTAGGCTGCACCCCAATCTGTATTAATTAATGCTCTGATGTCATTTGAAACCCAGAAATAGAAGTCTAATATAATAAGTTTTTTTTTTTTTTTTTAAGTAAAGCTGAGGTGAAACAAACAGCTGGAATAAAAAGCACTTGACTTTACTATGCAGAAAGTCTGATTATTTTTTTCTCACAATAATTGTGGTAATAAAATGTGATACTATGACCCCATCCCTAGCTTTGTATAACCCTGTATGTCCCCTCCTCTCTGTGTGTTTTCAGCTCAGCAGTATCAGCAAAGCCATCAACTCCACAGAGACACCTGTCAAAGAGAAGCATGCACGCCGTATCCTTTACTCCTGAGATGTGCCTGATAAACCCCTGCGTGATGTCATCAGGAGGCGCCATGGTGACACTAAACACTGAGCATGTGAGCGCAAGAGCTGCCAAGGGATGAAATCTGTCAGACTAATGTCAAACCAATGATTATAAGAGGCTAAATGCTAAACTATTGTGACAGTGATACATGTATGAAACAGCAGTGTAGTAGTGCAGCTCAGTTGGTAAAAGCGTTTGTCCACTGATCTGAAGGTTGGCGGTGCGATTCCAGCTCCCACACATGAATGCTGCCGTTGTGTCCTTGGGCAAGACACTTAACCCACCTCTCCCCTAGTGTCTGGGTTAGTCGTATCTTGTTGTAAAACGCTTTGAGTGCCTTAAAAATGTGGAAAAGCACTGTATAAAAATGTGATTGTTTACCATTTTACCACAGGAATTGACGATCTTATCAGGTTGTTCCATGGCACTTCTGTTTACATGATATATTGTTTTGGCTAATGCATCTGTATGGAGTTTTTGTGCAGAATTGGATGATAACGGTTGGTAAAGGTTGAGGCCTACATCAATTGTTGGATTTCATGACACGTCACACATATATAATGAGCACATGCACACGCTACTTGGCCACAAAACAAACTTTGTTTTGATGGCGGGTTGTAAGGTCAGGAAGATGAAATGTCAGATCCCAGCGTGCTTTAATTTTTATTTTCATAAATTCTGACTGCTTGTATTTTACCAAATGCCATTGTGTTGTGCCGTTGATTGTAAGAACAGGCAGGTTAAAGGAAATGGACTGAAATTTTATCACATTCCTAATGGAAAAGGTGCATTTAAACAACACTGCCGCCGTCTGTGGATACATTAGACATTAGAAAAGACTGGTCCAAGGAAATGATTGACAAGGCTCGTGTTTGCAGTGAGCACTTTTTATCAGGTATTTCTATACTAGTTGCACCTAAATTTTATGTAATATAATGAATGTTTGTTTCCCTAAATTAAGCATTTACAAGTCCAAGTAGGCCTGATACAATACAATTGCGATGGTAGTGATATTTGGGGTATTTCCGTAAGCCAATACATTAGGCCTACATTGTACATGTTCTCAACTTTGACAGTTCACTTGAGTATGTTAATAACTAGATAAGAGCTCACGTTACGTTATAAGCTTCCAAAGACTTATACGCTCTTAAATTTTCCTTCGTCCACATGCTTGATGAATTTCAGAGATATATATAGATGTCTGGCCATTCAGTTGGTGGTATTTTTGTTAAGTCCGCTTCTCATTCATTATCAGGTAGCCCATAAGGGTCGGGTAACTGCGTACCTGTACTTAAGGTTAACTTCCTTAAATTGCCATCACAATCTGTTGGCTGAAGGGACTTTATTTGCCCCTGTTATTATCGGCCATTGTCACGATTGTAAACATGGGAAGTTTTGGGGCCAATTTGCACGCGCATACTGGCAGAGCACACAAAGTTTACAAACTTTGAAACCGGCTTGTAGATGCTTTAAATGTTTGTACACAAATATGTGTAAAATCCCTCAGTCATCCAGGTAAAATCCAGGGAAATTCATCTGTCAACTGGGCAAAAGTGTACACAAATACATTTTAGGTTTTGGAATGGGGCAGATGTGAAGTGAAAGTCAGTCTGCCCCAGGACAGCTGTGGCTGCAATAGTAGTTTACCACCACCAAGTGTGGAGTGAATGAACAAAGAACTGTAAAGCACTTTGGGTGTCATGAAAGGCGCTATATAAATGCAATGATTGATTAATTAATTAATTAATCAATTAAGATGATATTTCAAAGGAATGAAGAATGAATGAAGAAACATACTACATTTTTACCATGGAAATTCAAATTTGTTTCTTGAAATATTGACTTTTGGAGCTTTTTATCCTTTAATGTTTTTCCCTCATCAAAAACACACCTGAAGAGGTTTTATGTCATCCCTGCATGTTTGAGGAATTTCACAATCCATTTAGACCATTTTAAAAGGTTTTGTCACTGTGCTAATGTGTGCATTATGTCACCATGGTAACTGATTTCACCAATAGAGATACATGTAGAACACCTTCAGCATGAAGTCACTACAAAATATGAACAGCGAGTGACTGCACAAACATGTAAACAGTTGACAGTAATACACCACACTCCAGTCTTCATGTGATCCTGTTGCTTGGCTGGTTCCTGGTGGCGCTTCCTTAACCCAGCACACAGGCATCATCCTGGGCACGCACAGAGAGAAGGGGGCCTACACCTTCTGGTCGTACTCTCTGGGCTTCCCTCTGGCCACCAGCTCCGTCCTCAGCTGGAAGTTCTGTCACGTGCTCCACAAAGTGCTCAGGGATGGACACCGTAATGTAAGAGCTCACTCCCACATGTTTAACACCTCTGTGTACGTGTCTGTGTCCAGCTCACTGTGTTCTGCTCTGCAAGGTTTTACAAGACTGTATGAGACACCACAGCAGTCTGGTGGAGGTGGGGAAAATGTGGGTAAGTCCTCTCAATGGCCTTTATACACTTTACTCTTTAAGACGTCCTGTTATGGACAGAGTACCCAGACAGACATTATTGGGTGGTGTCATTTCATGGTAGAGAAGCGGTTTCCCAGTAACATCAATGACCTCAAAGAGAAAAACACAACCAGCCAAACTATTTTCAAACTTAAGGGTGCGCTCCATAAATTCTGGTCAAGGGTTCATCACCTGTCCTGACACTGTGTCCTTAGGCAAGACACTTCACCCACATTTCCTGGTATGAATGTGCGTGAGTGTTGGTGGTGGTCCAATGGCACAGACTGGCAAACTCGTGTCAGTCCGCCTGTCCCAGGGCAGCTGTGGCTACAATAGTCTGTTATCACCACCAAGTGTGGAGTGAATGAAGAATGAGCCAGGGGCCAGTCACAAAAACTGCTGTTGTGTCTTTAGGTAAGGCACTTCACCCACATTGCCCACACAGCAAAAACTGGAGGGTTAAAATTTCAGGGTAAAATATTTCATAGTTGTTTTTAACACAAAAAGTGTTAGTTTAACTATTTGAAAGTTAAATGAGGGTTTGAGTTGCGGTTATTTGCCAGAGTTCATATGGTTGAAGTTCATTCAACTTCCCTAGGTGTTAATTTGGCTCCTCCCACCCATCACTTCAAACTTGCGAGAGAAGTCCAGTTTGAACCAGTTGTGTACATAATTTAATCTTAAATTAATTAAAATAAAGTGTTAAAAAAAAAAAAGGCGGTTGAGTGGCAACACTCAGGCCTCACAGCAAGAAGGTTGCAGGTTCGATCCCCGGGTTGCCCGGACCTTTCTATGTGGAGTTTGCATGTTCCTCCCCGTGTCTGGATGGGTTTCCTCCAGGTGCTCCGGTTTCCCCCATCAACCTAAAACATGCCCGCACCCCTATGAACTAACATCAAGGACCATAATGTCCACCCTCCTGTGGGCTCACCACCTGCAGAGGGGTTCATAGGGGGGGTCAGGTGCTATGAGTATTGGGGAGCACGCTGCCCCCGCGACCCAGCTGGATTAAGCGGGAGAAGATGGATGGATGGATGGAGTGTAAAAATAAAACACCTCTGTGTTGTTTCGCTAAATCATGATGACTACAAAGTGTTATCTGTTTACTCTCAAAACATTAATATAACATTTAATATAAATTTTGGGGTTAAACAGGAACTTTTGTCCAGTGTTACTTCATTAACATTTCCAAAAATGTTAAATTTATTCTAAAACAGATTGGACTCATATAAATCCTGAGCAAATGTTAAAACTGATTTTGTGCGAGGGCAGATGAGGTGAGGGGGTCATAAATGTGTTATAAATTGTGTTCTTTTAACTGATACCTAGAGAAACTCAATTTCATCTTGCCTACAGTTATATGTACAGCAATATGACAATAAAGACTGATTGATTGACTTGTAATTGCATGAAATAGATTTAATGGAGATCTTAATACTTTGCAATACAGAGCAGGCGGTGGACCCTTCACCAGAATATTCACATAGTGCACCTTTTCATAGAATGATGACATTATTAGATACTGAAGTTTTAAATAAGGTTTTTCATTGTGTGTTCAGGCCCATCTTCACGACAAATACGGGCAGCTGGTGAACCTCTACACCAAACTGCTGTGCACCAAAATGGAGTTCCACACAAAGGTAAGTCTTCGTGTTACCACTGCTTAATGACTGACCTGACCTGAGTGTTCTCACTGTCCCTCTGTGACCACAGCACCACACCATCCCCCCCAACCTCGAGATCACAGACGATGACCTGGAGCGTGCCGCAGGGATGGATATCAACAATGTGTATGTAACCCTACACGCTTCAGTATGTGGCAGAAAACCAGTGACTCCCCAGGCCTTTTACACACGTTAAACAGACCAATGCCCTGTTTACATGAGACCTTTAAATATGATTAAAATAAATTAATTTGGAATAAAAGTTAATCCCGATTTTAAAAGAGCATGTATTAACACTTAATTCCTAATGTTTATGCACATTTAAGTTTATTCGGTTTTAAACTTAATTCCGAATTAAGTGGGTGGTTTATTCCTTTCTTAAATCCGATTTCAATTATTCCTTGAATTAAAAATAATTCCGGTCGTTCAGCGCATGCTCATTAGGTCACCCTACTGACGCTGATGACGCACTGCAAGATGGCGTCCCGGAGCAAGCGTCCCTGGTCTCGAACCAAAACTATTTTTTTTAATAAGCACGCTGGAAGAACTGCACATACTGAAAAGAGTGGACGGCAGAAAACATAAAAACATGAACATTTTCAAAGAGGTAGCGGAAAAGTCTGGAGAAGGAGGGTACGCGGACAGAGACGCTGAGCAGATCAGAAACAAGAGGAAAGCGTTGAAGCAGGAGTACAACAAAGCTCAGGCACAGACAGCAAAAGCGGCTCGGACCATCAGATTTTTCATTTTACGAAGAGATGGACCGAGTCCTCCTCAGCTGACAGATGGAACGCGTGATAATGCAATTCTCGAGCTGCTGTTTTATTATCATCAGAAAGACTGTGGAATTAATGAATTCAGATTTAAAATTCTCATGTAAACCGGGCCCATGTTACACAAAGCTACATTATTTGATCGTCAGTAACATAAGCAGTAGAAGTAGTGGTTCTAAAACAGAATCCTTCTTTCTGTGTCACCAACAGTCGTCAATACTCCAAAATGCAGGGACCATTTATGCACAAGGAAGGACTTTTTAGACGGTTAACAAAATAAAGGTGTTTATTTTTCTTAGTCTGATCATAACTAATGTGTAATATTGTTTAGTTTTGGATCTCGTTTACATTATGGTTGCTAGGTAACAGTCATGGGATTACCCTACAAAACATAAACTTCACCCATATTACGAAAGTAGAAAAGATGCAAGATTATATTAAATATTATATTTTATGTTAACTACATTTTAGTGAAATGTGTAGTTTAGCCTGTCATTTGCCTGTCACCACGGAGACAAGTCAGATCTGTGGAGCGATGACCCTGTTCACTCTGAGAATACATGTTTTCTCACACATTTTTGATCAGCTAAAACATCTATAATTAATCAGGATGTACCAATAGTCAAAATATGGTGATCTCGTATCGTCAAAGGTTTCACAATAATATCTTGGACCATCACAATTTATGGAATCCCAAGTCTCTTTGCTTAAATGAATAGTTCTGATGCAGAAATAGCTTAAAAACAGAGGGAACTACATAGACCATGATCCTTTGCTCCGTTTCAGTGCAGACTACATGAAGAAATAACTGTTCTAAGCACTTTGAAATCTTCATGAAGTCTTGTGCAGGAATTTCACAATAAATATCATACTGTGAGGTTCAGACCGTGACATATCGTATGTATTGTGAGACTTTTGATATCGTTCCAGCCTTAATAATTAAGAATATGTAAGATAAGACGGATACATTTAATTCTATACAGTACTACAGGACATTTCAGTCAGAGTAATAACATCTTCATGGAGATAACTCAATTTTGTTATAAAAGTACTAGAATAAAAGTATCACATGAAAAAATCAAAAAGTAAAAGTATTGAAGTATCCGTTTAAAAATGCGTGGAAATACTTTTTACTTTAAAATGTTAATTGTAGTAATATAGATTGATTCTATTGTATTTTATGAGCATATTTTTGTTTGCTCAAAGCCGAGACGTGAACTCCAAACTGTTGTCTGGGTGTTACCGTGAATGTGCTAAAAATAACCCCTCACATCATATGAGAAGTACGTCTTACTATTCAGTCCAGTTCTAAAATGTACTTGAGTAGAAATTACAGATACCTGCTCTCAAATGTAGTAAAAATAAAAAGTATGTACTGCAAAATATAGTTTTGTCTAGTTTTTAATTTTGTTTAAGTTGATAGTTTTACTTCCTGGTTGGACACAAGCAGCAGGCCATGACATATGTAGAGGTAATTCCAGTTCTGTTACCTACTGTAAACGAGGGACAATTCTTGTGTAAGTTGCACAATAGTTCTGGTTAGACAAATAAAAACAAAACACTGTCAGAAAAAATGTCTTCCTTGCTCTTAAATTCATCTGTGTTGATGACAGTGGTGTATATTTTTGTGCTGTAAACATTCCTGAAGAGGTTTTTGACGTCATCCATGCACGTTTTGAGTATTTTAACAAGCTCTCCTGGGCCCTATCCTCACCCTCCTTACAGTTAGCAGTAATATTCTGTGCTCCTCCCACAAGCCCACGTCACCCATGCTCCTGCACGGCAACTCTCCATAAATACACAAAAACATGATACAGAACTGTACACAACAACTGGACAAACCTGATGTGATGTGCAGGAGTTGCATTAGCATTGATTGTGGTGTGATAGTGCTCTGGAGGGGGAGTGACTTGGCATGGAAAGCAAAGGGAGGGAGACTGAAACTTATCAAACATGTAACTACATTGTTTTTGGTGAATGTAGCATTTTCAAAACCGTAAAAGGTAAAATAGTGATCTAACTATGCTGTGTGTTCCAGTTAATACTCCACACACTGCAAAAAAGCTTAGCCAAAATTTAAGATATCAACACTTCAAACACAATCTATCAAAAAATGACTTAAAAGTAGTGAAATTATCTGTCCATGCAGCATATGAGAAAGTCAGAAGTCAGAATTAACAGTGCAGACATCAACGATGTCTTTTGGACTAGGCATAATTTAATTTTGGATAGTAGCAATTGTCATTTGAGATATCTGTAATATAATTTTGACAAAACAACAGTTCGAGATATCTGCAATGTAGTTTTGACTAGGCAAAGCAGAATTACAGATATCTTCTTAGTTATTTCGTTTTGACTGGGCAGATTGAAAGTTATCTCAAACGTCATTATGTCATCATGACACCAAAAGCACCACGTTGACTGTAGTTACTCACAGTGCACAATCCATCCAAAAACCATTTGCCCCTAAAGTTAAACAACCATCAATGTTAAAATGAGTTTTGTTGATTTTCAACAAATGTTTCACTAGAGTGCATGAACAAAAAGAGCCCAATATGCATCTTGGCGATCTTACTGATAAAGTAACTGTGAGTGAACAGCCGACAGGTGCGGTGTAGAGATGCTCCGCTCCCGCCTAAAGTGGATCATTTGCATTCAGATATTTACAACGTCATTTCGCCGAGTCAAAACTCCAAATCAACATATCTATACTTATATTTTGACTAGGCACAATGAAGTTTACGGATATCTCCAATTTCAGACATCTCTAATCAAAATTCATTAGATAGAGATATCTAAAACTTGAGAGAAATCTACAACTAAATTATGACTTTCCCAAACTCCAGTTTCAGATATATACAACATCATTTTGATCAGTTGTAATTCTAGTTAGAGATATCTACACTGTCATTTGGCCTTGTCAAAACTTTAAGATATCTGAAAAGAAGCATGTACAGTAGATATCTTCAACTGAGGTGAATTAAAGAGATCTTGAACTTGACTAGTCAGAATCAAATTGTAGAATCTCAAACAGGAATAACATATCTATAATTCAGTTTCCGATATCTGTAACTTGCGTTGTGGATATCGACCAGTGAATTGTGGATATCCGTAATTATGAAACCCAAATAAAAGAATGGCAAAGGTGACGTGATTTGCCCTGGGAAGAATGTTGTTGTATTTATCTAAAATGACAATTACAGATAGGAAGAATGTCATTGTCGATATCCGAAATGTTCTTTTAGAGATATCTGCAATACGTACCCAGCTTAGAGTTTAAATGTTAAAATGGCTCGACATAGCAGCAAGATCATTTTACTTGACAAATTCTCTTAAAATAAATGACCTCCAGATGAGAATGAAGCAGTCTCAGAACTAGTAAGTACATAACAAATCTGAAAACAAGATGAAGAACCTGATAAACGTTTAAGTACTTGTGTATTTTGTTACTTTCTACCACTGACTATTACTGTGACTTTTTATATTTTGTACATGTATGTCTAAATTTGTCCCACTTTACAGTCTGAATTCTCATGGCTCATTATGCTAACAAAGGTGCGTTGCTGTTGCCCTCAGGTTCCAGCTCACTGTGGAGGTGTTCGATTACATGGACGGGGAGCTGCGCCTGGCGGAGACAGGTGAAAAACCCCACAGTAACAGGAGCCACCACACTGCACCTGTCATTATCTATTCATGCGCTCAGAGCTAGGCCACACTGCAAACTGGGTTAGCATGCAGTACACTCGCCACTGCAGTTTATATTGTGGTGTGAGCCTTTAATTAGCGCTAAACGGCGAGGAAATGCCGGCAATCAGAGAATTAAGCGCACTTCCTGTTCCCTGCTCTGACGGAATGCTGCTCAAAGGGACGGAACGGGTGGTGTCTGTGTCATGTGAACAAAAAATGTACTCGAATAAATTAAACATGGCCTCGTAGTCACTTATTGATGCTTTGCAGCTAACGTTATCAACATTCCCTGTGGGGTTGAAGCCAACTGGAAGCACTGTTCTGTCTGAATCCCTGTTACTCAAGTTAGATTTTAAAGCTCTGATATCACACAAAATGTAATCTTGTGAGGTTTAAGCCGATCTTGTGATGTCATGAAGCGGTAGTTTTTTAAAGCAAACAGCTACACTTTAGTTCAATAGAGATGGGCAATTCCAGAGCTGAAATGATCCAAGTGATCCTAGTGAAAGTGTGTGAGGATTAAAAATATTGTGAAGGACGTCTTGGATTACCACATGAAGTCACAAGGTGGAAGGTGGAGTTTTCTGTTTGAAAGAAGAAACCTAAATCTGCAGGGTTTGTGTGTTAAACGTGTGAATGAAACAAAACACAACTCCAGGTCTGTTTGTGATGAGACAGTTCAGAATTTTGGACATAGGGCCTCATTTCCTCGTGAGCCAGAGTGTTGGAGACGTGTGGACACTTTTTGAAATCTTCCATCCAGTCCTTGTATTTGAAGAGGTTGCTGGTGCTAGGCTAGTGCATGTCAATGGCCACAGTTGTCCTGCCACTAAAAACAGTCTTACCCATGACCATGTGAATGTCTGTGTCCACAGAATCATTTTAGAAGTAAAACCAGCCTTGCATTTGAAGGATTTCTGTCTGAGCAGCTGCAGCGAGGTGTACTTAGTGATAGAACGCTTGACCTGCCAAACAACCAACAACCATTCAGATGTGATTTTTTTTTTTTTTAAGCTTTATTGGACACTTAAGTTTAAGCATAAGTATGAAACAGAGAGAGAGGGTAGGGACCTTTGCCTGTCAGTCAAGGCCGGCAGTGAACCCACAACTCCGCACCACCAGTGAGCGCTCACCACCAGTGAGCGCTCAACTTCCTGATAGAAAGATTGGTGGACTAATATATGAGAAAATAGTCTCTCAACATTCGATGATTCATGTGATGCAAGGTTAGTATTATTTCAAATATTATTCTCTGGACACAGACGTTCACATGGACAGTCTGGAGTTCTAATAGTTTTGCCTCGGGTGCACTGTGGAGTGGGTAAGACTGTTTTTAGTGGCAGGACAACTATGGCCATTGACATGCACTAGCCTACCACCAGCAACCTCTCCAAATACAAGGACTAGATGGAAGATTTCAAAAAGTGTCTCCACACGTCTCCAACACTCTGGCTCACCAGGAAATGAGGCCCTATGTCCAAAATTCTGAACTGTCCATTTAATCTGAGGTTTGTTTTAGTGATCTGATCATGAAAAGTGACTACAACAGGGTGTGTGAGGGTTTGTGCAGTTAAACACGTCCTTCTGAAACAACATTACAGTCACAAGATCGCATTAGCCAACAGTGAGCTTGTTTACACACCAAAATCTGATTAAAGTCTGATTTCTGGGCCTTACTTAAATACTCTTGGAACTCCAAAAAGTTAAAAATGAAACACCTAAGTGGGACCATAAACGCTCCTATTGATCACAGCCTCCTGAACACTTTGCCTTCAGAACAAGTCAGGCTGTCTTATGTGCATTGTGTCACCATGGTAACTGCTAAACATTCTGCCATAGACATACAGGCTGCCTCACCTCCAGCTGTGATGTTGCTGCAAACTGTTGTGTAAATGCTTCAAATTTGCATGAGTAGATTCTGAAAGTAGATTCTGTATTATCTCAGCAGCACATCTCCTGGTCATGACGTACAGGAAGTGAACGCCCCAATTGAAGTTGTCATTGTAATTAGCATTAACAACGGAAACAAGTGCCTATGTATGTGTATGCCAGTGACAAAAAGGGGAAATTGGTAAATGCAGGGCTAGGACCAGAAGTCTAGACTACGGCCCTCTGGCAAGTAGGTGGTCAGTAAAACACATGAGACAGAGTATTAAATTTTAGTGGCTGGTGCCTCATATTAACAGTGAAAAGTGATTAACAAATAACATATGCCAAATATTTACAATATATATATATCTGCAGAGTAATATCAAATCAGTCCGAGTCAATTTGAGTCAAGTGCACTCGTATAAATATGTATAAATATGTATAAATACACAGTTCACAATATCAACAATAGCAGCAAGTGAAGGAGTACAAAACTCCAAAGAAAAAGTGGTAGTTGTCACTTTATCACAGTTCAGATTTGTAGTCTTTTTGCGGTGGACTTAATGACCATACTTAGTAACAGGGATGTTCATGAAATAATTGTCCATAAAAACCAGATAACCCGTTTGGGAGAGTAATGAAAAAGTATTGGGAGCAGACTGGCTACATCAGCCCGTACCAGACCGTAGAATTTATTATTGTGTAGTGGTGGATTTCACTGGTGTCATTGGGCTTCAGCTCGCCATCAGTTTGTACCATACCCGGGTACCACCAGGCCACTTCCCTTGTGTTAAACGAGTCTTTCCGGCTCGCGTAGCTGCGGTATGAGCTCCTGTGCAGCGGTCCTGTCTCGCCTCACTCCCGTGTATGAATGGAGAGTGGGGAGCAGGTAGCTTGTATGAAGCGCTTGTGTGTGTGACCAGCAGTAATCCCAATTTATTGATCGTAGTGTTATGAATTTAAACCTGGGTTACAAACAGAATCTGACATTTTTCGACTAAAGTATGGCGTCGTAGAACACAGAATCCCAGTGTAGTCGTGTGTGCTGTGCTCTGTACATGACACGTGTGTTGTGTGTGTTTTTGCAGTGATCAGCCATAGTCAGTGTTTGCTTTTGATTTCATTGTGATGAGCCTGTAGAATGACAGGAAGCAGCCTCGTACACTTGCCCTCTGCTCACTTCCAAAAACACAGCCCCATGCCTTGTTTTTAGTTCAGATTATTTGCCAAATAAGATGAATCAAGAAATAAGACTGTGTTTCCAAAGAAAAAGATGTAATAAAATAAAGATGGGAGTGGAATGAATGTTCTAGTCTCACAATGTGTGGAACGTTTGTGCTTTTATTTAGACAGAGCTTTTATTTGTAAGAACAAAACTAAAGGCAACAGTGCATGTTACTGTAGCATGTGCTCAGCATTAGCTTTGAAGTCTTACGAGTTCTGCAGCACTTCTGGCTGCATGTTAACACACTTTACTTTAGAATATAGATCTTTTTTGCACATGCTATACCGTTTGTAAGATTTAGATTTCAAACATCATAAACCTGATGATCTAGAGGTTCTGAGCTTCACATGAGGCCTGTCGACAATCTGAGAATGAGACAAACCTGGATGTGTCTCTCTCTGCATCCCCCTATCTCTATCTCTGGAGACACACGGTCAGTTTTTATAAAACCTTTTTAAAACAGTAAGTGCTCAGATTCCATAGAATTTATAGTCCTGCAGCACAGTGTGTTCACACATGTTTAGTCACTGTAACATTTTGTGTGTGTTGTTTTGCAGTGATCCGACAGCTGAACACGTCCATCGCCATCTCCAGTCTGACCTCAGGCCAGTGTCGTCTGTCTCCTCTTGTCCAGGTGATCCAGGACTGCAGCCAGCTCTACCACTTCACCGTCAAGCTCCTCTTCAAACTGCACGCATGTAAGCACCAGCACTGCACCAAACACATGTATGTTAAGCTGCACATACTCTATGCTTCAGCCAGCAGTCAGTCACATGCAGTGAGAACACAGTCTGCTCTTTAGCCTCTGTGGAATCATTTGTCCAGAGAACCACTCAGACTCTTATCCCAGTCTGCATAAAAGGCACTGTACCTGAAGTTTACTTCAAAACATGAAAACTGAATTAGTTCATTTTAGTTTAAGCGTTTGCAGTGGTTCAAAGTCATTCCTCACTTACCTTATGCATTCAGAGCATTCTAGTTATTCACCATGAGGAGTTTTACTCAAATACAAGGAAGAAAATTGAGTACAGCAAAAAAAAAAAAATTTGAATTCACTATTCAAATAGTTATTTGCTTGGAAATCAAGAACACAAAGAGATGGAAAAGAGTACAGTCATTACCTTACAGAATTAGACTGTTGTAAACATGGAAAAGTACAGTATGTGAGCAGCTTTTCCACTTCACTTTGTGGCTATGATTGCTAATAATAAAAACAAAAAAATAAAGAAGCTCTAGCTCTAGTGAAGCTCTAGTAGTTCTTGCCCTCTCTTTTGCTAAAAGTGTAACAGGGCCACAGCAGGGGGGGCATAGTTTGTGTCATAGCAGATCTAAAATGTACAGAAGCCGGGAGGGTTCACAACAAATGCAAACGCCGCAACAAATACAAACACCACAACACACCAAAAAAAAAAGCCACAACAGAAGTGGCCGCAGGACTCTATTTTCCGATGGACCAAGCGAGGAGGATCAAGTGGGAAATTATTTCTGATGGTCACAGTGACATCGATCCTGGCCACAAAACAATAAATTTGTAATAAAACAACAAATTCAACTTTTCCCACTCATTTCCCACATGATCCTCCTCTCTTGAAAATAGAGTCCCACAGCCACGTCTGTTGTGGCTTTTTTTGTGTGCTGTGGCTTTTTGTTGTGTTGCGGTGTTTGCATTTGTTGTGAGCCTTCCCGAGTCGGAAAAGAAGAGTCCCGCAGTCACTTCCGTTGTGGCTTTTTGTTGTGTTGCAGCGTTTGCATTTGTTGTGAGCCCTCCAGCTTCTGTAAAAATGAAACGCAAAACATCCAAGCATACAAACATTATAGAAGGCTTATACAAACTTATATAAACTGAGCTGGAGAACGGATCAGAATTCTCAGGTGGAATGTGCTGTTTACCTGTCAGACTGCAGAGTTGGTGACCTGGTTTATGAATAATATGAATGACCAAAGATGTGATTGCTGGACTTTAACTCATAAGATCAATATGGTATGGTACATTTTCAGAGACTTCTTTCAAAAAGAGTGAATCTTCCATCCATTACACAATTTCAACCTCATTGGGAAATTCGAATCATATCCACCCCAAAATTCCTGCGTTTCCATTTACAGGGCCCATATTAGGCTATTTTCTGACCTCTGTTCCAATGTAGTTTCCTCATTAAACCAGGACTGGAGTTGTTTTGTTTCATTCACACATGTTTAACACACAAACCCTGCACATTTAGGCTCCACCTTGTGATGTCATGGAATACAGGAAGTGCTACACTGTGTGTTTAAACTCCACACACCTTCACTAGAATCATTTGGATGATTTCAGTCCTGGAATGTCCCATCTCTACTGAACTAAAGGTAAAAAGTAGTTGCTGACTTGAAAACTACTGCTTCATGACATCACAAGGTGGAACAGAGCACTTTGAGCTTTGCAGATGTAGACGACTACTAGCAGACAGATTCTGACTTGCTTAAAATACACGTATCTGTACTGGGTAGGGATGTGACAAAAACTGAAATATGGTGATATAGTATGGTCAAAGGTCTCACAATAATAATAATATCGTGGACCATCACAATATATCGAATCCCAAGTCTCTTTGCTTAAGTGAATATTTCTGATGCAGAAATAGCTAAAAAAAAAACAGAGGGAACTACATAGACCATGATCCTTTGCTCCATTTCAGTGCAGACGACATGAAGAAATAACTGTTCTAAGCACTTTGAAATCTTCATTCTTTGGATTAAGTGTTGTGAAGCATTTTTAGAGGAAAAAGGAGCAGATTCACAGTCAAAATATTGTAATAAATCTGGTACGGTGAGATGTATATGGTGAAAATATCATACAGAGAGATTTGGATATCGTTCCATCCCTAATGACAATAAATGTTGTACCAAATGACTGGTCAAAGCATTTTAGAATGTCAGTCTTGTTATTCTGTAGAATTTCATAATATCGTGAGCCTCCCCACCATATCGTGAGCTTTCCCACGATATCGCAATAAATATCGTACTGTGAGGTTCATACCATGACGATATTGTATCGTAAGACTTGGATATCGTTACAACCCTACCAACTACTAATAAAGAGTTACTCAAACATGTGTGAATGAAACAAAACACAACTCTGGGACTGTTTTTGAGGAGGGAACAGCGTTAAAACATGGCTTAAACCTCACCAGAGTCAAAATTGTGTAATATAAATTCTTTAATTTCTGAACCCACTTCAAAGCAGAGTAGTGCAGTAATCTGTAATTAATAATAATCTGTAACCTGTATAATAATAATCTGTAATTTTCCTGGCATGCATGTAACCCTAGTGTGTGTTCTTATTGTACTGTGTGTTCATATTGTGCTGTGTTCATTTTCTATTGTGCGTTCATATTGTGTTGGCGTCTCTCCCAGGTCTGCCGGCCGACACTCTCCAAGGACACCGCGACCGCTTCCATGACCAGTTCCACAGGTAGGAGGCGCTGGCCCGGGGCGACACATATCCTCGTGGGTAAAGAATCAGTGTGACTCCTAAAGAAAACTGCAACCTAACTCTGCCTCGCCCACACACACACGTACATCACCTATGCAAATGGAACTAGGGCATTTCCACACTCCCACAGGATACATACATATGATAAACTGAACTCTGGGTACTTTTAAGGCTAAAGGAGCATGTTCTGTGCTGTTCCTTCTTTATATTAGAATCAGTAAAGCTTTGTTGTTATTGTCAGTGTACAAAATTCACAAGAGGGACTGGTGTTGTAGTGCAAACTCGTACATCAGTCATGGCTTTTTCATCGAATCGTTTTTCCTTATTTGCATTGTAGATTCTCTCTGAAGACCTCAAACCTCTGAATGAACAAACGTGCACTGTAGTAAACAAAAAGTGTGAAGAAAATCACAATAGGATTTACATTTGCGACAAAGGAGCCTTTACCTTTTGCTTTGAGCAGGAGACATGAACATTTTCCTCTTTGCTGCATCATTTCCATATCCAGTATATCTTGCTTCATATATTTGATGTCTCCCGTCTATGTATCTATAACACAAAGTATCATAAACATAAAGAAACACTGAATAAGACAAAACTTTTAACTGATAATGTATCAATGGGGGATCATTCTAATAAAGATGTGAAGATTAAATATATGAAGGTGCACTATGTTATTGCTTTTCTTGAAATGTTTCACAGTATGGCATTCATTTATCCATCCTGCATTACATGTTTTTTTTTTGGTGCTTGGTGACGTTACCTGCTTGTCTCCATAAATAGACAGGTTTAATGCTATACTGTGGGATAGGGATGTAACGATAACCGAAATATGGTGATATCGTATCGTCAAAAGTCTCACAATAATATCGTCAGTAATGTCACGATATTACGATATTATTCATAATATATATAACATAACATATAACATAATATACCATTGTGTACTTGCTAACAGTAATAAATAGGGGTGTAACGAGATCCAAGTCTCACCATACTGTATCGTCACAAACGATATTTATTGCAATATCGTGGTAAAGCTCACAATATTGTGGGAAAGCTCACGATATTGCGATATTTTACATGATAACAAGACTGACATTCTAAAATGCTTTGACCAGTCATTTGGTACAACATTTATTGTCATTAAAGATGGAACGGTATCCAAATCTCTCTGTACCATATTTTCACCATATACATCTCAGTGTACCAGATTTATTGCAATATAAAACTGTGAATCTGCTCCTTTTTCCTCTAAAATTGCCTTCACAAGACTTAATCCAAAGAATAAAGATTTCAAAGTGCTTAGAACAGTTATTTCTTCATGTAGTCTGCACTGAAACGGAGCAAAGGGTCATGGTCTGTGTAGTTCCCTCTGTTTTTTTACCTATTCATTTAAGCAAAGAGACTTGGGATTCGATATATTGTGATGGTCCACGATATTATTGTAAGACCTTTGACCATACGGTATCACCATATTTGGGTTACTGTTACATCCCTATAAACATACATAGGGGTAGCTAAAATGAATATTGCCAAAATGAAGATGACATATTCTAGGATTTAAGGTAAATTCACATTTGATAAAACCTGATCCTTTCTCTGTGTGACCCATCGAATATTTCATAGCAAAGTACAAATATAATCAAGAGGGAAATCTGGCTCTTGCCCCCATCTAAGAGAGTATAACATCCTCCCAGTCACACAAATGTACACGTGTTAAGGTGAGCACGAGGCCTTTACCTTTAGATCGAAGGACACACAGACTGAGCAGAGACGTTCTTCACTGTCCAAGTTTTGTCTGATTGGAAAAATAACTGAAAGTGTTTGTGTTTGTGTTGCAGCCTGAAAACCTTCTTCAACAAAGCCAGAGACATGCTGTACTTCAAGAGGCTCATCCAGATCCCCCGACTGCCTGATGTAAGTGTCTCCGTGGAGCTGAAAACAACCTGTATTTACTCAAAACACACAGGGCCAGACCAAGCACATTCCTCACAAGATAAGAAACCAGACTTGGTTGATTATAATAATGCAAATCATTTCTGCCTCTGTCGCAATAACTCTTGAGCCGATTTATAACACAAAAACTATTCTAAATGTACAATATTGTTAGAAAACCATGAGCTGCAATAAATAAATAGCAGAACAAACATTTTGGTGCATCTGTAATGAGTCATAGAAGTTAATTATTCAACATTTTACTTCTGTCTTAAAGCCAAAAAATAACCAGAAATTTCCCAGTAGTGCAAAGAAAAAGTATGTAAATATTGACCCTAAAAATCCATAGTTCCAGCTTTCATATATCAATAAGTCGATATGGTGATTATCGTGACACGCCGAAGCGTTACGCAGAAAACTCATAAACAGTAAAACATTTTGGTTGGCTTATTCGACCTCACCAACAACTTACAGGTTATGTTTTCCTGCATCTTTGTCTTTCTGCCCTAATGCCTGATGCACCATCACACTTCCCCAGAGCACCAGTTTGCAGAAGGACAAAGAAACTTAGAAATTAGCAATTAAATTGTCAAAAATTAAATTGAAATGAGGTTAAAGGTGGCGGCATGGTGGCTGAGTGGCCACACTCAGGCCTCACAGCAAGAAGGTTCCTTTCTGTGTGGAGTTTGCATGTTCTTCCCGTGTCTGGATGGGTTTCCTCCGGGTACTCCGGTTTCCCCCATTAACCTAAAAGAGGGGTTCATGGGGGGGTCAGGTGCTATGAGGATTGGGCAGCAAGCTGCCCCCGCAACCCAGCCGGATTAAGCGGGAGAAGATGGATGGATGGATGGGTTGAAGGTCCGGTTCTCCATTTTTCCTTGTGTATTTGAGCAAATCTGCCTTGCCCCAGTACTAAGGGTGTAACGATATCCACGTCTCATGATACGGTATGAACCTCACAGTACGATATTTATTGCGATATTGTGGGAAAGCTCACAATATGGTGGGGAGGCTCACGATATTATGATATTCTACAGAATAACAAGACTGACATTCTAAAATGCTTTGACCAGTCATTTGGTACATTTATTGTCATTAGGGATGGAACGATATCCGATGTACGATATTTTCACCATATACATCTCACCGTACCAGATTTATTGCAATATTTTGTGGAGGCACAAAACTGTGAATCTGCTCCTTTTTCCTGTGTGAATGACTTCACAAGACTTAATCCAAAGACTGAAGATTTCAAAGTGCTTAGAACAGTTATTTCTTCATGTAGTCTGCACTGAAACGGAGCAAAGGATCATGGTCTATGTAGTTCCAGCTGTTTTTTTTTTTTAGTTATTTCTGAGATGCGATATCACCATATTTCGGCTATTGTTACATCCCTAGGCAGTACAGATATATTGTGTATTTTAAGCAAGTCAGAATCAGTCTGCTGTGTGCTGTCTGCATCTAAAGCCTTTCATAGATTTACTGCAAAACTCTTCTTTGATCTCCCAAAGTGAAGCGCTAATAAACTCACTGTAGCGACTAATGAGGATGCTCAGAATGCATGAAGTCAGTGAGGATTTCCTTTGGTCCACTGCAGACTGTCTCAAATGAACTAGTTTTGTTTTCACATTTTTAAGACTACCGGTTACAATCGGGTGCATTGCATTTTAAGTACTTAACAAAAACATGATTGGGAATACGTAAATACTTTGTTTTGAGCAAATATATCTCCAAACACTAAAAGATGATCCAGTTATGTTATGTGTTAGCAGTTAATACTCCATTGAAGTAAACGTCTCAAGTTCTACGACTAACAAAAAGATAACAGACAAAAGAGAATTCAATTTTATGTTTAATCCCAAAGTGAAGAAGGTTGAGAGTCTAACTGAACACCACTGCCACTCCTCATCGTCCAGTCTGAGCGGCGTATGTTTCCTGTTCATAAATCGAACGATATTTGAAATAAATTCTTGACTTTAGTTTTCATTCTTGAATTAGAGTTGTGGAATTTAGTGTTTGAATTGTGTGATGTAAGTTTCTGTGATGTTTGCAAATGTTCATGTGCACTGAAACTTCATTTGAAAAAAATCCTGTTTTTTCTTTAAATCGTTCAGCAGTACTTAAATATCTTAACTTCGTGCATCTGTTAATGGCATTAAAAATAAGCTACTTTATTGTGGCATGAAGAAGGCATTAAAAAGTATTGAATTTACCTAAACCATAAAAATGTATAGTTAAACATAAGTTAACTAAGAAAATATCTCTGCTTTATGTGTGTATGTCAGAGCCCTCCAAACTTCCTGCACGCTGCGTCTCTGGCCAAACACAAGAAGCTGGTGGTGGTGATCCCAGACCAGGACGAGCAGCAGGACGATGATGACGATGAGCCCGAGCCTCTGATCGATGTGGCGAGCACCCCCGCCCCCCTCGCCCTCGCACCACAGCCGGTAACACACACGCACGCACGCACACACACACACACACACACACACACACACACACACGCTTCTACTAGGACCTAAATGTTACTGCTGAGGTGCAGTTATTCAAATGTAAATGAACTGCACTTCCCTCTGTAAAGCACACTGAGCTGCTGTTTTGTATGAAATGCTCTCTATTAAAGATGCCTCACCTCTTGGTACCAAATTATATGTTTGACCTAAAAAACAGAGGAAAATGCCAAACCTGTGACTCCACTGCAGTAACTGTCCTGTCTCTGCCTTCAGTCCGTGGACATCTTTGACCAGACGTTCGGTCCTCCTCCTAATGGAGCCTTTGACGACAGGTGAGGTGGTGTCCTCAGTCCATGTCTGGCCTGGTCTGGTCTGGTCTGACTGTGGTGCCTGTGTCAGCTCTTTGTAACTGAGCCATGTTCACACAGAGACCTGCAGATCGACAGCCTGAAGAGGGACCTGGAGCTGCTCAGAGCAGAGCTGGAGCGAGTCAAGGCTGAGGTAAAGCACACGTCTGTCAGGAGAGGGGTTGCCAAGTCTGCTTCTTTACAGCCCCTTTGGGATGTTTTTTTAATGAAGTTGCTGGCCAATTTTAAGAGTCATGGCTGGTGATTCTTATCGTATTTCAGGTCTGTTTCACATTAGCAGACTCTGTAATTACCATATAAAGTCTGAAATATAAGCTGTTCATATTTTAAAGGCGTTGTTAAATATGCTAATTAAATCTGAACACCTCATTAGCGCTTGTTCAGCTGTGACACACGTTTGAACTAGAAGATCTTGAGTAGAAGCTGTTTGTCCATCCAGCTGTTTTTGGGTTCTTCTACAGTATAGGTGGACCAGAGTCAGCAGAAATTATTATTAAATCCATCCATCTTCTCCCGCTTTATCTGGCCGGGTCGTGGGGGCAGCTTGCTGCCCAATCCTCATAGCACCTGAACCCCTCTGCAGGTGGTGAGCCCATAGGAGGGTCCTTGATGTTAGTTCATAGTGGTGCTGCATGTTTTGAGTTGATGGGGGAAACCCCTCCAGACACGGGGAGAACATGCAAACTCCACATAGAAAGGGTGAACCCACAACCTTCTTGCTGTGAGGCATGAGTTTTGCCACTCAGCCACCGCGCTGCCCTTATTAAATCCAAATTTGGAACTGGAGTGGACATTTGTTTTGGTTCTATATTAAACAAAATGGATTCTTATGAGATTGGAGTCATGTTATAATGTTGTTCCCTCCTCAAAAACAGACCTGGAGTCTTTTGTTTCATTCACACATGTTTGAGTGATCCTTTATGATTAGTCTCTACATCTCCAAAGCTCAAAATGCTCTGGTCCACCTTGTGATGTCATGAAGCTGTAGATTTGAAGTTAAGAGCTAAATCATCCAGATGTTTCTAGTGAAGATGTTTGGAGTTTAATGACATGACACATGTGAATTCAACAAAACACAACTCTGTAGGAAACAACTTTGTAACACAGATCAGAAAATAGTGTCATATGGGCCCTTAAAGTTTGAACTGCATAAACCACAGCCCCATGGTGCCCAAAGTGATTATTTGAGTCCTAAGTTTGTTCATGCTTTTGTTTGTTTGTTGACAAAGTGTCACTGCAAGTTGTTTCTGTTTGGGGCCTCTGTTTATAGGGCCTGAGTCACTTTGTTTTGTTTTTTTTGGTCACTTGTTCCGCTCTGAAAATCTGGCAGCCCTGATAATGTTCTGTTATGGAAATATGTCAGCTACATTCGACTGAGCCATGACAGAATGTGTGTGCTGAGCTGAGGATGCTGCTGTTCCTCACATGTGGTATGTAGCAGGATGCCTGAGAAGAGCAGGTGTGACATCACAGGACACAGGGACTGTGGGGCTTTCAGGGGAACTCGGAAACTCCGAAGATCCAACCTCCAACTCGGGAAAATGGGCTTAAACTTCAATTTTGAAACTGGTGTGAAAGCATTATGTTTGTCACAGTAACAATGTGTCCTTTTGGAACCTAAGGATATAAACTTGGGCTCAACGATTTGGGAAAAATATTGGGAAAAAATTGAGAAAAGTATTGTGATTATCCTGAACACTGAGAAGTCTGAGAGCTCCTGAGATGACACAAATGCACAATGTTCCTGCTTTGTAGGCCCAGCGCTACATCACCCAGCTCAAGTCTCAGATCAACAGTCTGGAGGCAGAGCTGGAGGAGCAGAGGGCCCAGAAGCAGAGGGCTCTTCTGGAAAACGAGCATCTGAGGATGGAGCTGGAGAGCACACGGCGCAGGAATGCAGAGCACGAGGGGCTGCAGGCCACCTTCCTGGAGGCTGAGAGTGAGTGTGCAGTGTCTCGTACATTTGACTGGTGTGGTTAAAGCCCCTGTCATATTAGTGTGTGGTCATATGTGTTGTAGAGCGGTCCCAGGCCTCTGAACAGCGCTACAACATGCTCAAGGACAAGCACACGGAGCTGGTGGCCAGTCATGCAGAGCTGCTCCGGAAGGTACATAAAGAATCCTCCATGTGGGTTTGAACGATTACTTGGAGCTGTTACAGGTTAAATTCAGACTGAGTTTACCTCCATTATTGCATTAATGATGGCACTAAGTTTGTTTATTTTCTGTCTCAAAACATTTCAAACCTAAAATCTGGTTAAATGTTTCAAAGTACACGGGAATTTTAGTGTAATTTAAGTGGGTGGGACTACCAAGCTTAATTTTCAACTAACAAGGCTTTACTATTTAGATCTCACGTGTGGCTATTTATAATCATGTTCACACATATTGAAGATTAAGACTAAGAGAAAGAACCTTGGACTAATGCACCTTGTTCCTCAGAGTGCAGACACAGTGAAGATGCTGTCAGCGACGCAGCAGACTCAAGAGGAGGTGGAGCGCACCAAACAGCAGCTGTCCTTCGAGATGGACCGCATCAAACAGGAGGCCGACATGAGGGTCAGTGTTACTCGCGGTGTTACTCGCGGTGTTACTCGCGGTGTTACTCGCGGTGTTACTCGCAGTGTTACTCGCAGTGTTACTTGCGGTGTTACTCGCAGTGTTACACACAGAGCACAGCTACAGTGTACTTTTCTGTCTCATATGTGTGTACATATGTGTGTGCAGATGGATGAACAGAAGTTTGAGATGGAGAAGCTGAGGAGGGAGCTGGAGGAGAAGAGGACAGACATGATGCACATCAAGTCATCTCTCCAGAACACAGAGCAGGTGGGGCTGGAACATGAGACCTGTAACCCTGTGGATACTTCAGCTCAGTGTTTGGACAGGCTTTAGATAAAGGCTTTAGATCAGGGGTCTCCAATTACATTTCCCTTAGGGCCAAAAAATGTCCACATTAAAAAACTGGGGACCACAAAAATCTGCCAGTAGACAGTGTTTTATTTGACAGAATACAACGGTAAAATCAACAATTGGTCAACAATTATAAATCCCACAACAACTAACTAAAAACCTCATTTATCAAAAGCAAACAATGTTTCTTTTTTAATTACTACTGCATTTGATGGAAAATCTCACATTGTGTAAGCAGATTAAAACAATCCCACAGCAGAAGTGTAAATGATGTGCTCTATATAAAATACCCTGCCCACCTGCTGCAGAAGAACATAACTGATGTGACTGTGTGGATCCAGGTCTTGTACTTTTGTAGCTCGCACATGTGGAGAGGGACACTCCCAGGTCAGCTCCTCTCACACCACACTCTGTACAACAGGAAACACAGGCTGCTTCTTTACTACACGTTTTTCAGTTGGTGTGTGTGTTGTGTTCAGTGCCATGTGATTTTATCCTGGAATCGCTTATGTAGACCTCTGCCCTGCTTCTCAGTTTCAGCACGACAAGCTGGTGGATCTTAATGAGGCTGTGAGTTGTTGTACATTTGTGTGATCTGTACACTCACACTGGCCCCGTGTGTGTTACAGGCTTCAGAACAAATGAGCAGCTCCATGTCGGCTCTGCAGGCAGAGAAAGAGCGTCTGATGCGCTCTGTGAGTGAGAAGGAGGCAGAGCTGTCCTCTCTCAGACAGTCTGCTCAGCTCCAGCAGTCCTCCCTCCAGCAGGAGAGAGAGAGGAGCAGCAGAGAGCTGGGAGAGCTGCAGAGCAAACTGCACCAGAAGGTGAGTGATGGATAGCACCTACTGCTGCTGTACTGTAATAGAAGTGAGTGAAGAGAGCTCACAGTGTGCATGAGGCCAGTCTTTTACCCACTGTTACACTGACACAGATATTCTGAGCGGCTCTCTGAAATAGTGATGGTGTTTGTTTGTGGTCAGACAAGTCAGGAGGAGCAGCTGAAGCAGAAGCTGCTGGAGGAGCAGTTTGCTCTGCTGCAGGGAACAGTGAGTGAGGCTGAGAGCATCATCCAGGACGCTGTGGCCAAGATCGATGACCCCCTGCACATCCGCTGCACCAGCTCCCCAGGTCCACACTCATACTCTGCATACATATATACTCTGCATACATACGCTCTCTCTCTCTCTCGCTCTCTCGCTATACTTTCCATATATACTCTGCATATATATATATATATATATATATATATATATACTCTGCATATATACTCTATATAGTGTATATACTCTACGCATATATACTGTACACATATATACTGTACGCACATATCATGTCCATGCTGTGTACTGAAGTCCCCATGTCTCTGCTCCAGACTATCTGATCAGTCGGGCGGAGGCGGCCCTCGGCTCCATCGACAGCCTGAAGAAGGGCCATTCAGACTACATGAGGAACATGAATGGTACGGTTCTGTCAGGACTTCTTCACTGCTGTATTGAGCACATCTTTAGTGTCATGTTCCATGTGCACAGATGCTGGAGCCCTGGTGAGGGCAGTGACTCAGTTCTCCCACCTGACCGCAGACACCATCGTGAACGGCAGTGCCACAGCGCACATGGCCCCCACCGACCACGCAGACCGTGAGTGCAGAGATCCTCTGTATGCGGGCTGGAGATGAAGAAGGCTGACCTAATCATTAATGAATGGATCTTATAAATAATAAAAAAGACATTTGCACTGCTAGTTTAATCTGACAACTGAAACGATCTGTTGATTTTGTATTCATTTATATCTTTAAAATCTGTTAATGTTTTGAAAAGGTTTTCTGTAAAGTGAAAGGTGTGTTATATAAATGTGGTTTTGCCCTGTAGGACTGACGGAGAACTGCAGGAGCTGTGCCACTCAGAGTCTGCAGTACCTCCAGGACCTGAAGGCCAAAGTGTCTCTGCAGAGAGCCGACCCTGCCTCTGTCCGCATCATCATCCAGAAGATCCTGCATTTAGGACAGGTGAGTAGGACTAATCTGTTCTATCGACTATTTATTGCTGTACTATTAGTCTGGCTATACCTCCAAAGTGCAAAATCCTCTGTTCCACCTTGTGATGTCATGTAGTGGTAGTTTTCAAGTGAACAGCTCATCATTTATTATGTGTGACATGTGTGTGAATGAAAGAAAACCCAATTCGGTGTGCTGTGATGAGGAAAACCATCAGGAGTGTTTTGTCTGTACAGGAGCTGCGTCCCAAAGGCATGGACGTGCGGCAGGACGAGCTGGGCGACCTGGTGGACAAAGAGATGGCTGCCACCTCAGCGGCCATCGAGGAGGCAGTGCGCAGGATCGATGTGAGGCCTTCTCAGTCACCTCACTACAGTGCACCTTTTCTAGAGTTCTAATGTAAAGGACTGCTCTGTCTGTTTAGGAAATGATGAACCAGGCCAGAAAAGACACGACAGGAGTCAAACTGGAGGTCAATGAAAGGTCAGGATCTAGTGCACACATACTGTCTGTTTCACATTTCTAATCACAGCGACATATTATGCAAATTGACTTTCATGAGCTTTAACCATGTTACAGCTGTGTTCCCTCATCACTAGATCACTCAGGAGTATTTACACTAACTCATTCAGTAGAGGAATCCTCCATTATCCTGCGTATGAGGCTTGAGAGCTCAGATGTCTGTCGCCCTCTGGACATATTTGACATTTTAGATACACAGATACAACACAGAACAAAGCTCATCTTTCTTTAACAAAGGAAGTCCCTTTCTTCAAAATGGCGCCCATCATATCAATTATTTTGGAACTTTTGCAACAATAATATAAATGTGTACAGAATTTTTAGGCAAATCCCTCTCTGCATGGAGCAGCTTCACTCTTCAAGTATTTTAAGAATAAAGGGGACACACAGATTCATAAAATCATGGCAAACACAAATCCGCTGACATGATGAAGAGGCTGGGCAGAGGATCAGCTCTGCTCTTCTGAACAGGAAGTCAGTGAACACATTTCATTGAAGTTGTTTAAGCTCAACATTGCAGTTTACAAAAAACGAAATGTAAAAGAATTGTACATATTTACATTCAGCATATACCAGAAACAGCAGCTGTCACCTGAAGTCTGAGCTCTGAGAACAGACCACGTGACCTCATTTCACTCTGGCCGTTTCTTTTTCTTCTTGGAACGCCCTTAGAGGCAACTGTTGTTGCGATTTTGGGCGCTACAAAAATAAATTGAATTGAATTGAATTCTTTTTACAGAATCCTGAACAGCTGCACAGACTTGATGAAGGTACATTTGCTCCATTTTATCCAGACACAGTATTTGTGTGCAGAGTTGTAATGTAGTGCTCTGGTGTGTCCCAGGCCATCCATATGCTGGTCTTGGCCTCCACAGATCTGCAGAAGGAGATCGTGGAGGGCGGCAGGGTGAGTCCTACAGTCAGCTCCTGCATTCAGCTCGAGCACATCGCTCATGAGAAACTAAAAAAAATATTTTAAAAAGACTGGATGTTGTCTGTATGAAAGCAGCTGTCTGCTTTGAATTTTCTTTTGGGATCTCTATCTAATCTAATCTCTATCTAATGCTCTGTGTGTATATCTGTGTGTGTATGTATGTGTGTATGTATGTATGTATGTATGTATGTGTGTGTGTGTACAGGGCGCAGCGTCCATCAAAGAGTTCTACGCCCGGAACTCACGCTGGACAGAGGGGTTGATCTCTGCGGCCAAGGCTGTGGGCTGGGGAGCCACTGAGCTGGTGTAAGTCTCTCCTCTGTCCCTCATGTGCTGTGTTACATTTGCAGTATGCATTTAGAAGTATTATTCTGTTCACTCACCTGCTTTGTGAGTGCAAATTATAAACCACCACAGGAGCTTTAACATTTGAGACAAGTGAAATATGGACTAATGATCGCATAGAATCCTATAGGTTTCAGAACATGTTTATACAGGTCTGAACTACGGGGGCGGGGATAGGTGCATCGATCAGGTATGAGTGGATGTCTCACTACTGAAGTTTGAGCCATTTCTTCTTGTCATTTACGCTCTCACCTGCATTTAACACAGATAGATGGATAAATACTTTATTGATCCCCGAAGGGGAAATTCGGGTGTTGCAGCAATCTCAGGCACATTTTTTAAGAAGAAATAATAGAGCATAACATGAGGAGAGAGGGAGGAGAAAAAAAAGAAACAACCTCTAGACCATGCTCTTGTGGGGAGCATAATGTGGGACCAGGACAAAACACACCTCTGAGACATCAGCACATGATCAAACACAGTACATGAAGACTGGACTTACAACAGGGGGGTGGAGTTACAGGCAAAACACTTTACAATACAAAAACACAATACAACAATGAAGGTGTGGGTTGTGGGGTGGGCCTGGAGAGTCGCTCTGCCTGGCATCACAATCCTACTGCCATGGAGACAACCTTGGTCAGGTCCCAGACAGAGTCAACATCCGCAGGTGTCAGTGGAACTCGGGCAAAGGAATCCAAGAGCGCCTCCCTGCCATGTCCTTCGAGGGGAGCTGTTCCAGCAGCAGCCTTGTCTGAGACCTGTGCTAGATGAGGGAGGGCAAAAGCAGATAAGATTCGGGTTATTTGGGTTTGTTGTGAATAGTCTCATTTCAATTTCCACGACCATATGGTCGTATAGCATATAATTTCCATATGGGGCATTAGGACGTATCCCACACACTAATGTTTATTTAGCATCATAACTTATTTTATCACACAGTGATGATTGGTTTTAGTGCGCTGGCAAAGCGCTAGCTAACACTGCAGCCTCATGTAAGTCACACAAACAGCGGAGCTTTTTTATTTAACCTTTATTTACCCAGGAAAGTCCCATTGAGATTACTCTCTTTTTCAAGGGAGTCCTGCCATGCACACATCACTTTCACACTAGGCAATGTGGGTGAAGTGTCTTGCCTAAGGACAGAACGGCAGTTTCTGTGACTGGCGCCCCACTGTGGCACCTGGAATTCCCAGCGGTCTCCCATCCAAGTACTAACCAGGCCCTGCTTAGCTTCTGAGATCTGACGGGATCAGGCTTTGACCATGCCGGTATGGCTTTCTGCTCTCAGGCTGTGCGCACATCCACTGTGTGGCAAAACTGTCTATTCTTATTAGACTATTTAAACCCCTCCCTTCCAAAACATGACTAAATGTTTTCTCATGTTTCCTCTGCTTTACTCAAAGACAACATAAGAGATCCAGAATCCCATCTGTATCCATCATAGTGCAATCTCAAACATTTAAACCACACCATCAATCAATCCAGTTTTTTTCTTGGAAACAAATGCTTTTTTGGGGCATTTTACCTTTAATAAAAAACTCCCCATTGCCATGAATCTTATATTTCTGTCCATTTGTCTCCTCTGCAGAGACTCTGCAGATAAAGTGGTCCTGCACACAGGCAAATATGAAGAACTCATCGTGTGTTCACATGAGATCGCTGCCAGCACTGCACAGCTGGTGGCTGCTTCTAAGGTACCACTTCTGCTCTGTTGTCAGGTCCTGATGCAGTATTCTTACTGTGTATTTATCGTCTTTCTTGTGTTTCTGTGTCAGGTGAAAGCTGACCGCAGCAGTAAGCGTCTGGCCACGCTGCAGCAGGCCTCACGCTACGTCAATGAGATGACCGCCAACGTGATGGCCTCCACCAGGACGGGCCTGGAGAACCTTGAGGAGAAAGGTCAGGGGAGCGAGGCCTGGAGTCTGTGAGATATGACAGCAAAGTGTTTACCTCTGTCCTGTGTATGTAGATACCATGGACTTCTCAGGGATGTCTCTCATCAAACTCAAAAAGGAAGAAATGGAGTCACAGGCAAGTAGACTTCTCATGTGCTCACTCATCTGACATTACCAGAGATCCTGTCGCTCCAGTTTTGTATGAAAGTCATTCCTCGTAAGCAGCAGTGGTGAGTTTTCTCTGTGGTCTCCAGCTGTCACTCACAGCAGAACAGAGGCTGACCAATGGGAGAAGTGGGAGTTGAAATCACCATAGAAACATGTCTTCAGAGTGGTTAAGGCAGTTTGATATTTGAACCTTCATGACCTGCCCTAGAACAAACCCTCCCTGGGATGAGTTCCTGTTTTTGAATGGACCAGTGTCATGTTCGGAGTATCAAGATTTTTTCCATGTTTTTCCAAATGTTGATAGTCCAGTGTTATTTCAAATAAAGCTGTTTTATGAATAGCAATACAAAATGAAAGTTATAATAAAATGAATATTTACATATAACAAATATTTTATCAACATGGCTATGCATGAAATTGGATAACTTACTTTGTTCTCCAACTTTATTTTCATAATCAGTAATACACGAAGGATTCTGCAGTGTCAAATGAAAAAAATCTGCTACTCTGTAGTGTTATTTGTACATCACAGTTTTCTGTCGCAGAAGTTGGCGAACCTGTTTCTTTATTTAAGCCGTTTTAGATCAATATAGTGATTTAAAATGTGTTAATTCTAACATAATAATCCACAGGTGTCATAGATTATAGCCACAGAGCAGACACAAGCACTATGTGTATATACTACATACTACATACATATGTCAATAGATTGACCATCTATTAGCCCCCTCCAGTACCAGCCTCTGACCCTGGGCTGCCCCTCTGACTCCGTCTCTGACTTTGACTCCGTCTCTGACTCTGACTCTGTCTCTGACTCCGTCTCTGACTCTGACTCAGTCTCCGACTTCGTCCCTGTCCCTGTTCCTGTCCCTGACTCTGACTCTGACTCTGACTCTGACTCTGACTCTGACTCTGACTCTGTAACTGTCCCTGTCCTTGACTCTGTCTCTGACTCCGTCCCTGTCCCTGACTCTGTCTCTGACCGTGTCTCTGACCGTGTCTCTGTCTCTGTCTGTCTCTGTCCCTGTCCCTGTCTCTGCCTCTGACTCCTACCCCGTTTCTGTCTCTGACTCTGTCTCTGCCTCTGTCTGTCTGTCTCTGTCTCTCTGTCTCTCTGTCTCTGTGTGTCTCTGCCTCTGTCTCTGTCCCGTGAGCAGGTGAAGGTTCTGGAGCTGGAGTCTCTGCTGGAGAACGAGCGTCTGCGTCTGGGTGATCTCCGGAAGAAACACTACGAGGTGGCAGGAGTCCCTCTGGACCAGATCGCTGAAGGCAATGGCCTGGCCCCTGCCTCCCCCAAAGCCTCCAAACCCACACTCATGAAAAAGCCCACTCTGGCCCAGAAGCCCAGTGTCCCACGCAAGAACATGGTGAGACCCTCCATGGACCACTTATGATCCTGGCTACTGCTCTGCCCTGTAGTCACTCAGAGAGAACACTTTATTGTGTAAATGGTGTTCTTATTGACACCTAAATGCTGGACGAAGAGGTTGGCAATATAGATATTTAAGAGATTTCATTTTAATTTTCATTTTGTAGTATTGTATTTCCCAAGCACTTTTCCTTTGCTCATGTCAGATTTGCTGAACCCTTTAAACTTAAAACTCTGACAAAAATACTTCCTTAAAAGCATTTATTTAGTTTACAATATTAAACTGAAACTGGTTTTGGCCATAACTGTTTTCAGTGAACTTTGTAGGGGCTCCTAAGGGCTTTATCTGGTCTGCTTGTGGCTCCACAGCCTTCATTAGTCCTCAGGCTGGGAACCAAGACAGAGGTTCTTAACCTTTCTAAATCTGGGGCCCAATTTTTTCTGTAAAAGCAACTTGAGGCCTAATGATACATTTTAAATGTATTATATCCTTGTTTCTTTGCTGTTCTTGGGTGGGTGCTCGTGGCCCTACATTGGCCCCGGCCCTATGTTTAAGAACCTCTGGTCTCTGGACAGATCCTGTACAAGTGTGTTCACATTCATTGAGTGTGGAGTGATTTGATTGTCTTATAATTAGAGCTGCAGAATTAATTGCAAAATCTAAATCACAAGCTGCGTAGTTGCAATTAGCAAAATGTGCAGACTGCAGTTATTGAAGTCATTTGGAAACAACTTTATAGTGTGGATCCATAGAACGATACTCTGAAAGTACATGGATTAGATCATCAGTCCATATTTCAGTCTTCTCTCAGGTGTGAACGCTTCTGGACAGTGACCTGTTTCAAACGTGCACTTTGAGCACAATCAGACTATTAGAAACCCTTTTTATTAAAGCTGACCAAATCCTGCAACTTGTGACTACCATCGTTTAAATCAATCTCTTTGTTTTTCAGTTCAAATAAAGGCCTGACTCCATGCGCAGCACTGGACACTTGGACCTGTCTAAAGATCGTCTCTATTATTTGTACTTTTAAACGTTTCACTGACAATCCTGACACCGACCTCCTGATTTTTGCCAAAACCATCTGAGAAATCACCAGGCCTGTTCAAATGCAACTCTACCTATTATTTTGGCATTCAGGACAAATCGTCTGGGCTCCTTTAGTTTTTATTGTATTTTTTAAATTAGATTTAAACACTACTGCTTTTAATAAATGAGAAGAATGAACTTCAGAGACTGCAGCGCCTCAGCCTCGTGGAACTTTGGACCTTTTTGTCACACTGTGTATTAAAGCTGAAAGATGTCTTATATTTTGCTGGAAATCTTGAACATACCTCTGCCTTTGCCTTTTAATCTGACATGACAGTTCAGAGGCCTTGAATGTGCTGGATGCTGCGGGGTTCAGTGAATGTTTGGACTCGAGTCATGTGCTGTGTGCTCCAGGTCAGATCCTCTGGGACGTGTGGAACAGGGTCGCCTCCTTTTGTTTCCTCTTCTTTGCTCTGGATGAATTATGCCTCTTTATAAGCTCAGATCAATTAATATATTTTAGTAAAGATAATGGTGGTTTCTCATTGTATCAAGTGTAAATGTCAAATAAACTCTACATGTTTGATTTGATTGTGTTTGGTCATTTGTGTTGGACTAAAAGTTGGTTAAATGGTGAGATCTTGGTGAGTAAATGTGCATAGTTCTACATGCAGTACTGGGGGTACAGTACAAATGTAAGTATATGCAAACAAGGGAATACTTTCTAGGCGGTTGGTGCTCGGGCCTGCACCATAATGAACCCTTCCATAAGTCTATAGGATTTAAAAAGAATGACACTGTACTACTAACCAGGTCCTGAAACAATGTGGACTAGAATATTTAGTTTATGTCTAAACTAAATGGCATTTTGTTTTATCCAAAACAACCTCTGACATTTGAAAATCACAGTTATTGTAAATATGACGTGAGACTGGCTCAGGTTCGGTGGGCACCATGTACAGTCTATGGTGGGTTCAGGACCACAGGGGTACAGGAGCACAGGGGCTCAGGAGCACAGGAGCACAGGGACACAGGAGCACAGGGGTACAGGGGCACAGGGGCACAGCTGCAGGTTCTTCGCACTGGTGAGAGCGTTACCTGAGCGCCCCCCTGTGGCCTGACCACTCCATGTCTGTTCCTTTTCACTTTAATAGACGTTGTTGCCTTCGGACCTCGCCTCAATCCCAAGGTCGCGGGTTCGAGTCCCGGTTGGGAGTTGGGAGATGGACACAGAAAGGGGCTTTGGGAGCATTTGTCTTACACTTTTGAGCCTCATGTGGCCAGGATTTCCCAACAGTAAACTGTACATACTCTGTGGCTCTGGAGTTTTGACTCATTTATGCATTCATGATGTTTGTGACTTCCTCTAATTTAACTATTGCAATTATGAACAGTCCAGTTTAGTCCCGCGTTACTGTGTGTCCTTGAATTCAACAGGAGTGTGCGCACTGGGCATGCGCAGACAGGAATCAAAGTTTTCACCATGTGATCCACACAGACGCACAAGTACACAGAAGTGCTCCACAGGCTCCTGCACACACAAGTGATCCAACAGGTCCGACCCGACCGTGTCCTCTGCGCTCTGTCTGGGGACTAACGCAGGGCCCCGGGGCCAGAGGGACCTCTGCGAAAGCTCGTTGTGTCCGTGGGCCATGTGAGTGCGCGGCGTGTCCCAGCAGAGCGCACAGAGGCATGTGTAGAGCCGGAGCAGTGCTCAGACACCGCGGACTGTGACAGAACATGGAGAGTGGCCCCGGGTCCGCGCTGGACAGACCGGCGGCGGAGCTCACGGTGGTGGACGTGTACGACATCGCCGCGCTGCTTGGACATGAGTTCGAGCGGGTCATAGACCGCTACGGCTGCGAGGCCATGGTCGGAGTGGTGCCCAAAGTGGTCCGTGTGCTGGAGCTGCTGGAGGCCCTGGTGAACTATGGAGGGGCCCGTAACAAGGCCGAGGAACTGCAACTGGAGCTGGACAGACTGAGGCAGGAGCGCAACGAGCGCTGCGAGCTGGACCGCAGGCACCAGATGGTCTCACCTTTACGTCATTACTGTTTACGGGGCGTTCAGGGGGGGTTATAGAAGCGTGGTGGTCTAGTGTTAGCACGTTTAGAGCAGTGTAACAGTCCACATCTCATCTCTCATACACCAGTCTGTCCATGAGAACATGTCTGGAGAATAAAGTTGTTCACACTGTCCGTGTTGTTGTCCCGCTCAGGAGCTGGAGCTGGTGGAGGACGTGTGGAGGGCTGAAGTTCAGGACCTTCTGTCTCAGATCTCTGAGCTCCAGAGCGACAATAAGAGGCTGCAGCTGACCCAGGCTGTGCCCCAGAGTCCTCTGGCTGTGGACCCACAGCAGGAGCAGGAGGGTAAGACCCACCGCCCACCACTAACAGTCACACACCCATCACAAGAGCCTCCAGCCTCCTCTAGTGTTAAAGTAGCAGCATTTGCACCACAGTAGTGGGAAGTGTTGTAGATCATCCCCCTGTGGCTCAGGCATGTCTGAATTCCACAGACACTACCCTCAGAAACATCCGCTCTGTGGAAACATGCAGCGGGACATGAGATCACCTGCAGTGTCCCACAGTGGGGATGTCCACAGTGAAGCTTTGCACCAGGGGCCAGTGAGTTCAGCGGGGCCGTTAAGTGCAACTGCAATCTGAGGCTGTCAAACCATAGAACACCTCATTCATGTGACCCAGATTCTGTGAGGTGAAATAATCACAAACTGTGTCCCACGTACGAGCTAAACCTGTTCAAGTCAAATGGAACCTTTACTGATCACACAGTTATTTATGCTACAATTTGATGTTTTGGTTCAAGACGATGATCCAATCAGAAAGCAGAATGAGGCTCTAAACCTAAATGCTTCTCTGATTTGAACCTGCTAGTGTTAGTGCAGCCTCTGCAGCTCAGGGAGGGAATTCTGGAGGTTCTTTCACATGAGGCCTGAACATAAACTGAGAATGAGAAGTTTGACATGTCCTCCTCTGTCTGCAGGTTTAAGGTCAGGCAGCAAAGCTTCACATGTGATCGGAACACATTTTTAAACAGGTTTTAACAGTGAGAGCACAGGTTACACACACTTCCTTCTTGTATAAAAGACATGACTAATGCATGAGTGTGTTCGGCCTCTACAGGGTCACTTTTGGTAGAATTTACTAGTTAGCAAACATATTTACAACAATTCCCATGAAAGCACTGTCTGATATTTGATTTACATTGCACAATGTTCCATGAAGACCAGTGTCAGTGTAGATAGGAGTGTGTTTTGTCTGTTCATGGCTCCTCTTCTCCACATTGAAGCTTTGAGGTGGTTCCTAGCCCCGTCTGCTGTAGTTCTTGCTCACCCACACAGTCTAGGGGACTATTTTGGATGCGACACAAATATAGCTGTGTGCTGTGAGTCTCGTCATGGAGGAGCAGGATATGTTTGCTACAGTGTTTACACCTCTGCCAAATCCCTCCTCAGTCGAATGTAGGTCCTCCATACCCCAAAATAAACCTGCGTGCGGCCGGGACCCCCCAGGATAATGTGGGTCAAGATCATGTAAAAGGGCAAAAGTGTTCGACTGTACTTAAAAAATGTCAGAAGCTTTTTAAACATGGGCTTCCAGTTTTACATTCTGGGTTTTAATAACACTTGAAATCCTCAGTTCAGTTTAATCATGTGAACCCAAATCATAAAGTTATAAAATGAAATATTTCCCAAAATTCATAGCCCTGAAGTCTGATCCAGGTTCACTGAGAGTCTCATACATGATTGTAGCGCTGTAGTCGAGCAGTCAAACAGTTCTCTCTGTTGTACACTGACAGTTGGATGAAATAAAGGTTGGATCATGGGAACTTAAGGCTTTTTTACATGTTTGTTCAGGAATGCCACTGTCTTTCAGGGCTGCACAAATTGCAATTAAATAAAAATCTAGTCTCAGCAAAGTTTTGTGCAATTATCAAATTGCAAAGATTATAGTTAATTAGGTCATAGAATTCTGCAGTAAACAACAACAAAACAGCTTCCGTTTAGTTACCTCTCCAAACAGCTCTCAAACACACAGGATTCTTGTTTCAGTCTTTGTCCGAATGTGAACTCGACGCTCTTGGCTGAGCTCAGCTCTTTGGACACAATCAGACCTTCTTGTACACTTTTCAGTCTGTCAGTAGACAGGTATTTGCACAATAAAGTTGTTATTTGAATGTTTGTGGAAACCTCCAGTAGTGTCGGAGAAGGAGCGTGAGCTTCTGCAGAAGCTGAAGGAGCTGGTGGAGAAGCAGAGGGATGAGATCCGCTCCAAAGAGCACGAGCTGGAACTGAGGAGCCACGACGTGGACGCGGTGAGTCCAGAGTCTGGAGAGAGGCTGTTGTTCACAAATATTTACTGCTTTCAGTTTGGACCTGGTAAACAAGCAACACAAAAGCAAAAACTGACTCATTCATGCAAACTCAACATACTCCCATTTCAAAATCCATTCATAATCACTGAATCCTGCTGCAGAAAAGGGTGAAATAGGTTTAGTCCCATTTTAGACCGGGTGTAGATCGGGTGTAGATCTGGTTCGATTAGATTAAATTTTTTACTTATAATTTTTATGTTGTATCAAAACGACCTGGATTAGACCTAGTGTACAGCTAAACCAGTTCTACACCAAACATTTTTTCTGTAATTTGTAAAATGTGATTTCAATTCAGTTCATGGTGCAGATTTGCCACAAACATTTGAAAATGTTTGTGGCAAATCACCAGGCGTTTGCATGTTGGCGGCACGGTAGCTGAGTGGCAACACTCAGGCCTCACAGCAAGAAGGTTGTGGGTTCGATCCCCGGGTCACCCGGGCCTTTCTGTGTGGAGTTTGCATGTTCCTCCCCGTGTCTGGATGGGTTTCCTCCGGGTACTCCGGTTTCCCCCATCAACCTAAAACATGCCCGCACCCCTATGAACTAACAAGTACCATAATGTCCACCCTCCTGTGGGCTCACCACCCACAGAGGGGTTCATAGGGGGGGTCAGGTGCTATGAGTATTGGGCAGCAAGCTGCCCCTGCGACCCAGCCGGATTAAGCGGGAGAAGATTGGATGGATTGGATGTTGAGAGCATTACACTTAATTTAACTCGTATGTAGTTCCACAAAGCTCCACAGTATGGCTTTAAATGGCCTTCACTCACATGTGAGACGACCTGATTCATGTCACCGAGTCACGACTGGACTCTAGAATGTGATGATGTCAGACTCTCAGATCAGAGTGAGGCCCCGTCGGGGCCTCAGTATTGATCAGAGTGTACTTTATGAAACCTCCAGTATGGAACCTCACACACATTGAACCTGAACATTTCTCTTCATGATTAGACCTGAGAACTCACAGTTTAACAACAAAATACAGCACAAGGATGGTTTCACTTCAGCAGCTCTGTGGAAATACAAGTCAAACATTCTGAGAGTTTCTGGGCCAAGTATGAACAGTAAATCATTTTAATACTTCATTGTATACGTCCAACTGCTGAACCGACATTTGGAAGCTGATATCTGATCCAGCAAATGTTTGAGTATTGGTGCTGATATCCGATACCAGTATCAGATCGGTCCTTAATTGGATTCATGTTGATTTAGTCTATAAACTTTTTATTTTGACCCATTTTGACTACTAACTGAAGATGTGGATTTTTGTCTTATTGTGCCAAAAAGTATATTGAAAAAATGTCAGTACAAAACATAGTTCTGAAATATCGTATCTCTTTCTAATTGACATTCCTATGTATCTGAAAAGCTTGACTGATCCTCTGTGTTCTGTAGCTCCAGCTACAGCAAAGCCGTGTGATGAAGATGAACCAGGAGCTGCGCCACAGGCTGGCTGTGATGGAGGCCCAGGGGAAGGCCCTGGTGCAGCAGAGGGCTGAGCTGGAGACAGTGGCCCGGGCACGGCTGCAGGAGCTGGGCCAGCTGAGGCAGGACGTGTCCCGCCTGCAGAGGGAACTCCAGGACCTCCAGGACCACCAGGACCTGCAGCTGGACTCACACCTGGAGCCTGTGCACATGAGCGCAGGGCTGAGCAGAGCCGGGTCTGGACCTGAGGCTGCTCCTCTCACCGGGGTAACAAAGGACCTACAGATATTTGATTTATTTGCTAGTAGAGATCATTGAATAGTATTGGCAGGAGCGTAACGATATCCAAGTCTCATGATACACGGAGTCACAGTATGAACCCCATGGTAGCGATATCGTGGGAAAGCTCATGATATTACGACATTCTACAGAATAACATTCTAAAATGTTTGACCAGTCATTTGGTACAACATTTATTGTCATTAGGGATGGAACGATATCCAAATCTCTCTGTACGATATTTTCACCATATACATCTCACCGTACCAGATTTATTGCAATATTTTGTGGAGGCAAAAACAAAACAGTGAATCTGCTCCTTTTTCCTCTAAAAATAAATTCACAAGACTTAATCCAAGGAATGAAGATTTTAATGTGCTTAGAACAGTTATTTCCTCATGTAGTCTGCACTGAAACGGAGCAAAGGATCATGGTCTATGTAGTTGCCTCTGTTTTTTTTTTAGCTATTTCTGCATCAGAACTATTCATTTAAGCAGAGAGACTTGTGATTCGATATATTGTGATGCTCCACGATATTATTGTGACGATACGATATCGCCAAATATCAGTTCTTGTTCCATCCCTAAGTATTAGTAATGGTATTAGTGTTGTCATGATTTTACCATTTCAAACTTGATTTCAATACTAAAGAATAGACTCGATACTCATACAGATTCAGATACCACGATGAAAATTAAAAACACCTTATTTAGACAACAGAATGTGATTTTCCACATTAAATGGTAGTACTTATTTAATGAACAATATCATAACTGTAGTTTGTTCCATTTAGGCCCCTCCTGCTACAGTGAAGCCGTGCTCAGTCTGGGTGGAGTGTGCAGGAGACCCACAGTTTTTGGCCACCTGTTTTGAGCAAGAGCCCCTGACCACCGGCGACTGTGAGGAGACCGAGCCAGCACTTTTGTTATTGGTAAGACATGTAGAAACGATCCAGTAACTGAATCCACCATAGGCTGTATTTATCAATGGACGTGGCTAACCTCCAGCTGCAGTTTGGATTGAAAAACTCTTGCCCTCTTTCTGTGGCTGCTGGCTCGTCATTTTGGTCTTAAAAAGTGTGGATTTACCTGTTCTGCATGATCCTGGTGTCACACTCACTCAGTCCACTTCTTTATACTCTCTGTGCTCAACTTCATTTCTAGAGCATGTTAAAAAGCCCATATTACTCTATTTACTGATCTATGTTATGTTTCCTCATCACAAACAGACCCTGCATATTTAGTCATCTTCTCTCAAACAGAAAACACTGTTTCACCTTGTGATGTCATGTGGTAATACAGGAAGTGCTCCACTGTCATTCAAAAGTCAGTGGATTTGTTTCTTTCATTAAGTTGTTTTAGGGCAATATTTGGACTTTGAAATGTGCCAAATCTAACATAAAGCTCTATGGACTCACAGATTATAAGGAGCAGACACGAGCTCAGTGCGTCTTGTTTAAGATCATGTGTAAACTCAGATTATCACTGTACCAGGAGCAGCCAGCGGGGCCAGACTCTGGGGAGGAAACGGACAGCAGTGATTCTGACAGCCCTCGCTTCACCCTCCAGGAGCTTCGGGACGTCCTGCACGAGAAGAACCAGCTCAAGGCCCAGGTGTTCCTCCTGCAGGAGGAGCTGACCTACTACAAAGCGTACGTGCACTCCTCTTCTTCATTCTACTCCTCCTCATTCTACTCCTCATTAGTTTAGTCTAGTCTAGTCTAGTCTAGTCTAGTCTAGTCTAGTCTAGTCTAGTCTAGTCTAGTCTAGTCTTTATGTGAACAGACAATGCACAGAGACATTAAGTACAAAGACAGAGATGTTCTGCACCAGATTAGAGCTAAACAGCTCAAGTTCCTGGTTACATGGATAAAATAATCAATAAAAGCAAAGATTTACTCTCTTATTAACCTAGCACACACACAGCATCACCCATGTAACATTTGGTCACACATAACGCAGTAACATAGAATACATAATATACACTCTAACCTTAACCCAAACACATAATCACACACATCCTCCATGTACTATTTACACACACATATTCAGAATAACACATGACCAGATAGTACATATAAAACATAGCATGTTTACAGTTCATAATTATAATTCTACTCCTCATCATTCTACTCCTCCTCATGATCCTCATGCACACCTTTATGTAGGTTCAGACTCATATGTACAGTCTATGGTTCAGACGTGATGTTAATGCCACCAGTAAAACCACAGTGACCACCATTCAACACAGACTCATTCTGAACAAACAGGAGCTCTGAGCTCAGTGAAGCTCCCAATAAACACACATTTCCTCCATAAAGGATTTCTATTGATAAGGTGCATGGCAGTAGGAATAAAAGATTTCACATCTATTTGTATTTGAACTAGGCACAACATGGCAATGGCCTAAGAGCAGTAAAGAAAAGTCCCTTTTTAAAATATGACTGAGCTTATGAGGACATTGGCTTTTTGCTTCATGTGTTACAAAAAAGAAGCCTCTGCTGTCCTCCTGTGATTTTAGAACAGATTTGAATAATAGAATGAAGACTTTAGAAACCACATGCTGATCTGATCTGTGCTGCAGGGACGAGTGTGAAGGGGACCTGAGTGTGTATGGGGCCTGTGAGGAGCAGAGCTCTGAGCCTCCTTCTGCTGAGGAGCCCGAGTCCGGCATCCGCAGACTGTGAGTCACTCAACTGTTCTAGGACATGTTTTATAGGGCTGTGCCTGATTTTTACTCTGTTCAAATGTGTGTGCGTGTGTGTGTGTGTGTGTAGGCTCTTCACGGCCATCATGCCCATGGTGGCAGCAGGTCTGATCTCTAATGACCCCACCCTGATGCCCATCAGAAGACTCTTCGCCTGACCTTTATTGGTTGTCAGTCCATGGCCTTTAAGCAGGGCCGGCCCCCCCATTAGGCAACATAGGCAAATGCTAAGGGCGCCGCCGCTCCACTAGGGGGCGCCGAGCGCAAAAATCGGCGATGGGGGATAAAATCCTCCACTGTCTAAAACATCGTCACTATGAACTGTTTGATTTCTTGTGAGTATCTGTACTCTGGCAGTATTTATTTATTTTTTTTTGCAATCCAAGGGGCACCACCTGAAATCTTGCCTAGAGTGTCAAAATGGTTAGGGCCAGGCCTGCCTTTAAGACTACAAACAACACAGAATCCAAAGAAAAAAGCAGCACTTTGAGCTGGTTGAACAAAAATTAGTTCAAACTAGTGATTTTATAAATGTAAAAATTATTGTATTGTAAAGCACACAGTGTGTGTGTGTGGTTTATGGCAGGAATGTGGACTTTGAGGCTTCTCTGTAAATAAAGTGAATAAAGTTATTTTATGTAAGATCTTTGTCTCTTGTGTTCACTGTATGCCCCACACAACCATGACAAGGCCAGAGCCAATTGATTCCACTGGAGAAGCAGCAGCAGACAGAACTCTAACCTGCAGCTCTCTGCTCCTGTCACTGACCCTCTGCTCCTGTCACTGACCCTCTGCTCCTGTCACTGACCCTCTGCTCCTGTCACTGAGCCAGGACTGTGCTGCCAAACAGCTCCTAAAGTAACGTATGCAGTGAGGAATCTAACGGCCAAATAAAGTAAACCGTAGCCAAACCAACATGAAGTAATAACATGACTTGGTTCCACTTTTACTGGTTTTACGTACAGAGCGTTACGCACGCGTAAATAAACTCTCTCGCCTCCTCTCGCGCTCTGCTGCTCTTTGTGTTCACCTGATTTTTGTGCTCAATCCTCTCGCCTTTTCTTGCTCTTTGTTGCTCACCTGTCAGCAGAAAACTTTGGCCCCTGCTCCTGTAGTGGAGTCAGTCCTCTTGACTCTACGTTTTATTTTTTCCCCAAATCATCTCATATTGTCACATAAAGCTTTTGTCACTTGTAGACTTACTCTGAGGGAAAAGGAACCACAACTTTTACTCAAGTAAGAGTACTGTTACTTGAATAAATATTTCTGACGTAGGAGTAAAGGTACAACATGTTCCTCGGGTAAATGTAACAGAGTAAATGTAACTGTAGTGCAGTATTCCCCCTCCTCTTTGTTCACCTGTCGCTAGGATACTTTGCCCTCCTCTGTTGTGTGGAGCGCGGTCACGTGGATGAGTGATGGGGGAAGTGCTTAAACACAGCCACTTTTTTTTTTAACTGTCTGCGAGAGTGATTCAAAGAAGACATTTTTTTTTACAACTTTACACAGCAACACCCGTGTTCACTTTCCGTCTGTGCGTAACCGCGCCGGAGCTATGGAGTTCGGAGAAGAGACGTCGCCAGCTTTGGCTTTCGACAAAGACGCGTTCGATCTCACGGTGGAAGATGTGTACGATATTTCCTATGTGATCGGCCGTGATTTGTTGAAGATCAGCGGCTCGGGAGAGGAGGTGTCGGACCTGCAGTTCCGGATAGTCCGCGTCCTGGAGATGTTCGAGTCGCTGGTGAATAAATACAACTTGTCCCTGGAGGAGCTGCGCATGGAGCGGGACAATCTGAAGGGAGAGCTGCAGAAAGTGCTGTCCGAGCAGGGCGAATCCAGGGAGGGCACGGTCAGTCTTCTCTCACGGTCCCCGGTTCGCCACTAGTCATCAGCAAAAGACACGGTTCAAATGCCACAGAGGTCCAATATTATTTTAGTCCTGGTTTAGGCCTCCTTTAGACCTGGTTTGATACTTATTTTTTAGTCCAGTCCTGGGTTAAACTTGGACTAGTACTTGAGACCCCCAAAGCCAGTTCAGATACCTCAGAAGGCCAGCATATTTGGTTTAGTCCTCGTTTAGTCCTAGTTTGATTCTTATTTAGTCTAGTCCTAGTCCTGGATGAGTTCTCCTTTAGACCCAGTCCAAGATTTTTAACCCTGTTTTTCCTGTTTCATAAAAACATCCCGAGTTGTCTTATTGGTTTAACCCAGATAAAGTCCTCCTTTAGTCCTGGTTCAGGCCTTGGTTAGTCAATGTCAGAAAGGTTTAGTCCTGCTTTAGATACAAATGATGGCAGTTCTGGTTTAGACCTGGATTCTTCTTTAGTCCTGGATTAGACTTGGATTACTTCACCTCTTGATCTGGTTTAGCCCCATGTAGATCTAAATTATGGTAGTTCTGACTCATCTTAGTCCTTTTTTAATCCTGGGTTAAGCACAGTTTTCCTTGACTTTAGACTTTAGTTCAGTCCTGGATTTGAGAAAAATCATGGGAGTCATGACTCAGGCCTTGTTTAGTCCTGGTTCAGTCCTCCTTTAGACCTGGTTTTATTCTGGACAAGTCCTTTTTGACCCTGTTTTTGCTGGTTCACTTCTGTACATCATGTAGTAGACCTCTTGGTTTAGTTCTACTTTAGACCTGGTCTTGGCTTAAATAAAACCATAATAGTTCTGATATAGACCTTGTTTAGTCTTGGTTTAGTCCTCTTTAAGAACCTGGTGAAGTAATGATAGGCCTGTTTTGGACCTGGTTTAGACCTGGTTCACTTCTAGTATAGGCCTCGTTTTGCACTTGACCTTCAGAAATACAGCTCTGGAAAAAATTAGGTGCCACTGCATATTTTTCTGAAATCAGCGTCTCTACATGTGTGATGGTCGTTCCATTACAGCGTCTGCTGAATTCAACACAAACACACCTCATTCTGCTTCATGAGGCACTGAGATCATCACCTGAACCAACTCTGATTTAAGGAGGAAAAGGAGAAAAACCACTGCTGTGTTCATCATTATTATTATTATTCCACCAAATATTGATTTCTGAACTCTTCCTCAGTTCAAACATTAGAATTGTGATGTTTTAAAATGAATATGATCTTGTTTTCTTCACATTATTTGAGGTCTGAAAATCTTTTTTGTTATTTTGACCATTCGTCATTTTCTGCAAATAAATGCTCTAAATAATTTTTATTTGGAATTCGGGAGAAATGTTGTCAGTAGTTTATAGAATGAAACAACTATAACTATAAGTAGTAAAATCAGAGAAACTGATCATTTGCAGTGGTCTCTTATTTTTTTCCAGAGCTGTAGGCTTCTTTAAAGGTGCACTATATAATGTTTCTGATGGAGGGTCAGACACCTGCTCATTTCCATGGAGATGTTATTGATTGGCATTAAACTTTTCTTTTCTTCCATTTATCCAATTACAATTTTTCTTGCTAAACATTTCAGGGAAAGCATTATCTCCATGGAGCAGGTGACGGATCCACCAGAAGAGTTCTGTATCGCAGCTTTAACTGTGGTCCACTTAAGTCCTTGTTTAGAAAAATACAGTTTGTTAAACTTTGAAAATATACAAAGACTCGCTAGGGTTCGATTGGCATACAGAATCATACATGACACTGCACCTCCACCTCTAAAGAAGTTTGTTCAGCAAACATCTTAAGTGACAAAGAGAACGACACGCTCCTCCTCCAGAGCACAGTGTATCGTACCAAAACGCAAAACAACATTTGCACAGACAGCTTTCTCAAATAAAGCAATTAAAGACCTGAAATAAAAAATCAAACAAACTTTGCCACTTTTACTCGGGAACTTAAAAAGTGGTTATGGAATGGTCAAACCTGTCAGCACTGACACTGTGTATTTATGTCCATCTTGGACCAGTGTCAGTTGGTCTTTTCTTCTGTTCCTATGGAATTCCTATGGTCTGTGACCAATGTGCAATGTAATTTAAACGTGTGTAAATATTAAGTAATCTGACGGATAAATGGACAGATACAGAGTGAAATGCAGTGAATGATACAGTGGTTCTATAATTGTCTGATGGTGTTTGACTGTGACTGTATAACTGAGGTTTGAATGTTGGGGAAGTTTTAGAGAAATTTAGAGACTTATAGGGGAATGTACACTGTTTATTTATGTAAAAAGGGACTACAGATGGAAACTAGCTATTCAGCTATAATCTGGTACAGTGCATCTCTGTCTTTCGATTTAATGTTTCTGTGCATTGTCCCTCAAATAAAGATTAAAGTAAAGTAAGTAAGTAGACCTGATCTAGTCTTGGATAGGATCTGGTCCGTGGATAGATAATAAGAGCAACTAATATTACTCCAGTAGAAATACAAAATAGTGAAAGAAATTTGGGGATTTGGGGAAACTTTAAAGAATGCACCAAATCTGGTATTTTCAAAGGATAAACACCAAAATTAGAGAAACATTTCATATTATATATAAGTAAGAGTACTGTTACTTCAATAAAAATACTCAAGGTGGAGTAAAATTATACTACTAGAAAAGTGCTCTTTAAAAGCTTCCTTAAGTAAATGTAACTGTGTATTGCCCACCTCTGGATCTGGTTTAGTCCGGCTTTGTCATTTCTTTTCTTCCCTTGCAGAATGTTGTTTGTCAGGCTGACTCATCGTGTTGTTGTGTTATTGTCCAGCAGACAGTGGGACCTAACCAGCTCGTGGTTGACCTGACAGACCCGAACAGACCTTGCTTCACCATGCAGGAACTCAAGGAGGTTCTGCAGGAGAGGAACCAGCTCAAGGCTCAGCTCATGGTGGCCCAGGAGGAGCTGCAGCTGTACAAGAGGTGCCAAGAGTGTTTCTCATGTATTAGAGTGAAGTATAGTTCAGATTTATTGCATCTCTTGAGGTCCAAATAAGTCCACCCCAGGCTGTCTGCATGTATTTGGAAAGCATTTTGTTTTTAATGAGGAAGTGTGCTTCACTATGATGGCACTGCACTGTTCTGTTCTGTTCTGAGAGGTGTGAAAAGTGCAGTGAATTATTAGGAAATGGGAACTTTGGACCACTGCAAACTGTTTAAAATGAACTAGTTCTGTTTTTCATATTTAAGAGTAAAAATGAAGTACGGTGCCTTGTCTTGCTGTTGCTTTGCCTGAAATTTTCCACAGTATGGCAGAATGTATCTATATCCATGGAGACAGGCAGGTGTATACAGGCCAATTTACAGATTTATTTATTGGTTTATTTGACAGGGACAGTGTAATTAATAGCACCGCTGCAAATTAAGAATGCACATTTGTCAAAGTATATTTGAGAATAAAATAGAGTACAGGTGAGGTGAGATATAGTTTTACTGAGCAAGAACATCTACTAAATCAGGCATGTCCAAACTATGGCCCAGGGGCCGAATGTGGCCATCAGACCAATTGTTTTAGCCCAGGTGAATTGGCTCATACTATCACAAGTAGTACTTTTTACTGCATGTTTTCGAACTATACCTTGATCAAGCAAATGTAGTGTGTCCTTTTGAGGGTCTAAGCCTGAACAAAGGTCTGGAGGGTCATTCAAACGGTTATAAATGCACAGATTTGAATTACTCACGGTTTTGACCTCCAGTCTATGACCCTCAATCGGCCCTCACACTGGTCTGTGTTTTAATATGTGGCCCTTGATGAAAAACATTGTTGTAGTAAACGTACACATGCCTCTATTGATACTTCACAGTGACATGCCGCTGGGAGTGTTCTACGTGTAGAGCTGAAACGATTCGAGTAAATCGATAAAAAAAAAAAAATGCATCGATTATTATTTTTTGCCTCGATGCTTCGTTTTATTTTCATACAATCGGCGATGGCCGGAACCTTCTGCGGTAGAGGTAAAGTTTCCGCACGACCACTGCACTTCACTGTACACAAAACAGCGCGGCGCCCATGGATGTATAATAAAAGCTTAACCTCATCTCCTCCCGTACGCCGCGCACCCCTCATCTCCTGTCTCCTCCCGTACGCCGCGCACACCCCGTCTCCTCCCGTACGCCGCGCACCTCTCGTCTCCTCCCGTACGCCGCGCACCTCTCGTCTCCTCCCGTACGCCGCGCACCTCTCGTCTCCTCCCGTACGCCGCGCACCCCTCGTCTCCTCCCGTACGCCGCGCACCCCTCGTCTCCTCCCGTACGCCGAGCACTCACGTACGCTGTGTGGACCGCGCTTCCTCGTGTGCGCCTCTAAACCAAAACTAACACCAGGACTAAAACCAGGTCTAAGACAGGTGTAAAACCAAACAAGAATTTGCAGGAGGTGGTTGCTACATTCATGTAGTTTTAAAAATCATGATCAAGTAATCAATATCAAGTAATCCAAAGTATTCATATTACGTTACTCACTTTAAGTAATTTAATGGATTACATTACAAACTACATTTTGGGGTCTGTAATCTGTAGGGGATTACATTTTAAAAGTCACCTTCTCAACACTGATGCTACAACATCTAAACAGAAAGCACCGTACATTACATCAAGTGGAAAAGAAACCGCGAGGTAAATCAACCTTAGCCAAGCGATTACCTTTTTCATGTCCCAAACACATGTATCTATCAATGCATGTGGTGTGTACTTAACGTGTGCAAAGTAGACACGACAATAACAAACGATTACTCGAACAAAATAATCAACAGAATAATCGATTACTGTAATAATCGATAGCTGCAGCCCTATCTACGTGTATCTCTAAGAGTGGAATGTTTAGCAGTTACCATGGTGACAAAATGCACACATTAGCAAACACTGTCAAAAAGACTGAAAACTGAACAAAAAACACAAACTGGATTTAAAGAGCACCTTTTCAGGAGCCTGTGATCAGTCCAAGTGTTCATGGTCTTGTTTGAGAATTAGATTTTCAACAAAAGGTGAGAGTGAAAAACTGTGGGCTAATGCCAACAGTGACTGTAATTTAATGCGAGACACTTATGTAACAGCATAAATCAGCTCATCTGTTGTAGTTCCAGCTAATTTAGCTGTTTATGGTCAGATTGTGTTAAAATAAACCGCAAATTAAAGTCTAATAAAGCCTCAGAGAGAGCAGAGCCTACAGCGTCACACTCTCAAGGAATGTAAGGAAAGTATCAATAGTGTCAACAGGAACTAGTACTGCAATTTAAAAAATTATAAAATTAAAATCTATCGAAATAACTTTTTTCCGCAATTACCAGTGTTTTAATAAAAATAAAGTTATGAAATTCCTTGAAAAACATGCAGAGGAGTCGCCTCTCCACAGAGCTGACACTACTCAATACTAAAACTAGCAAAACGAGATACTAATTAGAGCAGGTATTGATATTAAAAAAGCCCTATTGACAGGACAGAACTGAAGCTTTAGAATGATCTTGAGCTGTATCAGAACAAGTACAGTCCCTGACAAAAGTCTTGTCGCTTATCCATTTTGTAGAAACAAAAGCTTATAACCTGACTTTAAATTAATCGATTGGTTTTAGAAATGTCTCATATGAAAGCTAAAACCCTCCCAAATTATGCTCAATATACTAAAATAAATTTGCTTCACTGAAGAAAGATTGATCATTTAATGAACACAGAAAGGTCAGATTTTGGCAAGACAAAAGTCTTGTCACCTACAGAAAATTTAACAAATAATTTACTTCAAATACAAAAATATGTTGCATAACGTCAGTGAATTAAGTAGTGGTGCTGTGAGATCCATATTTAATATCTTGTATGACTTCCATGAGCTTGAAGGACTGCATCCATGCGGTTCGACAATGATTCATACAATTTGTTGATGAAGTCATCAGGAATAGCAAAGAAAGCAGTCTTACATGCCTCCAGAGTTCATCAAGATTCTTTGGTTTTGCCTTCCATGCTTCCTCTTTCATTCTACCCCAGACACGCTCAATGATGTTCATGTCTGGTGACTGGGCTGGCCAGTCCTGGAGCACCTTGATCTTCTTCGCCTTGAGGAACTTTGATGTAGAGATAGAAGTATGCGATGGAGCACCATCCTGCTGCAAAATTTGACCCCTTTTATGGTTGGGAATGTAAGAGGTGCTAATACTTCTTGATATTTTAGGCTATTGATATTGCCTTCCACCTTGCAAATGTCTCGCACACCCCCATACTGGATGTTACCCCAGACCATGATTTTTCCGCCACCAAACTTAACAGTTTTCTGGGTGAATCTTGGATCCATGCGGGCTCCAGTAGGTCTCCTGCAATATTTGCAGCAGCTATGATGTAATTCAACCAAGGATTCATCTGAGAAATCCACCTTCTGCCACTTTTCCAGTGTCCATCCTTTTAGCAGGCTGTGGACCTTGGCAAATGTCACATGGTTTTTTAATTGCCTTTTGTTTAGTGCTGGTTTCTGTGCACTGATTCGACCATGGAGGCCATTTCCAGACAGAATTCTACAAACTGTTCTGGTTGACACAGGGACTTGAGGTGACCAGGCCTGGTGGAGCTCTGCTGCAGTGGAAAAGGGGCCTTGGATTTTCCAATCAACAAACAGTCCTCCCGAGCAGTTGTCTTGCGGGGTCTGCTGGACTTGGGCTTGTCAAAAACATCTCCGGTCTTTTCAGATCTTTTTCTTATTCTTTGTACTTGACGCTGAGACACATTGAAGGTGTCAGCCACCTCAGGAGTGGATCTGGTCTTCAGCCTCTTGATAATTAACGCTTTGGTCTCAGGGTGGATCTTAGGCCTGTTGTCAGAGGTCAAGTTGCAGTTGATGTGAGGGTCTGGTGTGCTGGAGTTCTTTTTATACACACCCACTAATTGATTGATCAGTAACTGATCACAGGTGAGGCTGTAATCTAGGATTGGGTGCATCATATGACAAGGCGACAAGACTTTTGTCTTGCCAAAATCTGACCTTTCTGTGTTCATTGAATGATCAATCTTTCTTCAGTGAAGCAAATTTATTTTTGTATATTGAGCATAATTTGGGAGGGTTTTAGCTTTCATATGAGACATTTCTAAATCCAATCGATTAATTTAAAGTCAGGTTATAAGCTTTTGTTTCTACAAAATGGATAAGCGACAAGACTTTTGTCAGGGACTGTATAAGAGCACATAGACGAGTGTACACCCATGGACCTGGTTTAGACCTGGAGCACTATGGAACCTACCTGGACCACTGAGGGATACACACATATAAGGACACATGGGGATAGAAAAGAAAATGCTACCATTTAATACTGAAAATCACATTCTACTCTCTAAAGAAAGTGTTTTTATTATCATTGTGGTATCAGAAATGGTATTGAGTATCGAGTCTGTTTGAAATTGAATTTTTAGTATCACAGCAACACTAGTTCAGAGATAGTTTAATGCCATACTGTGGAAAATTCTATGCAAAAATAAAAATCTCCATAACAAGTGGCTGACCATCCAAAAGATCCATGATGCTTGTGTCATTTGACTAGGAGCAAAAAACCATGATAAAATCCAAGAATATTTCCAGTAAGAGCTTTTTCCAACAGTGACGCAGAGCATAGTGGATCTCCATGCCTTGCTCATGTGCCCAGGGCAGTGTTAGCCTGGTCTTTTATTCCACAGTAATGACTCTCCACAGTGTTGCATAATGTGTATTAAATGTAGTTTAGTATTTTGGGACGTGCTTAAGGACACAAGCAGTTTCTCACACGCCTCTGGACTTGGAATTAATGTGACTGGTAGAACTAATCTAATGGGCTGCCGTGAAGAGTTCTATGGAGAGAATGGATAACAGGAACTTGGTCATTTAAATCCAATCGGAAAGAATGATCCTCACATGACTCATTTGGGTTGCCAGGTTCAATGCTGAAATCCAGTTGGTTTAAGGCTAAAATGCCTCTCTCTGATCTGAACGTTTACTCCCTAAACCCCAGCTCCTGCACCAGTCCTGACTCGGTGTGTGTGTCGTCGGTCTGCAGGGGAAGGCTCTGGCAGGTTCACTTGTGGTTATAGTAGGTTTGTAAAACTGAAAAAGTGCAGGCTACAGTTCATTTCACTTTTCCATTAAATTGCCAAGTCCAAGAGTGTTGATTTATAGTTTGGGAAGTTACCACACTCAAAAACACCATAATGAAGGCTCTGTAACTGCAACATACACCCACAATGATGCAAGTAAAAAATGAGATAACTCCACTTCACTTGGTTCGAGGAAAAAGAACTATGACCTCATTGTTGTTGTGGGGCTAGAGTGCTAACCACTCTGCCATCATGCCCTCTACAATACCTGAGAAAGCAGCCTTTTTTAAAACTCCTCTGTGGTCATTCTAGACTGTGTGTTGAGATATTTCATCTCCCCCTCCTCTGCTTGTGTCCAGTGGGATTCTGCCTAACGCTGAAGCGGCCATGGTGGAGGTGGACTTGGATACGCCCCCTGCGTCCCACGACGGCTCCACCAACCTCACGGACGCCAAAGAAGAGAGGAGCACCATCGGCAAACTGTGAGTGTCCTTAACACGGGCCATGTGCAGGTTTAACACCCTGAGTGTCCTTAACACGGGCCGTGTGCAGGTTTAACACCGCGAGTGTCCATCAAATGAACCACAGAGGCAGAAATCGGTTTATTTTCTAGTTTGGATGATTGTTCTACTTTTGAGGTCATTTTAATAGTTTTAATTATCGACAATACTCAGTATTTTCATTTCATTTAGAATATTTCCAAAACAAGCCAAGCGATATATTTCACACTTCTAATCCTGCACTGTTCAAATAAATGAAAAATGTTTTGTTTAATATTATACATTATATTTATTTGATTGGAGTAGAGCAGTACATTCATATTGAACCTTGGTCATCTATATTTGAAGCAGGGATGGACAATACGTTGGTATATTTTGGTAATAGTAGTAACTCTTAAAATGAATTTGCCTGATACTGAAAGATAAAAAAAACAATCTTGGTGCATAAACAGAGATTAAACTGCTTGTGTGTGAATCCTAGTTTGTCATCATGCCTGGTGGTGTCTTTTTAAACCTAAAACAACTCCAGGTGTGTTTGTGCTGAGGAAACATAACAGATCAGAAAACAGTGTAATAAATATAGGCCCTTTAATGTGGTTAGGCCTAATACTATTTAAATACATTTTAATAATATAAACAACAAATCAGGCGAGTACACCTGCACTTGTGCACAGCCAATTCTAGCATCATTTTTATGACAATCTGTAATTCTATTAAAATAAGTCAACTCCTGGACACATTAGCCCCTCCACACGGTGTACGAGGCTGCTGCAGAGCGTTCTCCCAGCCGCTGCTAATAGTCCCTAATGCTTTACTTGTGACTGAATGAGTGGATGCTCATGTTTGTGGTGAATGTCACTAAAGTGTGTTTTCTCATTAGCACAGCTGCCTTCTCCCTGACCTAACCCCTTCTCCACTGCTCCCAGGTTCAACTTCAGACGGAAATGAGGACGAGACTCAGCGCTTTAGTACAACTGACCACTACAAGGAAGCTCTATGGACCAACTATTTTTCTAGTTCTACTTTTGTAAAATATGATGTATATATGGACAAAGAATTAACTGGAAACATGTGTATTTTGATATGTAAATGCTTTTACTCACACTGGCTGCAGTCTTTAGACGGCATTTTATAATTAAAACAATACGACTCCAACTTGTGTGATATGATAAGCATCAGAAAGACAAAGGTTTTCCAGGTTTAATTTCATATTTTCAACATGCATCTGGAGCTAGCATGGAAAACACTTTATTCTTTGAATACAAGTAATAAGTTACAAGGAAAGTCTATGAAATTTATCAGACAATATTTCACACTAACTAATGCTCCTTAAGCATAGAGTACAAGAGAAAAATATAAAAGCATTCTATAAAACTGTAGCAAAAATATACAGGAAGCTCTCGGCTCCATTTAAAACCCATGGAGTAGTGGTAAAAGGCGTGCTTGAGGTGTGTGGGTTGCATGGGTGGGCGAGGTGATTGGGTCAGTACTTGAGCCAGGGGTGAGCAGAGATGGAGGCTTTGCTGCGGTCTCCATAGTCATAGAGCAGCTCCTCATGGGCACTGATGTCCCTGGAGGCCACCAGGATGAGGTGGGGCGTCCCATCTATGGGGTGCAGGCGGGTCTGGCAGTTCCCGCTCTTGCTGTGGTTGAGGAGTCTGCCCAGGCGGCTGCTCTCTTTTGTAGCATCCACACTGAAAACACAACACTGAGGTTATTCAGCTGCAGCTGTAGAGTTACACATGATTCAAGAGGAAATTACGCCTTTTCATTAGTTTTTCATTCTGACTTGGTTTGGTGAATAGTGCCTGTGCTCCATATTTACCATAGTTTTACATCATATGTGGAACATCATGGAAAACAGTACAAAAATACCGGCCATAGCTTTGAGTTCTAACAAAATATCTGTCATCAACTCCAAACTTCCACCCAAAATGTAGGAATCGTTTACGCTCAAGAAGCAGGGGAGGGTAGCTTTTGTCACTTGTTATTCCTCTTCCCACTGTAGGTCTACAACTTTTACTCAAGAGTACTGTTACTGTTAGACATTACTCAAGTAGAAGGAAAAGTATGCTGCTAGAAAAGTACCCTGTAAAGTACAATTTCTTCAAAAGGTTACTCAAGTAAATGTAACTGAGTACTACCCATCTCTGCAGTAAAGGCTTTTTCTGACTTTAAACCAGGGTCTCCAACTGTAGCTCAGGAGTCATCAGTAGCTTTCACCTCATTCCAAGGATTTCTGAATTATTCATATTGTGCTGAATGACTCAAATTTGATGTAGTATTGGAAATGTATAATTTCAATGTCCAACTTTGTGCACTAATACATGGATAAAGAATTATGTTTTATAGGTATCCAACTGTGCCCCATCTAAGGCTTTCCTATGCTCAATTTCTTGTGACAGCTAAAATTAGAAGCTCTTTGGCATTCACTTTTTGTAAAAGTAGCTCACTGGAGTAAAACGGTTGGAGACATCTGGTTTAAAACTTAATTTAACAAAAAAGGTGTTGTCAGATATATTTTTTGTTAGTCTAATCATGACTGTTGTGTAACCTAAATGTTTTTGTTTACACAATAGTTGCATGGCAACAGTTTGTGGAATTCTCTCCTCACTTGTCAGGTCTGCTGCCAGTGTCCATCCAAGTCAAATGAGAAACTTCACCTAAAGAAATTCTTTTTGGTTTATTTTTAGTAAACTCTTAAATGAACCATGTTTGGGGAAATTGAGGAGGTGAAGCGCTCATATGCAGTGGAGTAAGTAAACTACAGTGTTGAGTGCAGTAGTGCGCCCTCACCAGTAGGTCTTGGTCTGGTACTGGAAGTAGTACATGTAGCAGCCTGTGGAGGGGTCCTGGGCGTACTGGGCCTCACGGGCTTTGGCCTCAGACAGCTCCAGCAGGTCTCCAGAGTACTCCACCACAAAGTCACCCTTTTTAAAGCCCTTCACAGCAAACACACCTCTGCCCTTCCCCTCGATCTCCTTCACCTGTTACAATGGACCACACAGCGGTTAGACAAGACAGAGCATATGAAGGGCATTTCAAGAGAAGCTATTACAAAAGGTACAAAACTATTATTGCTCAAGTAGAATACAAAGTAAAAAACTACAACTCAAACAAGAGTAACATCTTAGTTATAATTTAATGTTAGGTAAGGTAACTTATTTCTATGGCGCTTTACACAGACACATGTCCCCAAAGACACTTTACACAGCATGATTAACAGAGCATTCTTCATTCACTCCAGACCCGGTGGTGTAAGCTCCTGTTGCCACAGACTGACTGAAGCGCGGCTGCCAAGCCAACTGGCGCCATTGGTCCCTCTGACCACCACCATCACCGTGCATGTTTTGGGTTGACCGGAGTGCCCGGAGGAAACCCATCCAGACACGGAGAGAACACTAACTCCACACAGAAAGGCCTGGGTGACCCGGGGATTAAACACAGAACCTTCTTGCTGTGAGTGCTAGCCAATCAGCCACAGTGCTGCCATAGCGGGTCAAAACATTACATAATACACACAATCTGGTATTTTTGTTATACACACAAAAATGGGGAGTGAAAAAAAACAAAAAAAACAATCATGTCTGAAGGAGAGGTAGCCAAACATTTCAAGTACAGTTATTTCAATAAACACTACAAGTGTGAGTAAAGGTATGCAGTTAGAAAAGTGATGATTATGGTAGGCTGCATTGATTAATAATAACTAGTTGACTAAAAATAAGTGTCAACGTTTTTGTAACAAAGACACTGACAACATTAGATGACAATGAGAAAACTTCTCTTTTTCATCACCAAAACAGTTAAAGTAGTAACTGTCAACCAATAAAATACTGTTTAGCTGCAGCAGATGTTGGTCATATACTAAAAAAGTCAAACTACGTTGGGAGTGAATAGAAGCTTTCATTTAGAAGTGCTTTAGATTCTGAGCTCATTCAGTCACAGTGTATTGGTTATGCCACTACCACATGCCAGACATAGTTACCTCCATCCCCTCTTCCACGCCGTTCTTTATGAGGTCGTCCAGGTGTCTGTGTTCTTCACTCTACATTCAAAAACAGTAGACTTATTATTATAGTTCTCATTTTGATGGATTTTATAGTTTGGAATAGTGACACTCACAGTGACCCAAGTGTACTGCACAAGATCAAGCATACAAACCTTCAGCTCTGCTTTGGTCTTTCTGTTGCTTCTTCTGATAGGAAAGTAGTCTGTCACCTTCTTATTTTGTGGGGCTTTATTTTCATTCCTAAAACAGACAAATGAATACTGTCAGTACTATGATTGTGAAAATTATCAATCTAGAATAAATACTTGTACTAAAGAGTCACACTCACATTGAGCTGTATCAGAACAAGTAGAAGACCACATAGACTAGTATACACCATGGAGCACTATGGAACACTATGGAACCTACCTGGACCACTGAGGGAGGACACATGGGAATAGAAAGGAAAGGACTATGATTTAACACTGAACATCACCTATTATCTAAATCAGGAGCATCACTGTACATGTATCATTTTGATGCCTAATTTTGTGCACTAATAAATGGATAATGGTGTATGTTTTAAAGTCATCCAACTGTACCTCATCTAAGGGTCGCTGTGGGGCTCTTTTATATAATACATTTATTGTGGCCACTAAAACTGACATTTTTGGTTTGTAAAGGCAGCTCACCGGAGGAAAAAGATTGGAGACCCTTGGTATAAATAGTGTTCATTGTATCGAGTCTATTCCTTAGTATTGTTAAAAAAAAAAACACACACATTATTTTGATAACACTAGTTGTGCATTTTCCATTTATGCATAAACACACTTTTGGACCCACTTCTTGTGTGCGGCCCGACTGCGGTTCTTGGACGCTGGTGCCTTGTTGTCCTTGGTGGGGCCAGCTTTGGTTTGGCCACTGGACTCTTTGAGCCTGCTGGCTGCAGACTTCTCTCCCGTCTCTGCACAGCTCGGGGCCTTCTGCTCATTGGCGTCATATTTGCCCTCTGTAGGTATGTCTGAAACGGTGGAGAGGAGTTTAGCAGCAGTGATAAGGAGAGCTTAACAAAACCAGGCTAAGTTGTGTCATAAGATGAGCCGGCAGAACACAGAGGTGCATTCACAGGCACAGGAAACGTGCAGGTCAACATGTGGATCTGCTGACCATTTGAGCAGGGGAGGAGGCTTCATGACACCATTTAAAAGGGCTTCCATTTTCTGAGCTATGTTGTAAAGAGATTTTCCTCATCAAAAACATACCTGAAGTTGTGTTTTGTTTTCATTCACACACAAACCCTATAAATTTAAGATGAATTCTTCTCTCAAAAGAAAAGCACTCTTTTCCACCCTGTGATGTCATGCAGTAGTACAAGTGCTCCACTGTGTTTTTAAACTGCATACACCTTCACTAGAATCATTTAGATGATTTTAGCACTGGTTTTGCCCGTTTCTAACAAACAAAAGGTAAAATGAGCCGTTAACTTGAAAACTACCATTACATGCCATCGAAGTAGAACAGAGCATTTTAAGCTTTGGAGACGCAGAAAGAAGGAAAGTTATTCAAACATCTGTGACTGAAACAAAACACAACTCAAGTATATATTTGAGAAGGTAACAGCATTACAGCATGGGTCAATTTAGTGTAACAGAAGACCTTTAAATGTCCTAGTATGTAGGTTAGGTGTGGGACAGACCTTTTCGGAGCTTGCAGTCAGAGCTGGTGGGGTCTGAATCGTTGCTCTCCTGGATGAGCATGCTGCACTGGACCAGGGGACAGCGGGCTTTGACTGGACTCTGCAGGCACTGGACAATGAACTGGGCTTTGTGCTGGGAAGCCTGGAACAATGGAAAATCACATTCATAAAGGAGACAAAAGAGAAACCAAATCACATTCAAGTGCACCAGACAGACTACAGCTATGATAGACGTGGTGGACATTCCATATGCTGCTTTCCATGATGTTAACAAGGACCAAAAGATGTTGAAATGCACTTATACTTTTGATTAGACAATATCTCTGCCATTTATGACATAGGCAGAGGGATTCTGTTTCTTCTCTCTGCCACTTCCTGTATTTTGGCACTTTTCTTTCTTCACTTTAAGATTGAATTTTGCAGTTAAATGCAATGTTTAAGAGAATATGTTTATCCTAATTGTAGCACATTCCTAATCAACATGATGGAAAAACCATTTGGCATGCTCTTCTAATTTGAACTCCCTTGTGCCCATTTAAGTGAGGGCAGTCTCCTTTGAAGCACATCATGTGGTTCATGCCAGAATTACAGTTTCAGTCAGATGTTCTTTGGTCAAATGAATGCCAAAGATCACACTTTTTATTGTCATCATCATTATACATTTGTATAAATACATTTCATCAGATTTAACTATTATTGTTGCTCATTACTGAGATCATTCAGAACATGTCATGACTAAGTCTAAACTAAGTAAGTGTCAGTCAAAGAGGAAACGACCTACACTATTATAATTACTCTTGCACAAACGGTGGTAGTGGTTTCACTCCATCTGAGTGGCAAAATGCCTTTATTCCAAAACCTGTGTGCAAGTAACAGAATTTTCCATATCTGGAACCAACCTAGACGACTGAAAAATGACAGATATCATTACTTATAGATTCATTATCTGATAATTGATATTGTACGATTGATATTTTTATATTCTTTTGCATATTACGTTTTTATTCGTTTTTATTTTGAGAGGACATCAAATGGCTGCATTTAAAAGAAACCAGTACAATAATGAAAGCCACAATATGTTAAGTTTTAGACTTTTTTTTTTTTTTGGTTTCCACAAACCTGGCTCTTGTTGGGCCTATTGGGGGCCTGTACTACTGGTTTCCATGGAAATACTGTTCCTATGGCTATTCATGAGTTTCAGCTTGCCGTTACATTTAAATTGTTGATCACTATAGCAACAGTCCTAGATTCTCATCATTTTGAAACCCATGGATATATTCCTCAGTATGGTAACGAATTTCTTCATCTCCATGAATAACGTTCCAAGTATGGTTTTAACTTTTTATTTCCATGGAATCAAGCAGGTGACGTGCCACTTCCAGAAAGTTGCATACTGTACCTTTAACCTTTTAGAACCCAGTTAAACAGATTTGAGAAACGCCCTGCACAGCAACCTGCTCACATATCTGTGTGCAAGGGAAAAATACGTGCACCGTGAACCTGACATTGAGCATACATGTACCGTGTCCTGACAGTCAGTACTCGGGGGAAAGAGCTGTTTAAAGCGCAGCAGCTGCACTGGTCAGGCTAAAATGTCCCAAACTCCCCGCACCATCGTCTCCTGACGCACCCGCCTGCACACTGGCTCATGTCAAACATACTTCAGGATGTGCACATTATAAACTCCAAACATGTCCCACGTACCTGGTTAGGAGCAGGTTTATTCTCCTTTGTCTCGTTCCGGGAGGAGCTAACTTTGTGCTGAACGCTGGCGTCGGGCTTTCTGTCAGTTCTTAGCACATTCCTCTTTCCTTAAAACAATTAAAACACCATATAAATACACGCATACAACATTACAGCCGTGTGCATACGGTGTGGAGATGCAGTGCCGTGGAAGTAGTCCATTTACAAACACATGCAGAGCTGTGGCACCATGTACAGTACACAAAGCTCGAGCCCACGGCGTGTTCGTGGCTTCCCCTGCACGCTGCTACGTAAGTCATGCTTACCTTGCAGAAAACGTCAACCGTTGGTTTTGGGTTACCTTTTGCCATGTCAGGGTCACGGGGCGCACGGGAGAGGCCCAATGGCGGATATGTGCCGTCCCTTTTCAGCCGTAATCGTTGTGTTTTCACCGCACGGCTCCGGTAAGCGCAGACACCACAACACTGCACCGCGGAGGGGGCGGCGCCACGGGGAACATTTAAAAAACCCTCTGCGGACCCTATTGGCTGTTCACGTCTCGAGGGACTGGCTCGAGCGTGAATGCAGCCGCGTGATTGGCCGCTCAGTGAACACGCAAACAGCTGTTGGCTAATTAGCCTATGAAAGATGCTATAAAAACAAAGCATTTATTCTGTAATAATTAATTCAGATTGTGTTTAATTGTAAACGGCTAAAGATATATTAACAATAACAGGAAATGTAATTAGGGTGACTAGACGTCCCTGTTTACCCAAGTCCCGGTGACCACTGTCCCAGCAGATTTAAAACCAATGATTTGTCCCAATTTTATACAAGAAATGTCTCTGATGTCCCTATTTTTTTACCTATTTGATACCTGTTAACAGTAAACAGTAAAAATAGACATAAACTTTCATTTGTTTTGGTAAAATACAGAAAATGAAAATGACCAAAAGACAAAGAAAATGTGACAGACAATACTGACTCACATTTTAGTCATGAATGGGCCAAGTGCAGAACAGTTTCCTTAATTATGCACTCAATTCACAATTTTATTATTACCAACCACCACAGAGCGGGAGGTGTCCCAGTTTTTGATTGTGAAAATCTGGCCACCCTAGATGTAATGGTTTTCTCTTGTCAGAGTCAACAATTTTCATTATTACAATCCAAATATCACCCATAAACTGCCTTTACTGCATATGGTGTTGTTATTAAATGATCACATTTGTAATAATGTTAATGTTAATCAATTTATGTATCTTAGGTTTCCCCATTCAAAAGAAGGGGTGGAAATAAGCAACTAATTACAAAAGTGTACAGTTTTGATACTGTTACTATACATCTGCATGAGTACATTCTGGGGTAATTTTACATATTGTTTTTGAGTAGATTTTTAAAACTTGTACTTAAGTAGAACTGCAGCATGTAATTGTATTCATTACATTAGAGTAAGTTCCAAACAGTCTCACTGTCTCTGCTCCAAGCTCCAGCTCCAGAGTCTGCACATTCAAAGCAGCACGTATCTGCATTATCCTCTACTCATCCTCCGTTCTGAGCAATAACATATTTTAAAATGTGTCTTTTTAGATAAAGTAGGCTTTTATTTGTTTGTGTATTGTAGAAAAAGTAATATTATGATTTCACAATTGTCAAAGAGGGCAAAGCTAACAACAGCTAGCACAGTAACATGCATTTCCTGATTATCCAGCAATAAAAGACTTTGTAATGAGCTGCTTATACAATATATCTGTACTGAGGCAAGACATATGTCAGTGTACAGGGTCTTGACTGTAAAGTAAAGTCTGTAAAGCACGTTTATGTGCTGCACATCGAAAACTACGGAGTGTGACTGCAGCAGCTCAAAAACAACGCAGCATTAAAGTTCCTTCCTTTAGAGGGCATTTGCATCTGAGAGCCCCTTCCTCTGTGAAGAACCATCAGATCATGCACCACACGCAGTTCCTCATGGGGCCTTGTGTAGATGCATGAAGTGAACACTTTTTTTTGTTTGGAAATTTGTGTTTTGTCCATATGTACATTCTTAGTAAGCTTTTATAACAGATACCAAATCAAGGTCCACATATGAAAAACACTACTAGTGTAACTTTGTAGTACACACTGCTGAACACTGTACCCTTGGAGGGCAAAGAATGAACACTTTTTATTTACTCTTCTCTCTGTTTATACGATAAAATCACAATATGTAACTTTTTAGCCAAAAACTAGACCAAAAAAGGTTTTTTTTTTCCATTTGGGTTGTTAACTGCTCTGAAAAAGCTTAGAAAAGCGTACATCCTTTCTGTAAGCAGGCTTGCATCTCCACAAACCTGACTTTTATTTGGTCTGTAGTAAACCTCCTCCTGCTTATTTCCATGGGGATGTTGTATCTATTTCCATAATAGAGAATATTTGGAATTATGGTTTTAACTTTTTATTTCCATGGAACCATGCAGGTGATCCACCTGCACAAACTTAAACACTGCGGCTCACTGAATGAGTGAAGACATGTTTTTAGCATGTGAGCAAGCACCTTGCTCATGAGGTCTTGTCGGTGAGTTTGGCGTCTGCAGCCAGGGCCTCTTTGAACAGCCTCTTCCTCTCCAGGTTCTGGTTGACCTTCCTCCTCTTGTCCTGTTTCTTCTGCTCAGACTCTCTCTTCTTCACACAGATCTCACTGAGCTCTCCTTTGAGGGCCACGTCCAGCTTCTCCCTCATGATCTCCCGGGCACGTTTACGGTTCAGATCTATGGAGCGTGTCTGATGGCACTGTGGAAGGAAACAGGAGAATTACAAATCATTCTATTTATGGGTTCAGTTTTATGTTTATATGTGATATTTCAAAGACCTGTGACCATAGAGACCAAAGAGATATAATATTTGATTTTGAAGTGTTAATTGCTATGGTAACAGTGCTAGATTTGCATCCCTCTGAATGGATTAAACTGCATGTGCTGCTAAAATGTGAAAATAACAATCAGCTAAACAACTGTTATATGAACTATTGTATGGAAAACTACAAGTTCGACTACTTAAACCTAAACCAAAGCAACAGATTTGACTAAGAATACTGCTAGTTTTTTTTTTTTGGTGGAGGATAAAATTTCACATCCTGATTGGACACGGGCAGCACATATAACATACATAGAGGTAAATCCATTACTTTATTATAGCAACCATAATGTCACCTAATTTGCAAAATATAAATGATTAGACTAATAATAAACAAAACACATTTATTTTCATAAATGAGTGTTTACACTGGCAGAAAAATGCCTTGCTTGTGTCACAATTGTCTTAACATTTTAGATGGTGATCGCAAAGCAGAGGGTTTCTGTTTTGCAGCTCTACACTACTTCCTGTACTTTTTGCACTTTTCCCCACACAATCTGCCACTTAACTTGTAAAACTATGAGAAATATTTAGCACAGGTACAATCAACCAAACTAAGTCAAAACCAACCAACCGAACCAAGTCAAGTCTCAAATAACAGTCACAAAACACTCATATAAAAGGTACATATACACATCTGCATTACATTATGTACAGAACAGAACATTACAGTACAGAACTTGAACTCAAAAAGTAAAAAGTGCTCCAAGGGATTTGTTTTAACTATAGTCCAGAGACCATATAAAACCAGTCTCTACCACTTTTTCAAGATTCAGTAATGTCGTTACACCTGTTTGAAAGGTAGGCTACCATTATGAACCTTTCTAATGCACCTGGAGCTCACCTTGACCACGATGCCGGTGGGAACGTGCTTGAGGATCACACAGTTGCTGGTCTTGTTAGTGGCCTGTCCCCCGGGCCCGTGTCCCCTCACAAACTGCTCCTCCAGCTCCTCCTCCTTCAGCACGATCAGATCTACCAGGTCCTTCTTCCCTGCCGCCAGTACTGTCGGGTGCACGACAGGAGGCCCCCTCAGCCCGGGACACACACAGCAGACCGCCCCCCTGCGTGTGGGACAGAACACAGAGTACAAACCCCTCACAGATCCGAGCAGCCTCGACATGTCTGCGCGTCCCCGGGTACGCGTGGATCACTGCGCATTGCCTGGACGCACGGGCCAAATGTGTTTATGCGTTTTGACTGTTTTAATGCGCCACACTCCACAAAAACATGTCTCACTTTGGACAAGTGTTTGTTACTGCACCTTCTTCTACAAACCTTTGGGAGGAAATAAACATGCATGCTGCCGTCTAGTGGTCATAAAACCACAACCACTGCAGTTCTCTCAAGGCATCCCAGACCACAGGAGAAAAAGCTGTAAACTTGTTATGTGTTTAATCATTTAGTTGTTTAATTAAAATATTTCAATCAGTACTGACAGTGGTGGTATAGGAAAACATGTCTTTTTCTTAGGGTTAGGGTTAGCCTATGTTTTTCCCTCAAATCTTTTGGAATGATTCCTTTTTCCTAATGGGCAGTTATTTACGTTTTAAAGGTTAAACTTTCTTCCCACGTCATTTCTCATATTCACCATGTTGAGGGAACAAACATTTCAAGAGCACACTACAGCCTACTACTATCACTGCAGTAATTAAGTGTTACTAGAGATTTTTTAATAGCCACAATACATAATAATATTTAACTATTTATCCAAAAGATACACTGACATATGAGCATGCTTTTTTACATTTTAGTTGTGTTTATTGAACTGTAATGTGCACAGGCTTGCATCTCCACAAACTCATATTTGGCTTGGAGCAGGGCCTCCTGTTTGTTTCTTTGGTAATGTTACCCATCCACAAGGGGGGAATGTTTTTAAACTATGGTTTTAACCTTCTATTTATCCATAGAATCATGCAGGTGGCGTGCCACCTCCAGAAAGTGACACACTACAGCTTTAAAGTTCATAATGTAGAAATGTATAGAACATGTGCAACATAGAACGGGATTAGAATAGAAGAGTTGTATACATTAGACACTTAAAGGGCCTATATTATACAAAATTGACTGTCCTCCTCAAAAACAGCTTAATTCATAGATGTTTGAGTAACTGTGTCTCCATCTCAAGCCACGAATGCTCCACCTTGTGATGTCATGACGTGGGAATTTTCAAATTAACAGATACATATTACCTTTAGTTCAGTAGATTCCAGAGCCCAAATTATCCAAATAATCCTACTGAAGGTGTATGGAGTTTACAAAGACAGCAGAACTCGTACTTCCGGTATTAGAACACAAAGTGGAAAAAACCCATGCCTCTGCCTAAATATGCGGTGTTTGTGTGTTAAACATGTGTGAATGAAACAAAGCATTCCGAGAAACTAGCTTTTTAAAATGGGCCCTTTAATAGTTTTAAACATGGCCCCACATTAATCCGCTTCAGCCTGCAGTCTACAGGCTCACCGGCAGAGGTCGCCATGGCCTTAGTTTCCGCTAAGGCGCTGACACTTTGATAGCCCAGATGACAAACCGGAAACACACGCTCACCCCTTCACAATAAAGCATCATTTTTCCACACTAAAACCCCAACTCATTTACTACGAAGCGCCCCCCGGAACTCTCCCGGACCCTCTCGTGTAACTTGACCCGCTCCGTGTCGTGTCTGAGCGCGCTGCCTGGCTGTGTGAAGTCTTGCAGAGGTTCGAGACTTGACGAGTGACAAGTTACTATGGCGAGCGGCGTCTGCGTGTCTTCTCCTCCACCCGTCTCTTCTTCACCGCGGCAAAGGCACTATCTGGCAACCGCGGAGCTCAACTTTCCACCCGCGGCATTTTAACCACCAAACATTACGTCGCTTGCGTTTTTTTTTTTTACACTGGATAACCAAGGACATTCTCGCGTTACCATAGCGACTTTGGCCTTTCGCTGCTGTCGAGTGGGGAAAGGTTTGTAGCGTGCAGTCCGACCTCCCTCTCCCCGGGTTGAACGGCGTGGGCTGGCGGTGTAAACACGGATGTAAACCGCGGCTCCCGCTGACAGCATGTAATGGGCTGCTTCACCATGTTGTTGCGCTCGTCTCTCCCCGCAGCGTACCTCCTGGAGCCCGCCTTCTCTCCCAGCACCGCAGCTTCCTGTTCCACGCCACATTTGGATGACTTTTTACATATCATTTCTCCAATTGCGAATCGCTATGGCAACCGTCTTAACCTGTCATCCCTGTGAAACGCATGGATTGCCAGTGACGTTTAGTTAAATTTTTGGATGCCACCTCCACCAGCAACCACCATCATGCCACCCCTTCTTCACCGTCCACACCTCCTCCTCATCATCACGTCGTGCTGAGGGCCCCTGACTGACTGACTGACTGGCTGGCTGACGGAGGCCCTTGAACTTTTGACTGTTTTATAACGCTTCGGGTGCATCAAGTCCAGGTATGTGTACGTGTGAAGCGCCGCAACCCGCCGTCAATTTTAGAGCTTTTTTAGCGCGCGGACATGTTGCTAGGTAACTAAAGCAGTGGCGGGTTTACTGTCGTTCACGCGGCGGCAGGAGATGTTCCAGAAGAAGCGCTTGTCTTTTTATTTATTAATTTTTTTGCTCAAATGCCATTTTGTTTCACAGTCGTTTGGTTTCATAACTCTCCCCGCCAAGTTGTCCTCCCTGTAGCCGGGCTCTGTCGTGGCTGTGCGGGGCTGTGCGGGGCTGTGCGGGGCTGTGCGGGGCTGTGCGGGGCTGTGCGGGGCTGTGCGGGGCTGTGCGGGGCTGTGCGGGGCTGTCAGCTCAGGAGCATCTCAGGAATCTCAGGAATCAGACATGGTGTTGTCTTCTGCACGTGATTGGAGTAATGGCGATGTGAGGAGCGCGAGGGAACACCGTGGTGATGGTGGTGGCACATTTGTACGTGGTGTTCTTGACCAAAATAATTAAAGGGACTGGATGTAGCCTGAGCTCTTACAGATTAAAAAAAAAAACTAGTACAATCACAGCTGAGCCTGGGTTGCTAGGGTCTTCATCTGTAGATAGACACATCCTGGTTTGTCTCATTCTCAGTTTATGGACAGGCCTCATGTGAAAGCTCAGAACCTCCAGAATTCCCTCCCTGAGCTGCACAGGCTGCACTAGCACTGACTCATGACTGGTGCTAGTGCTGGTGCTGGAGTTTAGGTAGTGACTGTTCAGATCAGAGAGAGGCCTTTTTCACCAGTTAGATTTAAACGTAGAAACCAGCAACTTATCTCAATACTAAACGATACTCAATTTCGAAACTAAGGAATAGACTTGATCCCTTACCAATTCCAATCCCACAATGATAATAAAATTACTCTTTATTTAGACCAGTGCTGGGCAATTATTTATTCCACGGGGCCACATGAGAAACAGAAAATATTGTGGAGGGCCTGGCCAAAATCCTTTATATATACAATTCTGTATTCATTCATTGTATTTCTTTCTAAAAAGCAGTAAATAGTATTGTTTTGACACACTGATAAGACTGGGAAGAGTTTATGTTATGACTAAACAATGAAAAAGTGAGGTTGTCTTACAAAAAATGTTATAAATAAACACCTCTAAAATAAAAGCAATGCAGCTTTAGTCCATGCATGAGGTCAAATGATAAAATATGTTTATTTTGTAATTCCAAATTAACTTAAACGGGCCGGTCAGAGTCAAACAAAGGGCCGTCTGTGGTAATGCCCAGGTCTGATTTAGACAATAGAATGTGATTAAACAGCATTAAATGGTACTACTTTCTTTTTTATTACCTTATAAATATTAAATCTGTGTAATCCCTCAGTGCTCCATGGGCGTATACTAGTCTATGTGCTCTTAGATTTGTTCTGATACAGCTCAAGATCATTCTAAAGACATTCAGGAAAGGTTTATTTCTGTCCTGAATTGGGACTTTTTCAGTATTAATACCTGCTCAAATGCGTGTCTAGTTTTAATACCCGTTTTCGTATTAATATCTGATCTTCGATACTCTTGACAACCTTTTTGGCAACCCAAACGAGTCCTGCTTTCTGAACCAAAACCCCCAAATTATGAAATAAACAAATATCCTGTCATGTCTAATGTTATTGTAATGAAGAATAAATCAGTGTCACATTTGTTATCAGTAAAACGTATTTGATTCGAGCATGTTTTTACCAGAATCATACATACAGTTCCTTTAAACTCCATGGCACTGACAGTCCAGAGGTTTGTTGTGGTCGAGAGATGAAGCCGCCTCATTCTGATACTTGTAATCATCCAGTTGTCATGGAGTATTAAGGCTGCACACTGGATTTTCTGCGTGGACTGACGGGCGCACCTGATTGTTGTTGTTTACTCGCCATTAATTGATTCGACGAGGCTCAGACGGTGCGGAGATCGATTCATCCTGATAGTGAATCGATTCCACCCATACTGGTAATTAAACGTGTGGAGACAAGTGAACATTCCCCAGGCTACAGCTGTACTAAAGTCATATTTGTCCATAGACTTCAAACACGCTCCTCCCCTCTCTATAACTGTAAATGAGCAATGTCACACGCTGTTCTCTTCTCTTCCACTCTGTTACTTGTGCTGTGCGAAGGTTTTTATGCAATATTCTAATGAGCGTAATGGTTTTACGTCCAAGTCTTGTTTATCGGTTCATTTTACAGTTGGCGGTATGCAGCCGTATTAAATAGGGTCACAGTGATGCGCTGTGATGATGTACGCGTTATGTAACTGCTCACAGGCACCTTTGGAAATACACTGAGGACACATCAACGTTATGTATATGGTTTTAATCACAGTCTATGTTGCAACAGAGAATTTGGTCAGCTTAGGTTTGGTGTAAGCGTTTTATATTTTTGAAATTGCTTTTTAACGATGCCTAAATCATTTTTTCTCCTTTCCTCATCTGTAAACGTCTTGCCTACGCTTTAAGGCAGGGATCTCCAACCTGTAGCTCAGGAGCTGCCAGGAGCTCTCCACCCCTTCCATGCAGCTCGCCAAGGGACTTCTGAATTATACACATTGCGCCAAATAACTAAAATTTGATTAATTAAATGCCTATTACCATTGTAAAAGTATCATTTTGATGCCTAACTTTGTGCACTAATAAATAGATCATGTTTTATAAGCATGTAACTGTTCCCATCTAAGACGCTCGTATACTAAATTTCTTGCAACCGCTAGTTCTGTGGTATTTTTGTTTTGTAAAGGAGCTCACCGGAGTAACAAGGTTGGAGACTCCTGCTTTAAGGCCTTCTCAGAAATTCTATATCCTTAAATTAGGCAATTGAGACTTCGCAGCGACGCAATCACGTTGGGGTGTTCTGAATGTATGTGTACAGTGGTTAGGTTACCGTGGTGACACAATACACACAATAGCACACACTTTGGTTTGACTGTAATTATTATTTTGATTATTTGAGAGAGACTTGTAGAACAGTATATTATAATAAAAAAGTAAAAATATAAATAGTAATAATGCATTCTAAATAAATAGCAAAAAAGATAAAATAAAAAAAAGTATTAATACCAAAGGTCGTATGAAAAACAGTGCAAAAATGATTATGTCAGAAATGATTGACAGGACATAGGTTATATAGGGGTGAGTTGTTGTACAGTTGTAGGGAGTATTATCTGTTACATAAGGATGAGTTGTTGTACAGTTGTAGGGAGTATTATCTGTTCCATAAGGGTGAGTTGTTGTACAGTTGTAGGGAGTATTATCTGCTATGTTCCTTTTACTTCTATGAGGTATTAACACATATGATGTTTAGGTCACCATTGTTTTGAAAATGCTGTATTTGCTGAAAACAACGCAGCAACACATAATGTATAAGTTTCACTTTTGTTTTTGACGCTCTGAGTCCCCCCTCCCTTTGCTCTCTGTACTAAGTCACACCCACTTCAGAGCGCTATCACAACACAATCAGTGTGCATCCCGCTAATGAAACTCCTGCACATCAGGTCAGGTTTGTCAAGTTGCTGTGTACACGTTTTAGTATATTTATGGAGAATTGTCGCGTGGGAGCTTGTCGGCGGAGCCTTGTACAGAATCTAACAGATAACTAACTGTAAGCAGGGTTTGAATAGAGCCTGGGAGAGATCACTAAATTACTCAAACATACATAGCTGACTTTTAAAACCTCTTCAGGGATGTTTTTTTTTTATAAGGGAACAATGATATAACATGTGGGAAAGCTCCTAAAAGACACAATTTTGCATAAGACCTGTTTTTTTTTTTTTTTTTTTTTTTTTAAAGTATGGTGCATTTTAACCACTTTAGCCCCATAATCATCCAAACAACTCGGCGTACGTCAGCACTTTGTGATAATCTCAGCTGTTCCCCGCGGTGACGACTAAATTCAGCTGCAAAATGACATGTCCACTTTACAAACGCACATGCAGGAGCCCAAATATTGACCTAAGAGTCGCCCATCAGCATCAGGCTGGGTGCTCCTGTTTCTCAGTGACACCACACGGAGGGTGACTGTGGGCTCCGCAGCAGGGCCGGTGGTGCTGCTGGTGAAGCGGGTGAGTTACAGCGCAGCGCTGGATCTGCACATAACGGTGTATGAGAGCCAGGGCCATTCATTCATTCTTCACGTGTGTGGAGAGGTGAGCAGGACGGGCCCCAGCATGCCCACAGGTGAGACTGTACCCGTACAAACCCACAGCCCTGCCTCTGAAGCCTGCCCCGACACGACTCTGAAACAGCGTCTGTTTCAGAACACTTCTCTAGAACAATGGAAGATCAAACTGTTACGAGGGAAGGAACGGCATTTTTCCTCACACAGTTCACATGGAAATCCTTGGGATTATTTTGAGCTGCAGGACATCGCAGGCGTGGTTTAAAAATGAAAGTGGCAGAGATTTGTGGGAATGTGCGCATGCAGCAAACACATGAATTTTACATTTAATCATCTTGTAAAAACTATGGCATTTTTGCATTCCACTAAAATGCAGCCCTGTTTTTTGTTCACACATAATGTTTTGTAAACTGCAGATTAGACCCGCGCTCTCCTGCGTCCGACCTGAACCTGCATCCAACACAGCACAGCATTTTTCACCTGTTTCATTAAAAGTTAAGGTTCACCCGTCGGGTATCCGCTGATACCCAAACTTGTGCAGGACTCTGGTGAGCTCTCCACAGGAGGCTCTTTATTGTGATGTTTCTGGTGACGTCAGCTCCCGTCTTATTAGAACTGTTAGAACTATCTATCAGGCACGAGGACAGTGTGCCTTGTTTAAATGCTGAAGTCAGAAATAAATTGCTTGAATTAAAATTATTTGAATGGTTACAAATAGCAATAACGTGTAATGTATACCAGCTGCTCGTCCTGCACTTCAGACATCTATAATGCCTGGGCTTTAATACAATAGGCCATTACTTAGTCAAATAGTAGAAAATATTGACATTAGTGTTTACATTACAATACAAGTACAATACAACCCACAACAATCCAACAGAGTTTTGTGTGTCAGGTGTGAGCCGCCCCCGTGTGAATGTGTCGCGTAGAGGGTAATCTATCTATGCTTCTAATCTTGTTTTCATGCAGAGTACACATCATATATGTGTGTTTGTGTTAATGTGTCTATTAATAACAGCTTTTGGATTGGTTTGAATGTGCAACATTGTATTAGTGCTTTAGAGTCCAGTTGTGCTGTGAAAACGATTACAAGTCACATTTCCCCTTCCACACGGCCTTTGTGGTGCTGGTGTGTGGACTCAGGCCCTCTGTGTACTCTCTGTGTACTTTCTGTGTAGTCTCTATGTAGTCTATATATAGTCTATATACAGAATCTGTGTAGTCTCTGTGTAGTTTTCGTGTAGTCTCAGTGACTACTGCGTAGTCTGTCTAGTATCTGTGTGTAGTGTCACTGTAGACTCTGTGTAGTCTGTCTAGTATCTGTGTGTAGTGTCAGTGTATACTCTGTGTACTCTGTCTAGTATCTGTGTAGTGTCAGTGTAGTCTGTGTAGTACTGTGTGTAGTGTCAGTATAGTCTGTGTAGTGCTGTGTGTAGTGTCAGTGTAGTCTGCCTAGTACTGTGTGTAGTGTCAGTGTAGTCTGCGTAGTACTGTGTGTAGTGTCAGTCTAGTCTGCGTAGTACTGTGTGTAGTGTCAGTCTAGTCTGCGTAGTACTGTGTGTAGTGTCAGTCTAGTCTGCGTAGTACTGTGTGTAGTGTCAGTGTAGTCTGCGTAGTACTGTGTGTAGTGTCAGTGTAGTCTGCGTAGTACTGTGTGTAGTGTCAGTGTAGTCTGTGTAGTACTGTGTGTAGTGTCAGTGTAGTCTGTGTAGTACTGCGTGTAGTGTCGGTGTAGTCTCGGAGCAGAAGTGTGCTGCGTTTGTTTTGTTCAGTGTGTGCAGGTGAGTGACAGAGCGGAGGTGTGGCACTCAACACTTCTGCTTAACCAGTTCTCAGTGGGGGCTGCTCCCCACACACACACACACGCACACACACACACACATACTAATGTATGTGCTATTTAGTGTGTCACAGTGAGAGGAGATGGAGCTCTGATAACACTGCTGCAGTCAGATGCCTCCTGTCTGCTCCATTTTCTATAGGCTATAAATAAACTCATGTTTGTTTGGTTTTGGTACTGAAAAACATGTGCCCTTACTGTGAGCATGCTTGCATTTCCACAAACCTGACTCTTACTTGACCTGGAGAAGGACATGCTGTTCCTCCATCTTCCTCAGCATAACATAAAATGTATTGCTCTCTGTGGTATATTTGTAAAGAAAGTGTAGGCTGCAGACAGAGACACTACCTGCATTTGTCTCATTCTCAGTGTATGGACCATGTCTCATGTGAAGCTCAGAACCTCCAGAATCCCCTCCTGCTGGGTTTAAGTAGTGATCACTCAGATCAGAGAGAGTCCCTTTAGGTTTAAACCATAGACCAAGGGAGTGTGACTACATCCACAGCATCAAAATCCAGTCAAATGAAGCTCATCAAGACGAGCAGTTATAAGGGCGAATTTGGAGCCAAGTTCCACATTTGGAAGTCTAACTGCGAGTATGATAGCAACCAAAGAGCCAAGCACAGGGCTGTTGAAGGTAACACTAACACCCCTTCCCACCTGCACCGCTGGTTTGGCAGGGATCAGGTGCTTAGCATCACTGTCTAGCAAACCTGTTGCTAACGCTAGTGGGAGTGACCTGGGCGAAAGAAGGCGCCTGATTTGTCTGTTATTAATGTTCATATCTTGACTTCTTTAGAAGTAGAGCGGGTTAACAAGTCTGACAGAGTTTAGCGAGTTCGCTATGTTTGTGCAGTCTGTGGTTTAAACCAACTGGATTTCAGCATTGAATCTGGCAACCCAAATGAGAGGGTCATGTGAGGCTCATTCTGCTTTCTGATTGGATAATCATCTTGAACCAAAACATCAAATTATAACATTAACAACTTGTCCATCTTTTTCAGTGTAAGAATCACTCCTAGCTCTACGTAAAAGCTAAAACAGTTTCGTAAGTAAGTAAGTTTTTTTTTAATTTAATTTATATAGCACTTTTCACAGACATATGTCACAAAGACGCTTTACAGATCATTATTCATTCACTCCACACTTGGTGGTGGTAAGATACTCTTGTAGCCACAGTCACCCTGGGGCAGACAGATGGAAGTGAGGCTCCAATCTGCACCATCAGTCCCTCTGACCACCACCAACACACACACCACTTTCATACTAGGCAATGTGGGTGAAGTGTCTTGCCTAAGGTGCCCCCTCTGGCACCTGATTTTCCCAGTGGTCGCCAATGTAAGTCCTAACCAGGCCCTGCTGAGCTTCTGAGATTCGACGAGATCACTCTTTGACAAGGAGGCAGGGCCATTTTACCTGGAGATGCAGTTGGGCCATGTTTGTCAAGTCAATTCAAAATTTTACATACTGCCCCTTTAAATGAGCAATTCCATTTATTGTGATTAGATTTTCAATTCATGATTTCAAATCAGATTCTGTTGAACATTCCTGAGTAGTGGTGGAGTCCTGTTTATTTAACAGAGTTCTGATGTATTGTAGTGCAATGACACTGAACCTGTGTGTGTGTGTGTGCGTGGGGCCTGCGTTCTGACAGAGCTGTTGGAGAGTGTACCTCTGATGCTCTAATGTGAGCTACACCTGCCATGTGAGCACATCACACTGAGCTCCAGGACTGTCAGTGAGCTTTTCCCTGTGTCACAGGAACTATGTCAGTGAGCTTTTCCCTGTGTCACAGGAACTACAGTCATGTGAAAAAGTTCGGACACCCCTGATCATTTTCAAGATTTTCCTTTATAAATCATTGGTTGTTCGGATCAGCAATTTCAGTTAAATATATCATATAGCAGATATTTGAGAAGTGAAATGAAGTTTATAGGATTTACAGAAAGTGTGCAATAATTACTTAAACAAAAGTAGGCATGTGCATAAATTTGGACACCCCAACAGAAAAATTACATCAGTATTTAGTAGATCCTCCTTTTGCAGAAATAACAGCCTCTAAACGCTTCCTATAGCTTCCAATGGGGATCTGGATTCTGGTTGAAGGTATTTTTGATCATTCTTCTTTACAAAACATCTCCAGTTCAGTCAAGTTTGATGGTGCCCAAGCATGGACAGCCCGCTTTAAATCGCACCACAGATTTTCAATAATATTCAGGTCTGGGGACTGAGATGGCCATTCCAGAACATTGTACTTGTTCCTCTGCATGAACTGCCTTAGTAGAATTTGAGCAGTGTTTAGGGTGGTTGTCTTGTGGAAGTATCCAGCCCTGGTGCAATTTCTACTTTGTCACTGATTCTTGAACATTGTTAGTTATTCTTCAACTTTAACAAGATTTCCAGTCCCTGCACTGGCCACACAGGCCCACAGCCTGATGGAACCACCACAAAATTTTACTGTGGGTAGCAAGTGTTTGTCTTGGAATGCTGTGCTCTTCTTTTGCCATGCACACCACCCCTTATGTCCAAATAACTCAATTTTAGTTTCATCAATCCGCAGCACCTTATTCCAAAATGAAGCTGGCTTGTCCAAATGTGCTTTAGCAGACCTCAAGTGACTCTGTTTGTGGCATGTGCGCAGAAAAGGCTTCCATTGCATTCCTCTCCCATACAGCATCTCCTTGTGCAAAGTGCACTGAATAGTTCATCGATGCACCGTGACACCATCTGCAGCAAGATCATGTTGTACGTCTGTGGAGCTGGTCTGTGGGATGAGTTTGACTGTTCTCACCATCCTTCTCCTCTGCTTATCTGAGATTTTTCTTGGCCTGCCACTCCGGGCCTTAACTAGAACTGTGCCTGTGGTCTTCCATTTCCTCACTATGTTCCTCACAGTGGAAACTGACAGCTGGAATTTCTGAGCTAGTTTTTTGTATCCTTCCCCTAAACCATGATGTTGAACAATCTTTGTTTTCAGGTCATTTGATAGTTGTTTTGAGGCTCCCATGTTGCCACTCTTCAGAGAAGACGCAAAGAGGAGAACAACTTGCACCTGGCCACCTTAAATACCCTTTCTCATGATCGGCTTCACCTGTGTATGTAGGCCAAGGGTCAATGAGCTTACCAAACAAATTTTGTGTTCCAATAATTAGTGCTAAAGGTATTACAATCAATAAAACAACAAGGGTGCCCTAATTTATGCACATGCCTATTTTTGTTTAAGTTATTATTGCACACTTTCTGTAAATCCTATAAACTTCATTTCACTTCTCAAATATCACTGTGTTTGTCTGCTATATGATATATTTAACTGAAATTGCTGATTCGAACAACCAATGATTTATAAAGGAAAATCTTGAAAATGATCAGGGGTGTCCAAACTTTTTCACATGACTGTATGTCAGTGAGCTTTTCCCTGAGTCACAGGAACTATGTGGACATTAGGGAGGCACATTAGGGGGCACGGTCTGTATTGTCTTATAATGATTAACTCAGTCAAACTTGGCCTGTGTTCCTGCCTCTGGCTACTTAAGTTCTGTTTCATCCCAATGTGAAGTGCAGTCCAGGTCCAGACCGCTCAGTCCAGGTCCAGGCCGCTCAGTCCAGTCGAGTCCAGAGAAGGAGGAACACTGTCTTCTTTACAAAGGGCATTTGTGTAGCCTGGGGGTCAGACTGTTCGCTCATTGTTGTGTCATTTCATTACATTTTAATCAAGCACTCTGAAGTACTACCACATCCTTGAAGTAGTACATGCATCGCTGCAAGTATTCAGATACACATGTCCTAAAGACTGAATATTGTGGTAATAATCACAATGATTCAGCTGCCTGCCAAGGCCAGACTCACATCCCTCTGGATTTGTTCTACACAACACAAGTATATAACAACATAATATAAAGTATAAATGTATACAGGACCTGGACAGCAGGATCACTCTGGTTCTGAATGAAGCTTTGGATCCTCAGATCCCTCATTATTTGTTTGGTATTGGATCCACAAAAGTGCCAATGAACCATAAACCAGGTCAGCACTTGGGGATTCTAGCTTTTGTTGATAACGATAAACTGTGATGCACATTTTGGGGCATGATAAATCCTGTACTTGTTATTTGACTGGGCTGGTGTGTGACACATGTGTCTCATGTGTCACAGGACAGAGGATATTCTCAGTCTGACCTGCTGACCGTTCCCCTGTGCAGTGCTGGACATTCTAATAGTGCAACAGTGAAATGACAGTTAATACACAGAGTATAGTGCTTGTGCTGATGTGTGTCATTGCTCCACACACTGAGGATGTTGAGTGAGGTGTGCAGGAAGGAAGTCGTGTATTGTGCTGTATAGTTCACACAACACACACATATGTAAATGTGTGCTGAACATGGGCTCTGAGCAGGGCCCTGTGCTGCCTGTTGGAAATACAATAGATTATTCTTAGACTATTCTCCGTATACACTTTTGAACATTGGCATTTGATTAGATTTTTATTCAAATTATTGCAAGACAGACGTAAATGTGCATTTAACTTATTTGGTCGCATGGGAAGAACACGCAAACTCCACCCAGACACAGAAACATGCAAACTCCACACAGAAAAGGGCACATCAGGGTGGATCAAGTACAAGATGTCGTGCCACAGCATGGTTCCTTTGCTCTGCAGTCTTGGAAGAGTACTGTATTTGTAGAATCCTCAGGTTACACTGCACCATTAGATTTGTGAAGAACCATCACCAAAACCAGTAAGTACACTGAAAATAATTATTCCAACAAATACACAATTGTATAAACGTCCATAAAACAGAAACAAGAGCAAAATATCCTGTAATTTCATATGAAGTATATAAGCTTGCCCTGGATCATCCCGTGCAGTTTGTGTGTCCACCCACTCACGAAGGGCGGGGGGTCATTCCATAATTTGGGGGCCACAGCCTTGAAAGGACTGGTCCCTCTTTTAAAGCAAGTCTTTGGGACTAGGCGTATGCTTACATATCATGACATGCATGTCACGATTCATATATCACGATATATCCCGATACTAAAACAATGGATGATACAGTACAATTTATCAATGCTTCTGATAATATTGTCAACTACACCTTCACGAGAACCAAAGTGTATGAACATTATATCTCGATATATTTTGCTATATCTCGATATACAATATATATCTTGATATCTTTACAGAAAAAATACACCCCCCCCAAAACTACTGCAAAAACAACAAACACATTTTATCTGATTAATATTCATTTAGACTTAAAATCAGCCAGACAGACTGTACTGCACTTAAACACTGCGCCCCTTTTTGGACCCTCACCCACAGTTTGAGAACCTCTTCTTTAAGAGAACTTCCAGTGCACTTTACAGAAAACTGCTTCGAAGAAAGTGGCTAGGATTTAGAGATTTATTAGGCAAACTTTAGCCTGCCCTGTGCCGTAGCTCTGCTCTGTGCGGACACTGACATTTGTTTTTGCTTCACGTTTCGTCTTGCTCTTGTAATCAGCGCCCATTGAGGAGGGAGCTTATGGGCACTATACGTCCGCGGGCTGCAGCACACCGGCTGCAGAGAGAAGCCCCGCAGCGGCCCTAATGAAATATGACCGCACTCAGTATTCAGACCTTGAGTCTGTGACAAGACCGAGTCCGAATGCACTCGAGTCCGAGACGAGACAAAACCAAGACAAAGCTCTCGTTTTAGCGGAGATGGAAGTCCAGCAGCGTGGCGGTATCTACTGGGTGGGAGGACCGGTGTGGGTCCTGCTGCGGGGCGCTCTTCGTTTAATGCGGGCGTGGGTGTGTTTTGGAGCGGAGTTTGTTCGTATGAATGATATCAGCGCACACGCGGAGCTCGTATGCTGGGGTCGTGCGCGTTCGGAGGTGTCATGTTGTTGCGCTCGTGCTGGGCAAGCGTGCATTTAGAACGTTTAACTCGTCATATTACGTCTGTGCGCAGCTCTCCTTATTGTGGCTGCAGAAGCACTCGCACATGTGCGCCTGTTTTGATTTCCTCGTTCGCACGCCGAAATATTTGCTCGCAAATGCGAGTGAAATGGGCGCACTGTAGAGAGCCCTGGTCCTAGTCCTGGTTTAGTCCGCGGCCGAGCTCCGGGCTCTGCGGAGGAGCTCGGGGGACAAAAGCAAGGAGGCGGGAACGAGTGCAGCACAGAGAAGGCAAATAAACGAAGCGGCGCAATCAGAAGTAAACATAAGCATTATAGTGATATATCGATATGTCAGAATTCATATAGAGTTTAAAAAATATCTCGATATATTTTAAATATTGAGATATCGCCCACCCCTAGTGAAAAATATGATTTAAAAAATCGATTCAGATGCATTTTGAATCAATTAAAGAATTGTGCAATGCAGTATCATGATATATCACTGATTCGATTTTTTTCTTACACCTATGTTTGGGAGCCTCAAGAGGCCCTGACCAGAGAACCGGAGGGTCCGGCCTGACATGTAGGGGTGTAGTGAGTCCCTCATGTACCGGGGCCCTGTCCATTTAGAGCTTTGTAAGTTTAAACCATGATTTTAAAATCAACACGGAACTTAATAGGAAGCCAGTGCAGTGAAGATAACACTGTTGTGATGTGTGTTCACCTGTTTGCTTCTGTTAAAAACCTTGCAAGTTGCAGCTGCTTAAGTGTGGATGCATTAAAACAAGTAAATAAAGAATTGCAAAGATCTAAATGAGATGAAATAAAAGGGTGAACATTCATCTCAAGATCAGCGTTTGATAAAACTCAGTCTCAGTTTAGTGATGTTCTGTAAATGGTAAAAACAGTTTGATATGTCCAACAGCACTCAAAGATTTCTAACACTAAGAAGAGCTCAGCCTAAATCAGCCTAAATCTTAAACATGCATAAATGAAACAAAACACAACTCCAGGCCTGTTTATGATGAGGAAACGATTGTGTTGTGAGCCATTTTACTCAACAGTTGTTCACAGACTTTCTTTACGTGACAGAAAGCTGCACGTGTAAATAAAACATCTATTTGATCCTGTCTGATCGTAAAAAGCTGAGTCCAATTACGCGGGGTCAGGTCCGAGGATTTACGGGAGATTCATGGACGAATGGAAAAGCAATAAAGTCCGATTGGATTATAAAAGGCCAGTTGGCTTGTCTTTCCTGTGTACAATGGCTCACCCGGGTATATTAAATCTTCTCGTGGGGCCATATACAGTGAAGGGAGTGGACCGCATGCTAGCTCGGACATTTGCATTTCGGTAAACCTCACTACGGGGTGTCCAGGAAATGTCCCATACTACATTCAAATGGACGGAATATTGGAGAATGGGTTTTGAATATGAACGCGTGTGATAAAAGGTCAGCTCTGATCAAGAAGAGTCAAAGGAAATAGACCGTCAAGTGCGCTTCCTGTTGTAGTGACGTGTGTGTCAGTGAAGAGAAAAACAGAACACAAGATTACTCTGAATGTGCCCGTGTGCCAGATGCCCTCCCTGTGTCTCCATGGAGGTTTAGTCTGTGTCAAAGCTGTTAACCCTGTACTTTAAACCTCTACAAACATGCTCTGAAATACTTGGGATTCTTGCATTGTCTCAGCAGTTCAGATTTCAGTCTCTCTCAAATCTTTAAGAGGACAGATTATGTAAAATGGACTTTTAAGAGCCTCATACTCATATTAGAACTATGCATCATCATTAATTTTACAGTAAGTTGCATTTCAGTAGATTCCTGCTTGCTTGATTCATCCTGTATTATCCTGCATTTGAGGCTTGAGTGCTCAGAAAAAGACCTACGATGTCAATTGCCACGTTTACATGAGAGCTTTAATTGTGAATTCTGAATAAAAAAGTTTTAAAAAGTCCAGATAAACACAAAATTCCTAATAGAATTAAACTTAATCCTGAAGTAAGTGGGGGTTTATTCCGATTTTAAAGCCGATTGAATTTCTTCCTGGATCATGTAAACGTTTTTTCTTCTTCAAAATAATCCATGTGGTTCGTGCTCGTTGGGTCGTCCTTCTGACGCAATCCGGCTCCACCAGTCGTCTCTTCGGACTTTCCTCCTCTGCTCTTTGGATTTGTGAGCGGGATGCGGGAGTGGGCTGAGGTGCAGCCTCAGACTCAGTTTGTCTTCTTCCTCCTTCTCCGACACTCTCCCCTTCTCCTCCTCAGCTCACAGACGTAAAGCGTGAGGAGAGAATTCTCCAGCTGCTGCTTCATTATCATCGGAACGACTGCGGAGAAAGTTTGGATCGCGTTTGTGTCGCGGCATAACGACAAACCGAGATGACAGAAAAGCCGGGAGCAGCTGAAGTGTGTGTTTTCTTCCCAAAGACGGAAATACATTTGTGTCGCTGTCCAATCAGAACCCTTCCCCACCCCCAGATGTTGAGCCCGATTAATTAAAGACCATTTAACGTGTTTTCCGTGTAAACTCGAAGGAGAATATTTTAATTCTAAAATATTTAATTCAGAACAATTAATTTGGAATTAAAAAACATCATGCAAATATGGCCATTATGTATCTGGAGGAAACTTTTTTATAAAAGTATTTGTGTCCCAGTCTGAATGATCTTTCATACAAACACAATCATCATCATACATGTATTTATAAAAGATCAAGTATTTATAATGTTCTGCATTGATATTTAGGTAAGGTAAGGTTTATTTATATAGCGCTTTACACAGACACATGTCCCCAAAGCACTTTACACAGCGTATTTTTTTGTGTTTATATTTCACAAATTTATATTTATACTTGACTGTTTTTTGTTTAGAGGAAGAAAGCGTGTTGATTAGGAATGCAACCACTGATCCAGCTTTTCCAGTTCCGATACTGATTCTGATACTATAGCTTTAGGCATCTGCTGATATCTGATATCAACCTGTACCAAACTAATATAAAATGAGACAGAGCTGATCCAAATGTGTTACGGAGCTGTTGTTTATCTCTAAAGTATCTACAGGACAACTTTGTGGAAATATAAGTCCAAACATTAGGAGACTTTCTGGGTAAAGTAAATCCAAACAGGATGTCTGCAGGAAGCTGATATCCGATCCAAATTTTTCAGTATTGGTGCTGAGATCAATACTTTGGATACATAAAAGACATGTTTGTTCGATATCCGCACCGATATACCCAGATAGCATTTCAAGAGCTCATGATTAACCTGTTCCCATCAGTAATCTCCGGGGTTAAAATGTACAGATAACATTAGCAGCATTAGCATCCCTCCCGCTGCTCTCTGTTAGCATTAAAGGATCTGATCGAGATTTGCCTAATTCCTGGACAACCTGTTTGAGCATTTGTTGTGGTGGTCTGTGGGAAGCAGGAGGCGGTGCCAATTGGCCCCAGGCTGAGCTGGCCCCGGGCTGAGCTGTGTTCTGAGTCCATGTGAGCGCACACACCAGCGGCTCTATGGCTCCCTCATACGGGCCCCTCCACCGGGCTACAGGCTCGGACCATTGAGGAATGTGAAACTGTATTGACATGAAAACAGAGACTTTATGTACCTAATTTTTGCAGTCTTAAAAACATGAAAAACAGAACTAGTTCATTTTAAAATTACGCAAAATTGACTCGTGAGCTTTAAGTCATGTTAGAATCAAAATCAGACCTGGAGTCATATTGTGTTAGTTGCGAACAACTAGCATGTTGACATGTACTTCCTGATTATTATTATTAGGGCTGGGTATCTTTAAGAAGTTGCCAAAATGATACATACCTCAATACATGGGCCACGATACGATACATATCTCGATACACAGGCCACGATACGATACATATCTCGATACATAGGCCACGGTACAATACATATCTCGATACATAGGCCACGATACAATACATATCTCGATACATAGGCTACAAAACAATACATATCTCGATACACAGGCCACGATAAGATACATATCTCGATGCATAGGCCATGATACGATACATGTCTCGATACACAGGCCACAATAGGATACATTTCTCGATGCATAGGCCACGATACGATACATATCTTGATACATAGGCCACGATACAATACGTATCTCGATACATAGGCCACGAAACGATACATATCTCGATACACAGGCCACGTTACGATACATATCTCGATGCATAGGCCATGATACGATACATATCTCGATACACAAGCCACGATACGATACATTTCTCGATGCATAGGCCATGATACGATACATATCACGATACAGTAAGCTTTCAATTCCATATGATATATTTCAAATTGATTCGATACAGTTCACTAAAAAATAAAGGCTAAATCATGTTTGTGATACTAAGTCTTTGTTAAACCACTTCTTGTGCAAAGTTCATATGAGACACTCCCATTTTAAGCATCAAAACAGTGAAAATGTCAAATGTGTCAAACGAGTTTCCTTGCACTGAATAAGCAACAAAACTGTTGCGCTGTAACAAAAAATAATTTTGTGAAATATACTAGAAAAATGCTCTTGCTGATATATCGATACAGTAGCCCACGATATTGGTATTGTATCATCACATTTAAGTTAAGTTCAAAAAGTTTATTGTCAATTCTTCATACAAAAAACATAAAGAATCAAAATTGTGTTTCTCACTCCTATACGTTTAAATAAATAATTATAAATGAAAAAGTCCAAGTGTGAACGATATGATATATTGATATTTAGACCCCCTAATTATTATTATTTCAGCATTAAATGGTAGCACTTTCTTTTCTATCCCCAGGTGCTCTTATATGTGTGTACTCCCTCAGTGGTCCAGGTAGGTTCCATAGTGCTCCATGGGTGTATACTAGTCTATGGCCTCTGATACTTGTTCTGATACAGCTCCAGATCATTCTAAAGCTTCTCTAGAGGTTAATTTCTGTCCTGTCACTTTTTATTATCGATACCTGCTCAAATCAGAATATAGTTTCGATACTAGTTTTACATCGATTAGTATCTGATTTTTGATGCTTCTGACAACCCTACTTACCATGCATTCTATATAAAAGTTGTGATATAGCTATTTGGACAGCTATATGGGTGAATTGAGATTCCATTACTGAGGCACCACGCTGGTTTTATTATTCTTAACCGTATTCCTAGAGGGGAAATTCCTCCAAGTTTCTAACGGGCCATACATTTTTCATAAAGTCAAAATGTGCACACACAGTTGTGAGTTCTGGAAAGGCTTTACAAGGACAAAACCGACCAATGTGCCCAAAATATTCCAGACATGTACTTTATTAAATGGCCCATATTAGGCTATTTTCAGATCTAATGTTGTTTCCTCATCATAAACAGAGCTGGAGTTGTGTTTTGTTTCATTCACACATGTTTAACACATAAACCCTGCATATTTAGGCTCTTGTCAAAGTCCTGAAAGGTTGTGATGTTTTTAAACTCTGTGTCCATACACTATTTTGACCATTTCAGGCCTAGATCGAACTAAAGGAGCTGTTAACTTGAAAATTTCCGCTTCATGACATCACAAGTAGAGATGTCCCGATCAAGGGTTTTTGGCTTCCTATCCGATTTTTTAAAGAGTCCTCGTTCTGATACGATACCTTTTTAAAAAAAAGCTCCAGTAGTGCCATCTTTGTAATGTAATGTTGTGAAGGAAGTTCGTACCTTAGTTCCTAAAAGTCCATTAGATGACGAAAGCCTTACCTACCTTTCCTTGCCTTGTCTCCGCCAGTGTTTGCTGCTTTGGCTTTGGCCGTCTTGAGCTTGTAAATCTCAAACTCGTCTGGGTGATTCTTTTGTAAGTGATGAATCAAATTGGTAGTGTTAAAGTGGCTCTGCTGGTTTCTCCATGAGAAACTGTTTGGTTGCAGCGATTGCATCGCTGTTTGACTCTTGTTGTAGTGACAAGTCCCACACAGCGGTCATGGCGGCATTTTGATTTACGGCTGCCATAAAGCACATATATGCCGCAAAAACATGTGAAACTGGATCGGTCCGATCATATGACTGAATCTGATACTGTCTGAAACTCATAAAAGAGCCAGATCGGGACATCCCTAATCACAAGGTGGAAGAGAGCATTTTGAGCTTTGGAGATGTAGACAGACTAATCATAAAGAGTTAGTCAAAAACGTGTGAATGAAACAGAACACACAACAGGTCTGTTTTTGAGGAGCTAACGACAACATTCTGGAATCAGGGAGACAGGACACAGCTCCAGATCCACGCGTCTTTGTAAAGTCTTATAAAAATGCGTGTGTCTGGCTGGACAGGTGAGCACATTGTTGCAATGATGTTTACGCTGACTTACTTAAAAAGGGCAGACGGGAATCGGCTCCATTGGGGACCACAATTTTCCAACCGAGAAATGAGTAGACTTGTTTTTTTTAAAGTAATTTCAGATCAATATTACAATTTGAAATGACAACACAGTGATGCGCGGGGGTCATAAATTAGAGCTATAGAGCAGACATGGCAGTCCGTTCTGTTGCGTACTCTTGTGGTTGATGTATTTTTGCCCGTGTTATGTCACAGTGGAACAAGTGGCTTATGTTACATATGCAGTACGTATGCAGTATGTATGGAGCATGTGTGGCCCTCCTAAAGCCCGGGGGGGATCAGGGGAGCCACACACACAGGGCCATACTAGATTGTGTCTTTTTCCATTGACTGCAGCACCTGATTTGTGCCCTGTGTAAAAATAGTCCCCTTTAAGACCCCTGTAGACGTGTGTGTGCAGCCCCTCAGCCCCTGCTCCTCCTGGGCCTGTGGCGGGACCTCTTCCACATCCATCATGCAACCAAATCCAAATATATACACTACAAGGACTAACTATTGAGACTTGGCAGCTGATCGGCATCAACATTCTATGGGGTTGTGATGCTAACTGTAGGCACTGCTGTGTCTGAAGCTCTATTAGACTTTAATGTGATCTTAGTTGGAACTTCAACAGGTGAGCTGGTTTGTGCTGTTACACAAGTCCCTCTCAAATAACATTACAGTCACAAGGTATCCAGCATTCACCAACAGTTTTTCCACTTAGTCACTCTCACCTTTTAGTTGAAAATCAAACTCCTAAATACTCCAATCAAATCCAATCCACTTTATTTCTATAGCACATTTAAAAAACAAAACCATTTCCAAAGTACTGCACAATGCAAATAAAACATATCCAAATGAAACATAAAATAAAGCTCTGTTTAACTCCCAGGGTTCCTACAGTGTGTTAAAAAGTCTTTAAAAAAGTATTGAATTTATGAATTTGGAAATAATACCTTAAAAAGACTTGAAAAAGTCTTGAATTTTTCTATCTGTGACTTAGAATTTGCACAGTACGTAACTTCTCCATATCACATTTTTCCTCAGAAGTTTAATTTGTCAACCGCCATTATTTGGTTCAATAATGTAGCTAAATAAAGAGCGGCCAAACCAATAATCGAGATCGCAACGCAGCCCCGGGTCAAAATCTTCTGAACACGTCACTGACAATCACGCGCTACAGCAACACAAGCAACACTCTCAGCAGAAGCACATAAAATCAAAGAAAATCTCAGCAGAACATAAAGTTTTATTTATGCCATTATGTTGTTTTGGAACATTGATTTTACGTTGCAGAGTGACACATTTCATGCTGGGGTTATCGGGAAGTCTCTCTACTCTCCATATTCCTTTGTTTGAGAAATAAATTTACAGAAATTCAAGAATTTTGTAATGAAATAGGTTTTTATATAAATAGTCTTAAAAAGGTCTTAAAAATACTTGAATGTAACTTGAATTTAACTTAAAGAAACCTGTAGGAACCCTGAACTCCAGTCCTAAATAAGACAATAAAATGAGTAAAATCAAATAAGAGCAAGAACACCAATAAATAATAAACAAGAGCTCCGCCAGCGGGGCAAAATACGCCCGTACTTTGAATTATTGTATATAGAATTCTAGAATCGGAATTCCACCAATCAGATTGCAGCAACAGAACTTAAAGACACTACAAAGCTTTAATGTGTCAAAGCTCAAAGAAGCAGAGAATGTGGGTTGTTCTCGCTTTCAGCAGCAGAACATTTGAGAAGAGAGTTCAGATCTTTCATGAAGACAAAGCTTCAAAGACTTCAAAGCTTTGAAGTGTCCACGGACAGACGGACGGACGGACAGACGGACAGACGGACGGACGGACGGACGGACAGACGGACGGACAGCGCCATACCATAATACGTCCCGTATTAGAACGGGCGTATAAAAAGGTAATAAATAAATGACACAGGACCACACAACTCACGCGGTGAATAAAAACAGGACCATGAACGCTTGGACTGATCACTCGTCTCCTGAAAATGTGTTATTTAAATGCATTTAGTATTTTTTCTTGACAATCTTCAGGTGATCTTAAAACTTTTTGACGGTGTTTGCTCATGTGCTCATTGTTTGACTGTTGTACCTGCTGAACATTCCATCATAGAGATACATGTAGAACACCCCCAGCGCGATGTCACTGCAAAGGATCTATAGTTTGTCTCTAACCTCTTTTTCCCCATGTCATCTTCAAGTTAACAGCTCCTTTAGTTCAGTAGAGATCAGCAGTCCCAGGGCTGAAATGATCCAAATGATTCGTACGGTACGGTGTACAGAGTTTAAAAACACACTGGAGCGTTTTCAGTTTGAGAGAAGAACTCAGCCTAAATGTGCAGGTTTTGTGTGTGAATGAAACAAAACTCAACTCCAGGTCTGTTTGTGACAAGCAAACAATATTATAACAGAGATCAGAAAATGGCATAATATGGGCTCTTAAAGATAACATTTATGACATTGTAAGTTCGATGACCCTGTTGTAGCTCATTGTAATTCACTTTTATAGCATTAAAAGTGTAAATAACGCTTTAAAACTTGTGTTAAAACCTAAAAATCAGAACTATTTCCTCACTATTCCTCACTTACCTTCTGCATTCAGAGCGTCCTAATTATTCACCACAATGACTTTCTAAGCACTTTTCACAACTTTCAGAGGCCAGTGTTGAGTCTTGCTAACAAAAACTTGCACACTAACATGTACTTCCTGATTCTCGGACAATAAAAGACCTATAATTAGACGCAGACAGTACACAGTGGACTTCAAGAGCTGCTTATACAATATACAGTACTGGGGCAAGACAAAATGAAGAAAGAAAAAATGATTGATGATTCAGGCTCTTAAAGAAATGCAGTAGTTCTCGTGAAAATCCATGAGACCATGAGTGCCTCCTTACCAGAATCTGTGCGAGTATGTGTTGTGTACTGACTGTAAGTGGGTGACCTTCTGCTTGTTTCCTGCAGGTCTGCTGATAGGCTGGCCTAATGCTGTTTGCTCTGTGGAAGGGTCGATGAGAGCTAAATGCTGCAATAATATGAGACATTGATTGGGCAAACTATTCTGAATGTTCCAGAAACACACATAAAGTGGTACTTATGGAGTGCTTTTGGACTTAGTGAGGTCTCGGAATGTTTGAATAAATGTTTTGAATCTTGTTTCCTCACCACAAACAAACCTGGAGTTGTGTTGTGCTTAGAACTCACACATCCTGCATATAGTGGCTCTTCTCAAAATTGTTTTCTCTGGAATTGCTCATTTTCACTGAACAAAAAGTAAAAGGAGCCGTTAACTTGAAAACTACCACTACATGACATCACAAGGTAGATTCTGGATATTTTGAGCGTTGGAGATGTAGACAGACTAATAAACCAGGATTACTTAAATAAAGATTTGCGTGTTAAGTAGAGCTGTGTTGAAAAAAAAATGGATTTTCCGATTCTGAATCGATTTGCATATTAATTCCTTAAGATCGATTCATACGTCCAAAGATCGATTTAATTTTGAATACATTTTCCCCCGGTGAACTTTAACGCCAATCGTCGCGTCATTGAATTGGTGCAGGTGCAGGTCTGTCTGTATCAAAACTATGAACATGGCGTCGGACACGAGTGGCAACGTGAGCCAAGTCCTGGCTCTGAAGACACCAGAAACACTCAAAGCTCCGTCTGCACCATTTCTGGTACAGAAAAGATAAAGACAAAGATGCACCTGACAGAAGCAAAGAGATTTACATGACAAATGGAGGTGAAGTACAGCGGAAAGACAACCAACCTCAGGAACCACTTGGAACAGCTCAGGTAACAGCTCAAAAAACACTAACCCAAATCGAGATCGGATCAGATCAGATCGAATTGAATCGTGATAATCGATTGTGAATCTTGAGAATTGGAATCGAATCGATTCTTGGAATTTGAATTGATACCCAGCCCTAGTGTCAAGCATGTATGAATGAAATGAAATACAACTCCAGGTCTGTTTGTGGTGAGGAGGTAACAGCATTCTAACATGGCTTAAAGCTCACAAGAGACAATATTGTGTAATATAGTTTTATCATAAGTTATTCTTACTCTCAGTTTATGGACAGGCTTTATGTGAAAGCTCAGAATTCCCTCCCTGAGCTGCAGAGGCTGCACTAGCACTGACTCAGGATTGGTGCAGGGGTTTAGGTAGTGACCGTTCAGATCAGAGAGAAGCATTTTAGGGTTAAACACACTGGATTTCAGCATCAAACTGGCAACCCAAATGAGAGACTCATGTGAGGCTCATTCTGCTTTCTGATTAGCATGAACCAAAATACTATAGGCTCTAGTCACGCTCACATCACTAACCTGTAAGACGTTTGGAAACTTGCGGTGACATCTTTCCGACACTGGGCTCGAGCGACTGTGATCAAACCCACTGAAGTAAATGTGATGGTTGGTAAAATGAAGCCTGCAGACGTATGTGCTGAATCATCTGGAATTTGGCACCCTCGTCTCTTCTAATCACAGGTACCCATGTGCTCAGTTGTGCATCAGTGGGGAAATGATGCAAACTGGGGTATGGTTGGAATTGTTGATGAGCCAAACATAAGGGAATGACAAACTATGATATGGAGATGAAGAAAACTGGGACATTTTCTCATTTTTCCTACATTTTGTCAGACTTACTACTGTGAACAGAGCCCAAAGGAAGTTGTCATCTCATGTTTCCAAATGTCTTCTTGGTTTGTGACATAAGCATGAATAGAGCTTATTATAACATAAGTGAAACATCATGCCCAATGTTTTTCTAATTAAAAAGTTATATTTGATGTGAACGTGTTTACCTCATATCTGGAATATAAAACCAAAATCCTACATACATTTCCTTTTAATTCTTCTCTTCTCTGTTATATTTTTATGTTTGTACATTTTTACGATTGGGTAAAATGTATGGTTCTTAAAGTACCATATTTAGCTGTGGCATTCATCATGCTGGTGTTTTGTTTGTGATGAGAAGTCTTTGGTTCTGGACAGACTTGTGGATTTCCCCGGTGTGTGACCTTTGAGAGAGTGTCCTTTTATGGTCAGGGCTGGTGAACGGTCTGCGGTCAGTTTGAGAAGGGGCTCTCTCTACATCTCCACACACTCGGAGCTATTCCTCTGACTTGTATGAGCTTTGCACCATCATGTGTGCACCCCTAAATCACACATGGGGCCTCAAACTAAGTCCAGTATGTTTCCTTTCATGTTCCCTTCATGCATCATCGTCCAAAAGCATGATTCAGCAATTTCTCAAAGATGAAGATACCGTTGTTTACGACTGACTCAGCATCACAACCTGGAAACATGAACACTCAACACGTCGTCATATTGTCCATTCAAGTCTAGATATACTTCCATTGTAGGGAGTATTGTATCTCTGATGACACATATCAGTTAAACAAGGTCTGAGCTGGAGTATAGGGCTGAAAGATTTGGGAAAAATATCTAATTACAATTTTTCTGAGTTGCGATTGTGATTCCATGTGCAATTTCTGTTATATATTTTCTGTTATATAAAAATATATAATAGGGTTCTGATCAAAGTTCACATTTTAACACATCCAGGAGAACTGACAAAAAGACTGAAATCTGAACTGACAAAATAATACAACACTCACTAGGGGTGTAACGATATCCAAGGCTCACGATACGATATTGTCATGGTATCAACCTCACGGTACAATATTTCTTGCGATATCGTGGGAAAGCTCACGAAATGTTGGGGAGGCTCACAATATTCTACATAATAACAAGACTGACATTCTAAAATGCTTTGACCAGTCATTTGGTACAACATTTATTGTCATTAGGGATGGACCGATATCCAAATCTCTCTGTACGATATTTTGACCATGTACATCTCACCGTACCAGATTTATTGCAATATTTTGTGGAGGCACAAAACTGTGAATCTGCTCATATTTCCCCTAAAAATGCTTCACAAGATTTAATCCAAAGAATGAAGATTTCAAAGTGCTTAGAACAGTTATTTCTTCATGTAGTCTGCACTGAAACAGAGCAAAGGATCATGGTCTATGTACTTCTCTCTTTTTTTAATTTTTTTTTTTAAGCTATTTCTGCATCAGAACTATTCATTTAAAGAGGAACTAAGTAACATTTTTACCTAATTAAATGTCTCTGAAAGCCCCTCTGATGGTCACATATGACATTTTGGGGTGTTTGAAGGGTACACTGGTGCCCCCCTCTGCCTCTGGGAGGAAAAACCACACATGCAACTTGGCTCCTACCGACCCGGATCAAGCTCTCAGGGTCTGTTCTGTTCTCACGAGCCAAACTGCTCTACGACACTTCAGCTACACACAGCTAACCGAGCCACACACCCTGTATTGACGCTGTACACAGTTCACTGCAGGAATAAATATCTGGTGTTTACGTGTGAGGTGTCAGCCGTGGCCGAGGACGCAAGAAAAAGAAAGTGTGAATCGGACAGAGCCCGAGCTCACACACGAGTAAATCTGGGGAAGGTGTTTGAAGAATGGCAGAGCTCAAGGAAAGAGAAGAGTCCAAGAGACGTAGATCTAACGATATTGTTGACACTAAGTTTCATACGCACTGCTCATATCATTGTTATACGTGAGTATGTTTGAGTAAACTCCGGGAGCTCCGAGCGCTAGGGCCGCCGTGTCCCGGGAGCCTTGGTGCTCCAGGAGCCGCCCGCGGTACGGGGCCACAATGTCCTGGGAGCTGCAGTGTCCTGGGAGCCGCCTGCGCTTGGGCCGCGGTATCCCGGGAGCCGCCCGCGGTACGGAGCTGCAGTGTTCTGGGAGCCACCTGCGCTTCGGCCCGCAGTGTCCCAGGAGCCGCGGTGCTCTGGGTGCTCGTACATATATCGCCATTGAACAACCCACCTGAGACATTGTGTTGCGGACACTGTTCACCGACTTTGTGTAAACAAACGTGAGCGCAGATGAGAGGGAGAGGAGGGGGTGAGGAGAGTATTTACGACAGTTCATTCTCACAAGAGACCTGTAGGGGGAGCTCTATCGCTGAAGTTACTTAGTTCTGCTTTAAGCAAAGAGACTTGATTCAATATATTGCCATGGTCCACGATATTATTGTGAGACCTTTGATGATACGATATCATTATACATTGGTTATTGTTACATCCCTAAGGGTCACATTTCAGAAGACAGGATATTTTGTTGTTTATGGAGGAATTGATAGTATGCCACTTGTCTCCATTCTAACTGGAGTTGTCCTTGGTAGAGGAGTCTGATGTTTCTGTACGCTCCAAAAACATACCATTAATGCTGCAATATGAAGGTACTGTTGTTACCATTGACTCAGACACTTGTTATGCTTTCTCTATGTAAAGTGCATATGACAGGACACACCGCGGTGTTCAGGACCCATCTCCAGATCTTGAATCTTGGTCAGGACGGCCTTAGCTGGAGGGCTTGACCTGTTGTGCATGTCTTGAGCTGGTGGGAGTAGGTCTGCCACAATAACATTTTGAAGTGTGATGTATTGCTAAAGAAAATATAGACAAATGATAATACTGAATGCCACTGAGCCATTGGCACAATAAATAAATAAAATAGAGCAGGTATCCCCATATTAACTATTCTATATGTACTGTACTGTGTTGCTCATGAACACAAGCTGCAATGAACAAATGAAATACTGAAATGATTTATTTAAGTCTCTTTATCTGAAGTCTTATCACTAGTACAAACAAAAAGTACTTAATAAATATTGACCTGAAAAATAATAGTTTTTTTTCTCCTTTAATGAATGATAAGTCATGATAGTCATTTTCATGACATGTGTAGGTGGGAAACATGTGTAGGTGGGAAAAACTAGAGTGCCGGGAGTAAACCCACCCAGACACAGGGAGAACATGCGGCAGGGAAGCCGCGGGGTCTTAAAAAGTCTTAAATTTCATGTTCTTAAATTAAGGCCTTAAAAAGTCTTAAATTATGTTGTCCAAGTCTTATTTTTTTCACAAAGGTCTTAAATTTCATGAGCCTATTTTTTTGTAAACTCCCCCGGGCTGCAGTACAATGTGATACAAGACTGTGAAAAGTTAGTCTTGTTTGAATGTTATAAATGATTTTTTTGCCATTTTACAAGCAAAGCATCCAACTATAAATGAGTTCTAATTGAGATTTTCTAATAATTTATAGTAAATAAGTATAATAAAAGTATTTGTTATTTAAAGCAGTGAGTAATGGTCACTATTAGAATTGGATCTGGTGTTTTTCGGCTACATAATGGGTGCAATGTTGGTCTTAATTTTTCATGTAAGTGGTCTTAAAAAGGTCTTAAAGTCTTAAATGTGGGATTTGGGATACCCTGTGCAAACTCCACCCAGAAAGTGTGTGTGTTCACATGTGGCACTATGTTTGTGTGCTTACAGTATATGTGTGTGTGTGTTCATATGTGGCGCGGTAGTAGGTGCTGATTTGGAAGTCAAATGTACATGATACAGACCAGAGCCAGGCGGGGCAGGTGCTGCGCCTGGCAGTCGGGCTTGTGTCAGGAGCGTTAAAGGACCACAGTGATTTTTACAGTCCAGAGTGGTCACTATGAATACAGCACTTTTCTGATATGCATCTAAATTATGGCTGCACAATGTATCCAAACTGAACAAAACTTGCTATTTGGCACTGTTATGAAATCACAAAGGCTGCAGTTCTTTACATAACAGAATGTCCTCCACAAAGAGCAAAATATCCTGTCTTTGTATACAGAAAGTGTGTACAGATACAGTAGTTTAGACCTCTACAAACATGTTCTCAAATCCATGGGATGCTTGGAGTAGTGTGAAGTTCAGATTTCAGTCAAATGTTGATGCTTCTGGACGTGTTTACAATGTGCACTCTGAAAGGAATGCAGATCCAATCAGAATCAAAATGTCTGAAAAAAGTGCAATACTTTTGATATATGGGTCACTTTAAGGATACTGATACAATACGATTCATGTGATAAACTCTCTGTAGCAGTGTCGTGTGCACAGTGAGTTTACGTATTCTTGTGAGGCTTCTGTAATAGTACCATTCATTATTGTATTCAGTGTTTTTGCCTGTCTAGTGATTACGTAATTATTTATCTAAGGAAAGCCAACTAAGCTTTGTCTTTGTGTGGAAAATCTCAAGACAAACATGGCCCCAAATGGATGTGTTCCCTGTATTACTTGAGCAGCTCATATTTCAGTCTTCTCCCAAATCATTTTTTCTTAAATTCGTGCGGTCCTCTTAGCCATAAAATATGCAAGCAACGCCCTGTTTCGTGGATCAAACCAAAGTGCTTGTTTGTCTCCATATGTCTCTTCTACAGCCAGCGCAGAAGTCTTGTTTGAATAATAAAATGAATCATTGCTGAAGGAGCCAGAGAGCTGTAAGTTTGTTTAGCGTCACCACCTGGAAACATGAACACTCAACACGTCGTCATGTTGTCCATTCAAGTCTGGCTATGCTTCCATTGTAGGGAGTATTATACCTGTGATGACACAGGGCAGTTCAACAAGGACTGAGCTGGAGTGTAGGGCTGAAAGATTTGGGGAAAATATTTAATTACCATTTTTCTGGCAAGAGTTGTGATTGTGATTCCGTTTTAAAAATATATAATAGGGTTCTGGTCAAAGTTCACATTTAAACACGTCCAGGAGAACTGACAAAAAGACTGAAATCTCAACTGACAAACTAATACAAGCCTCACATTTCAGAGGACAGGATATTTAGTTGTTTCTGGAGGAAATGATGGTATGCCAGTTGTCTCCATTAGGTTGGGTGATGTCGCCTTAATGTCCCCTTAATTGGCAGTTGTTTACACTGAATCATCATGATGGATTGCTTATTTCATTTAATCTTAATGCTATATACCCCTTTGTACTTAAAATGTATAATTTTGTAATTTTATTAACCTAATTACTCATCCAGGGCGTTGCACGTAAGGCACAAAAGCTTCCATTTCAGAAGAGTTGGTACAATGGCGCAGCAGTTGGTTTTTAAGAATGGCACTACTTCAGACTGACGTGTACTTCAGTTTCACTTTAGTTTCTTGTATTGGGCACTTTATATCAAAGGTTCCACATGACGCACGTGCTCTTATGTTGACGAATAACTTTCGTTTGGACTCATTTGGACATATCTTTACGCACACGTGGATATATTTATCAATGAGGAGCAGGATTTTTGGCTCATATTGTTTGGCTTGAATTTTACACACTGCAGCTGTGACTGGATGTGGATTTATTATTTCTCACTTTGGCTTTGAGATACTATAAACGCCCTGCACTGGAGACTGGATGTTCTCGGGAGGATAGAAGTTTTGTTTGGACACATGTAGAACGTGTTGAACATGTTAAACATGAGCCGCACTGATGATAAATTGATGCAGTGAATGTTTTGGCTCAACACATCATGTCTCTGGCAGCTACTTAAACTAGCTGCATATTAGTTATATATCCGTGATTTGATTTACAGTGCAATCAATCCTTGCCAAGTTTTTAGGTTAACTAGTAGGGGTGTAATGATATCAAAGTCTCACAATACGATATTGTCACGGCATGAACCTCACGATATTTATTGCGATATGGTGGGAAAGCTCACGATATGGTGGGGAGGCTCATGATATTATGATATTCTACATTATAGCAAGACTGACATTCTAAAATGCTTTCATTTGGTACAACATTTATTGTCATTAGGGATGGAACGATATCCAAATCTCTCTGTACAATATTTCACTCACCGTACCAGATTTATTGCAATATTTTGTGGAGGCACAAAACTGTGAATCTGCTCCTTTTTCCTCTAAAAATGCCTTCACAAGACTTAATCCAAAGAATGAAGATTTCAAAGTGCTTAGAACAGTTATTTCTTCATGTAGTCTTCACTGAAACGGAGCAAAGGATCATGGTCTTTGTAGTTCCCTCTGTTTTTTTTAGCTATTCCATGATATTATTGTGAGACCTTTGATGATACGATATCACCATTTTGGTTATTGTTACATCCCTATTAACTAGGCCTGTATTAGATCAGTGGGTGTTTCTGACAGGAGGGGATGGGCCATTGTGATGGTGGCTCCATTGTGATGTTGGGTCATCCATCGTCCATCGGAACAGCCCTAGTCTCCATTCTGATTGGAGTTGTCTTTGGTACAGTAGTGTGATTTCTCTGTACGCTTCAAAACAGACAGTACCATTAATGCTACACGTCCTGTTTGCTTTAATGCCTCTAAAGCTGCTGTATACTGTCGTCCTAATCCAATTCCACAAACACTAGCTCACCATTGACGCTATGCCTTGAGCGGTGAACACAACACCGGCAGTGTGCTTTTCTGAGACCTCTGAGCCTCCCACTGCACTGCCCCCTCTGGTGAGACTGAGGACTACACGAGGACAGTAACAGGACAGTAAGAGGAGACTAGACTCATGCAGAGAAAGTGAGACCGAAACACGAGACACCACCAGACGCTCCTTACAGACTGTATAAAGAAGTGGACTAAGGGAGTGCAACATCACCCATAGTGTTTGGCTCCGAGGGTAACGATTACAGAGGCCAGTTTGGAGCTGAGTTTCATGTTGGGAACAAGAATTTATTTACAGACAAAATAGCGAAATAAAAATGGATCACGTAGAGTGGGTTAATACAAACATTTTAAGACCAAAATGATGAGACTCACAGCAGTTACAGAGAGAGGGACAGCAATTTTTCAATGGAAAGTCAATTGGAGCCAAGTCGATGGAGCCAGAAGCGCCCCCATGAACACTTCCTAGAAAAAGAGGTTGACCACAGGCAAAATATTTATCTGAGTCTGAGACAATTGCAAAACGTGTATAATGAAAACAATGTAAATACGGGTAAAGAAACAGCTGCAAAAGTACTAGTTTCCAAAACCCCATCTTGATCTTTTAATGAACTGTATTTCCAGTGATGGCAACATGTGGAGCTGACATGCAAAATAAAGCTAGCGCAGTTCATTCAACTGAAACAGAAACGGGAGAAGTTAAATAAATGCTGTAAAAGCTGATGATAAGCAGGAAGTGGTTTCTTATATTATTATATTAGGTTCTTTTTTCAGACTTGACAGTTTTGACTGTTCACTAGCGGATTTTTCACGTGATGTTGTAGTAACATGAAAAAAGAACCTCCAGTATTTTTCGGACTATAAGGCACACTTAAAATCCTTTTATTTTCTCAAAAATCGTCAGTGCGCCTTATAATCCAGTGCGCGTTATGTATGTTTTAATTCTGGCTGTGCTTACTGACCTCAAACTGATTTTATGTGGTAGACGCTCAAAAATCTGTCACAATGGTTTAGTACTTTTGTAAGCTACAAAGCCGCACTGCTGGATGGATTGTCGCATGGAGCACAAGCGAAACACTTGTGCGCATAGGACAGAAATCCATGCATATTTGGTTGCAGCTGAGCACAAAACAAACATCCGTAAACTCTTGAATGAGTCCAGCCATACATAAAATGTGCTGTGTGTATTTCATCCATCAGAATTCGAATTGAAAAGCTACAACATCAAGAATTATCCACGATCTGATAATGGATCGTGGGCTAAGGTATCAGTCTCTCTTAATGTGCCTTAAAATGCAGTGCACTTTATGTATGAAAATAGACCCGTTCATTGATCTAGCGCCTTATAATCGCCTTATGGTCTGAAAACTATGGTAATAACATCCATCCATCCATCCATCTTCTTCCGCTTATCCGGGGCCGGGTCGCGGGGGCAGCAGTCTAAGCAGGGGCTCCCAAGCTTCCTTCTCCCCAGCCACTTCCTCCAGCTCCTCCGGACGGACCCCGAGGCGTTCCCAGGCCAGCCGAGAGACATAGTCCCTCCAGCGTGTCCTGGGTCTTCCCCGGGGCCTCCTACCGGTGGGACATGCCCGGAACACCTCCCGAGGAGGCGCCCAGGAGGCATCCGGACCAGATGCCCGAACCACCTCAGCTGGCTCCTCTCGGCGTGGAGGAGCAGCGACTCTACTCGAGCTCCTCCCGTGTGACCGAGGCTCCTCACCCTATCTCTAAGGAGGCGCCCGGCCACTCTGCGGAGGAAACTCATTTCGCCGCTTATCCGCGATCTCGTCTTCTTCGGTCATTACCCAGAGCTCATGACCATAGGTGAGGTAGGAACGTAGATTGACCGATAAATCGAGAGCCGCCTTTCGGCTCAGCTCCTCTTCACCACAACGGTCCGATACAGCGACTGTATCACTGCCGACGCCGCACCGATCCGCCTGTCAATCTCGCTCCATCCTCCCTCACTCGTGAACAAGACCCCGAGATACTTGAACTCCTCCACTTGAGGCAGAGACTCCCCACCCACCCGGAAGGGCAAACCACCTTTTTCCGGTCGAGAACCATGGCCTCGGATTTGGAACAGCTGATTCTCATCCCAGCCGCTTCACACTCGGCTGCAAACCGCCCCAGTGCACGTTGCAGGTCCTGGTTCGATGGAGCCAACAGGACAACATCATCCGCAAAAAGCAGCGATGAAATCCTGTGGTCCCCGAACTGGACCCCCTCGGCCCTGGCTGCGCCTAGAAATTCTGTCCATAAATACAATGAACAGAACCGGTGACAAAGGGCAGCCCTGGCGGAGTCCAACATGCACCGGGAACAAGTCTGACTTACTGCCGGCAATGCGAACACAGCTCCTGCCCGGTCATACAGGGACCGGACAGCCCTTAGCAAAGGGCCCCGGACCCCATACTCCCGGAGCACCCCACAGGGCACCACGAGGACACGGTCGAATGCCTTCTCCAAGTCCACAAAACACATGTGACTGGTTGGGCAAACTCCCATGAACCTCGAGCACCCGATGGAGGGTGTAGAGCTGGTCCAGTGTTCCACGACCAGGCCGAAAACCACACTGCTCCTCTTGGATCCGAGGTCTCGACTATCGGCCGAACTCTCTCTCCAGTACCCTGGCATAGACTTTACCGGGAGGCTGAGGAGTGTGATTCCCCCTGTAGTTGGAACACACCCTCCGGTCCCCTTTTTTATACAGAGGGACCACCACCCCGGTCTGCCAGTCCAGAGGTACTGTTCCCGATCGCCACGCGATGTTGTAGAGACGTGTCAACCAAGACAGCCCCACAACACCCAGAGACTTAAGGTACTCAGGACGGATCTCATCCACCCGGAGCCTTGCCACCGAGGAGCTTTCTTTCTGACCACCTCAGTGACTTTCGGCCAGGGTGATGGATGAGTCCGCCTCTAGTCCCCAGCCTCGGCCTCCTCTTCGGAGGACGGACGGTGGGATTGAGGAGATCCCCAAAGTATTCCTTCCACCGCCCGACAACATCCCCAGTCGAGGTCAGCAGCTCTCCCCCGCACTGTAAACAGTATTGGTGAAGGGCCGCTTCCCCCCTCCTGAGGCGCCGGACGGTTTGCCAGAATTTCCTTGGGGCCGTCCGATAGTCCTCCTCCATGGCCTCCCGAACTCCTCCCAGACCCGAGTTTGCCTCTGCAACCGCCCGGGCTGCAGCACGCTTGGCCCGACGGTACCCGTCCAGCTGCCTCAGGAGTCCACCGGGCCAGTAAGGCCCGGTAGGACTCCTTCTTCAGCTTGACGGCATCCCTTACTTCCGGTGTCCACCACCGGGTTCGGGATTGCCGCGCGACAGGCACCGCAGGGCCTTACGGCCAGCTACTGAACGGCCGCATCGACAATGGAGGCCGAGAAGCAGAAGCCCACTCGGGCTCCATGTCCCCAGCCTCCTCGGGATCTGGGAGAAGCTCTCGGAGGTGTGAGTTGAAGGCCACACAGACAGAAGGTTCCGCCATGGCGTTCCCAGCAGACCCTCACGATACGCTTGGGCCTGCCAGGTCTTTCCGGCTTCCTCCTCGCCCAGCGGACTCCAACTCACCACCAGGTGGTGATCAGTTGACAGCTCTGCCCTCTCTTCACCCGAGTGTCCAAGACACACGGCCGGAGGTCAGATGAACCGCGACAACAAAGTCGATCATCGACCTTCGGCCTAGGGAGTCCTGGTGCCAATGCACCGATGGACCCTTGTGCTTGAACATGGTGTTCGGCAGGACAAACTGTGACTAGCACAGAAGTCCAATAACAGAACACCGCTTTCGGGTTCAGATCAGGAGGCCGTTCCTCCCAATCACCCCTCTCCAAGTGTCACTGTCGTTGCCCACATGGGCGTTGAAGTCCCCCAGTAGAACAACGAGTCCCCGGTCGGGGTGCACTATCCAGTACCTCCCAGAGACTCCAAGAAGGCCGGTACTCTGCACTGCAGTTCGGCCCATAGGCCGACACCACAGTGAGAGACCTGTCCCCGACCGAAGGCGCAGGGACGCGACCCTCTAGTTCACCGGGGTAAACTCCAACACGCAGCGGCTGAGCTGTGGGGCTATAAGCAGGCCCACACCAGCTCGCCGCGCCTCCCCTTGACCAACGCCAGAGAAATGGAGAGTCCAACCTCTCAAGGAGTTGGGTTCCAGAGCCCAAGCTGTGCGTGGAGGTGAGGCCGACTATATCTAGCCGATAGCCTCGACCTCCCGCACAAGCTCAGGCTCCTTCCCCCCAGCGAGGTGACATTCCATGTCCCCAGAGCTAGTCTCCATGTCCGAGAGATCTGGTCGCCGAGGCCCCTGCCTTCGACCGCCACCCAGATCTCTCCGCACCCAACCCCTATGGCTCCTCTCGGGTGGTGGGCCCACAGAGGGCGGCCCCACGTCGCTCCTTCGGGCTGGGCCCGGCCGGGCCCCGTGGGGAAAGGCCCGGCCACCAGGCGCTCGCCGGCGTGCACCCACCCCAGGCCTGGCTCCAGGGTGGGGCCCCGGTGTCGCCATTCCGGGCGACGTAACTGGCCTCTGTATGTTTATCATCATTCGGGGCTTCTGAACCGCTCTTCGTCTGACCCGTCCCCCCGGACCTGTTTGCCTTGGGTGACCCTACCAGGGGCATAAAGCCCCCGACAACATAGCTCCTGGGATCATTCGGGTACTCAAACCCCTCCACCACGTTAAGGTGGCGGTTCGAGGAGGGGATATGGTAATAACATAAATAATCATAAGACCAAATGAACCTCATAGAAGTAGTTTCGTATTTACTGCAGGGTGGGTCCAGTCTTGTGAGAGTTGGCTCAGTATATAAACTGTCAGTGAAGACCTAACTGTATGGATTCATTTGTGCTAAATCAGCTTTCCATTTTGTCCAAACCTCTCCCAACAAACCCTGAGCCTCCATCAGCCTTCATTTTCCTCCTCATCCACCGCTCTTGTGACGTCAGGAGCCCCACATCGGCTCAAATCCTTTAATTCCATCGGAAGCAGCCTAACTGTTACAGAAAGAGCAGGACCAGGTCTGGCTCCAGATCAGCCGAAAGTCTTCCGCTGGTGGAGGAGTGAGGTCATGAGCTTTGGGTGGTCCAAACCAGAGCTGCACAGTACACCACAATCCAATCCAAATGGCTAATTGAGTTAGTGCATTTAGCAGATCACTAATACTGCAGTCTTTTGGATAATACACTGCAAACAAACAAAGATCCTGTTTTTGGAGAAAGATCATGTTTGACCTGTAGTTTAAACCTCTACAAACATGTTCTGAAATGCAGGGAATTCTTCTATTTGTTTATCAGTTCATATTTTACGTATTGACCTTTGAGAGCAGACTGAAATACCAGATTTACCAGATACCAGAAATACCAAGTATTTACGCAAAAATCTGTCTTGCCCCTGTACAGATATACTGTATAGTATGAGCAGCTCTTTAGATCAAAATAAGTCTGCTGTGTACTTTCTGCATGTTAGGGATGGCCAATAATAATAATAAATATAGCCGCAAGCGGCAGTGATCGGCCCTCGCGTGTGCCTACGCCGCACCCCACAAACTCCGTGCCCCGCAAACAGCGTGCGACAAAGAAGAAGGGCCTAATAATAATAATAATAATACATTTTATTTATTAGGGGCCTTTCTGGACACCCAAGGTTGCCTTACAACAACATAAACAAGTATACATAATAAATATACATACAAATATACATACATATATATCGATTCTAGTATCAGTATCGGTCGACATTGATATGCCACACCGATATTCAGCAACAGTCATTTTTAAGAAAACTTCTGAGTCAAAATAGAAATAAAACTGTGTTAAATGGCTGCATATACCAGTATATACAAACATGCAAAACATTATTTTATGTTTATAGATGAATACATATTGTTACTACTTTTACTGATGCAAAAAGTTAATTTATTAATTATTACTTCAACTTAAAATACATTTGTGGACATGCAAGAAATCATCAATTACCTGTAAATATTCAAAATGTATTTATAGAAAGAGAAGTGGGGTACAACCTAACGGTAAAATATAAACCTGCTCTAGCACTGATCACAAGGAAGAGTTTTTGTATCGGTCTGTGGGGTGAAAATATGGAACAGCCTGAGTGACCAACTTAAACACTGTTCAAACTTTAAACAGTTAAAAAATTATACAAATCTAATATTCTGAATCGTTATAGTGATGTATGATGTACTGGTTAGTATACTAAATTATTGTAAATGGGTTTATCTGTATACATTAAAATACAAGTTGTACAGGATGTAAAACCAGATAAATGTGACGAAGATGGTTCAGAGGAAACCGGACGTCAGTAGTATGGTAATGCTTAAGTATATGTAAGGGGTGGAATTCAAAAAGTGAACACTTCTTCCCATGATCCTTTGAGATATGTTCATATATGTAATTATATTATCTTGTCTACACGTACATGTATACATGTGAGGTATTATGTACTGTATAATGAGTGTGACATACTCAATAAAATCATATTGCTATTGCGGATATCGGTCTTAAAAAATCCACATTGGCTCATCCCTTGCGCATATAATTAGTCTTTTGTCAGAGAAACAGGAAGCACACAGTTTGCATGCGAGTCATTAGTATCACCACGATGGTAAAACTTGGCCTCTGAGAGTTGTGAAAAGCTCTTCTAAACTCATGGAGGTGAATGGTTAGGATGCTCTGGATGCCTATGGTAATTGAGGACAAACTTTGGTACTAACGGCACTAGTTTTTGTGAAAGCATGCAGCCCTGGCTCTCTGTGACACTCCCGTAAGCGCGTGTGGACTGACGGCGCGCCACAGCCTCGTTTAACCTTGTGTTGCAGCGCATTAATCGGCGTGTCATTTGCATATAAGGTCATGTCGCTGTAGCGTGCCTTGATTGGAGATGGGGTGGTACGTGGGGGTGATGGATGGGCCCAGGCAGCACAACAATGGAGCACTTATTAGAGCAGATTAAAGTCCCCAGAGTGGTGCAGAGCTGGTGTATTTATGTCCTTTTTTAATTACTGGGAGGCTTCAGGGGGACCGCCTGGAAACTTCCCTCCCCTGTCTCCACTTCAGGACTGTAGTCGATAAAAACAAATCTTGGTTGGCTAAAGACTTGCCCTTTGCACTCAAAACCATTAGGATCTTTGTGGAAAAACAACTTCCAAATCACCCTAAAACCTGCACAATAAAAATTATCTTCAGTTAAAATAGTCCTAAAATGAGGTTTTCTGACCGCCTCGGACAGTGAGCACCGCTCTGCCCCTGCCCTGTCTCCAAAGAGGACCATAGACAGTGATCTCATGCTTAGGCCTGTCACGATTATTACTCTATCGACTTACTGTTCAATATATGAAAGATAGAACTATATATTTTGAGACTCAGTCATCAGTTTTGTATATAGCGATTTTTCTGAGCACTCAAAGACGCTTTACAGAGCTGTATTTATTCACTCCAGACTCGGTGGAGCCACTACTAACCACAGCTGCCCCGGGACAGACTGACAGAAGTGAGGCTGCCTATCTGCACCACACTGCAAAAAAGCTTGGCCAAAATTTAAGATATAAACACTTAAATCTATCAGAAAATGACTTAAAGTGAAATGATCTCTCCATGCAAAAAGATCATTTTAATTGACAAGTTCTCCTCAAATAAACAACCTCTAGACCAGAATGAAGCAGGACTAGTAAATAGAAAAAAATCTGAAAACAAGATGAATAACCTGATATAAGCTTTAAAATCTTGGCCAGATCAGAGAAATTTCCACTCACGCACACACCACTTACATACATACATTCTAGGCAATGTGGGTGGTGTCCCTTGCCTAAGGACACAACAACTGTTTTTGTTACTGGCGCCTCACTGTGGCAACTGATTTTCCCAGCGCTCTCCCATTGAAGTGTTAAGTGTTAGGCCCGGCCTTGCTGAGCTTCTGAGATCTGACGGGATCAGGCTTTGACAAGGAGGTTTGGCCACAATATTTATTGTGTCAGGTTTTTTTTGCAATAGTGGGGAGATTTTTTGCCATTTTTCTGTTAGATTTAAGCTATAGTGGGTAGAAAAAATAACTTCTATGGCTAAATATTAGGAGTGTAACAATATCCAAGTCTCACAATATGATATCATCACAGTATGAACCTCACGGTACGATATTTATTGCGATATCGTGGGAAAGCTCATGATATTATGATATTCTACAGAATAACAAGGCTGACATTCTAAAATGCTTTGACCAGTCATTTGGTACAACATTTATTGTCAGGGATGGAATGATATCCAAATCTCTCTGTACGATATTTTCACCATATACATCTCACCGTACCATATGTATTGCAATATTTTGTGGTGAATCTGCTACTTTTTCCTCTAAAAATGCCTTCACAAGACTTAATCCAAAGAATGAAGATTTCAGAGTGCTTAGAACAGTTATTTCTTCATGTAGTCTGCACTGAAACGGAGCAAAGGATCATGGTCTATGTAGTTCCCTTTGTTTGTTTTTTAAGCTATTTCTGCATCAGAACCATTCATTTAAGCAAAGAGACTTGTGATTCCATATATTGTGATGGTCCACCATATTATTGTGACCATACGATATCACAATTTTTTGGCTATTGTTACATCCCTACTAAATATTGAGTCATTCTGCTGTCTGTTGAAGTATACAGTATATCCAAAATATTTCACTGGGATTGTTTTGTATTGGTAGCATAAAGTAGTTTCAATATTATAATTTATCACAGTATTATTTGAGGAATGCTCCACAAGGAAAACATGGGCGGGAAGCAAATAATTTTGTCCTACTGAACCCAAATCAAGTTTGCGTCATATATCCCACAGATTTACCTCCTAAAAGCATTTTAAACGTATTAAGTGTTCATGGATTCAGATCAAAGCAACATTTTGATCAAGAAGACTCTAATTTATTCATTTATTCCAGTATCTACCTTCATCTCAACTTTACCATGCCCAGTGTGTGCAAATGTACTAAAGGTCGAAGTAGAAGAATGCTGAGGTTAGAGCTGCAGGAAACAGGAGGCCCAGAGGAAGACCAAAGAGGAGATTTATGGATGGAATGAAAGAAATATACAAGGACTTGTGAGAATAAATGAGAAGAAGATGCAGTTCTAAAGATAGCACAGATACACAAAGCTTACATAAAGGTGAGTTACTGTATAAATCTAGAACAGTGATTGTGAAGGATGTGGTGGGCGGCGTGCACTGCTCATATTCTGGGCATGTCAGCGAGCCATTGACGTCACGGGCTGTTCTTTCTCTTTTTTAACTTCAAACCATAGCCCAAGTCATATCGTGAATTCTAAACGCGCCATTTCGACTGAGATTATACAAGAATTGTGTCTTTTAGAATCAGTTTATGAATTTGAGAGGAATTAGAAATGTTAACTAAATGAACACAAAAAACCCATGGATTTCAGTTGTTTGTATGTTTGCATGTTGTGTTTGTAGAGGCTTGTTTCCATGGAGATGCTTTGCTTAGATAGAATGTTCCACAGTATGCTTTTATTGCTCAAAATCCCTTGGAAAATCCTGTCGTTTCCACAGATCTGATCTGTAACATGGCCTGGTGACACAATCTGCATTGAGTTTAATGTCTCACAGGGAAACATTTTAGTCAAGACTAGAGGTGGAACGATATTCAAGTCTCATGATACAATATTGTCATGGTCTGTACCTCACGGTATATTTATTGTGATATCGGGGGAAAGCTCACGATATGGTGGGGAGGCTCACGATATTACGATATTCTACATAATAACAAGACTGACATTCTAAAATGCTTTGACCAGTCATTTGGTTCAACATTTATTGTCATTATGGATGGAACGATATCCAAATCTCTCTGTATGATATTTTCACCATATACATTTCACCGTACCATATTTATTGCAATATTTTGTGAAGGCGCAAAACTGTGAATATGCTCAAGGTAAATGCTACACTGCAAGAAACAAAATCCAGCCAAGTTAAGATGACTTGAATTAAAGTTTTATCACGATTTGAGTAAATTTCACTTGACAAGTAAAATGATCTGCCAGTGGAACAAGAGTTTTTGTACTTAAAATTTGAAAACACATCTTACTACACTTAAAATAAGAAAAACAACAACTTTTTGCACTTAAAATAAGAAACTAAATTGAATATTGCTTGAATTAAGAAAAAAACACTTATTCCACTCGCAGATCATTTTACTTGTCAAGTTGAATCTACTCAAATAAACTAAAATGTTTTTAATTTAAATAATTTTAACTTACCTAGATATTGTTTTTTCAGTGTACTTTTTCCTCTAAAAATGCTTCACAAGACTTAATCCAAAGAATGAAGATTTCAAAGTGCTTAGAACAGTTATTTCTTCATGTAGTCTGCACTGAAACGAAGCAAAGGATCATGGTCTATGTAGTTCCCTCTGTTTTTTAAGCTATTCTGCATCAGAACTATTCATTTAAGCAACGAGACTTGGGATTCAATATATTGTGATGGTCCATGATATTATTGTGAGACCCTTGATGATACGATTTCACCAATTTTGAGTTATTGTTACATCTCTAGTCAAGGCAGTAATGTATATCCTGTGTTGTCTTGTAGTTTAGTTGAGTTGTGTTTTGTTTCATTCACACAAACCTGCAGATTCAGGCTGAGTCTCAAACAGAAAACACAATGTGATGTCATGCGGTAACAAAGAAAGCGCTCTACTGTGTTTTTAAACTCCATACACCTTCACTAGAGTCATGTGGATAATTACAGATGGAATTGCCACTCTGCTGCACTAAAGTGAGCTTAAATCTCACAAGAGTCTGCTTTGTGTAATATAGGACCTTCAATTTTCTCTGTACACAGCCATATTAACAAATTATTGAATATTTTGATGTTTTACAATAAGCAAACGCCTTTCCCATGCCTACACACACACACACACACACACACACTCCTGCCTCCCTCTTCTGTTCTGTTCTGTTCTGTTCTGCACGGGCTCTTTTTAGAAGCAGGTCTGTAGGAGGACGGAGCACAATGCACGAGATGCTCCCAGAGAGACGAGAGAGGAGGGGAGAGTGTGAGAGGGAGAGAGAGAATGAGGAAGGGAGTATTTTTACCTTCATAATGAGAGGAGGACAAGGGCAGGACACAGGAAGCACCATGTGGACGTGTCCCAGGACATTTAGAGATGACGCACCATCACATTCTACACTGTTCTATACGTCTCCATAAGAAACATGTGCACATGTCAAAGTGCAGGTGGGTGGTAACAGACCCAGCACACCTACACAACCAGATTTAAGCCATGTTCTTTACCAGGAGAACCGGAGTTAGCTGAAGATTTGAAAGTGAATCAAGTTTAATGTTCATTTTTTCATATAAATTCTCTTATGATACATGGTCTGTTTGTAGATCTTTAATAGTTTTGAGTAGGAGTGTAACAATATCCAAGTCTTGCGATACAATATTGTCATGGTACCTCACGGTACGATCAATCAATCAATCAAAGCTTTATTTATAGATCGCTTTTCATACAAAAATGCAACACAAATCGCTATATATTGCGATATGGTGGGAAATCTCACAATATGGTGGGGAGGCTCATGATATTACGATATTCTACATAATAATAATAATAATAACAAGACTGACATTCTAAAATACTTTGACCAGTCATTTGGTACAACATTTATTGTCATTAGGGATGGAATGATATCCAAATCTCTCTGTACGATATTTTCACCAGATACATCTCACCGTACCAAATTTATTGCAATATTTTGTGGAGGCACAAAACTGTGAATCTGCTCCTTTTTCCTCTAAAAATGCCTTCACAAGACTTAATCCAAAGAATGAAGATTTCAAAGTGCTTAGAACAGTTATTTCTTCACATAGTTTGCACTGAAACGGAGCAAAGGATCTTGGTCTATGTAGTTCCCTCTGTTCTTTTTAGCTATTTCTGCATCAGAACTATTCATTTAAGCAAAGAGACTTGGGATTCGATATATTGTGATGGTCCACGATATTGTGAGACCTTTGACGATACGAGATCACCAGATTACAGTTATTGTTACATCCCTAATTTTGAGAGCTTTTGCCACGTCACCCTCTAGTCATGTAATTAATTTTCAGGACATGTCTTTAGTCCACAAAGAACTTCTCTAGTGGACCACAGGCCTAAACTCTGCAGAGACACAAGGCGCTGGCCTACACCTACATTCAACCCTCTTCTAAACTCTTAGACTCCTCCAGATGCTCCAGAAGGCTTGGTTCTGTGTGCACATGGAGCCTGAGCCGGAGCTGCCACTGTGCCCATGAGCAGCAGTGAGTGAGCAGCCCATCAGCGCTCCAGATGGGCCCTCCTCTGTGTCATGTCAGATCTGCTGCCACAACCAGCAGCTGCCCATGACTCCAGTGTAAAAACATGCAATCAGAACCAGTGCTGTCACCAAAATTACACGAAGACTTGATACCGAAGAGTAGACTTGATTCTCAGTACCGATTCTGATTCTTTAATTGGACAAAACGGTACGTTTTTTTGGTCTAGGTGCCAGCAGAGTGAACAATAGTATGTTTGCTCACAGGGGTGGAAGTGATGCTGTAACATAATCTTGTATGAACTCATCCAACCACAGACAGATCCACCACAGAGGACTGGAGAAGAGACCGTGATTGCCAGGGCTATGTAGAACCTTAATGTGTGTGTCTGCCAGGTTCTCACATGTTCAGGAGCTCCATCTTTGTCATCTGGAATTATGGCACTTGAACTGTTAAATTATGATCTCTCCATAATCTGCTCACTTAGTAAGACTCTTGTGGGCTCTAAACCCTGTGAGAACCTTGTTACCTCATCAAAAACAGACCTCGAGTTCACACAATCCTGGATTATTAGTCTGTCTGCATCCCCAAAGCTCAAAATGCTCTGTTCCACTTTGTCATGTCATGTGGTAGTTTCCAAATGAACGCCTTTTACCTTTAATTTAGTAGAGATTGGCAATCATCGCCGAGATTACCCGAATGATTCTCGTGAAGGTATGTGGAGCTTTAAAACACTGTAAAGCACTTCCTGTATTACCTGTATCACTAGAATCATTTCGTGAAACTTGAAAACTTCTGCTTCATGACATCACAAGGTGGAACAGAGCATTTTGAGCTTTGGAAATGTAGAGAGAATCATAAAGAGTGACTCAAACATGTGTGAATGAAACGAAACACAACTACAGGTCTGTTTTTGAGGAGGTAGCAACATTTTAACATGTCTTAAAGATCACAAGAGTCAGTTTTGTGGAATATAGGACCTTTAAAATATTGTCATTTGAAGAGAACATGAACGTTACAAAAGTGATGAGATTTCAGTTTTGTTGGTTTATGGCAGTGGTCTTCAGATCCAAGTGTTTTTCTTATGTAACATGAACTGTTTCTCAGAGTGGTGATGTTGGGGGTGTCTGGGGAGACTAGAAGGGGCAGTGGTCCTGGGACTGTGTGGTGTGACCGGTTCTCAATTGCCATGTTTACATGAGAGCTTTAATTTGGAATAAAAATAATTTTAATTCTGAATAAAAATGTATTCGGCTTTAAAAAGACCATGTAAACACAATTCTTAATGAAAATGATTATTCAGAATTAAACCTAATTCTGAAGTAAGTGGGGGTTTATTCTGATTCTTTAAAGTCTTTAAAGTCTTCTGAGTCTTTAAAGCCGATTGAATTTATTCCTGGATCATGTAAACGTTTCTTACGGTGGTTCATGCTCGTTGGGTCGTCCTTCTGACGTGATCTGGACGATCCGGCTCCACCACTCGTCTCTTTGGACTTTCTTCCACTGCTCTTTGGATTTGTGAGCGGGATGCGGGAGTGGGCTGAGGTGTCGCAGCTTCAGACTCAGTTTATCTTCTTCCTCCTTCTCCGACACTCTCCCCTTCTCCTCCTCAGCTCACAGACGTAAAGCGTGAGGAGAGAATTCTCCAGCTGCTGCTACATTATCATCGGAACCACTGTAGAAAAAGTTTGGTTTGTGTCCGCAACGTAACGACAAACCAAGATGACAGAAAAGCTGGTAGCAGCTGAAGTGTGTGTTTTCTTCTCAAAGACGGAAATACATTTGTGTCCCTGTCATGTGTGGTGTGTCCAATCCTCAGTGTGTTGTGTGGTGTGTCCGATCCTCGGTGTGTTGTGCCTGGTCCTCAGTGTGTTGTGCCCAGTCCTCAGTGTGTTGTGTGGTGTGTCCGAGCCTCAGTGTGTTGTGCCTGGTCCTCAGTGTATGTGTGCGTGTGTGTGGTCACGGCAGGAATGACCCTCACGGAACTGGAACTGACACTATGTATTTTAGGCTTCTCAGCAGACAACTTTTTCCACTCCCTTTTTAAAGCTCTTATATTACGCAAAATTGACTCTTGTGAGCCTTAAGGCAGTCATGCTCCATTCTCAAGAGGTCCCCAGGGGTTCCTAGAAAAGAGGTCCAGACTAAATAGACTCTGTCTTAATGAACAAATGACACTTGAATGGCTTCTGTTAAGTATTTAGTCATTACTGTTTTAGAACATCTTTATCTGCAAGAAAAGAATCATCAATCAATCATTTCCTTGTACAATCATAACTTATCAGACAGAACGATGTAGGAGTCGCCAACGTACTCACGGGTCAAATGTGGGTCACTAGAGAACCACTGTTTTAACCTCCACAAAAACAGATCTGGAGTTTTGTTCATTCACATGTTTGAGTATTTCTTTATTATCAGTCTGTCTACATCTCCAAAGCTCAAAATGCTCTGTTCTACCTCATGATGTCAAACAAGATGAATAACCTGATACAAGTTTTAAAATCTTGTCCAGATCAGAGAAATTTGCAGTGTACATGCCCCTGTGTGTTAATATAATACTGATGTGTGCGAACTGTGAGGCAACTGGGGAGCGGGACAAAAGCAACATCTGATTTGGTCATTTTGTGTTGTGTTGATCCTCGGGGACGGCTGTCAGGAGCAGGGGTCCTCACTGACTCATGTGCCATTTGATAAGATCTCCATATGTGAGACATCAGAGTGTAGAAGGGACAGACTGCTGGGACAGTCCCTCACCGTCCCTCACCATGCCCCCTCTGTCGCCCTCTGTTCACTCTTTGTGCTCCTTGTCCCTCTCTCTGTTTCTTGCTGTCCCTCGCTGTCTCCCTCTCTCACTTTCTGTCCTCCTCTCCCCTTCTGTTCCTCTTCATCCCCCTCTTTGTCCCTCTTTGTCCCCTTCCCTGTCCCTCTCTCTAACCCCCTGTCCCTTTCTCTTTCCCCTTGTGTCCCTCTCTGTCCCCTCTCACGCTCTCCCCCTCTGTCCACCTTTCTGTCCTCCTCTCTCCTCCTCTGTCCCTCTTTCTGTCTCCCCCTCTCTCACTCTCTGTCCCCCTGCCCCCCTCTGTCCCTCGCTCTGTCCCCCTCTCTCACTCTCTATCCCCCTCTGTCCCTTTCTATCCTTCTCTCTGTCCCTCTCTCTCACTCTCTGTCCTCCTGCCCCCTTTGTTCCTCTCTATCCCTCTCTCCCCCTCTGTCCCTTTTTCTGCCCACCTCTCTTCTCCTCTGTCCCTCTTTCTGTCCCTTCTGTCCCCCTTTGTCCCTCTCTCACACTCTGTCTCCCCTTCTGTCCCTCTCTATCTCTTTTTCTCCCCCTCTGCCCCCCTTTCTGTCCTCCTCTCTCTCCTCCTCTGCCCCCCACACTGTCCTGCTATCCCTCTCCCTCTCTCTCACCTCCACCCCCCTCTGTTCAGCAGGTGGACGTCCTCTGCCTGCTCCCTGATCGGTGTGTGTTGTGGAGGGGCTGTGGTTGCGTCACAGTCAGAAGGGGGCACACAGTATTTTTAGCCTGGAATGAGCAGATTCAGTGAGCGGAGCGCGTCAGGCCCTGCAGCGTGCGTATGCCGGATTATTGTGAGCACCCGGGCTATTTCTGCAGGCCTGGGAGAGGAGCTGTTTCTGGGTCACGCCTGGTGCCAGTCCCTCGGAGGATGTGCCCTGTACGCCCATCAGCTCCAGAGGCCGGGGGAAGGACAGACAGCAGCCAGAGAGGAAAATGGACCAAAAGGAAGATCGTATTAATGATAGGGCTGTCAAAAGTATCAAAAATCTGATACTGAAACTAGTATTGAAACTAGATCCTCATTTTTTACAGGTATCAATACAAAAAAACAATCCAATTGACAGGACAGAATGAACCTTTCCTGAATTGCTTTAGAATGAGCTGTATCAGAATAAGTCTAAGAGCACATAGACTAGTTATACGCACAGGAAATGCTCCACTGTGTTTTTAAACTCCACAAACGTTCACAACAATCATTTGAATCATTCCAGCCATGGAATTTGCAATCTCTACTAAACTAAAAGTAAGAGGAGCTGTTAATTTCAAAATGAACACTACATGACATCATAAGGTGGAACAGAGCTTTTTGAGCTTTGGAGATGTAGACAGACTCATAACTGAATGAAACAAAACACATCTGCAGTATGTTTTCGAGGAGGTAACAGTAAAATGTAGAACCTTTTAACTAAACGAATCCTAACAATTAACAATCTTCTAATTTTGCCACCAATGACAAATTGATTTTTATATTTATATTTATTATTTATTCATTAGAGGATTTGATTTTTTTTCTATTCAAAAGCTATTTGGGTTTAAATTGGTAATTGCTATGGCAACGGTCCTAATTTCTCATCATAAGATTAGTCATAGCTAGGGTTGGGCTCTAATCCGGTATCAAAAAGTAGCAGCAGTATCAGATTCATTACCGTCATTAAAAAAAAATCTGCATAAGGACCTAAAACTACAGCATGGACTTTCTCCCCTCCGCTTTCTCTCCTCTTCAAACATCGTTACGCTCGGAGATATCCATCCACACGCAGCGAGGAAGAAGAAAAAAACCTGACTGACGCTTTGTGTGTGATGTTGAGCCCAAAAGTGTGGCCATACCAGCTTGTCAAAGCCTGATCCCATCAGATCTCAGAAGCTCAGCAGGGCCAGACCTGGTCAGTATTTGGATGGGAGACCACTGGAATTCCAGGTGCCACAGGGGGGCGCCAGTCACAAAAAAACTGTTCTTGTGTCCTTAGGCAAGACATTTCACCCACATTGCCTAGGATGAATGTGATTTGTGCATGGCAGGACTCCCTTGAAACAGAGATTAGTAATCTCAATGGGACTTTCCTGGGTAAATAAAGGTTAAAAAAAAAAAAAATTGTGATGGAGATGTGGGGACACGCTGAAGAGGAGAAAGTTCCCACTTGAGGGCGAAGTCAGACTTTCACGGAGGAGACGGTAACTACACGTGAAAACGATGCAGACAGTGAGGGGAAGCGACGCAGACAATAAGGGCTAAGATTGGTCCTCTCCAGCGCTCTACATTTCCAGTATTCCGCTCATTATAGACTTTGAGTAATAATGTGTTTAATGCAGCTTTGGCACATTCGTTTACATTTTACAGAAACAAAACTTCAAACCTCATGGCTCCTTTGCATACAGTATAAGTGCTGATAAAAACTTGTGTGCTGATGCAATTGAACGCGCTGCAATGTCTGATTTGATCAGAACTTGTGCCTCATCTTCAAATATAATGCTGCTCTTCTGTTTCTGAATGGTTTAGGTGCAGCTACAAAATTCTTTATTAGTCACAGTAATACCATATACCCCAGTAAAATGCTGAGAAGGTTTAACAGTATCAAAATTTGGATATCGCCCAACCCTAGTCATAGCCAAATTGCCAGTGTATATTTTACCGTTCCCTCTTTACGAACACTCTTAAAGCAGCACTATCACTGTTGTGTCCATGCTGATGTTGTTGCTTATCCTGTATCATATTAAACTTGTTTCACTTTTTCCTCACATTGAAAAACATGCATTACATCTGACTGTGAGCGGCTCGTCTCCATGGAGAGAGAGATGGAAATAGAAACTCAGAAGAAAAAAATCTCAGCTCGATATACAGGGACATTTATAACCCGTCATAACCGAGATTAAAACGACGTGTTTAACCCTGATTTTGGCCAAGGACTGTTGTAGCTTTCTGAGAACGTCAGTGTAAAGGTAAAGGGCACACTGTATATGTTCTCCTCGCAGATGTTGCCAGGAATGTTCCACAAAATGACATATCTCCAATTTACCAATCTCCATGGAAACAAGCAGACGAGTCCACCAAACCAAGTCTTTTTGAGATTAAAAATGCATTTGTTTTTTCTTTGCCGATTGCCAATTGTTCAGTATCCAGAACAACCGATGGCCGATATGCTGGAAGCTTATTTTTCCTCAAATTATGTAGTTTAAATAAAATGTAGTAATTTAAATTTACTACAAACTCGCCCGAGCCCTTTGTGTATCTTCGTGTATTCTTTAGGCAGCAGGTCGACCAAAGTAAAATATCGGCCTCTGCTGGAGATGTAAGGCCAATAACCGATACGCTAATAAACATGAAACTGGTATATCGGCCTATCTCTAGTGACAAACAGATAACAAACCAGGAAAGTTACATAGTGCATCTTTAATTAGAATTGTATGTCATGTGAGAAGCCCACGCTGTGTTCATGAGACTTTTAATGACATGATGAATGGAACAGTACAGTACAGACCTACTACAATAACACTGCAGCTATGTGGGAAATGTGTGCGCGCACCTGTGTTTGAGTCTGTGTTTCTGTGTGTGTGTGTGTGTGTTTCTGTGTGTGTGTTTCCTGGCGGTTGGGGCGTGTCTTAAAGGCCACAGGGCAGACAGGCCTGTACCGTGCTCGGTTCTCATCATCACGTTTATGAAAACAAATTAAAGGTGACAAGTGACAAGAAACTGAATGTCTTTTCTCCAATGTTTTATAGGGTCAGATTAGGAGAGGTCAGAGCAGCACAGCCTCTCGTGAATACACAGCTCCAGTCTAAAGGTTGGACACAGTATTTTATTTGCAAGACAATCCAGGTACCTCTTCACTTCTCCTCATTAGTGTTGTCACAATACTAAGGAATAGATTCGATACCAGTTTTGATACCACAGTGATGACACAAATACAACTGTTAGACAATAGAATGTCATTTTCAGAACAAAATGATAGTACTTTCTTAAAGTGACTTTAAGTTATGTGGTTCTCTGGTGTTGATAAAGCTCAAGATTAATTGAAAACCTTTCACTAAAGTAAAATGCTGTCATTGTACTTTAGATTCATATGCACAGAGTACAGACCTGCATTAGTTTAGAGCTTCACAGTTTGGGCTGCGCTCTTTAGCTGTTTTCAGGCTGGCCAGAACAGTCCTGGGGCTGGTTCCCGCACCACTTCCATTGGGAACCAAAGTTCTTACCAGTGAACAACCGGCATTCAAACCACTGAAGTGAACTCATGATGTATCATCGACAGAGGGTGTGGATTTGCCACCAAATAAAAAAGGCCATACAAAATAACAATTATGGATCACATCATCGACACAGCGAGCATTTGTACTCAAACAAATCATTATTTATCTGCGACATACCCTGCTGCAACATCTGCGGCAGATTTAAAGACCACATACTGTATGATGAATTATTGTCCCTTTAGTTCTATTTTAAACACACTTTAGGTCACCTTCAGATCAGTATTTCACATTTTCTAACTTAAAACAATGTCTGCATGTGGAAAACTGACTTTACACGCTACACCTTTGTTTTCATTGGGGTATTTAGGCTTTGGAGCTCCTTCTGAATGAACAGTGGCTATTGGCAAAGTAAACAAATGAAGTCCCCTGTGAATGCTTTGCTAATGGCTATGCTGTGCTAATAGAGCCATGTGTGTTTGTTGAGAACACAATTTGACTATAGAGCGAGTCTGCAGATGGTTTATGGGCTTAAAAACTGTCTGGGAGTTTTACCTATGACACAACTAAACTTCATTGAGCATAATATGTGTTCTTTAATTAACGTATGCACTCTTAAGCATGTATTAACGTATGCACTCTTAAGCATGTATTAACGTATGCACTCTTAAGCATGTATTAAAAATTTTCTCATTTGCTAAATCAGAGTTGCATTTTGACTGGTTCCTGCGATACTAAGGAAGAGACTCAATGCTCAATACTGATTCTGATTCACAGCTCCGTACTTGGGGTCCAATTTTCAGAAAACTGCTGCTTGTTAGGATGAAAGAATGCTATGAAGAGGCGGAATATGCAATTTTCTACAAGTCACTGGACCTGTTTCTGTTGTTGAGTCATTTTTGATCAATATTACAATTTACAAGGAACAACATGTACAATTTAAATACCAGAAAACGCATGTCTTCTTTAATGTTCTTCTCCAGATGGGGCTTGCTGCAGCACACACACACACACACACACACATACTGCACTCACACACAAACTGCAGATTAGCCTCATGAGATTCCATTGAACAAAGCATGGTGCTTTGTGTGTCCTGGCCGGACCTTTAAACTGGAAAAGACCTGCAGCAGTACAGGAACAACAGGCCTGAGGACGCCAATCTTCTTAGCACATCAACCTATGACACAAGAGTTAGACGTGGCTGATTTCTGTTTTGTAATCTTTGAAGGAAGCAGCTGCACAGGAAAACACTCTTTCACTCAATTAGAGACCATGGGTGAGAACCACGTGCAGTCAATGGCCTGACTGTTCAGATAGTCTCTTCTCTTACTGTGGTGTTAACCCTGTGACAGCTCATTCTGAAGCATGTTCTTCACCCAGAATAGGGCACAGGCTCTTTTAATGATGCACTGTGTTCTGATGAAGGGTTTGCCACCTGCTTGTCGCCATGGAGATATTATTTTTATTTTATTTTTGGCTGGAATGCTCTAACCTTGCCCAGCAGGATGGATTCTTGTTATATATATATATTCACAAACTCATAAGAATTCATCTTGGAGTGCGTCCTCTGTACGGTTTATTGGGTGGCCGACCAATCACGTTGCAGCATTGTGTAGTGCCGAAGCCAAAGGTGAAGTTCTCAAAGGAACCAAAACAAAAACAGTGACGCTGACTTCAGCAGATTTTTGCAGAAATATGGGCTATTTTGTCTGTTAAAACTTGCAGAAAGGAATTACTTTGTGTATTTGTGGACAAACTAAAGTTAGATTTTTCATCTTCTTCTGCTGTTGTGACGGTTCAACCAGTTCAATTCAAACAGTCGTTATGAAGTTCTGTGTTTTCTGATCTCAGCGAGAGGCGAGCCCCTACACACTGATAATGTGGAGAACTCAGTTCAGAGTGACACATATTAATCTGGTGTGAGCGGGTTAGGAATGCTCCACAGTAGGGCATTAAACTCAATAAGTAGTTTTACTATTACATCTGTTGTTGCACTGATTAGTTGGAAATCTTGGTTAAAATGCTGCTTTTTACTATTACTTTTTCACTTCAGTCAAGGCTCAAAGTTCTTTATTTGCCATTCCAACATGAAAAAAAGACAGAATAAAATGTGTTCCTCAAGGCTCAGTGATGCAACAGTTGGCAAGTGAATGTTGTGTTTTCAGAATGTTCTCTTCTGTTTTAAAGGAGCTGTATATATCCTGCGCTCTTAGTTTTAAAAATGTACAACTACTCACAACTTAACCTGTGTCTCCAGAGCTTTCACCTGCAGACAGAGGACACATCCATTATATGGACAGACCATGTCTCATGTGAAAGCTCCGAAGCTGCAGAGGCTTCACTCGCACTGACTCATGACTGACTGCAGGTGCTGGGTTTAGGGAGTGAGTCTCTTGTTCAGACGCCCATTTTACTGTTAGACTCTTGTCTTTGTTGCGGCATCAGTGCAGTGTGTTTTGTGTTGAAGCAGGCTTAAAGCTGTGCGTTTACTCTGGATCAGTGCCTGAGCTCTGGGCCTTTCCCCTCACACTGGCCACACTACCAGCCCCAGGAGTGAACTTCACACTGCCCTGGACCTGCCGCCTTTGTGGTACAGGACAAAGCCACGTGTAGACAGTAGGAGACAGAGGCTGTGGTGGGTAGAGCTATTCTTTTGGGAGAAGTCTTGTAAAGGTGCAGGCGCTTGACTAAAGCGCTCATTATTGTTGAGAAGTTACGCAGTGGGATGACAGTGTGGTTAGAGGCAGAAGGGAGTGGGTTAGACCAGTGGTCAGGAGCAGGTCTGACAGGTCGTCTTGGCAGAGGCCACAAAGGGCTTCTGTGGAGCTGGGACAGTGCACAGATATGACATGTATTCCATTGTAGCATTTTGCATATTTTTGTGGAGATATGGTACTATCTGTCCACATTTGATTAGGTGAAATCCATTGTACCTGTTTTTACATGCATTCAAATAACCTGACGACTACAGGCTTATCTTAATGATCAAATATTAGGCTCAAAATAAAGGACATTACATTACTGTAGCTCTGCCATCAAACCCAATACTGGCTTTCTCATGGAAACTGTCTTAGTGACACAACTGTAATATTCACACATTTGATGAGCCTTTGATGAGTTTTGGTTGTATTATTCCTTTATTCACACACTCTGTGGTGGGCACTAGGTAAAGTTAAGGTAAAGTTAAGGTTAACGGTGTACTCCAAATACCCATAAGACCAATCATAGTTATGAACTTACGTGTATTGACACGAGATACTGCACTGTGATGCTTTTAAACAATGGTACATCATTAGATCTTGTAGTTATACACTCAACTACCTCTAATACTGCATTAAGACTGAATCTGCAGAGCTGCATACCGGTAGTTGTTCAAACACTGGTACCGCAGTAGCAGTAGCAGTAGTAGCAGTAGTAGTAGCAGTACCAGTAGCAGTAGTAGTAGCAGTAGCAGTAGCAGTAGTAGTAACAGTAACAGAAGTAGTAGTAGCAGCAGTAGTAGCAGTAGTAGTAGCTAGCAGTAGTAGAAGCAGTAGTAGCAGTAGTAGTAGCAGTAGTGCTTGTCTCCTGGGAGCTGTGGTCTGGAGGATCGGGGCGGTGCACCCACACACTGGTGCAGCTCCAGCTCACACCTTCCCTCCACACATGCCCTAAACCTGCTGCCTGTATTGGGGTCTTATCGTTACGTAAGGCCCCTCTGTAATCCTGTTTATGGACCACAGCACCCCATGTGACTCCCGGGGGCTGGGTGCTGCTGCCGGGGCATTTGGGTGCTGCTATAAGAGGAGAGTTAGAGGAGGAGGAAATGTTTTGGAGAGATGGTGAAAGTGGATGTGACGAGAAGATTCAAGAAGAGTTGGCAGTTTAATTATTATTTTTTGTATAACTTGCTTGTTTGTTTTTGCTGGACGAGCTGGACCTGAGGACTTTGGTTTTGAGACAGTCGCTGTGAACTGGGAAGAGTGTGGAGTTTTGGTGAAGATCTGGATTTCTTGGTCATATTTTCTATAGTTATGCTAGCTGTGATAGTGATGTTGTCAAAAAGTCTATACCCAGATACTATCAGTCCTAAATCAGTAAAGTATTGGGACTCACTTGTATCAAAACTGAAAATAATCCAAGAAATGTTTGACCAGGTTGGACCTTTCCTGAATAGTTTTAGAATGGTCTAGATCTAGATCAGTTCTAGTTTAGAAACGAAACAGAAACAACTGTTGTTTTGTGTAAAAAAAAAAAAAAAAAAAAAAAAAAGACATGTGAAGCCTTGATATTAACATTATAACTGTGAGCAGTATTTTAGGATTAATTACCAGACTACTATAAAAAAAAAAAAAAGTTTTTCCTTTTTTTGTAATGTGAGCAAAAGATGTGTGAACTCAGCATCAGGGTGTGAGAGTTGAACTGGCTACCATCTTGTTGGAGGTTAAATACTAAAACTGTGTTACTGACTGTTTGCCTGGCCAGTCCTGACTCTGTTTATGTTAAACAGAGACATGACCATCCAATCAGATTTGTCTATTTCAGTAACGAGGGAACTCATTGGACACGCATCATTTTGAACAAATTCACATTCGTCTCCTCAGATGAACAGAGTTTAGTGCTTCACTCATTGATTCTGCAGAAATGCACCATGTTTTTCAGTCCCCTGTGATCTTCTTTTTTTTCTGAGTGATTTTTTCTCATAAGTGCTCACATTTGTGCTGAGACACACCGTACATGTCCCTGATTGTCCTGTGTCTAATGAGTGTGAACAGATCTGATGTGTGATCTCCACTCCCTGATGGTGCTCACAATGTTCACCTCTGATCTCCTCTGTGCTCCTCAGATCCCATCCATGAAGTGTCCAGGCTTGGGCCCTCTGAGCGTCCAATAGGAGTGTGGGACCCCTGCTCTGAGCCCGCCCCCTCCTTCCAGCAGCACCATGCTCATCAAGGAGTACCGCATCCCCATGCCCATGAGTGTGGAGGAGTACCGCATCGCCCAGCTCTACATGATCCAGGTACACACACACACACACATCCCCATGCCCATGAGTGTGGAGGAGTACCGCATCGCCCAGCTCTACATGATCCAGGTACACACACACATCCCCATGCCCATGAGTGTGGAGGAGTACACACTGGCACACACATGCGCACACACACACACAGTCATACACACACATACACACATGCGTGCACAGACACACACACACAGACTCACACATGCATATACAGACACACTCTCACACATGCATGCACACACATGCACACATACACACACAGGCGTACACAGAGGTACATTCACGCACACATGCACAACCGCACACACACACATGCGTGTACATACAAATGTACACCAAAACGCAGCATACACACGTACACACTTTTTTCAGATTGTTTGGTTTTGAGCTTTATTTCTGCTGTGTGTTAACAGTAAACACACTTTGGAGTTTAAATGTTTCAATGGGATTCATATTTTACACTGCTCCAAAACGACACACGGCCCCCTGTGCCCCCTCTGCTTTGTGCTCTGCACTACACACACAGCCTCTTAAAGCCTTGTGTATCACTGCATGTGCTTGTGCACTACACACACAGTCTCCTAAAGCCTTGTGTATCGCTGCGTGTGCTTGTGCACTTGTGCTCTCACTGTAGGTGTGAAAGTTGTGTGAGTGAGTGATGGTGGTGGTTGGAGGGACCATTGGCGCCGGTTGGCTTGGCAGCCGCGCTTCCGTCAGTCTGTCCCAGGGCAGCTGTGGCTACAACAGTAGTTTACCACCACCAGGTATGGAGTGAATGAAGAATGCTCTGTAAATAATCCTCTGTAAAGCGTCTTTGGGACATCTGTCTGTGAAAAGCGCTATATAAATAAACACTTACTTACTTAAACACTTGTGAAAGTCTTGGTCTTAGGGCGTGTGACGTCACACAGGAACAACAGGGCTGTAGTGTGAGGCAGATTATCCATTTGTTCTCCACAACATTTCCACAGCACACCTCAGAAGGCCAGAGCTGGAGCTGTCTTTAAACACATCCAGAAGAGCGCACTTTGGGAGCCTTGAAGGTGAAAAAGAGCTGTATAAAAATGTGACGTTTACCATTTACCATAAAAGACTGAAATATGAAGTGATCAAATAACACAAGAGTCCTGTTTCAGAACATTTTATTTCCATGTGATTGTGGTTCATTTAGCAGCCCTAGTCCGAGCTCATGTGCCCAGCTGTGCAGGCTCCTGCAGTTCTGGACCCCACAGACCCTCTCCTCCTCCTCTTCCTCCTCCTCCTCCTCCTCCTCTTCCTCCTCCTCTTCCTCCTCTCCTCTCCTCCGCCTCTGTAAATATTAGGCATGAACATACAGAGTTCTTTAATCCTCTGACATGTGTTGTAGCTGTGCTGAGCTTCATGTTTGTGTCTATCTGTCATAAACAGTATTTTGATGATGGCTTGAAGCCCTCAGAGCCACAGATTGGATAAAGCAGCAGTGCGGTGTGCACTAAGCCGCTTTAGCTCCACTCTTAGCACTAACAAAGCTACTCTCACAATAAGAAGCTGTTTTGCATGTGGACTGTGGCTGAACGGAATACTTGTTCAACGTGCATTATGTAACTTTCCTGGTAAATGGTACACCACCTGCTTGTTTCCATTGACAAGTTTTTGCTATCTCCATTAGGGCAGGAAGTTTATTCACAATTTGAATCTCAATTTGAATGGACACAGCTGTCTGCAAGGCCACAGTTTTTGTCCTTTTCCTCCACAAACCACAGCATCTCCTGTCTTTTTGTGCAGAAAAACTTCATGAGCAATAAAGCCACCTCAAAGGTTTCTACCAGTTAGACAGACAAAGGAGGGTACAAGGACTAGCCCCTAACTGAATAAATGTAAGATAATGCTCACCTGTCCGGCCAGAAGCACACACTTTGACCCAACTTTACAATGATGAGTGGGCCTGTGTAAAAAGGAGGAGAAAGTAAAAACGGGGAAAAAATAACAGATTTCTGCAGAATTAACAATTGAAGCAGCAAACTCTTATTTTTTTTCAGGTAAAGATGATTTGAGAGACGCATGATACAAACAGGCAAAGCACTCACATCTCCATGGAGATGAGAGGATGACCTGATACAGATACTTTTGTATCGACTGTTACAATCAAAGTGAATATAAGGGACAAACACAAACCAAAGGCAAGCTCCAACTGAAAGAGTGTCACTTAATCCTTCACTAAATACATGATCATAATCCTGTTCCAATATATCATCTGTAATATCAAATATTTTAAAAGACTAAACTAAACTAAAACTGGACAAACAACAGGACTAGCTCTTAATGAAAAGCTGCTCTATGCAAATGTTTCCAGTGTGTGAGTGTTTCCTCAGACAGAGGGTAGTCCTGTGGTGGAGCACATGACCCCAGCATTACTGGAAGTGGAGATCTGAGAAGGCATTTCATCTCCTCTTCTGAAAAATACAACACTCCCATAATCCACTTAGAACCAGCCCAGTGTTTAAACTTCTGAAACTACATGGCCCCTCTCTCTGTAACTGCTGCTGTGGCCTCGTCATTTTGGTCTATACAGTCCCTGACAAAAGTCTTGTCGCTTATCCATTTTGTAGAAACAAAAGCTTATAACCTGACTTTAAATTAATCGATTGGTTTTAGAAATGTCTCATATGAAAGCTAAAACCCTCCCAAATTATGCCCAGTATACTAAAATAAATTTGCTTCACTGGTGAAAGATTGATCATTCAATGAACACAGAAAGGTCAGATTTTGCCTTGACATATGATGCACCCAATCCTAGATTACAGCCTGACCTGTGATCAGTTACTGATCAATCAATTAGTGGGTGTGTATAAAAAGAACTCCAGCACACCAGACCTTCACATCAACTGCAACTTGACCTCTGACAACATGCCTAAGATCCACCCTGAGACCAAAGCGTTAATTATCAAGAGGCTGAAGACCAGATCCACTGCTGAGGTTGCTGACACCTTCAATGTGTCTCAGCGTCGAGTACAAAGAATAAGAAAAAGATCTGAAAAGACCGGAGATGTTTTTGACAAGCCCAGGTCCGGCAGACCCCGCAAGACCACTGCTCGGGAGGACCGTTTGTTGATTCGAAAATCCAAGGCCCCTTTTCCACTACAGCAGAGCTCCACCAGGCCTGGTCACCTCAAGTCCCTGTGTCAACCAGATCAGTTTGTAGAATTCTGTCTGGAAATGGCCTCCATGGTCGAATCAGTGCACAGAAATCAGCACTAAACAAAAGGCAATTAAAAAAACCATGTGGCATTTGCCAAGGCCCACAGCCTGCTAAAAGGATGGACACTGGAAAAGTGGTAGAAGGTGGATTTCTCAGATGAATCCTCGGTTGAATTACATCACAGCCGCCGCAAATATTGCAGGAGACCTACTGGAGCCTGCGTGGATCCAAGATTCACCCAGAAAACAGTTAAGTTTGGTGGCGGAAAAATCATGGTCTGGGGTTACATCCAGTATGGGGGTGTGCGAGACATTTGCAGGGTGGAAGGCAATATCAATAGCCTAAAATATCAAGAAGTATTAGCAACCTCTTGCATTCCCAACCATAAAAGGGGTCAAATTTTGCAGCAGGATGGTGCTCCATCGCATACTTCTATCTCTACATCAAAGTTCCTCAAGGCGAAGAAGATCAAGGTGCTCCAGGACTGGCCAGCCCAGTCACCAGACATGAACATCATTGAGCATGTCTGGGGTAGAATGAAAGAGGAAGCATGGAAGGCAAAACCAAAGTATCTTGATGAACTCTGGAGGCATGTAAGACTGCTTTCTTTGCTATTCCTGATGACTTCATCAACAAATTGTATGAATCATTGTCGAACCACATGGATGCAGTCCTTCAAGCTCATGGAAGTCATACAAGATATTAAATATGGATCTCACTGCACCACTACTTAATTCACTGACGTTATGCAACGTATTTTTGTATTTGAAGTAAATCTGACCTTTCCGTGTTCATTAAATGATCAATCTTTCTTCAGTGAAGCAAATTAATTTTAGTATATTGAGCATAATTTGGGAGGGTTTTAGCTTTCATATGAGACATTTCTAAAACCAATCGATTAATTTAAAGTCAGGTTATAAGCTTTTGTTTCTACAAAATGGATAAGCGACAAGACTTTTGTCAGGGACTGTAGATGTTCGTATTCAACCGCTCTATGTGATCCTGGGGTTTTTATTTTGACTACTTCGTCCATTAATCAATTCCTATTCCTGATATGGAGCCTGGCTCCAAATTCACCCAAATGAACCTAAGTGCTCTCGAATGCTATGGGTGACACACTCCCTCAGTCCACTTCTTTCTACAGACTGTGGTTAAAGTGTGTAACTTTTTGGGTGGAAGGTCCAGTATTACCAGTATTCTTTCCAACATTGAAATGCTATGATTTAGTGGAGCTATACACTCTGATAATTATGTTGAAAACAAGAAAAACAAGTTAAGTTTACTTATATAGTTATATATATAGTTTATGTTAAAATGTTTATTTGTTAAAGGGGTAGGTCTTTGGAACAGAACAGACTGAAATGGTGCACTACTTTTTTCCACATTAAAAAGTCAAATGTTACAGTTTTGGAATCATGCCTGGATAATATTCCTGTGGTCCAGTTAATGAAATACTCAAAAGTGAGACAAAAGTCCAGAGTGTGAGTCCTTTAAAAGCAGACAGGTTCACTGATGTGGCCACACCAGAGGCAGAGGGAGTCTGCTCATTGTTGTACATATGGAGAGCTGGAGCAGAGTGTTTACTCTGACTGAATGTTGTCTCCTGACACAGGAGCATGTGTACACACCCAACACCAACAGAGACACATGCACACACACACACACACACACACACACACACACGCACACACACACACACACACACACACACACAGGAGCAGGTAAAACCCTCTATTCCACCTTGTGATGTCAAGGGGTAATACAGGAAGTGCTTCACTGTCTACTAAAGGTGAAAGGAGCTGTTAACTTGAAAAGTACCGCTTCATGACAGCGCAAGCTTTGGAGGTGTACACACATTAATAATGCAGGATTACTCAAACATGAGTGAATGAAACAAAACACAACTCCAGATGTATATATTCAAGAGGTAAAGTCAACCTAACATGGCTTAAAGCTCACAGGAGTCCATTTTGTGTGTTATAGGACCTTTAATTTTAAAAGTTAAGTTGAAGTTAGTTAGTTATTAGTTAGAAGTATTTTTTATTTGTCAGTGTTTGTGGCTTGATTCCTTCCTGATATAGTATTTTGATCTGAATTGCATTATTGCCATAACAACAGAGGGCTGTTGCCATGACAAATCCTTCACATCAGGAAGGAATGGTTTGTGCAAAGCCTTGACTAGTGGCCCTCCATGTTCCAGTCTATTCCCGTCCTCATGTGGACACAGCTCAGTGGCCGTGGCTGTGGGTGAGCCCGAGAATGCAGTGTGCGTCTCCACTGTGATCTGTAGTTACCTCTCCCCTGACCTCACCCTCCCAGCCTCCTGTTACCATGACGACAGTGACATCAGCAGCATGTGGTGGTCAGCTCGTGTCCAGAAGAGCGAGTGAGCCGAGGAGGAAAGAAGGCAGGGGAAATGGAGAAATGTGCTGGTTAAGATACAGTCACGTTACCATGGAGACTGCGTTCGTACAATGCTGAACCACTCTCCAGTCACCAAAGGGTTACGCGGCTGTTTTCTCATGCTGTGCAGTGGACTCAGACTCCCACAATGCATATGGAAACCTCAGTGACTGTATGTGGCCGCTTGTTTGCTGTGCTAAAGGCGACCATGTGAGGTCCAGCACCTGCAGGGCTTCAGAGAGATGTTATTGCTTTGCCCAATGTGCTATATTCTCAAACTTGTATATCCAAGAAGATGCTGCCAGACCATGGTTAGGGAAGGTTACATGATGTTCATATTTGGCACCAATATTGTTTTAGGCTATTACAGTTTTCATGGACCTTGGCCCGCAAGATGAAGTCTCACAATATTTGTGAGTTTACAAACACAGGAGAATTTGCAGACTCCCGCTGTAGTGATCAGGCCTGGGGCACCAGTGCTTCACCAGAAAAGGGAAAGGTGTCTGTTCTTTTCTCTCCACTGGATTTAACGAACGTTTGATTTTGCACCTTGTACCACTGTTGTGACGCTTTGACCAATCAGCTAGATGGATTCCTCATGTTGAGCTCAGAGTGCTGCACATCTGGGGTTAGCTAGTGTTGTAGAGTCAGCTGTAGTAGTGTGAGATTTGAAGAGAAGAGGGAGAACCCAGAGATAGTGTTGTCCAACCAGTCTAGTGCAGTCCTGTCCTGTCTGGCTATGCTTCAGTTGTAGGGAGTATTATACTTCTCATAAGCCATTGGCCAAAATCACAAAGACTGAGTTGGTGGTGAGTGCTCTCTGCACAGCTCAGCAGTGCAGTTTCTCAGCCAAGTTAGACAAATATCAGATATTATCTTTTCCAAAAACTCTGTATGGGCCCCTCTGCTGCAACAGGCCCTGCCCACAGCCGTGAGGCCATAACCTTGTGACCTGAGCTGTAAGCTGATGCAGCGAGTGAGGGGCTGTGGTGAATAAGCACTTGTGACTTTACTGAGACCAGGAAGTACATGTGACTCACACAGGAAGTGACCACATCAGCATCCTGTCTGTGCTGAACTCCGCACACTGAGGTCAGAGCTGTGGCTCTTCAGGCACACTTCACACTCCTGTGAAGACACTGTCTGTGGTTGACTCAGGGCAGAAGGATATATATAGATAGATATAGATAGATATATGAACATTCATAGCAACTCCCATAAATGTGTGTTAAACCAGACATATTTGCCTGTGCTCACTGTGTATCTATAATCTATGACACCTGTGGCTCATGTTATAAGATGCACGTTTTAAACCACAGTATTCATCCATTACGACTTAATAAAAGAAACAAGTCCACTGACTTCCGTGTTAGAAAACTGTGGTGTCCAAAGGGAGAAGACATAAACATCATCACAACAAAGCTTCACATTACACTAGCAAGCAGACAATTTTTTTCATTTGAACCAAAATGACTACGCGGCGCTGCTGAATGCGAAGACCTATAAAGAAAATAAAATTGGAGAACAAAGTAAGCACAGAGCAGTGGCCATGTTCTGAAGGCATGAAAAACAGAAGTTGACTGGCAAAATGGCGTCTTGAAAATAAGATTAAAGATTACTCAAACATGCACGAGTCACGCTAAATACAACTTAACTTTACTACTGTAAACACACCTTGAACTCTGTAACATGGCATGACTGGCTGTCATATTAGTCTTTTCCTGAGATATAGCCCGTACACACCTCTTCATACTTGTGTTTTCACCTGTTCATACATGTGCTGGCCGTTATCGGGGCTTGTCTTATCACTTCCTTTTTTCTCTGACAGACCACTGCTGAGGCGTCTGCTACCTCAGGGAATGGAGCACGCACAAACACACTGCTTTAAAACATGAATTTGCTTCATTTTGGCCTCTATTCATACACCAACAAATATCTCTGCGCCTGATTTTCACTTAATTTTATAATAATTCAAATTAACTAGCATGCTAACACTGTTCACAATAAAAACACTTTATAATTAGACACAGACAGTATGCTGCTGTCTCATTTTGACCCCAACATCTTTATTTACAGTATATCTGTACTGTGTTGAGACATAAATGAGGTACAACCACGTCTTATGAAACTGCTGAGCTGAACAAGAGACTTCGAATGACAATTATGTTCTGATATTAAAATATTACTCTACTCTCAGATCTATGTTATAATGTTGTTTCCTCTTCACAAACAGACCTGTGTTTTGTTTCATTCACTCATGTTTAACACACAAACCCTGCAGATTTAAACTGTGTTCTTCTCTTAAACCGAAAACTCCAAAGTTCCAATTTGTGATGTCATGTGATAATACTAGAGGTGCTCCACTGTGTTTTTAAACTCCATACACCTTCACTAGAATAATTTGGATCATTTTAGCCCTGGAATTTCTGCCCATCTCTATTGAACTAAAGGCAAAAGGAGCTGTTCATTTGAAAACAACCACTACATGACGTCACAAGGTGATAAAGAGCATTTTGAGCTTTGGAGGTGTAGATATAGACTAATAATAAATGGTTACTCAAACATGTGTGAATGAAACAAAACACAACTCCATTCTAACATGGCTTCAAAGCGTTCTAAAATAAAGCAGTCATGTTGTTATTGGATTACAAAACTCAGAGTGCACTGCCCCCCTGCCCCCCTCTGTGTGTCCTGTGTGTGTGTCTGGACTGGACAGTGGTTTGGGGCTGTGTCTGCTCTGTGTCTGTGTGGAGAGGCCTTGTGTTGAGAGCTGACGGGCTAATGAAGGAGCTGTCAGTCTAAAGACCCTGGGACATTCTCCTCCTCCTCTACCTCTCTCATTTGTGTTGCCAGTTTCAATGCTGAAATCCAGTTGGTTTAAACCTAAAAGGACTCTCTCTGATCTGGATGGTCACTACCTAAACCTCCGCTACCTCCTCCTCCTCTCTTCCTTCTCTCCTCACCCCGACAGACTCCCGGAGTCTGGGTGAGGAGCTGTGTTGTAGATGAGTTACAGAATGTGATTTGTCAGTAAATCTTGTGTTTATTGTGTCTGGTCTTTACCCTCTGACTCTTATCGTCAGCATGTGGACTATGTTCTGTAGGGTTAGGAAATGTAAGGCCCATATCATCATAAGACTTAAAGGAATTGTATCTAAGAATCTGATTTTATATTCCATAAACATGACGTATCTATATGTGAGATAAACAAATCAAATGTAGCTGCTGATTTATTCTTAATTCCATTTATTCTTAATTCCCTCATTTGTGTTGCCAGTTTCAATGCTGAAATCCAGTTGGTTTAAACCTAAAATGTCTCTTTCTGATCTGAACGGTCACTACTTAAACCCCAGAACCTGCACCAGTCAGGAGTCAGTGCTAGTGCAGCCTCTGCAGCTCAGGGAGGGAATTCTGGAGGTTCTAAGCTTCACATGAGGGATGGTCTGTGCATAAACTGAGAATGAGACAAACTTGGATATGTCTCTATCTGCAGGTGAAGGCTCTGGAGACAGAAGGTCAGTTGTGAATTTAGTAGCTATTTTTTTAAACTGTATGAGCACAGGCTACATACAGTTTCTTCAAATAAAAGTGTCCAAACCTTCGTATAGTGCAGCACTGTGATATACATGTACACTTGGAGTGGAGTATTAAGTGTTGAGATCAGATTTAAAACGTTAGTCTGGTTCCAAATCTCGTCTGTGTATCGATTTGTGTCTAACTTCATCTCTCCTCTCCCTGGGTCGTGCAGAAGAAGAGCCGAGAGGAGAGCTGTGGTGAGGGCAGTGGGGTGGAGATCCTGGAGAATAAGCCCTACACAGATGGACCAGGGGGTGCGGGCCAGTACACACATAAAGTCTACCACATCGGCATGCACATCCCCAGCTGGTTCCGCTCCATCCTGCCCAAAGCAGCGCTGCGGGTGGAGGAGGAGTCCTGGAACGCCTATCCCTACACGCGCACCAGGTCAGAACCACACACAGGCTTTTTCTATTGTTTGTTCTTTGTTCTTTCTTTGTTCTTTTTACTGTATGAATGAAATGTTCCATTGTTCTCTCTTCAGATACACCTGTCCATTTGTGGAGAAGTTTTCCATCGACATCGAGACGTACTACAAACCAGACACAGGCAACCAGGCTGATGTGTTCAACATGTCTACAGTGGAGAAGAGACAGAGGAGTATTGGTGAGAGGGAGGGGCTCTGCTCAGGACTACACAGAACAGTGTGGACTTCACATCACAATGCAATGTCTACATACAAAATATACACGCCCTAACATGAGTCTGTGTTAGAACTCTGACCGTATCAGGAGGGGGTTATCTCTAAGGGCCTGTCTCCTTCATATCACGTTTTTACACACTACTTTTCAGTCACAATCAAAAACACTGACTCCTCTTATACTATTTCGGGCTAATGCTGAAATACAAATATTTATGAGTACTTTCCACTTTACTGTTTCAATATGAAGCAAAGGACGCAATGTAATCTTTCACATCAGATAAACCAGGCTATCATCTTACACTGTTGTCTAGAGACAGTTAGCAGATATACAGTATCCTTAGAACAACACCAGTGTGTTCAACTGGTGCTGACTCCAACATTATGATCACTTATGCCTCACACCACTAATAAATGTTAGTTTCCATGGAGACAGTCTAGAGTAGCTGTGTAACTTTTCCTCCAGCGCAGCAGCCAGAGCTCTCTAGTGGCCGTAGTGTGTAGTGCAGCTGTGTGCGGTGTGTTGACATATTCATGTGAAGCTGCTCAGAGTCATGGTTCCAGGGCCTGTGCTGACCCACATTCAGAGGCCCTCGTGTTACAAATCAGTGTGTGCAGCCTGATACAGGGCTAACCGCACTCTGGAATGCTCCTGTACTTTCTCCTGAGCTTTGAGCAGTGCTCTGCTGTACACAGCTGTCCAACATAAATGCAAACACTTTGTTCTCCTGATTGTCCTCAGATCCCATAGACATAGTGACAGACCCCATCGCAGCTCATGAGTACAAAGTGGAGGAGGACCCCCGGCTCTATAAGTCTGCTAAGACACAAAGGGGGCCCCTGAGGGACGACTGGATCGACGAGTACAACAACAACTCTGGGAAGACGCCCATCATGTGTGCCTACAAACTGTGTAAGGTGGAGTTCAGGTACTGGGGTATGCAGTCCAAGATCGAGCGCTTCATCCATGACGTGGGTAAGAGTCGTGCCTCTCTCACTACTAAGTATTACTTTGTAGTATTATTGAGTATGTGATGCTTGTGCAGGCCTGCGTAAGGTGATGGTGCGTGCCCACCGGCAGGCCTGGTGCTGGCAGGACGAGTGGTACGGCCTGACCATGGAGGACATCCGGGAGCTGGAGCTGGAGACACAGCTGGCCCTGGCCCGGAAGATGGCCCAGTTCTGTCAGGTGGAGGAGGCCACAGAGGCCAATGGTGCAGCCACCTCTCCAGACAAGGAGCACGAGGTCAAGGAGGCCATCAGCAGCATTGAGGCCGAGGAGGTGGTGGACAGCTCTGTGGACACGCTGCAGCCCAGAGGGTTACTGACCAAGCAGTGGTCCACCTCCTCCAGGTCGTCCCGCTCTTCCAAGAGGGGAGGTGAGTAGACCACACTACAGTTTAGCATTAGCCCTGTTCGACAGGCTTACGCAGCTATAAAGAATGAGAGGAATGGCATCTGTACCCATGGATAATTGTTCAGAATGAACAAATCCTGTTCTGTTTATACTGTTGCTTTTGCATATGAAACCCTCCATGTATTTGCTGTGAGTATTTTTGTAATACTAGAACTTGCTAGAGACCACCTCACCTCGTGTCACCCCTCGGCTCCCCACCCCCCACATGCTATTTTTAGCTTTGACGTCACAGGCACATGCAGGACACACCCTCCTCCAGAGTCCCCTGTCTGAACGCAGCAGCATAGACCCCTCACCTCCTTCCCCTTGCCCCCTCTCCCTCTTTACTCTATCCTCTCTATGTCTCAGACCTCTCTCTGTCCCCCTCTCTTTCCTCTCTTTTTTGCCTACCCTCCACCCCCACCCTCTGCTGGTCTATTTATAGCATGCTGCTGACATCATGAGGCTGACGCGTTTGGCAGGGCCCTCTGTTTGCTCGCAGCAGCTGTGTTCAGGACTATCACATGAGCGGGGGAATCCTGGAGAGCTGCAGCCAGAACTTTTAACTAATACTTAAAACAGTCACACATCACACACACAGACAGGCCCCTCGCCCACACGCCAGGGCCTCAACGCACCAAGCACAACATGGAGTTTGCTGTCCAGTCTCATGTCTTCAACCGTTTGACTGAAAATGATCATCCATCTGTGTGTTGGGACTGAGAAGGATTTGCAATGACTTTTCACATGTTAGTCTAGGTTTTAAAACATTCACTAAAGCTCCTATATTATGCAAAATTTACTCTTGTGAGCTTTAAGTCTTGTTCTAATGTTAAAAACAGAGCTGCAGTTGTGTTTTGTTTCATTCACATGTTTGAGTAATCCTTTTTGTCTACATCTCCAGAGCTCAGAATGCTCTGTTGCACCTTGTGATGTCATTTAATGGTACTTTTCAAGTTAAAAGTTCCTTTTAGCTTTAGTTTAGTAGAGATGGGCAATTCCAGGGCTAAAACTATCCAAATGATTCTAGTGAAGGTGTATTCAAGTTTAAAACAAAAAAGTTTATGGTCAATTTCCATATGAACATATGAAAATTGAAATTGTGTTCCTCACTCCCAATCGCTTAAATAAATAATAATAAAATTAAAGGGAAAGTCCAAGTGTTCTTTTTTAGGGAGATGCAGATTCCTGCTTCCTGGCAGCCTGGTGTTTAGAGAGGGGAGAGTTCAGCATCCTAACAGTCTGGTGGATGAAGCTGTCCGTGAGTCTGGTGGTGCGGGAACGGAGGCTCCTGTGCCTCCTCCCGGAGGAGAATGGAGGAGTATGGAGTTTAAAAACACAGTGGAGCACTTCCTGTAGTACCACATGACCTCACAAGGTGGTACAGAATGTTTTCTGTTTTCTGAGAGAAGAACTCAACCTAAATGTGCAGTGTTTGTGTGTTAAATATATGAGAATCAAAAAATACTTTTGCTTCTCAGTACAATTAAAAAATGGAGTAGAAAGTACAGATGCCTGCTCTCAAATATAGTGAAGTAAGTAAAAGAAAAAATTATCCACTTTATAAATCTATCTAAGTCAAGTACAGATATGTATATTTTTACTTGAGTACTTTACTACTTGCACTTGATTCTGTTTCACCCCTGATTCTTCTGCAGTAGGCTTTGTCATCAGCAGACGGAACCATTGTTTCTCCTACAATTCTAATTCATTTCCGTCTTTCATTTCTAACAACTGTTAAACGTCTGTAATCTTTTTTTGAACTTTCACTCTAATTCAAAGATATGAACCATGTTTCAACCTCATTCTCTTCAGAACTCATTTGACAGAGCATGTTGTAGGCCTGCACTTCACAGTCAGTCTGAGCTCTGATGGTTTATGGGGAGGGCACTGGACTTGTATACTGAGGCCCGGGCTTCAGAACAGGCTTTTGGCTGTAGGTGCATGGTGTTCTTCACCGCTGACACCAGTTTAACTAACAGAAACATTAACAAGAGCTCCAGCAGATCACCACGTACTGTGCCCATCCACCATGATAAAGGAAGAACTCAATAGTTACTCTTATCTTAGTACACTCACTTAGTATGGGGCTCGCCAGGTTAATACTCCAGCCCACAATGAGCCGTATAAGGAGACTGATGGAGTGTGACGTCACCCATAGCGGTTCCAGTCAAATGAAGCTCATCGAGGCCCGTAGTTGTAGTGGCAAATTTGGAGCCAAGACCCATATTTGAAATTCCGAGCGCATGCCATGTATCATAGCAACCAAAGAGTCAATCATGTGCACGCCACTTCCCAAACATGCACTTAGCAGCGAGCTGTGATAGGTGTCAATCAAACCTGTTGCTAAGGCTAGTGGGAGTGACGTCAGGGAAAGAAGGCAAGTTTATTTGTACAGCACAATTCATACACAAAGTAATTCAAAGTGCTTTACAGAATAAAAAATACATTCAAATTCAAACAAATTCTAACATAAATAATCATCAGAAAATGTAAAAAATAGAGAGACATTAAATGAGAGAGAATTAGAGAGAAAAAGGCGCCTGGTTTGTCTGTTATTAAAGTGCATATCTTAATTTAAAGACAAAATAGCGAAATAAAAACAGCGGGAGCATATAGAGAGAAACTACAAATGTTTTAAGACCAAAAATGACAAGTCTGACAGCAGCAGTTACAGACATAGGGCCGGTGGTTTTTCAATAAAAAGGAAATGGAGCCAGAGTCGATGGAGCCAGATGGTGGTTCAATCTCAACTCGATTTCCAACCTAAAAACACTTCATCACGTTCAATCATTGGAGTGTTTTTCATAAACTTCTCGTGGAGCCTGGTATATTCTGCAGACACATTTTCTTCAAATATTGAAGTTGGTGCATTCTTTTTGTAACTTTGTCGATAACAACAGGCTGATGAGTCACAGCGGAGAAGGTCCTGGTCTCTCACTCCGCCATGTTTGTGCGGTCTGCGGTCTGAGCCCCACTTCGGCGTCCGGCATACGCTCCCATCTGCGACAGGGCTGTGCGCGTGGGGGAGTGCATGTGAGGCAGTGCACGAGCCAAGAGTCTGTCCATGTTTATATAACACTCATGTGGGGGCCGAGAGCTTGTGCAAGATTTCTTTGTCATAGAGCGCTGGTTAAAAAGAGAACGAGAGAGGCTCAAACACATGCATGGAAATAACCGAGATGTTTCTCAGCCAAGTCTTCATACAGACTCACTCCTCTGCTCTGCTCTGAACAAACGGGAATACATCAAATGGACACTGTTACTTTTTCAAGTGCTGTGGAGAAGTTACATCACCTGCTTTTAGCTGGAAAAGATTGAAAATAGACATACATTTTGCCCATTTGGAGCTCATCGACCCCTCCAGCCACCACCGACCTCCGACCACCACCACCAATTTACACACAAAAAATCTAAATGTATAAATACTCAGGACCACAAGGATACAAATTTGGGACTATAAGTAAAATCATGACTAAATACTGTGTTTAACAACTCAACAATTTCCGCTTTGAGTCCAGTATGAACATGCGTTTTCTTACCTTGAAATGTGCCACACTAAGGCATTAAAGTAATCTGTCTCCAAGGTGATGAGCAGTTTGCAGTTCCAGGCCGAGTTGCAGGTCAGATTTGTGCAGAGGCAGCTCCACTCACAGTAAAAACATGTTTTTAAAATTTTAAATTGTTATGCTGTTTATGGACTCTTACTTTGTAGATGCTATAATCACAACTGAACCTGAACATATTAAGCTCATATCTGGTAGGGATGTAACGATAATTCCCTATGTGATATTTTCACAATATGCATCTCACGGTCCGATATTTATTGTGGTATTTTGTGGAGGTTTACAAAATTGTGAATAAGCTACATTTTTCTTTAAACCCAAGAAACACGTATAAAAAAACTCTGCTATTCTAGGGTAAAGCTCCTTATCTCCTGTGGGTTTTTGAAGAATTGTCAACGTTAATTAAAACCTTAATATCTCAGCCTCTGAAGCACATAAAAACATGAAATAAATAGCATTTAAAAGGTATGACGCTCGGCTTTCAATTGTCATGAAATTTGATGAAATGACAATTGAAATGAAATTTGCATCATCAAATGACGACAAATCAACAATGGTGTACTGGGCAGCATCCAACATAAATGGGTTAAAAGCCTTGAGAAGCCTTTAGTACTGTTATAATATGAAGAATTAAGATTTTAAAGTGCTTCATAACAGTTATTTCTAAAGGGTCATGGTTTATGTAATTCCCTGTGTTTTTAGTTATTGCTGCACCATGGCAAGCCAGGTTTTCAAGTAATTCAAAGTACTTTACAGAACAAGAAAGACCTTAAAATAACCATAACAATTAATTTAAGCAAAGAGACTTGTAATTTGATATCTATTTCGATTATTGTTATAGTATCTGGAGACTCAGTTAGGTAAAGTATATGAAATTTCAAATCTTGCATACAATTCCTAAATGCCATGAGGAATATTTTTGGGAAAGCAATAACATGTCCATGGAGAAAGCAGATGGTAGACCCTCCACCAGAAAAATTGCAGTTAGTTAGTTAATTTATTTTTCTTCGGTCAATTAACCTAATCATTAATCATATTACAATGATTTAACACAGAAATTATGCATAACACAAAAGTTATTCTGCAGACCGAAGGGGTTTAGGCTGAAATTTTAACATTTATTTTGCCCAGTTAACATATAGATATCCTATTCTATAGACGGCGGAAAAAAATTAAAATATCATCTTTTATGTGTACAGAAAAGAATATGTACTTGGTTCTTTTGGTATACACACATACACACTACAGACAACCCAATATACATCGATGTTCATATATATACACACACACACACACACACACACAGAGTTAGTATTTATACCTGTTGGTTTATAAATACACATACACAGACATATCGTATAATTGATGGTTATAATTGATCTGTAAGTTCCATGATTTAATGTATTTCTTTGTATAATTTTTTTTTAATGTGTAAATTGTTTTAGAGCCTTTTAATAGTTTACCTTTAAGAAATTATTTTCTGGTATCACTTTAATGGTAATCTGTTCGTAAGTATACATCTAGGGGTGTAAAGATATCCAAGTCTCATGATAGGATATCGTCACGGTATGAACCTCACGGTACGATATTTATTGCGATATCGTGGGAAAGCTCACGATATTCTACAGAATAACAAGACATTCTAAAATGCTTTGACCAGTCATTTGGTAGAACATTTATTGACATTAGGGATTGAACAATATCCAAATCTCTCTGTACGATATTTTCACCATATACATCTCACCGTACCAGATTTATTGACTGTGACAAAACTGTGAATCTGCTCCTTTTTCCTCTAAAAATGCCTTCACAAGACTTAATCCAAAGAATGAAGATTTCAAAGTGCTTAGAACAATTATTTCTTCATGTCGTCTGCACTGAAACAGAGCATAGGATCATGGTCTATGTAGTTCCCTCTATTTTTTAGCTATTTCTGCATCAGAACTATTCATTTAAGCAAAGAGATTTGGGATTTGATATATTGTGATGGTCCACGATATTATTGTGAGATCTTTGACGATACGATATCACCAGATTTCAGTTATTGTTACATCCCTACACGCATCAGTAACCCGGTGTTATTCTGTTGCAGTGAGCCCGTCCCGCCACAGTCTGTCCGAGTGGCGTATGCAGAGTATCGCGCGGGACTCGGATGACAGCTCGGACGAGGAGTTCTTCGACGCTCACGGTAAGAATTAGACTTAGGCAAACTTTATTGATCCACAATGGAAATGGACATATTAGCTCAAACATTTATATTTTTGCTTTTGGTTATTATATTATATAAATGGTAATAATACATTCTAAATAAGTAGCTAAAAAGAGCAAGAGACAAGACAAAATAAAAAAAGAAAGGTAAGTAATAAAGTATAAAATCACAGCTTTATACAAAAGGTCATAGGAAGACTGTGTATAAATGATATGATGATTGAGAGGGCATAGGGTTATCCACAGGTCCATGTCCTCTGCTCTCACCCGTCTGCTCCTGTCTGCACCCGCCGCCCCTCCCTCACTCTGCATGCTCTCTAACTGCAGATGACTTCCTATGCTTCCCCGATACCCAGCATGCTTTGGGGCTGCGCTTGAAATAAGTGGGTGTGGCTGTGGTTCGCCGGCGTTGGGTTCGGAGGCATCTTCACTGCTCCAAGACAGCACCCTCTCTCTGACATTAAAGGAGACGTATCATTCAAAAATATGGTTTTGACATATGCTAATTACTATATTCGCTTATTGCTCTAAATGACACATGGAACAGTCATTTTTACAGTTCAGTATTTATTGCGGGTCATTTTTCTTTGTACTAGTGGCTTGGGTTGTCAGAGGTCTTGAAAATCAGATGCTAATTGAAATTATTCTCGCAACTAGGTACTCATTTCAGACCTGCATGAAGTTGGCCCCCCATCAAACTCAAACCTACACAAAAACTATGTCAATCGTTTGTGCTTCATTTGTACCTTTTTGTGCAGCAAAAAGTTTTGTTTGTGCTGCTTTAGTTTTGGAATGTCAAACGATTGACTCCATTTTGGACTTTTTAGAGCATTTTTAAGCTTCCTGTGGCCTGGCTGACCCCAATTTGACCTATAAAAGAATCATTAATTTCTCCAAAACGAAAGTAGCACAAACAAAACTTTTTGCAGCACAAAACAGCACAAACGAAGCACAAATGCTTGACATAGTTTTTGTGTAGGTTTGAGTTTGATGAAAAATGAAATGAAAATGAAACTTTCCTGAATAGTTGTGAATCATGTTCCACAGTATGGCATTAAACCTTTCTGTCATCACGGAGACCGAACTAGACCAAGTTACAGGTCAGACGTATCCATAGAAACAAGCAGGTGACGGATCCCCAACCTAAAAGTTAGATAGTACACCTTTAAATAAACCTATTCAATTTCAATTTTATTTCAATATAATCGTTATTGTGATGGGTCTAATCATCATTTTATGCAACTTAAAATAATAAGAATGCAAAAAAGCCTGCGACAAATGACTATTCCTTTAAATGCATGTCATAGTCCCTGCACCCTCTACTGATGGGAGTGGGAGTGAACAAGATTATGATTATGTCATGATTGTGAAACTACAAAATGCAGAAAAAAAAGCCTTTAAAATAAGCATAATACGTCTCCTTTAACAGAAAGTTTATCTCTAATACTCCTCTGCACTGTGTGAAAATGCTATATATATTGTCTTATGATTTCTTATGGTGGTAGTGGAGTGGGGACCTTATGCTTTTGTTGTTATATATTGTTTCATTGTGTGCTTCCCAAAGTTAATTCATACATATTTTTGTTAACTGTGTTTAAAAAAAATCATTTCACAGCATCTTTTTAAATGGTTGTATTCCACTATTTTCAGATCTATGTTCTAATGTCGTTTCCTCATCACAAACAGACCTGGAGTTGTGTTTTGTTTCATTCACACATGTTTAACACACAAACTCTGCACATTTAAGCTCATTTCTCCTTTCAAGAAATCACTCTGTTCCACCTGGTGATGTCATGTGGTGATACAGGAATTGCTCCACTGTGTTTTTAAACTGCACACACCTTCACTAGAATCATTTGGATGATTACAGCCCTGGAATTGCCGATCTCTACTGAACAAAAGCTAAAAGGAGCTGTTAATGTGAAAACTACCACTTCATGATATCACAAGGTGGAACACAGCATTTTGAGCTTTAGAGATATAAACAAACTAATAATAAAGTGTTACTCAAACATGTGTGAATGAGAGAAAACACAACTCCAGACTGTTTTTGAGGAGGTAACACCATTATAACATGAATTAAGTTCACAGGAGTCAGTTTAATACTTTTAAGGTGTTTTTAGCAGTAAACTTCCCTGTTTAGTGTAAAACCACCCTTGTATTTACAGCATGTTGAAGAGCCGTGCCCCTGTCCATATGTGACAGACTTTGACCCTGACTCTTGTCCTTTCTCATGTGTCTTTCTTTGTGATATTTCCCTCCTGTCTCTGCTGTTTGCCACTTTACATGTTCAAACTGTACTGCCTTTATTTACAAGAGGACAAATGTATTTGAGGTCCTAATGGGCGAAGCATCGGCTCTAATATTAGTATCAGTCACTTCAGAGTGTCTGAAAGTGATATTTTACTGAACGGGCTGTGTGTCTGTGTGCGTCCATGTGTCACAGGGTTATGTTTACACAATCATGCAATTCATTATTTTGTATCCCACAGAAATGTATTTTGTTCTTTCTGCAAACATGAAACATTAGTTTGGGAATGATAATTTCACATCTGTGGGATTTGCTATGAATTATAAAATTAATATCAGTATAGACAACAAAAGCAAGATGTTTTTATGGGCCAAAATTGTCGTCTTTTTATTAATTTGTTGTGTTGGTAAGAGTTAGTCACGTTCTATGGAACTCAACAGTGACGCCTGCTCTGGGTCCAAAAGAAATGTTCATTTCATTTTTCCCATAAACTTTCTCCAATGAATTCAAATATTAAGAGCTTTAAGTTTTAATGCGGCTGTTTTCTGCAAAATACTTGAATAACTCAGTGGTTTATAAAGAAAATATTATTATTCAGAAAGAGATTTTAAATGAACCTGTAGCTCTTGTGCTCAGCTGAGCTGATTAGCCCTTATTAAACTTTTTTTTTCTCAGCATTTCTGAAAAGATTGAACATTGAACACGACATAGAGCATGAACACATCAGACAAATTTCATCCTATATTAAAAGTTCCATTTAACTTAAAATAATGTCATGGTGCATCATTTTTAGCGAGTCCTATTTAGTCCAAAGTTTGTCAAAGAGGTCCACTTTCAAATTAAGTCCAAATGTTATTTTTGTTCCATTTTTCGAATTTCATTTATTTTTAATTAATTAATTTATTTATTTGTAAAGGGACAACACATTTAAAATGTAAATTTTAAATTGTAAAGATTATAGCCAGCGTGGCTAATTTCCATCTTCAGTCCCTCAGTCCCTTATAATTTCTGTCTTTGATTGTCATTGATCGATGGTACAGACTGAGTCATCCATTTTTTGTAATAGCCTTTTCCCTGCCTCCAGAAGTAAGTTACAGAGATATCCACTTTTTATGTTCATGGCAGTGGGTTTTGAGGCGCAGGTACATGATTTTGAAGTCAAGTGGAATGGTCATATTAAAGACCGATTGCAGTGCTTTGTTTCTGTCCAATATTTATGGATCACTTGACAATCCCAAAACACATGGTAATGGAGGGCCTCTTGGCAGCCACAGTTTCTCCAACACCCTGTATCTCCCTGTGAATAATGGGCACTTTGATATGGCGTTATGATTAGCCCTTAAAGGAATAATTCAGGATTTTTTACATCAATCAACATTGACTTACCTCCTGATAGCGTCCGGTGAGCCGAGTTCTTCCCCAGTTACTGTGCTCATGAGTGTCCGGCAAGTTGGCGGGAGTCATGAAAATAAAGTTTTTCTTCTCAAAACAATATGTGTTCAAAAGAGTGATACTTTTGTGTCAAAAAAACGTGAACCACGAAAAAGTCAGACCTCATAATCACTTGGTACTATTTTCTCTCCGCTCATATCACTGCACTGCCTCCAGGTGACGCCGCGCACGAATCCAACACTATTTTCAGTAGTTCAGCAGTGTTTACGTGCTCAGACTTTTGGCCGCCGCGACACAAGAGAGCTAATGTGAGAGCTACAGCCATAAGTATATAAGCTTGTATAAGCTATATAAGAAAATATATAAAAATGGTGCGGACCTGTGATTCTCCATGCTGGAGCAACAAAAATCCAGCTTCAGTTTGTCCCACTCTGTCCCTCCTCTTTCTCTCTGCTGTTCTAACTCCATCTGGTGAATTTTGGCATCAGTATATTCGGGTTCATTAAGATCTCCCCTTGGCTCTGTGATAAAGGCATCGGTGTCATAGTTAGACATGTTATCATGAACTTTCGAGCAGGAAACACAGTGAAACAGGTGCAGCGCCACCTGGTGGCAGCGCAGTGATATGACCGGAGAGAAAATAGTACCAAGAGATTATGAGGTCTGACTTTTTCCCGTTCACGTTTTATGACACAAATGTATCACTCTTTTGAACACATATTGTTTTGAGAAGAAAAATGCTTTACTTTTGTGACTCTAGCCAACTTGCCGAACACTTTCATCAGCACAGAACCCGGGAAAGAACTTGGCTCATCAGACACTGTCGGGAGGTAAGTCAGTGTTGATGCACAACACTGCTGACGGGGACATACAGATTCATGTCAGAAAAACCAAACTATCCCTTTAAACTTCTAATATGATTTTTTCAGAAAGTCTGAGAAAAGTGAATGGGAAATTTGGCTCCGGACCCAGGGGTTTGGCGGTCACTGTGCATGAATGCTTTATAAACTCAAACATATGTTCCAGTGCTTGTCTGATCTATATTCACTCTAATACAACACAAAAATATCACTGTTGTCATCATATATTCATAACCTCTTTTCTATCTTTACTCGGTCTTCTTTTTATGGCTCAAAGGGCAAAAATAAACTTCATGCACAATACATAAGTGCGTCTGCCTCGGTTATCGGTGGTGAATGTAAAAATAACCCAGAATATGTCTTTAATTATGTATGCACAACAACACTGGAGCTATTTCAGGCTTATATTTGTAGACCTGTGTTCTGTTTACAGTTCTAAAATACTAAAATAACTACATAAAAATAGCTGTGGAAAGTCAGGTCATGCAGAGCTGTTGTGTGTCAGATTGTGTTTTGACAATAAATATGAGTTAAAGACGTAGTACTGGATTTTTACCTGATCTTAAAACAAAGAAAAAAACAGAACTGGTTCATTGGAAACAGTTTGTTTCAGAGTTCTTCCTCACTCACCTTCTGCAGCATTATGAGCGTTCTAATTATTCACCACAATTTAGACAACAGAACAGTTTATAATAAGTACACAGGCTTATTTTGACCTCAGGAGCTGCTTATACAATACAGTATATCTGTACTGGGGAAAGACACATTTTGCTCAGTTACATGGAGAAATTAAAGGGTACAGGACCTTCATATACATAAAGTAGTATTATTCTATTTCGCACCGGGTCAGAGGGAGAGAGGGATGCTTCTGTCATTTTAAAATGATAATATTCAACTTACGCACAGAGCAATTTTCTGCAATCTGGAGATGTGGAAATCCTAATCTCAGGTGGGTGGATAGAGTAGCCAGAAATGTACTACTTAGTAGTACTTACCTCAAAATAATATAACCCAAGTAGTAGTACATAGTAGAAATTACTGTACACATTTCTTAAAGGAGATATGACTTTGATTTTAAATTCTATAAACAAAACCTAACCGTGTGTGTCTGTGTCATGTCAAATCAAATATATCTTTTGCTGATGACTATTCTAATGCTGATTTATTCTTTACAAGAAATTACTAAAACACTGGGCATGATGGACACATTGTATTTTTTTTTAAATATGGAGTTTTGGTTCTTATTATAATTATCCAATCAAAAGCAGAATGAGCCTCACATGACTCCTTTAGGGTACCAGTTTCAGTGCTGAAATCTAGTTGGGTTAAACCTAAAAGGCCTCTCTGGTCTGAATGGTCGCTCCCTAAACTCCAGCACCTGCACCAGCCATGAGTCAGTGCTAGTGCAGCCTCTGCAGCTCAGGGAGGGAAATTCTGGAGGTTCTGAGCTTCACATGAGGCCTGACCATAAACTGAGAATGAGACAGACTATCTGCAGGTTAAGACATGCTGCATATACCTGTGCTTTCTTTAATATCATGAACAGAAAACTTATTAATAGTGTTTTTACTCACAGTGGAAAAAGGAATAAAAACGCTTTGTTAAATGTTAAATGTAGTTGAGTATGAGTGTAAAATATTAAAATACTGACTGCAAATAAATATATCTAGTAAATATAGTTCTTGTCTAATTTCTACCAGGCCATGTCTGTTTGTGTGTCTGCCACATGTGCTCCACACACTTCTTGAGGACTTCATACACATTATTCTAATGTTTCCTCTTGTACTGAGTAGCCAGTGATTAACAGATAAGTAGAGCTCCCTCTGCTGATGGGAACATGTATTACTACACAAGACTTAGGCCACATGTTTAACCATTTGAGTGTTTCCCTGAATAAGATATCTCTCCTTATTGCTAAACTGCTTTTATTATGTTTTTCTCTGGTATTTAATATTCAACTATACCATATGTAAATGAATATTGCTGGGTTGGACCTCAAAACATTCAGTCTTCAATCATGTTTACAGTTTACAGATGGGGGGCCGCTAAATGAACACTGTTAAATGCACATTTATGTAGTAATACAGCGACATCTTTGGTCTAGTTGCTGATAGAAATGATTAGATTCAACATTTGTGAATTTACCTCTTTTACTTAATTTGGGGGTGAAGCTAACATCAAGCACTGCTCTGTCTGAAGCTCTGTTGCTCAAATTAGACTTTATTCGGAGTTTTGTTTTAACACAGTCTGACCAGAAAGAACAAACTTAGTTGGAACTACAACAGATGAGATCATTTGTGTGTTAAACAAGTCCCTCTCAGTTAACATTACAGTCATAAATTAGACTCGAAACAGGACCATGAACTCTCGTATTGATCACAGGCTTCTGAAAATGTGATGCTTAAATCCATTTTGTGTTTGCACTTGAGTGTCAGAACAGTTTTCAAACTTTTTGGCTGTGTTTGCTAATGGTGCTTTGTGTCACCATGGTAAATGCTGAACATTGCGCCATAAAAATACATGCAGAACACCCCCCAGCGTCATGATATCACTGCAGATCACTAGGGAGGTCTGTCTCTGTCCCATTCTGAAAGTATGACATCACATTAGAATCTGAAAACCACTAGTTTCACTCAAACAGGCAGGACATTTTTAGTTGTGTGCTTTGTAGTCAACTCATGAGTCTGAATTTGTGGAATATTCGCACGTAAGTACAGAGCAGTGGGCAGAGATAAGGGATAGACAGCAGCAGTTTTCTGAGCACTCATGCCCCAGATGCAGGACAATAATGTAAACAAATTAACTAATGATGAGCTTTTAACCTAGTGATAACACACTCATTAGATTCAACATGACTTTACATAAGATGTCCTCTAGCATATTCAAAGCACACTCAGTCAAAATAAACTCTTCATGCACTATACATGTGAGTGTGTCTGCTTCACTTTACTTCAATAATGCATGTACTACACCAGGCTAAATCTGCTACAGTCTTTTTATAGTTTCTGTCAGACAAGAATACCACTGTACAAACTATTTCTGGACAGCCTTTAGTTTAATATGGACCGTACCTGTGTCTAATGTGTATGTCTATGTAACCTGCCCTCTTACAGTTTTTAAAAGGTCCTAAAATCACTGAGCCTGTGTCTCTAGAGCCTAAACCTGCAGATAGAGACACATCCAAGTGTGTTTCATTCTCAGTTTATGTTCAGGCCTCATGTGAAAGCTCAGAACCTCCAGAATTCCCTCCCTGAGCTGCAGAGGCTGACCATGAGAATGACCATTCAGATCAAAGCGAGGCATTTTAGGTTTAAATCATTATTTGCAGTCTGTCTATGCTTCTGTTGTAGGGAGTATTACACCTCTGATGACATGTATTGGCCTAGGTAACAAGGGCTGAGCTGACAGTGTTGTGCTTGTCAGGCAGATGCTCCACCAGAAAATGTCCATAGTGTAGCTTTATGCTCCAGTGTTTTTGTGATTCTGAATAAGTCATCCATAGCTTACATCGTATCTGGGGACACCAATGGGTCAAGTTTATGAAATTTAAAGTCTGTTTCTTACATACTGTTCCTTTAAAATATTAGAAATATAACTAACCCATGTGTTTTAACAAAGAGTTTCATCTTTCTTTTGCATATAAATATCCCTCACTCACTTTCTGCTGTAGTCCCAGATGCAGCTTTTGATTATAAATACAGTCATTATTCGACCCATACTAATTCTGGTTGACTAAGACATGAGGGAGCGATAAATCCACTTAACGGCTGCAGGCCCTCCAGTGTGTCCATCTGTGAGTGTGGCTGACCGGAGCGGGACTCTGGTGTGTTTCAGAGGACCTGTCTGACGGAGAGGAGGTTTTCCCAAAGGAGATCACCAAATGGAACTCCAATGACCTGATGGACAAGATGGAGGCGGCGGACACGGAGGATGCTCCTGGTAGGACATGTCCCCTCTGAGCTGCTGTCCTCCTGCTGCTGACGGGACTAACTCTGTGTGTGTGTGTATATGTGTGCAAACAGGTGAACTGTTCCAGGAGATGTCTGTTGACTACGAGCGCACCATCAGTGAAGAGAGGCTGGACGAGGTGAGTTCTAAGCCTGAGCTCTTTGGGAAACATTTGTAATTCTTCTGACATACACCAGACAGAAGTTTGGACACTTTCAAAATGAAATGAACTGGAAGACAACAATAAACTAGAAAAGAAACAAACTTTTATTTTGAGTTTATTTATCCTCTAGTTTCTTTTCTTTGAACCCTGGTTTGTACTTTTGTCATTTCTTGATCCTGACCCTTCACAACTGTGAAGTGAAAACCATTTCAGGGACTTCATGAGGGCGGCACGGTGGCTGAGTGGCAACACTCAGGCCTCACAGCAAGTAGGTGTGTTTGCATGTTCTCCCCTTGTCTGGATGGGTTTCCTCTGGGCACTCCAGTTTCCCCATCAACCCAAATCATGCAGCACCCCTATGAACTAACATCAAGGACCATGATGTCCACCCTCCTGTGGGCTCACCACCTGCAGAGGGGTTCATAGGGGGGGTCAGGTGCTATGAGGATTGGGCAGCAAGCTGCCCCCGTGACCCAGCCGGATTAAGCAGGAGAAGATGGATCACTGAGAGAAGGCCAAGGGTTTGCAGCTATCAACAAAGCAAAGGGTGGCTTCTTCAAGGGTTAGAAAGTAAAATGCAAAAAACATATTTAGTAGAGTTATTTAACTTTGCTACATAATGCTGCATATTTAACTTCATGTCTTTGAGGTCATCTGCTTAGAAAATGTAGAAAAGAAAAACAAAAAACACTGAACAGAGACTGTGTCCAAACCTTTGTCTGGTAATGTATTGGGATTACATTAGGAATATCTTGTATATGTCAGGATATGACAGAGCCCACCAAGGTTGTTTTTTTTATTTAAATAAGTGGTGTTTCTCCTGCTCATGAGTTATTATGGTGTGCGTACGGCTCAGTCCGTCACATGTATGTGATAGAGTTACTCAGTCGTATGTGATCCTGACCGGGCACTTCCATGCAGAGATCTCTGCTGCAGCAGGTAGGGCATCTGGAGCCTCTGAGCTGAAGTGTTATCAGATACTCCAAAATATAACCAGATATTCATGTGATGAAACATTGCCTCCCCTAGTTGCGGTATGTGAGTGCGTGTAGGCCGCAGGAGCCTGAGCCTGTATGTCCTCTTGTGTTCAGATGCGTGGCTCTCTTATTGGCCAGGCTGATAGCTCCCCCATTCCCACCATCACAGTAACAGTAAGTACCCCCAGAGGCTGCTGAGGCCTGCCCAGACAGACCCTCAAATGTCCCATCGGACCCTCGCCCTGTCCCTGTGTCCCCCTGTCCCCGTGAAGACGTCCAGGTGTGTGTCCTGTGCACATGTGGAGTTTTGGACCAGTACACACAAAACTGCACATTGTCTTCTGTCGACTGTCAGAGGTGGGCTAGAGTTAGGGTACAGGAAGTTACAACCTGGATTAGGGTCACATTTTATAGATGCACTACTTAACTTTTCTTTAGTGGAGGGTCACCTCCATCTCCATGGAGATGTTGCTTTCTTGTAATGCTCCAGTGTATGACACTAAACTTATTTATGGCCATGGAGATAATCAGGTGGTGAAACCAGGCCAAGGCCAACTGTGCGGGTGGCCCTGCCCACAGTAACAATGCATGTGTTTCAGCAATTTTTAAGCAATAAAAACACAACTCTAATTAAATACACACACATACACAGTAGATTGTGCCATACTGTGGAACATTCTGTGCACAGCAAACATTTTAATGGAGAGATGTGTAGAATAAATTGAAGCCGCCTGAGAGTTGTAAGAAGACACACGAGGCTGGAGTTGTAACACAGAAGTTTATTTACAGCAGTTCAGGACTCAGAGGCATGACCCTTCAGCACACTGTGACACAGTCCACTCCAGTCTGACTCTTTGATTGTAGGGAGTATTGTACCTCTGATGACATGTATAGACCTAGATAAAAGGTGTTCCACTGTGGCTCCTGGTACTTCCTCCCATCCCACTACTAACCAGACCTAGTCCTGCTTACATCAGGCTTTGACAAGAAGCTTTCAGCACTTTGTCTGTAGTTCTATATTTTGTTGTTAGTGCAGACATGGCCCAGGGTCTGCTCAGTCATGTCAGGTTCCCCAGTGCAGTGTTCTCAGTGGTCCAGTGTTCCTCCCCCTCTGTGATGTTGAACGGTTGTCCCAGTGCAGGTCAGCCATGTTCTGTCCCCTCTCCTCTTCTCTCCTCTTCTCTCCTCTGCTCTCCTCTGCTCCCCTCTGCTCTCTTTTGCTCTCCTCTGCTCTCCTCTGCTCTCTTTTGCTCTCCTCTGCTCTCCTCTGCTCTCCTTTGCTCTCCTTTGCTCTCCTCTGCTCTCTTTGGGTCGCCTCTGCTCTCTTTTGGTCTCCTCTGCTCTCCTCTGCTCTCCTCTACTCTCCTCTGTTCTCCTTTGCTCTCCTCTGTTCTCTTTTGGCCTCCTCTGTTCTCCTTTGCTCTCCTCTGCTCTCCTCTGCTCTGTTCCATATTCCGTTGTGTGAACCTCATGACTCATGAAACGACTCAGCCCCAGAATCCTTGGCCTGCCCTTCTGTGAGCATGCTGTCTCTGCTCTCATTATGATAATCTGATTGAGTGTATCCGGATCATGAAAGACATTCTGGAAGTATTAACTGTGTAACTGTGTTGTTCTGTGACCTCCAGGAGAGCTCTTCACAGCAGTGCCTCCAGCCTTCTAAGATCCATGTGCTGATCCTGGTTCTCCACGGGGGGAACATCCTGGATACAGGAGGGGGGGAGCAGAGCAGCAAACAGGCCGACGTCAACACCATCAGCACGGCCTTTGACGCCGTCATGAGGGTCCACTACCCCGCTGCCCTGGGACGCATCGCCATCCGCCTGGTGCCCTGCCCCCCCATCTGTGCCGACGCCTTCAACCTGGTCTCCAAGTAAGACAGACCATTTAGGCTATGCTAGAACAGGGGTCAGAAACCTTAAATACTCAAAGAGCCATTTGGAGCGTCTCCCACAAAAAAGAAAACATCTAGAGCCACAAAACCCTTTTGACTCTAAAATGCACTATTTTTTTTTTTTACCTGTACGCTCTGTATGAAAGACTATAGGGTGCTGCATTTCTGAAATCAATGAAATGCGAGAACACGGAATTTTATTTCTGCATGTAACAAAAACTTTTTAACTCTAAAAAAAAAAGACACGTTGATGCTTACTTTCAAATTAAATACTCAGTGTCTATATGAAAAAATAATAAAAATAAATAAAATTTAAATTATCCACCTGCAGTGAACCAAAATCTTCTGCTTCTGTGTTCCGTCATCATTTTATCATGTGTACTGGAGCATGTACCAGCCTCATGAAAGCAAAAGAAACCGTCCCCGTAGCATTAAATGGTCTGTTTTCTTTAGGAACTTTGATTTTCTTGGATGTATTCATCATTTACCTATCAGGGGTGGAAAAGCTTAATAAATCATGCTGCATCGGGTGTGGCATATCGGTTGCTGTGAGACATATTTTGAGTGACAAAAATATTAAAAACTATTTATTTAAATGTTACAAGATTACCATTATCTACAAATTTAGAATTACATTTAAAAACGAACAAATTAAAATAAAAATACATTGTAATTAAATACTCAAATACTAGAATACTAGAAGAAATATTTTTTATCTATTCTTAAAACTAGACACAGACTGCGGACAATGTCAAAAGTACTTGATATCTCAAACCAGTGACATTGGTTTTTCAAGACATGGTGTAATGGATTAAAGAGTGTAATGAAGTGTTCATGTTGTTTCAGGTTAAAACTAGCTCTAGTTACATGTATGTAGAAATGTCGTGTCGTGTCGTCTCGTGAGTATTTGGATACTGCACCAGGGCCGGTGGGGTAGGGGGAGCCACTAGAAATTAATGGAGAATTTTTATTCTATTTTAATTAACGGCTCAAAATTAGGGAAAAACACTGAACGAGTGAGTGAGTTTCTTTAGTTATACTTAGACTCATTATCATTTCAGCTTTTGAAATCTTGAACCCAATTTTTTCCCATGTATCTGAGTAGAATTTGCCCCAGTGCAGATATATTGTATAAGCAGCTCTTGAGCTCAAAATATGTCCACTGCACGCTGTCAGCAATGGCATATAAAGTGTTTTTATGTTTCTTGAATTAGGAAGTGCACTTTAGCATGCTAGTCGATGTTAGTTTTACTTTACGCTGGCTTCTGAAAGGGTGTACAGTATAAACTCATTGTGGTGAATAATTAGGATGCTCCAACTGAATAAGGAATAACTTTAAAAATGAACCATTTAAAAGTTTGGCTTATTATGTTTTTCAGACAGATAAAATCAGGTATAGTGCCTTTAATTGCAACTATTCAGTCTGTGCTTTTACTTTCCTTTGTCTTTGACCTTTCACATTGCAAATTTCTCTGATCTGGCCAAGATTTTAAAATTTATATCAGGTTATTCATCTTGTTTTCAGATTTATTATCGACTTGCTCGTTCTGAGACAGCTTCATTTTAGTCTAGAGGTCGTTTGTCAAGTAAAATTAACTGTCATTTTCTGATAGATTTAAGTGTTTATATCTTAAGCCACACTGACGCTGATGTTCTGTGTGTTGCAGCCTGAGCCCTTACAGTTACGACGAGGGCTGTCTGTCCAGCAGTCAGGACCACATCCCTCTGGCCGCTCTGCCCCTCCTGGCCACCTCCTCCCCCCTGTACCAGGACGCCGTGTCCACCGTCATCGCCCGCACCAATCAGGTCTACGGGGACTTCCTCAAGTCTCTGGACGGGGCCGCCTTCTCTGGACAGGTGCTTCACAACTCAGCCACAGCCAGTGATGGAAGAGTGCTGCAAATGTGTACTCCCACTGTTGCATTAACGTGACATCAGAACATTCTATAATCTATACAGTTTAAAGGGACCATTCAAGATTGTTTATTTGTCATATGCAGGTTCAACACAATGTCTACAGTGCGATGAAATGTTTAGGGCCCATATTACTACTTACTGATCTACTATGTTCTAATGTAGGTTCCTTATCACGAACACACATAGAGTCGTGTTTTGTTTCATTCACACATGATTCACACACAAATCCTGCAGATTTAGGGTGAATTCTTCTCTCAAACTGAACTTTGTACCACCTTGTCATGTGGCAATAAAGAAGTGCTCCACTGTATTTTTAAACTCCATACACATTCATTTTGATCATTTCACTCCTGGAATTACTGAACTGAAGCTAAAAGGAGCTGTTAACTTAAAAACAACCTCTACGTGACATCACAAGGTGGAACAGAGCATTTTGAGCTTTGGAGATGTAGACAGACTCATAATAACATTACTCAAACATGTGTGAATGAAACAAAACACGACTCCAGATATGTTTAGGTTTTTTTTTTACTGTCCTGCTTCCAAATTTGTACATGGGTTGTAGTATATAGTACACATGGAAAATACTATTACACTATTACACTAGTTACTATGTACCTTTTTTACACAGTTTGTGTTATTGTGGGAACAGAAAGGAGCAGAGACCGCGGTGACGAGTGCATAAGGACAATAGGGACTTGTGTAGTAACTAATATGACTTTAAATGTAGCTGATTACAACATGGCTGACTTGATTACAAATAAAAGCACATGTTATAAAATCGACTCAGCAAAATGCAACCCAAAAATGTCCTTGATTACAGTAACATGAGTATTTGTACTTTGTTCCTTTCTCCCCTGTGCCTGTAGGTGTGCCTGATCGGTGACTGTGTGGGGGGCATCCTGGGCTTTGACGCTCTGTGCAGCAGTAACCACACTGTGAACGAGAGCCAGAACAGCAGCCGCAGAGGCAGTGTGGTCAGTGTGCAGGTACACAGGCCTGGAGGACTTCCTCTGGCATCCTTCAGTCTATAAATCATGAGGAAATACACCACCAGTCAAACGTTTGGACTATGTCATTCAATGTTTTTTTCTGTATGTTTACTACTTCAGACATTTTCTGTACATACTAGAGGTGTAACCATATCCAAGTCTCATGATATGAGTCACAGTATGAACCTCACAGTACGATATTTATTACGATATCGTTTTCCCACGATATCGTAATAAATATCGTACTCACGATATGGTGGGGAGGCTCATGATATTACAATATTCTACAGAATAACAAGACTGACATTCTAAAATGCTTTGACCAGTCATTTGGTACATTTATTGTCATTAGAGATGGAACGATATCCAAATCTCTCTGTACCATATTTTCACCATATACATCTCACCGTACCAGATTTATTGTAATATTTTATGGAGGCACAAAACAGTGAATCTGCTCCTTTTTCCTCTAAAAATGCTTCACAAGACTTTTACTAATAAAATACAAATATATCTCCTAACACATAACGTATGTGTTTGTCCTGTTGTAGGATCAGGACCTGCTGTCTCCAGGCATCATCGTGAACTGTGGCTCCTCCTCTCCCACACTAGAGGGCAGCAGACACCTGAGCCGCAGTAACATTGACATCCCCCGCACCAGCACAGGCGAGGAGAAGAAGCCCCTCACCCGGAAGAGGAGCGACTCCTCCACCTACGAGCTGGACACCATCAAGCAGCACCACGCCTTCCTCTCCAGGTGCGGCAGGCGGCTGGAATATCCCAAAACAGTCCTTTCCTTCATACTGTCAGGCTTTATGTCTGAGGATTTCTCAGTCTGATACATTTACAAACACATTTTTATTTATTTTTTTATTATTTCTTAAAGTCCCTCCTGTGGGCTCACCACCTGCAGAGGGGTTCATAGGGGGGGTCAGGTGCTATGAGTATTGGGCAGCAAGCTGCCCCCGCGACCCAGCCGGATTAAGCGGGAGAAGATGGATGGATGGATGGATTTCTTAAAGTGGGAATAAACACCTAAACTTCCACAGCCACATAGAACTGCCGACAGACTAAAGTGAGAGTGAGGGAGGTCTGGAGGTATAAGGAACAGTGTGATTGGTCTAAGTATCCAAAATGAAGAGAATTTCTATAGAAAGAAGGTATTTTTCTGACAGTTTAGACATTTAATAAAAATATAGGTGTTGTCATATATTTGTCACATAATTACACATTTGTCACATAGTTGAGCTTTGGCTCTTGTTTACAGTATGGTTGCTTGGTAACAACGTAGTAACAGTTATTGAATTACCTCTAAACTTGACATTTGCTGCCCATGTCCAAACAGGAAGTAAAATGATGCATTTCTCCAAAATTGTTAAATTAGAAAGAGGTGAGATATTTAGTGAAATCCTAAATAATGAGTGAAAGGAGTAGTGTAACCTATCGTTTCCTCTGTGTGTCTGAGTATATAAAGTGCTGTGTTTCTTATCCTTCTGTTCTGCTTGTGTTGTGTGGTGTTGTGTGGTGTTGTATGGTGTGGTGTTGTGTGGTGTTGTATAGTCTCCACTCCAGTGTGCTGCGCAGTGACGCTGTCTCCCGGCGCTCCAGCAGCAGTACCATGCTGGACGGAGCCGCTCTGGGCAAGTTTGACTTCGAGGTCACGGACTTCTTCCTGTTCGGCTCTCCCCTTGGGCTGGTGCTGGCGCTCCGCAAAACCGTCATTCCTATGCTGGACGGTAAGACCCAAACACAGGCTGGACACGTGTATCTTTGAGTGTACAATTGTAAACAGAATACTGAATACTTGCAATCAGAGTATTGATAATAACACAGCAAAATATTCTAGAGTTAAAACGTCACGTAGGATTAAAACAGCTTTATGCATTCATTTATGGCTGATTAGAGAGGGAAATAAGCATTAGCACCACAAGAGCACTCTGACTTTTCTGTCGGCAGTTCAAAGCCTCAAGTATGATCAAAACCCCAATGTAGGGTTAGGGTTAGGGTTGTAATCTGAAGCCTCACAGTTACTCCAGATGAGTATTCTGAATACTTATTTTGGCTTCATGTGTTTAATTACTTCCCAACACTGAGTGCTGTAGCACCTTACCAAAGGTGACTGTTAGACTGCTGCTTCCCTCTCCACAGTGAGGTAAACCACAGTCAGACATGACTCTAGTCTCTGACCTGGTGTCTGTCTCATGTGAGCAGTGGCTCAGCTGCGGCCGGCCTGTCAGCAGGTCTATAACCTGTTCCACCCGGCCGACCCCTCGGCCTCTCGCCTGGAACCTCTGCTGGAGAAGAAGTTCCACCTCCTGCCCCCCTTCAACGTGCCCCGCTACCAGCGCTTCCCCCTGGGAGACGGCAACTCCGCTCTGCTGGGTAAGTCTGGGCTGCTCAAAGCCTCACATGCCCCACTCAGAACTCTGTGTGTGACTATGTTTTTATAGAGTCAAATATACGATTAAAATACAGTATTTTCAGACCTTCCCTGGTAAAATGTACACATCTCACTTGTTTACCTGTATTTTCTAAAGTACAAAGTATAGCATTCAGTGTTGGCTCAATGCTGTGTCAGTAGACTGCAGCCTAATTCTGATTGTGAACTAATGTGAAAGTGCATATGACATAATATGAGCTTTTCATATGTTTCTAACTCTGATTTGGTTTGGTGCAGGAAGCGCTGAGATCTGAATCCCTCTGCCTTTGTCATCAGTACAAAATACATTTATGTCCACAGAACACAACTGTGTGGCAGTTGAATCATTTGTTTAACAAAATAAAGGTATAGGTATAGTCTTATCGTCATTATTTGCAACAGCACATTGTTTACATTATGGTTGCTAGGTAATATGAAGGAGTGAAATGATTCTACATAATCTGCATATGTCATATTTGCTGTGTATGTGAACATACCTGACCTGGTCAACTCTGGTCAGCTCTGGTCAGCTCTGGTCAGCTCCTCAGGCCTGGGCCTGGGCACTACTTGGATGGCAATTCCAGGTACCACACTGGAGCAGCAGTGTCCTTAGGCAAGACACTTCACCCACATCAACTGGTGAACTGTGCATGTGCGTGTGTGTGCGTGTGTGTGTGTGTGGGGGGTGATCAGGGGGGCCCATGGTGCAGATTAGCAGACCTCCTTCTGTCAGTCTGCCCCAGGGCAGCTGTGGCTACAAAAGCATCAACCACCACAGTGTGGAGTGAATGGAGAATGTAGTTAAGTGCTTTGGGTGCTGTATAAATCCTATACATCATTCTAAACGTCACCAAACATGTCAGTAAAGTCTTAACTCGAGTTAGTAAATGTGTTGAAAAGTGTCATCTCATCGTCATATGCACTTTACACTGAGCAGCACTGTAATGGCGTAAGACCTACTTGTGTTTGGCCTTGTTCAGAGCTACACCCTCAGCCTCTGAGTGTGTAGTCATGTGCAACTACAAACTACTATTACTACTTTACTGTGTACTTCTACACCCAACTTTATTACTATACTATAGACAAACTATTGAACCACAAGTACTGCAGTAGTCGTGGCTGTTTGACAGAGCGGCACTGACCAATAGTGTATCCCTGTCACTGTCCTTCCTCATGAGTCTCTGTGTCTCCCCCGTGCTCCTGCCCCCTAGTGGAAACAGTTCAGAGCCACGCCCCCCTGCTGCTGGACAGTGGACCTTCGCTGTCCCTGCGCTGTCCGGAGACCATCAGTGAGACGTGCATCCCAGTGCCCGTGCTCAGCTGGCAGGACGGCCTCCTCAAAGCCACGCCCACCACCCCGGAGTGTGTGTAGCCTCGTCCAATCAGCTGCCTCTGTCCCCTTCCCCTTTGTCCCTCTGAACGTGGAGATGCTTGGATGCTTGTGTGCGTCAGTATTCCCATGGCTCCAAACTACACAGTGTTAGTCCAAAACTGACTCTAGTCTAAAGGCTGGTAAAAGACTTAATTTTGCTGTCCAAAAACGTGAAAAATAGAACTTTAAGAGCATGTTAATTATTCACCATGAGTTTATAAGTGCAGCTCCTTGCTTTTAGAGACCGGAGTGCAGTTTTGCCATCACTGTAAAGCTAACAATAATGATCATACATTATATATATCTGTACTGGGGCAACACACACTTTTGCTCAAATACATGTGTGACTCAGTTCCAGGTTTAATTATGTTCAGATCATATGTGTGTCCTGCCTGTGGTGGTGCTCTTGGGCCATGGAAATACAGCGCCTCCATCTCGTGCTTGTGTCCCATTGAGTTGTGCTCATCATGTTCAGAATGACTCCACGAGTTTAGCTTCTGCTGTGACCTCTGACCTGTGGTGTGAGCTAACACTGACCACTGCTCCCAGCTCCTACAGAACACCCTCACACTGACCTCAGGACTGTCACTGTGGACATGTGTGCATCTGCATTTTCTGTTGTCCTTTGCTTGTGTCCTTGATCCAAATCTCCAGGACCGCTCAGTGTCCTCGTGTCCCTGAGCAGGCTTGTGATTGGACGTTTGTGTCCTGTCCTCTGTGGACATGTGTCTAACATGATCTCTGTTTGGACCGATAGCAGACGTTGTTCAGTCTCATGGTGGTGTCTTCATGGACAGTTCGTACCCCTCGTCCCCCATCACGGGGCCTTTGTCCCGGGGCCAGCGGAGGGCCAGTGAGGTCAGCATTGCCAGCCAGGTCTCAGGAATGGCAGACAGTTACACTGCCACCAACATAGCCAACAGTAAGTGTCCACTGCAGCACGTCCTCCACACGTCCTGCATACATGTGTCCAGCACTAAGGGACCGGGACAACATGTCCTCCACTCTCACTGCACAGACACAGACTCAGGAGGGACAGGGACATATCCTCTGTCTCAAGCTCAGTTCCAGCAGTTTAAAGGGGACATAAGATGTAAGGACAAGTGTCTCCAGCAGAGTGTGACACAAACCAAAGGTTACCTCCACATTATTCTAACTTATGATTTATGAGTATATATAGTCAATGTACACTATACAGTATATGTATTATATATATAGTCAGTGTATAGTGTACAGTATATATATTATATATAGTCAGTGTATAGTGTACAGTGTATGTATTATATATAGTCAGTGTATACTATACAGTATATATATTCTATATAGTCAGTGTATAGTATACAGCATATGTATTATATAGTCAGTGTATAGTATACAGTATATATATTATAAATAGTCTGTATAGTATACAGCATATGTATTATATATAGTCAGTGTATAGTATACAGTATATGTATTATATATAGTCAGTGTATAGTATACAGTATATATATTATGTATAGTCAGTGTATAGTATACAGTATATATATTATGTATAGTCAGTGTATAGTATACAGTATATATATTATGTATAGTCAGTGTATAGTATACAGTATATATATTATGTATAGTCAGTGTATAGTATACAGTATATATATTATGTATAGTCAGTGTATAGTATACAGTGTATATATATTATATATAGTCAGTGTATAGTGTACAGTGTATATATATATTATATATAGTCAGTGTCCCTGCCCCATCATATGTCCCTGTTGACAGAGAATGTGTCTAAACAAATAATGAACATTGTTTAGCCAGTCAGTACAACTTAACATGATCTATGCTAAAAGAATAACACAAGCACACAGCCCTCCCTCTCTCACTCCTCTCTCACTCCTCTCTCACTCGTCTCACTCCTCTCTCACTCATCTCACTTGTCTCACGCCTCTCAATCCTCTCACTCCCTCCCTCCGGCTGCCCCCTCTGAAGCCCACTGGACTGGCTGCAGACGTACTCTCTGTCTCCCTTTTGTGGTGGAATGTACGCTCCACCTTCACTGTCCTCTGTCTCTATGTAAATGCAATGAAACAATGCATTTCTGCAGTGTCCTAGTGCATGCACACCTCAGCTGTGTCTGCATTTCACTTTCTCTGTGTCCACATCCAGTCAGGAGCACGAGTCAAGGACATGTGGCCTTCTCTCTTAGGTACGATGAAGTGTCTGAGCCATCTTTCACTTGAAACTTCTAACTTTTGGAACTGTTTTGAAGTCTGATCTTTGACCCCTGCAGATGTCCTGGATGCACGTCCAGCCTGTTACTGTACATGTGTCAGATTGTTCAGACCAGAGGAACAGATTGCTGTGTTATTTCTGTTTATGTGATCAGAGCTGTCAATCAATTCAGAATACTCACGCTGTTACATAGGGCTGGGCCACATGACAAAAATACAGTTTAATTCCTCAGTCCTATTTTTGATATGGTGGAAAAGTTGTTTGTTAGTGCATCTGTAAGCCTCACCAGACCTGTGTGAAAGAATAATAAGAATAATTCACCAGTACAGTAGTTCTCAGTAAAAGCTCTATCTGATTTCAAAAAGTTTTCCTCGAATGTGGAGACACCGTTAGGCCCTGGTTATGAAACTGAAATCTTACATACTTTCACAAATGCTACATCATTTGTTTAGGACCTTCCCTCACAGCAGCCCGACCCTCTGAACAGTGCACTCTGACACCTGCTTCAATAGTATTTTGCTGTGTTGTGTTTATCCCCTTTAGCCACAGAAAAGAAAATCTCCAAGTCTAAAAGCTCCAGTCTGCTGTCCCAACTCGCCCTCACCTCGCAAATGTCCTTCCGCCTCAAAAGCCCTCCCAAGTCCCGCAAGAAACCCGTCCACCATCCAGTCCTGGCGCTGGAGCCAGAGCCGGACCCAGTGCTGGACGGGGAGAGTGCGCCCTCTGCTGGTGATGGAGAGGAGGAGGAGGGCTGCCTGTCCGCTGGGCTGCACCGTGCCATATGTGACCTGGTGTCTCTGGACTCTCAGGCTGAAGTGGACCAAGGTATTCTGGAGGAGGACGGGCACTCCAATCTGCATGAGAAAACCCACCCTCGCCTCACGCCAATCTGCTCCACGGGACCTGTGCCCACCGGACTAACCATGATCCAGGCTCCAAATGTCCAGAGGCTTCAGCTGTGCTGGAGGAGCATGTGGCGGTTCATAATATGCAACTCTGAGCGACTCTTACTGTTAAATCACTTTATATGACATGTTCTATGGCTGTGGTTGCCAGTACATTCAGTTGGCCCATGGTGTTCATGATGGGGCAGGTCTGTGGAATAGTGGACGTGCTCATTAAATACAGTCACCACATGTGTCCTCTGTGAGCTGAAGCCTCTCACCTGATCAGGGCCCAGTGCTGAGGGCTGTCCTGCCTGTGGCTGCTCCTCTGTCCTCTCTAACCTGTGGGTGTCCTGACAGCAGCAGCTCTGTCCCCTCTAGACTGTCCCTCTGGACTGTCCCTCTGTACTAATCATGACCTCTGTTTGACCTTTGAGCCCTTCTTTCTGCAGTGGTGGGACAATACTGGGATGGGACGCGATCACTTGAGATTAACGCTCCTCTGAGATTCCTCTTTGCCTCTGTGTAATTCTGCTGTGTACTTGTACTTGTGCTGTGTACTGAGCAGTGCTGTGTGCAGTTGCAGCTCGCTGGTGGGGCACTAAGCGTCTGGACTTTGCCCTGTACTGCCCTGACGCTCTCACCGCCTTCCCCACGGTGGCGCTGCCTCACCTGTTCCACGCCTCATACTGGGAGTCCACAGACGTGGTGTCCTTCCTGCTCAGACAGGTCAGTGCTGGGACAGTATGTAGTGGACACTACATGATTCAGCTTCAGCCAGTGGACCAAACACCATCACTGTCCCTTTGTCCTCAGATGAGTCCCATGTGGACTAACAGCTTCAGTCTATCTCACTCATCTGTGACATTAGAGTTGTTGAAATACTGCATGGGCTCTATTGTTACTCCAGCAGTGATGTCATCAATATTCCTTTGTGGAGACTAAACTCTTTACACACTGTGTGTGTGTGTGTGGGTGTGTGTGTGTGCGCGCGTTTTGTGTGTGTGTGTATTTATGTGCGTGCGTGCGTGTGTATGTATGTGCATGCGTGTGTGCGTGTGTGTGTGCAGGTGATGAGGCATGAGAACTCCAGTATCCTGGAGCTGGACGGGAAGGAGGTGTCTGAGTTCACTCCATCCAAACCCAGAGAGAAGTGGCTTCGCAAGAGGACACACGTCAAGATCAGGGTGAGAGCAGCAGACTCAGGAGGACACGCTTACACACAGCACAGCACATGTCCTGAAAGAAAGCACTTAATACCCCATAGAAGTCAAATACCCTCTTTAAGGGCTTTTATCTGTTAAATGTACTGAGTACAGAAGATGTCGCAAAGTGTCCCTCTCATGTGTCCTTCTCATGTGTCCCTCTCATGTGTCCCCATGTGTCCTCTGGTCCTGATAGAACGTGACGGCAAACCACCGCATGAACGACGCTGTGTTCCTGGAGGACAGCCCCCAGGTGCTGAGCGGCCGCTTCATGTACGGGCCCCTGGACATGGTCACTCTGGCTGGAGAGAAGGTCTGACCACACCCACATCCCACTGTACAGTCCGTCTTCATACACTCACTGTGCTGTGTGTGCTCAGGTGGACCTGCACATCATGACACAGCCCCCTTCTGGAGAGTGGGTGTATTACAGCACCGAGGTGACCAACAGCAGCGGCAGAGTGTCCTTCACCATTCCAGAAGACAAGCGTCTGGGCGTGGGCGTGTACCCGGTCAAAATGGTGGTCAGGTGTGTGTTCAAACAAAAAACAAAAGAATATTAACAGTATAGTACAGAAATAGTACAAGAGGACTAAAGACTGGTGTGTGCTCCTCAGGGGGGATCACACGTTTGCGGACAGTTACCTGACCATGGTGCCTCGTGGGACAGAGTTTGTGGTGTTTAGTATCGACGGCTCGTTTGCAGCCAGTGTGTCCATCATGGGCAGTGACCCCAAAGTGCGCGCAGGGGCAGTGGATGTGGTCAGGTACAGCTGTTCTGTCCCTCTCCACAGGTGGTGTCAGATTAGAGCGTGTGTTCTGTGTGCGCAGGCACTGGCAGGACCTGGGCTACATGATCATCTACGTGACAGGCCGTCCGGACATGCAGAAGCAGAGGGTGGTGGCCTGGCTCTCACAGCACAACTTCCCCCATGGCATCGTGTCCTTCTGTGACGGGCTGGTGCACGACCCGCTCAGACACAAGGCCAACTTCCTCAAGGCGCTCACTGAGGTCTGCTCCTCCCCTCTCTTCTGTTCCTCCTCTCCTCTGTTCCTCTGACCTCTGCTCCTCCATCCTCTGTCCCTCTGCTCCTCTCTCCTTTGCTTCTCTGTTCACGTCACCACATGTGACCATAGGGACTCCATAAACTTGTCCTGGGTGGAACATGGCTTAGCATGCCATGTTACTCAAAGTGACTTATCTGCTGTGTGCTGTATTTTGCGGAGAATGAGTGGTTCGGGTTCACTGTATTTTCCCCATCGGGAAATGTGAACGTCCTTCAAAGCCTCTGAGGCCTGTCCAGGAGCAGAGGCACAGGTTTGTTACTCTGCTCGGTCAGGACTACAGCTGGAGGATTGTACCTGTTGTATAGAGCTACATGTAGCTACATGCAAACTCCACACAGACACAGGGAGAACACGCAAATTCCACACAGACACAGGGAGAAGACGAAAACTCGACACAGACATAGGGAGACCGTGCAAACTCCACACAGACACAGGGAGAACACGCAAATTCCACACAGACACAGGGAGAAGACGAAAACTCCACACAGACATAGGGAGACCGTGCAAACTCCACACAGACACAGGGAGAACACACAAACTCCACACAGACACAGGGAGATCAAGCAAACTCCACACAGACACAGGGAGACCAAGCAAACTCCACACAGACACAGGGAGAACAACAGTTGAGTTATTTTCATAATCAGCAGATGTAAGTACAGTTCGTAATATTAAGACACGTTTACAGTGAAAAATTATCTCTTGTGTTTGGGGAGAATGTGCTACAGATGCATCCACAGAAAGTCAAAGAGCTGCATGTGTTTTTGGACTATTCTAGGTGTAAATTTGCTTTTGCTTTGTCTTGTCGTAAAACCATGTTTCAAAGTGAGTTTCACGATCTAAATGTCATTTCATTATATCAATAAATCCTTGAATGTGGCCATGGATGAAATGCCGAGTGTTTAGGGAGTTCTCATGACTGTAACGATAGTAACCATAGAACCCTCAGTGAGCATCCTAAACATAAGCCTAATCCTGTTCTCTGCCCATCCAGACTCACATGAAGATTTTCGCCGGTTACGGCTCAACCAAAGACATCTCTGTGTACAGCTCCATCGGCCTGCCCCCCTCCAACATCTATATCGTGGGCCGCCCCACCAAGAAGATGCAGCAGCAGTGTCAGGTACTGCACACTCTACACGCACTGGTTATGTTTCTGTAAAAGAATGATATGGACAAAATATCTGCACTTAGGCTGAAAAATACCACTAGCCCTCTGCTGTATGTGAAAATGTACACACAAGTGTACACACAAATATACACACTTTTCACTGCAGTGGTAGTAAATGAGGGCCAGTGTGTTCCATTTTGCTGATGAAGTTACTTTTCATGGCCGATCTCGATAGTTTAGACTCCACAGAAACAGACTTATGTTTTTCATTTAAATGGACTCCACTCACACTCAGAGTTTGGAGTACTATTTATCACAAATTCAGATATAACTGATATATGTGTGTGTTTAGAGAACACCTGTTGTTGACATGAGAGCCATGTTAAAGTGTGTGTGTTTGTTTGTGTGTATGGTTCATCACAGAGGGCTTAAGTGTGTGTTTATGTGTGTGTTGTGCGTTCAGTTCATCACAGAGGGCTAAAGTGTGTGTTTGTGCACTCAGTTCATCACAGAGGGCTAAAGTGTGTGTTTGTGTGTGTTTGTGCATTTAGTTCATCACAGAAGGCTAAAGTGTGTGTTTATGTGTGTTGTGCGTTCAGTTCATCACGGAGGGCTTAAGTGTGTGTTTATGTGTGTGTTGTGCGTTCAGTTCATCACAGAGGGCTAAAGTGTGTGTTTGTGCATTCAGTTCATCACAGAGGGCTAAAGTGTGTGTTTATGTGTGTGTTTGTGCATTTAGTTCATCACGGAGGGCTAAAGTGTGTGTTTATGTGTGTTGTGCGTTCAGTTCATCACGGAGGGCTAAAGTGTGTGTTTATGTGTGTGTTTGTGCGTGCAGTTCATCACAGGGGGCTAAAGTGTGTGTGTGTTGTGTGTTCAGTTCATCACAGAGGGCTAAAGTGTGTGTTGTGTGTGTGTTTGTGCGTGCAGTTCATCACAGAGGGCTAAAGTATGTGTTGTGTGTGTGTTTGTGCGTGCAGTTCATCACAGAGGGCTAAAGTGTGTGTTGTGTGTGTTTGTATGTTCAGTTCATCACAGAGGGCTAAAATGTGTGTTGTGTGTTCAGTTCATCACAGAGGGATATGCGGCGCACCTGTCTCAGCTCGAGTACTCTCACCGCTCGCGCCCGCCCAAGTCGAGCAGCACCCGCCTGGTCCTGAGGAAGAGCAGCTTTGGCCTGGGAGCCAACAGTGACTTCCTGAGGAAGAGGAACCACCTCCTGCGCACCATCTCCTCCCAGCCCGCCCCCACCTCCCCCACCGGCAGCGTGCACAGCCACCGGCCCGAGCGCACGCAGAGCCAGTCAGACGGCGAGCGCGGCGCTCACTACGGCCACCCGGGGGCCACTCAGCGCAGCATGAGCATCACTGCCAGCTGCTGGGGCCGGAGCACCAGCACCAAGGTGGAGCCGGGACTCTTCAGCCCCAAATGATACTGGGCCAGACTGTGGAGCAGCCCTAAGCTCCAGGACTCTCTGTGGACCTGTGAGGGGACATGTGAGAGGTGTCAGGGGCCCTGTGGGGTCACCTGTGGAGGGCCCTCAGTGTCACACCAGTCAAACTAATCACTTACCTCAACAGACAGACCTCACTATCTCCAGACTGATTTACAGTCCAAACTCTGTGCTCCTTCAGGACAGAAGTCTCATTTAGTCTCATTTAGGGCACAGATGATTGTGACTGTGACTCGGTGTAAATGTGATGACCTGAGCCTCCAGGGCTGCATAGAGGAGTGTTCTAGCCTGAGGCACTGCTCTGTCCTGTGTTCAGGACACGTGAGCACAGAGACGGGGGCTGAAACACAGCACTGGAACACCGTCCTGTCTGTGGAAGAGGAGCTGCCAAATGTGTGACCAGTCTGACACGAGCTGCTACTGGATCTGAACTCCAACACGACCCTTTAACCCCTGAGAGCCCCTGTCCCAGGCACAGCGCACTACGGTGGCCCCGAAGGACCGGCAGGAGCAAACATCTGCTGTTGAAGTCGGTCACACAAGTCTAAGATGAATTGTGACAAACTGTCTGCAGAAAGCAAAGTGCCGAGTGCTGTGGGATTGTCCCTCCGGGCCTCCGTAGAGCGCTCCCCCATAACCCTGCTGTTTGTGCCAAAGTAAGAGTGTGGAGAGCTGTACAGAGGAGCTGAGGCCTCCAGAACCTTGTACATATGTACACGTGTACATGTGTACACAGACCACAGTCAAGTGTCTTCTTAATCCTCTGCAGGATCTGCTCTATGACAAAGTCATGCTATTTAAGACTCCACTTCTATTTAAAGTGTATTTGGTGAACAAATGTGTTTTATTTTTGTCTCTGAAGCCAAACCAGGAGACTTGGTTTCCTCATGCTGTTTTTTATCATCAAACTCTAGGCTTAGGACCACTGTATGGAACAATCATTACATTCAGCGATAGTGGCACTTCTCCAAAATGAACTTTCTGTAGATTCTATGTAGATTAGATGTGGGCTCATATTTGCACTGGTATTTATCTCCTGGTATCTACGCAGATTATAATCTGAACATGAGTATGCCTTCATTGTTCGTGGTGGTCCTACAGCCCATGTGCAGTCCGGCTGTGTACGAATGTGTTTGTAGAGGACTGCATAAGGTGTGTGTTCTGTGTGTGACTGTACAGTGTACAGGCTTTTCTATGGCAACACACGATGGACCAATCCGCTGCCAGTGTGAGGGCAAACGTGCAATATTTACCCCGACAACGCCGACAATCACTGCACCTATACTTCTGACCTGTACTTCTACTGCATATACTTCTACTACACATACTTCTACTGCATATACTTGTACTACATATACTTCTGACCTATACTTCTACTGCCTATACTTCTACTACACATACTTTTACTACACATACTTCTACTACACATACTTCTACTGTACACACACACACTTCTGCTGTACATACTTCTACTGTACACACATACTAATACTTCTCCTGTACTTGCTACTCCATAGATGCTCCTGTCCACATAGTGCTGTGCTCATGCTGCCACATACTTCTACTGTACACATACTTCTACTGTATGTGCTACTGTACACATACTTCTACTGTATACATACTTCTACTGTACACATACTTCTACTGTACATGCTACTGTACACATACTTGTACTGTACACACACTAACACTGTTGTACTTTCCACGGACTCGTCCCGACCTCCAGACCACACGTCCCTCAGTCCTTCTGCAGCTGCTCCTCAGATCTCACTGTTTCAGAGCTTTTCTCCAGTTTGAAAACGAAGGCCGCCGTCAGGATCAGAGCACACACACACGCCCGCGCACACACACACACACACACACTCTGGACACTGGAGGTTTTCCAGTCTGAAGAAGCAGACGACAGAGAGACGCATCTGTTGGATGTCACACTGTATTTTATGACTGAAAGTGCCCATGACAGGTTCTCCTTTTATTAATTACATAAATTCTTTATACTTTATACTGTCTATGATTGTTACTTAGCAACCACATTATACACCAGGCCAAAACACCTCTAATATACACAGAACTAATCATTTGACAAATAAAACTATAAAGAAACACCTTTATTTAGTTCATTTTGTTATGATAGTAACAATGATAGATTGGGAAAAATAAGGGTGACCGGACGTCCCTATTGACCTGGGACAGTCCCAGTTTTGAGCCTTGAGTCCCCTGTCCCAGCAGATTTATCCTAAACCAGTGTTATACAAAAAATGTCCCAGGTGTCTCTATTTTTGACCAATCTGATCCCTGCCAACAAAAAGGAGAGGTATACACTGTCATTTGTTTGGGTAAAATACAAAAAAGTTCCTTAAAAATGACCAAAACACAAAGAAAATGTGTTTCCTTAATTAGAAAAAAAAATGTTTGCTGCGTGTAAATCGTGCCAAACTTTTGGACATAATTCTCCCACTGTGATGTCATCAGTCAACTCTCGACTTCTTGTCATGTTCAACATATTTCTCAACTTCTCAAGTCACTTCTTGGTTGGTGTAAAACTATAACACGTATTACAAATGAGGTCAAATGAGACTGAGCCTGTCAAATGCACTTTCAGCCTCCAAAACCTCCAACAGGAACATCACGTGGTCTGTCTGTTGTAACTGATGCTTTGTGTTGAAATCCAGAGGTGGGTAGTACTCAGTTATATTCACTCAAGTAACTTTTAAAACAGACTGGACTTTTCAGAGTACTGTATTTTTCGGACTATAAGTCGCACCAGCCAAAAAATGCACAATGAAGAAGAAAAAAATATGTATAAGTCACACTGGAAATGTATTTTATAAAATCAGAGACCAAGAACCAACATTTCATCTTAAAAGGCAAGTTATACAAGTTATAGTAATAAAAACAACCCAATAGAGAACAATCCGTGGATCATTTGTTCGTTAGTTTTTCTATATATAACCAAAAATAAGAAAACGAAATATTATTTGTCTCTAAAAACAAAATGAAAAAATGGATAACGATTATTTTTTTCATTTTTAATAGGATTCATATATTTGGCCTATGGACTGTCACTGAAAAATTTTGTATAAGTCGCACCTGAGTTTAAGTCACAGGAACCATCCAAACCCTGAAAAAAGGTGCGACTTATAGTCTGAAAAATACAGTACTTTAGCAGTGTACTTTCACTCCTACTTGATGAAGTAACAGTACTGAAATGATCTGAACATTTGTGTTTCTTACAGCGCTCCTTCGTGTATGATTTAGTTTCTTGTTTTTGTGTCTGTCCATTAAAAACATCAGATTTTAACTTTTAAATCAGATCAGAGTTACTCATCTTTGACCACTACCTTGAGTAATATTATTTTGAAGTAACAGTACTAGTGCAATTTCTGACTAGTCTACCCACCTCTTCCAGTAAAACGTATGAACTCCAACATGTCTTTATGTGGATTTCCTGTCTGCTTTTCCAGATTGGTGAAACCTTTCTTTGAGTTTGATCTTTTTCGCCAAATTCGGTCACGAGAGAATGTGGTTTGTCCCTGTGTCGTAGACTCAGACAAAGGCATTTCTGGCCCGACTCGAATGTAAAATGGCCATTTGGTTGGTGTTCATTCTGAGGCCTTACTCTCCCTCTGCCTTACCCGGTCTCTGTGAAAATGCCGCTTCTCCAAACGTAGGGACCCAGACCCTGCAGACCCCCGGCCCCAGACTCTCCCGTTGCACTGGTGTGGATGCGGCTGGTGTTGGATAAGTTGGTTTATCCATCTCTTGTGTTTTCTGTACAGTGTATAAAGACTATATCCTACTGAAACGAGTCTGTGTGGTGTTTTTTTTTTTACAAGGTTTTAATGTTCTTAGTCAAAATGAATCAGTACATCCAGTCAAACACAAGTACATCAGATTAGAAGAAACAATCAGGGGTGGAGTGAGGAGTTTTGAAGTGGGGGGTACATGATTCATGACCCCCCCCACCAGGACTGGAACAGGTCTAAACTAGGACTACACCAGGTCTACACCAAGACTGCACCAGGTCTAAAACAGGACTACACTAGGATAAAACCAGGTCTAAACCAGGACTAAACAAGAAATAAACCAGGGCTACACCAGGTCTAAACCAGGTCTACACTAAGACTGCACCAGGTCTAACCAGGACTACATTAGGATAAAACCAGGTCTAAACAAGAAATAAACCAGGTCTAATCCAGGACTAAACCAGAACTAAACCAGGGCTACACCAGGACTAAACAAGAAATAAAACAGGTCTAAAACAGGTCTTAAACAGGACTACACCGGGTCTAAACCAGGACTAAACCAGGTCTAAATCAGGACTACACCAGGTCTAAACCAGGACTAATCTTGGACTTGAAGTGAGAGAGAGAACCTGGAGTCCGTGGAGCAAGTGTCCACAAAGTGCGCTCAGGCGACAGCTGCGCACAGCCCCGTGGGACCAGAGCTCTGTGCTGGTTCATTCACCTGCAATCACCCGAAATCTACACGAGTGCACCCCCAGGCCCATACTGACACTCCTGGTTTCCTGGTCCTGGTTTAGATCTGGTTCAGTCCTGGTCCCTCATGTGCCAGGTCACTCTAGGTCAGTACTGCAGACATCATAAGTCTGTGCAGGTTGTTTTGTTTTCATCATTGCCTGTAGCTCCAGTTTGACATTTAAGTTGTGGCTATTTTATCTCACGTCGGGAGAAGTAGATGGACGGCGTACCCCTGTGTACCACGCCCACTACACCTCTGACTGTCAGTCCAGCATTCAAGTCGTATCATGGAACTTTTCTGGTTTATGGTCTGTAATTTACTCGTCTCCATGGAGAACTGTGGGGTACATTTTTACAACTGTGGCATTAAAGAGGGTATTACACTTCCCTCCAAAACAACTTATTAACATTTCACTTTTGTTTTTGATGCTTTGACTTGCTCTTGATGCTAAGTCACTCCCCCTTCAGAGCGATATCACAACACAAGCAGCACATGGATACTTCAGGCATGTTTTAACAGTGAGCAGACTCTCCTCTCCACAGAACCTGACTTGGTGACATTGCCTTTGTCCACTTATGCAGCACTGCAACACAATAATATCTCCATGGAAACAGGCAGGTGGCAGACCCTCCAAAAGTTACACGATTCACATTTAGAAACACAATTTAAGTAAACAACAGACGTCATTGAAATGCTTTAAAACAATGACAGATTCATTGTAACATTTACTTTCACTTCTGAGTGATCTCATCGACTCATTTAATGCACACTTTTATCAAGATTAAAGGAACACTATTTAAGATTTTCCTCCATATACAGCTCTGGAAAAAAATAAGAGCGCACTACAAAATGATCACTTTCTCTGATTTTACTACTTATAGGTTTGTGATTGAGTCAAATGAACATTTGTGTTTCATTCCATAAACTACTGACAACATTTCTCCCAAATTCCAAATAAAAATATTGTCATTTCAAGCATTTATTTGCAGAAAATGACAAATGGTCAAAATAACAAAAAAGATTAAATGTTTTCAGAGCTCAAATAATGTGAAGAAAACAAGATCATATTAATTTTAAAACAACACAATACTAATGTTTGAACTGAGGAAGAGTTCAGAAATCAATATTTGGGGGAATAATAATAATGATGATCACAGCAGTGGTTTTTCTCCTTTTCCTCCTTAAATTAGATTTGGTTCAGGTGATCTCCTCATCAGTGCCTCATGAAGCAGAATGAGGTGTGTTTGTGTTGAATTTAACAGACACTGGAATGAAACGACCCAAACACATGTAGAGGTGCTGATTTCAGAAACAAAAATGCACTGGTCTCTTATTTTTTTTTACAGAGCTGTATCAGACACATGTTCAAATCAAATATAATTCTAATGCTCATTTATGCTCAGTTACAAAAACATTGGACAATTTCCCTTGTCATTTATGTTAGAATTTAATGTTTTGGTTCAAGATAATTATCCAGTCAGAAGCAGAATGAGCCTCACATGACCCTCTCATTGGAGTTGCCAGTTTCAGTGCTAAAATCCAGCTGGTTTAAACCTAAAATGCCTCTCTCTTTTAAAACTATAAAAGCTCAGGCTACATACAGTTCCTTTAGGTGTGAAAAACCTTTGACAGAACTGACTGAAACTGAGACGTGGACAGACCCAGACCTGACGCTCCACCCAACAGAGCCATAGACCAGCTCCTCACATTCACACTCACAGTCCAGATCCCGGCTCAGTGTTTGGGGACGGTTCCCTGGGCGCTGCTCGGGGGACGCCCGCTGGCACCGGCTGAAGGGTGGGTCAAATGCAGAGGACAAATTTCTCTGCAGGGACAAATACAACACATATTTAAATGTTTAAATACAAAGTGATAATCCTTAAGTGATAAACAGGAGCAGGCCCTCCTCCAGGACAAATAAGAGTCAGGTTTGTGGAGATGCAAGCCCACTCACAGTAAAGAGGGCGCACATTTTTCAGCACAATAAACAAAAATGAAATGTGCACTTTTGATCAGCCAATAACACACAACAGTAAAAGTGAATTCAAGTGCAAATGACAAGTTAGACTAATTTCATCACATCAATAACATCATTATATTTACGGTTTTAATTTGTTTTTATTTGGTGGTTTATATTTTACTTCCTGGTTGCACACGGTCAGCAGATGTGGCACAGAAGTAATTCCATAACTGTTACTTAGCAATCATAAATGACACAATATAATTATGATTAAGAAATATACTCAGAAATATTTTTAAAATGACATAATTATTTTGTTAAAGTTAAGGTTTAAACTGTCAGAAAATGCCTTGTGTAAAGTGTACTGTATCTGCGGTTTGGATGGTCTATGTCAGGGGTGCCCACACTTTTTCAGCATGCGAGCTACTTTAAAATGACGAAGTCAAAATGATCTACCTACTACAAAAATCCAAATTATTTATTTATTTATTTATAAATATATTGAGAATCAGTCGTGGTGGTACTTGGACTTAATGACTTCATGTGGTAAAAGGCTGACTAACATAAATACGTTTATATAGATTGATCTCCATTTTATCTGATAAATGTTTATTTAAGCCAAACAAACTGTACTGCACGGAAACACTCTGTGCCCCTTTTTGGACCCTCACCCACATTCATTTACTTCCACTGGCACTTTACACAAAACCGAAGAAAGTAACTAAAGAGTGTAGGATTTTTAAACCTTATTTTTTTCAAGTTCCACTGGAGTTACAATATCTTATTGGTTTTGCAGTGGTATTTACCAGCCTCTTCACATTTACCAAACGCGCGTCGTGACAAATACAGATGCATGTTGCGGTAGGTCTGCTCTGTGCTGTAATACCGCTTTGTGGCAACACTGTAACATAAATTTAGATTCGTTTTTGCCTCGTATTTCGTCTTTCCCTTCTAGGCTAATCAGCGCGCACTGAGGACGGAGCCTGTATGCGCTGCACGCAGGGAGGAACGAGAGCGCGAAAAGGCGGTGCACTAAAGTGAGGCAGATGGACAGGTAGAATGTTTTAAGAAGTTTAACCTGCAGTGTGACACACACTGTTACGCGAGGGTGTTGTGGGCAAGCTGCGAGCGCTCGGGGTGTGTGTTGTGACGCGCCGCGCAGTGTCCACGGACTCCAGACGAGCGCATCGGCTGTAGAGAGAGACCCCGCGCGCTCCTCCACATCAGTCGGTATGAGTTTATTGCCAATAGCAGCGGCCTTAATGAAATATGATCACACTGGACGAGAGTCAGACCAAGACCGAGTCCAAACGCCGTCCAAGACCGTTTCTCGAATACTACAGTACGATCTACCTTGGCGATCTACCGACACTGCCTTACTTGGAGTTGTGTTTTGTTTCATTCACATGTTGGAGTAACTCTTTATTATTAGTCTGTGTCTACATCTCCAAAGCTCAAAACGCTGTCATGAAGCAGTAGTTTTCAGGTGAACAGCTCCTTTTACCTTTAGTTCAGTCGAGATCAGCAGTTCCAGGGCTGAAATGATCCAAATGATTGTGGAGTTTGGAGACCTAAGGGCAACTTTTTACATTTGTCCTCACCTGAAAATATCCTTATTGCTTCAAAACAAAAAAAGTGCAGTGCCCCATGACTTTCCTGGTCCAGTCATGGAAACAGCTCCTGCCAGGTCCAGGGCCAGAGCCACATCACTTCTGTATTTCCATGGTGGAAATTACATTTGGATTTGTGCATTTTGAGAGAAATAAACTTTTCAAATAAAAATAGCAAGGGCCACGGAGTTACGCAGACCAGGATGCGTCATTTGCCATTTGAGAAATAAGTTTGGGCCAATCAAAATGGACGGAGCGCATGAGTTTGGCGGAAAACCAAGTTCCTAGGACACTCATTTTCCACACGTCATCATGCGTGATGACGTGTGGAAAATGAGTGTGACGTAGGATAATGCTGCAGATATGTTCGGAGAGCTCTATGTCTGCGCTTTCAAACGCAAAAAAGTAAGTTTCTATCTTTTATGGTTGGAAAGTTATGCACGGTTATATAAAACATATACCCCGGTATTGTATACAATACTCTCGGTTTTGGAAAGTTAAAAACACAGAGGAGCACTTCCTGTATTACCACATGACATCACAAGGTGGAACAGAGTGTTTTCAGTCTGAGAGAACTCAGGGTTTGTGTGTTAAACGTGTGAATGAAACAAACAACTCCAGGTCTGTTTGATGGGAAATAACAGTAGAACACAAAAGAGCCTCATATGGGCTCTGTAACAGAAACATTCTGTATTGTACCTGCCCAGTCTTCTCTGGAAGGCGGCCCCGTCCCCGCTGGTGGCCTGCTGTGACACACACACACACGACTGTAAACACATTGATCTGGGCTCAGGGTTTCTGCAGTAAAAGACTGTCAAACCTTGTTGATTTCTTTGTGTCTTTCCCGACTCACGATCTCCTCAATGATCTCCCCGTCTCCTCTAACCAGTCTGAAAACAACACGAGCACAAAGAAGCACATCAGTGACTTACAGCCACTGAAAATGTGCTGCTGGGACACAAAAAACTGAATGATTTGGTAAAAATGTTCAACTGATATTGTAATTCTGAAATCTGAACTTTAAACTAATACAAGAATCATCTTTCAGAACATGAATATACGGATCTAAACTAAAAGGTTAAATGTTTTTATGCAGAATAAGACCCCATGGAGACACAGGACACATCTGACACAGAGGGCCATTCCGACATCCCGGTTTTACAACATGTCTCTATTCAGACACACAGTTTTTCCAAAACTTTTTGGTATCGCTATTCCATCCATCCATCCATCTTCTCCTGCTTTATCCATCTGGGTCGTGAGGGCAGTTTGCTGCCCAGTCCTCATCACACCTGACCCCCCCATGAACCCCTCTGTGGGTGGTGAGCCCACAGGAGGGTATTGCTATTCTAACACATCTTTTTTTTTTGAGAGTTGTGGTAGTCTGCCCAGGCATGTTTCTCGCTGTCCATGGTGCTGAATGCTGCAGATCGATAGGTAGGTAGTAGAGCATGGAAACCTGATCGATGTCTGACGGGACCACGGGCTATAAAGTTAAAGCATAAAGTTGTGAGCAGAATTGCCTCAGCTGTTTCCTGTCTACAGTAAAACCACTCACTTATTATGTGTGAAATGTGGAGCAATACTTCAGACACAGGATTTTTAGAGCAGAAAAGAGGAGATAAAGTCCACAGGAAGTAGAGTCACTGTCGCTGATCTGCAGCTTCGCCTCGATCCGTGTGCTGTGTGGATGGAAACAGACACACATGAGGAACTATCTCCACTTTTGACTTTGAAAGAACGCCTCAAAATGGATTCACAGTGCTGTTTTGTGGACTGGAGTAATTATTTGTGGAGGACAAATTCTATAGATAATGTGGACGAGTTGCTGCACTAAATTTAACATTTTACAAGAGGTGGTGAGGAAAAAAGTCTTCTCACTGAACTGGTGCAATGAACTTGGTTGGCTATTTCTTTTCTCTGGCTGAGTGGCTAACGTTCACGCCTCACAGCAAGAAGGTTGCGGACTCGATCCCCGGGTCGCCCGGGCCTTTCTGTGTGGAGTTTGCATGTTCTCCCCGTGTCTGGATGGGTTTCCTCCGGGCACTCCAGTTTCCTCCATCAACTCAAAACATGCAGCACCCTATGAACTAACATCAAGGACCATGACGTCCACCTTCCTGTGGGCTACACTCACAGAGGGGTTCATGGGGGGGTCAGGTGAACAGTGGACTGGGCGGTGAACAGCTGCCCCCGCGACCCAGCCGGATTAAGCGGGAGAAGACGGACGGATAAATGGGATTAGGCGACATCGGCAATCGAGTCTTTTTGGGCTTTGGCATATGCAGTGGGAAATCAACAGAGGGAAGTGTTCACTAATGAGTGAGCCAGGCAGAGCGTCTTATTTGTTAGACTCGTGGCTGTTGTAAAATAGGTTAAAGTGGTGTTAAGCCAAATCTCTGCACTTTGGGAACAGTTTCTTTGTAAAATATGCTAAAAAAATGAAGTGGATTTGGACTTGGACCTGGTTCGTCCAGTGTCCGGGTCGAGCACACGGCGGATGACGCTCTGCCGGGCTTCGTACTCCTCTTTGGTCATGGGCCTCTTGATGGAGAGTCGAGCCTTCTGCTCATCCGTCATCACTGAGAAAACACAGAGATACAGCAGATTAGGGATGGATCCATATATCAGCTGGAAGATTGTGGACTTTTTAGTGCATCAGCCTTAAATCTCCAGCACAGGCCGATTATTTTGGTTTGGTCAAGGGGACGATGAGAGGATGAGGAGAGAGAAAGAGATAATGAGAGGATGAGGAGAGTGAAGGGGACGATGAGAGGATGAGATGAGCAAAGGGGACGATGAGAGGATGAGGAGAGTGAAGGAGAGATGAGAGGATGAGGAGAGAAGGAGACGATGAGAGGATGAGGAGAGGAGACGATGAGAGGATGAGAACAGAGAAGAAGACGATGAGAGGATGAGGAGAGTGAAAGATGAGGATGAGGAGAGTGAAGGTGACGATGAGAGGATGAGGAGAGAGAAGGAAACGATGAGAAGATGAGTAAAGTGAAGGGGACAATGAGAGGAAGAGGAGAGTGAAGAGGATGATGAGAGGATGAGGAGAGTGAAGAAGAAGAGAGGATGAGGAGAGAGAAGGAGAGATGAGAGGATGAAGAGAGGGAAGAGGACAATAATGAGAGGATGAGGAGAATGAAGGGGGTGAGAGGAAGCCTAATTCCAATAACACAATGATAATAAAAAAAACAAACACTTTCTTTAAACAATAGAATGTTTTTTTCAACATTTAATCCTAATACTTTCTTTTCTATTCCCATGTGTCCTTATATCTGTGTAATCTCTCAGTGGTCCAGGTAGGTTACATAATGATCCAGAGATAAGTGGTTCAGTGTTCAGAAGGTGCTCGTCTGGACTTTGGTTTTGGGCTCCAAACTTTTGGGCTCCAGAAGCCATTTTACAAAGATGGACGTGACCTGAAGCTCTGGGAACTGATTGTGACCTTAATTCTGGGAAGTGTTCCTGCTCTGAGTAACAGTCAGGCCTTGCCCTTGTCCATTCAGGAGTTTTCAAGTGGAACATGTCCTGCCCTTGTTTACCTTTGATACACTTGAACAAACACTACAATAAGACAAGCTTGCTTTGGCAGGTCAAAGAGTTCTTATGACACAACTCTGGACAAACGCCAAACTGCTCACAAACTGTGCCTTCGGGAAGCGTTACGTCAACAAAAGACCAACTGATGCAAATTCTTTTATTCATTCTGTGAACAAACTCGAACATGGAACATCCAGCTTACCTGTCCCCTGACGCACCCACATCTGAATATACGTGGATGTGGTGTAGGATTTTCAGAGGTGGGTCATTTACAGTACCCTTACTTGAAACTTGTGCTTTTTTTGTCCCACTCTCTACACAATTAAGCAAATTTTACCATATTTTATGCATATTCAACAACTCCAAACTGTAGAAAGTTGAATTCTTATTGGACTGAAGCAGATCAGGTGATGTGTCTTCGTCTAAGGAGGCCGTGGCCTAAGGAAATCAACACCTGATACCAAAATTATTAGGTAGCTTCTTTCCTTCAGGCAAAATGGGCCAAAAAAGAGATTTAATTGACTCTACCGTGCCCAGTACTGATCCAACCTGTGGCTGGATCAGTACTGGGCTCCACTTGGACTCAGATACCAGTGAGGTGGAGGAGGGGTACTGGTGTGGTAAGATGTGATAGTTGGATCTTTTCGGTTGAAGATGGACTCAAAATGAACTCAAAAACTTCCTCCCAGTTTTTAGGAGACACTTTCTTCAAGCAGTGCTACAGGAAAAAGTCTGCATCCTTTAAAAGGAGCATGTTTTATGCAGGACAATGTTCCATCACTGCATCAGAGCCCTCCACTGCTCTCCAGTAAAGGCATTTAGGGCCAGTTTGGAGTTTTGGACATAGGGCCTCATTTCCTGGTGAGCCTGAGTGTTGGAGACGCAAGTCGATAAGAAATCTGAAAACAAGATGAAGAACTTGATAGAAGTTTTTAAATCACATAAAAACATGCCTTTATTTGAATCTGTTTTTTTGACTAAAAAGTTACATACTGTGGCTTTAATGTTATTTTTTTTTTACTTTAAATGATAAATCAGATGTTCTGTCCCAACACTTCCTCTTTACTGAGAAACACTTTTTAGTCTTGCTAGAAAAGCTTTCATCAGTGCTCCTCTGGAATACTTCACACTGAGTACTGTGTACTGACCGAGTACATGGAGCCAGTACCTCACACTGAGTACTGTGTACTGATCGAGTACATGGAGCCAGTACCTCACACTGAGTACTGTGTACTGACCGAGTACATGGACCCAGTACCTCACATGGAGCAGGGCTGGATTGGAGCCGAAACATTTTGATTTCAAAAACAAACTAAAAAAGTCCAGATGAGCAGTGAAACGTTCTCTAAAGCACTTGAATGAAAGACGACACTGCAGATCTGTAACTGAACCAGCCTCTGGGGTGATTATAGTGAAAATAGCCGTGGACTGAACAGCATTTACACAGTCCCACAAACAGGTTTGGATGAAGCCCTCACATACTCTGGGACCCCTGCCACAGCACGAGACTCAGGGTTACTGTGCCACAGCCACCACAGCCAAAATAGAAATACAGAAGAGGCAACGAACATGACACGAGCCAGAAGCAGATCACAGACTGAAGAGCACTGACTCCAGGAGCGCTGTAGGCCTCAGGATTTTACTTAGATTAGAAGGATTTCTAGTGAGTGAGTTACACATTTAATTGGATTTATATGCAAAAAGGCATATTAGGTCTTTCAAAAGTATCACAAATCAGATACTAATCAATACTAAAGCTAGTATCAAAACTAGATACTCATTTGAGCAGGTATTGATACTAAAAAACTCCCAGGACAGTTCTCAGGACAGAAGTGAACCTTTCCTGAACGTCCTGAATGATCTGGAGTAGGGGTGGGCGATATCTCGATATTTAAAATATATCGAGATATTTTTGAAACTCGATATGAATTCTGACATATCGATATATCGCTATAATGCTTATGTTTACTTCTGGTTTCGCCGCTTCGCTTGTTTCGCCTTCTCTGTGCCGCGCTCGCCTCCGCCTCCTGCTTTTGTCCCTGAGCTCCTCCATGGAGCCCGGACCTGGCCGCGGACTAAACCAGGACTAGAACTAAACCAGGACTAAACGCGGCCGCAAAGCCCGGGGCTCGGCCACGGACTAAACCAGGACTAGGACCAGGGCTCTGCAGTGCGCCCATTTCACTCGCATTTGCGAGCAAATATTTCGTCGTGCGAACGTGGAAAACCAAACAGGCGCCTCTGTGCGAGTGTTTCTGCAGCCACAATAAGGAGCTGCGCACAGACGTAACGTGACGAGTTAAACTTTCTAAATGCACGTTTCCCAGTGCGAGCGCAACCACATGACACCTCCGATCGCGCACGACCCCAGCACACGAGCTCCGCGTGTGTGCAGATATCACGAACAAACTCCGCTTCAAAACACACCCACGCCCCCTTAAACGAGGAGCCCCCGCAGCAGGACCCACACCTGCCCCACCACTCACAGACACCCGCGTGCCGCTGGACAAAGCGAGAGCTTTGGCTTTTGTCTTGGTCTTGTCTCGGACTCGAGCGCATTTGGACTCGGTCTTGTCATGAACTCAAGGTCTGAATACTGAGTGCGGTCATTTTTCATTAATGCCGCTGCTGTTGCCAATAAACTCATCCCGGTGTGCGGGAGCGCGCGCGGGAGCGCGCGCGGGAGTGCGCGCGGGAGCGCGCGGGAGTGCGCGCGGGAGCGCGCGGGGCTTCTCTCTGCAGCCTGTGCCAAATGCCAAATAAATCCGTTTGTCACACTGTGCGTTTGATTTGGTAAATGTGCAGAGACTAAATACCACTTTAAAACAAGAGAACGTAACTCCAGTTTGGAATTTGAAAATAGAGGTTTAAAAATCCTGCACACTTTATTCACTTTGAAGCAGTTTTGTGTCAGTGGAAGTCCTCTTAAAGAAGAGGTTCTTAAACTGTGGGTGAGGGTCCAAAAAGGGGTGTCAAGAGTGTTTAAGTGCAGAACTAAATGAATATTAATCAGATAAAATTTGTTTTTTTGTTTTTGCAGTAGTTTGGGGGGGCTGTATTTTTTCCTGTAAAGATATCGAGATATATATCGTATATCGAGATATAGCAAAATATATCGAGATATATTTTTTGGTCCATATCGCCCAGCCCTAATCTGGAGCTGTATCAGAACAAGTATAAGAGCATGTAGACTAGTATACACCATGGAGCACTGAGGAACCTACCTGCACCACTGAGGATTACACACATATAAGAGCATATGGGATTAGAAGAGTAAGTACTACCATTTTATGTGGAAAATCACATTCTATTGTTAATTCTTAGTATTAAATTCAAGATTAAATTCAAGATTATAAAAACACATATTTTTTCTGTATGAATAGTAGTTTTAGGAGTTTAATCCCATTTTAATTTAAAATGAAAAAATGTTTTAAAATGTTAAAAACAATTCTAACCTGGTCCAAAATCCTCCGCAGTGTCTTCGCTCTGCCACACCTCCAGAGACGAGGCTCCAGCCTGGGGTCCACTGACCAGAGGGCAGGGGCCAGTGACCATAGGTGAGGGGCCACAGGCAAGAGGAGAGGGGCTGCTGACCAGAAGGGTGGGGCCATTCTTCCTCTTCTTTTCCTTCTTCTTTTTCTTCTCCTTTTTCGCTTTGTTTTTCTTGTTCTTTTTCTTGTCTTTTTTTTTCTTCTGTTTGCTGTGCTTGCGTTTCTTCTTCTTCCTCTCGTCTGAGCTGGATGAAGACGAGGAGCTGGAGGATGAAGAGGAGGATGACGAGGAGGAGGAAGAACTTCTTCGTTTCTTTCTCCGTTCTTTTTTGTCTGAGGAGAGAAAGAGTTTGGTAAGAGTCGAGTGTGGCTTTTCTAACGTGTTACACTCAGAAATGAAACCAGGTCAAGAATCATTTGGTACAAATGAACCAAGAATGTGTCTCCAAAAAGAGTTCAAATCAGACACTAACCAACACTAACACTTGTAGAGGTAATATATGAAGCAAGACATATGGAATCATTAAGTAAAGAAAAAAACTGAAATAATTCTACTAAATATTTTTGGGCAAAGCAAAGGGTAAAGAGCGACTCTGAGGATTTGATTATAATAAATCATTTGTAGAGTTAATTCACTTTTTTCTCTTTGCAACATAATCCCATATTTATCTATAAAATGTACAAAGTGGTAAAAATACAGAAAAAAATGTAACGATATTCGATATAATATCGGATCATTTGAGACAGGTGTCACGATGCAATACACACGATACACAGGATACACAGGATACACACAAGGGTGCTGTGTGCCTTTCATTTGGTCCATAGGCAGGTGAGTTGGTGTCCTCCTCAGATGCAGTAACTGTACCTGTGTGTGCTCATGGAGGAGCGTCACAAAGAGGCATGAACCCACTGTTCACTTTTTGGCCAAGGGCAGAGTTCTAACTTGGGAACAATTTGTTCAGTAATCTCTGATATGTAATGAGATACGTGGCCAGTTCTGAGAAAAAGGTATCACTGCAACAATAACCCAACAGGTGCCTCCCAAACTGTCCAAAGTGTGACACGTTTTCTTCATCGCCTTTGTGACGAGACTCAACTGTGTTGGCAGGCAGTCTGTATTTCTTTTTTTTATTTTTACATTAAGGAACCCATTCACACACATTCATACACCAGTGTGCACGGACACTGGGGACAAGGTGAGTTAAGTGTCTTGCCCAAAGACACAACAGCATTCATCTGTGAGATCTAGAATAACACTGCTAACACATGGGTTAGTGGTTCTGACCGCTCAATCAGTGATGTTTATGTCGAGAGGGGGATTTAAACCACCAACCTTTGGATCAGAGGACAAAACCAACTGAGCTACTGTCTACTGAAAAAGAAGATACTCAAGTAAATGTAACTGAGTATATTAAGCACTACCATCTCTGAAAATCCTACAACATGTCCGCATGTTTCAGATGTGAGTGCGTCAGGGGACACGTGAGCTGGACGATTCCACATACAAACTCGATAACAGAATGAATAAAAGAATTATCAGTTCTTTTGTTGACTTATCGCATTATCCCATATCGCGGAGGGCATTAACACACACTGTGAGTGGTTTGGAGGTAGTCCAGAGCTGTTTCATAAGAACTCATGAGTCAGTCCAAGCAAGTTTGTCTTATCACAGAGCAGTGTTATCAAAAGTATCAATTATGAAACTAGTATCAAAACCAGATACTTATTTGAGCAAGTATCGATACTAAAAATGTCCCATTCTCAGGACAGAAATGAACCTTTCCTGAAGCTTAAAAATGATCTTGAGCTGTATCAGAACAAGTATACATGCGTTCCAAATCATTATGCAGATTGTGTTTAAGTGTCATAAAGGTAAAATGTTTAATTTTCCAGTGAAACTCATGGATAATTTTGTCTCAGGCTCTTTGGGTGAAATCAATCTCCTGACTCCTGTTCTAATGAGGGTGCAGGTAAGTCCAATTAAAGGAAAAACAACTTAAGAAGGACGTTCCATATTATTAAGAAGAGCACAAGACTCAAGAAATATGGGAAAGAAAAAGGATTTCTCTAGTGCTGAAAAGTGTGAAATAGCTGAATACCTTGGACAATGTATGAACCTTCGATATTTCACGAAAACTTAAGTGATCATTGTACGTTAAGAGATCTGTAGCTGATTCAGAGCACATACGGATTTGTGTAGATAAAGGCACAATGAGGAAGGTTTCTGCCAGACAAGTACATCAGATTAAGAGAGCAGCTGCTAAAATGTCATTACAAAGCAGCAAACAGGTATTTGAAGCTGCTGGTGCCTCTGGAGTGGTGGATGGTTGGGGAACATCAAGGTGAAGGATCCTTCAGAGGCAGTTCTGCATAAACCTTCTATTGGGCCCCCCTTAAACAAAGCTCACAAGCAGAAATGGCTCCAGTGGGACCAGAAATACATGAAGACTCATTTTCAAACAGTCTTGTTCACTGATGAGTGCCGGGCAGCCATGGATGGTCCAGATGGATGGAGTGGTGGATGCAGCAGTGGATGCAGTGGTGGATGGTTGGTGGATGGTTGGTGGATGGAGTGGTGGATGGTTGGTGGATGGAGCGGTGGATGGTTGGTGGATGGAGCGGTGGATGGAGTGGTAGATGGAGTGGTGGATGGTTGGTGGATGGAGTGGTGAATGGTTGGTGGATGGAGCGGTGGATGGAGCGGTGGATGGAGCGGTGGATGGAGCTGTGGATGGAGCGGTAGATGGAGTGGTGGATGGTTGGTGGATGGTTGGTGGATGGTTGGTGGATGGAGTGGTGGATGGAGTGGTGGATGGAGTGGTGGATGGTTGGTGGATGCAGTGATGGATGGAGCGGTGGATGGTTGGTGGATGCAGTGATGGATGGAGTGGTGGATGGTTGGTGGATGGAGTGGTGGATGGAGTGGTGGATGGAGGGGTGGATGGTTGGTGGATGCAATGGTGGCTGGTTGGTGGATGGAGTGGTGGATGGTTGGTGGATGGAGTGGTGGATGGTTGGTGGATGGAGTGGTGGATGGTTGGTGGATGGTTGGTGGATGGAGTGGTGGATGATTGGTGGATGGAGTGGTGGATGGAGTGGTGGATGGTTGGTGGATAGAGTGGTGGATGGTTGGTGGATGGAGTGGTGGATGGTTGGTGGATGGTTGGTGGATGCAGTGGTGGATGATTGGTGGATGGAGTGGTGGATGGTTAATGGATGGTTGGTGGATGGAGTGGTGAATGGTTGGTGAATGGCCCCCATGTCCCAACAAGGCTGTGATGTCAACAAGGAGGTGGAGTCATGTTTTGGGTCGGAATCATGGGGAGAGAGCTGTCGGCTCCTTTAGGGTCCCTGAAGGGGTGAAAATCATCGGCTGCTCTGGGCATAAAAGAAGAGAAACTCCTGGTGTGGCCCCATCCTCCCCTGACCTCAGCCCTACTGAGAACCTTTGGAGCTCCTCAAGCCAAAGATCTATGAGGGCAGGAGGCAGTTCACATCCAAACAGCAGCTCTGGGAGGACATTCTGACATCTGCAAAGAAATGCAAGCAGAAACTCTCCACAAACTCACAAGTTCAATGGATGCAAGAACTGTGAAACTCCCATCAAATAAGGGTACTTTTAAAATGGAACTTGGCCTGTTCAGATGTTTCAACCCAATTGAGAAGTGAAATAGCTTTTCATTTCAGTAACACGCTAATGCTTCTAATTGAAAAATAAACAAATGACCAATTTCAGTTCTTAACATGTAACATGTAACAATACATGTAAAATGTAACAATAACATGGTTTGAAACTCTGTTGTGCAGAATAATTAAGAACAGTGCATTTTAAGTTTATTTTTGTAAAAAAAAAAAAAATCCTGTTATCATTGGGAGATTTGTTGAATAACATTTGAATTGAATTTGAATGATGACATCATTTACTATATTTTTTTACTATATTGACAATTTGGCAAAATCAGAGAAAAATATAATTTTCGTAAAAATTTGGAACACAGTGTAAGAGCACATATGGAGCTCTATGGAACCTATGTAGAAAGAAACAGAAAAGAAAGTTCTCTATTGTCTAAAGAAAGACCACACTGGGTTAAAGGTGTTATACACCGTGTCCCAAAACTTCATGCACCCCAATGGGCAATATTTCTGTCCATTTGTCTCCAAAATGGGGTGCACCAGGTCAACCAAGTATTGTGAGGTTGTTTACTTAGATCATCTGTTTTTGACAGGCCTATACCTTTCTTGATTGACCATGAATCATGTCACCGAGAGAACCTTTTTGGTAGTGTTGCCACGATGGCCAAACAAAAATCTGGAAAAGCTGCACTTTCACAGCCTCAAGTCTGTGCTCAAGTCATTGTCTTGCACAGGGCAGGGAAAACTTGCAGGGAGGCAGCTCAGGACCTTAGCAGAAGCTTACAATGGATGAAGAAGTGGTAGCAGAGATACCAAAGCTGTGACTCCCTTTAAGTCGGGCCCTGTGCAGGTCACCCATTAGTTTTGAGGTTGAGGGCCAGGGACTTCATCCTCAAGGCCAAGGGAAAGAGACACCAATCCTGCCACAGACTTAGTCAAAGACTGAAGAATCTTGGGGAAGAAGTCTCTAAGAGGACCAGCCATCATTTTCTGACTGAGAAACTGGGTCTGAGAGCCTACAGAAGACAGCAGATTCCTCACCTTGCCAAACTGCAAAAGGAGAAGTGGAATGCTTTTGCAAAGAGGTATGCTAAAATGACCCCAAGAACAGTTTTTTCTCTAATGAGTGCCCTCTCTACTTATTTCCCACTCCCAACAGCTGAAACAGACACATTTATACTGACAATTGAATGGAAGTGCCACCTTCTGAACAGGTAAAGTTCAGCACCCATTTCAACAGTCTGCGAGGTGATGTCATCTTCAGGGCTGTCTGAGTTGCATGTTGTACCCCAGGGCACCACCATCAACACTGAGTATTATGTTAAGAACATTCGCCTGCCACAGCTAGGAAGATGTTCAACAGACGTGCAGAAATGGTCTTTATGCAAGATGGTGCCCCCGCACATACTGCTCTTACAACTCAGCAGTGGTGTTCTGAGCAGCTTTCTGGCTTTCTGCACAAAGAGGAATGGCCACCCAACTCCCTGGACCTCAACCCAATTGAGAAGTGCTGGGGTATCCTGTACAGTCGGGTGTTCCACAGCCCACACCCTACCACCATGAAGCAGCTCAATGCGAGGGCTGTGTGGGAGTGAGGCAACATTGAGCCTTCCGTTCTAAAGAACTTAGTGCATTCTATGCCCAACAGGCTGAGGGCAGTAATTCAGATGCAGGGGGGATACACTGGGTTTTTAAAAAAATGTATTTTGTTGAATATTCACAATCTGAGTTGACTTTTTCTGTGGTGTATGAACTTTTGGGACACGGCGTATTACACAAAATTGGCTCATGTGAGCTTTGGGTTATGCTATGATGTTGTTACCTCCTCAAAAACAGACCTGGAGTTGTGTTTTGTTTCATTCACACATGTTTGAGTGACGCTGACTTAATCAAAAATGGACAAAACAACCACAACCATCTACACCACACTGTCTGAGGAGAGACCATCCACACCACACTGTCTGAGGAGAGACCGTCTACACCACACTGTCCGAGAAGAAACCATCTACATTACACTGTCTGAGGAGATTGCACCTATGTGGTCGGCCCCACCCTGGTCCACCTGCCCAGGTAGAAGGTACAGGTCCAGACAGACTGATCAACAGCCTGTATCCTCCTGTATCCTCGGTGCCCTCCTCCCATGGTCCACACCATAGAATAACACTGAACTTTACATTAACCTCTACAGATCTGACTGTGTGTCCCTGAGATGCTTTTTACTCCTGATGCCCTTCCTGCTGCTGCTCAGACTGTTCCTGTTTATTACATATGTGCTGCTCTGAACGTCTTCATTGTGCTCATGTTTTCACTGGAGTGATTATGAACTAAACTCTGCAGTGTTTGATTCTCTAAACGTAATGTTGTTTTTCTATAACAATGACAATAGTAATAATAATAATAATAATAATAATAATAATAAAATCTTGACTTGTCTGTTTGCATCTCCAAAGCTCAAAATGCTCAATTTCACCTTGTGATATCATTTATTGGTAGTTTTAGGGTTAACACCTATTTTAGCCTCAATTGAACTGCTTTACTCGATAACACACTAGAACAGGGTGAGTAATCATTTTTTTCCATGGGGCCACATGAGAAACAGAAAATATTGTGGAGGGCCAAAATGCTTAACTCATTTCTGCATAATATGAATTGTATTTCTTTCTAAAAAGCAGTAAACAGCATTATTGTTCTGATGCGCTGGTCAGACTGGGAAGAGTTTATGTTTTGACTAAACAATGAAAAAAGTGAGGCTGCCTTACAAAATATGTCATTAAAAACACCTCTAAAATAAAAGTAATGCAGCTTTAGTCCATGCATCAGGTAAAATGATAAAATATGTTTATATTGTAATTCCAAATTAGCTTAAACAGGCCGGTCAGAGTCAATCAAAGGGCCGTATGTGGCCCCAGAGCTGCACAATGCCCAGGTCTGCACGAGAATAACCATAAGTTATTGCTTTTACTTTGGAATATTTTGTACAGTTGAGATTGTCAATAGAAAGTCTGATATCTGCTGGTGCATCGAGAAGTGAAGCAGTTTCAATAAGGCTAAAACAATAGCTGTAAATTCAGTTATGGAAACCAAATGCAAGGATCTGAAGTGATCAAATTATTCTAGTGAAGGTGTATATGGAGTTTAAAAACACAGTGGAGCGCTTCCTGACATCACTGTTTTCAGTTTGAGACAAGAACACAGGCTAAATGTCCAGGGTTTGTGTGTGAAACGTGTGAATGAAACTAAACACAACTCCAGGAGGGAATGAGGAAACATTAGAAGAGATCAGAAATAGTGCAGTGTAATATTGTTCCTTTGAAGGGAGCACAGGACTACACAGGTCTCTGCCAGGATCACGGTGGCTCTCAGTATTGCCCACCTTTGGACTTGTCTCTCCGGGCGCTGCTCCTGCTGCTGCTGGAGAAGGAAGAGGAGGACGGGGACGTGGATGAAGACCGTCTCCGCTTCTTCTTACGGGTCTGTTTCTGTTCCCTCCCAACTCTGTCCCGAGACCTGCTGCGATCCATCACTCCTCGAGGACTTACAGCCAACACGTGAACGAAAACAGCGCGATCCCACACAAAACAGCCTGGACACAGCAGGACTGAGCTGCTTCCGCTCCTGGGTTTGTTTGGGTCCGTCTGGGAATTGAGTCCGGGTGGAACAATTAAGCGTCTTCGCAGTTCCTTGGGCAGTGAGCAATACAATTTCCGTGTTTTTTTCTTTTGTTTTTTGTTGTGTATTATTTATACATTTACATTACTGTTATTTTATATCTTATGTTTATGTTGTCAAGTAAAATAACGTACATTTGACCATTTTGTCACAAATGAATATGAAATTCTAACTTCTAACTAAACAAATCAAATCTATGCTGCAACTATAATTATAATTACCTTTTGTATCTTCTTCATGTGATACATATGGACAGGAGTATTCTATACCTATCTTGTCTTCTGTAATGTTTATATTTCCCTCATACATAAATTATAAAGTGAAATTAGTAGGATTTATTACTGTTAATGATTGACAGAATACACAGACAAGTGTGAGAAGATACTGTAATATTTATTCAAAGTCTTTACAAAGGCAATTGTGAATTCTTAAAGCTGATATTCTAATACATATCCTCAGACCTGATTCTGGTAGCCCTTTGTTACTAAGGCTAAACCACTTGTGAAAGAAAAATTTAAGAAAAAAAAAAAGAAAACAGCAACAGGCTGTGTTTACAACGGTCAACCCCTTTCCACTTAAATACTGCAGTAATAAATAACTCTTAAAACTCTGTGTCATTCCACAGATGCTTTTGAAAAGGATAAATAATGGTGTAGCATAAAACTTCAGCTGCTTCGTCAGTAACAGTTGCAGCATGGCTGAACTGGCATCGTGTGTCTCCCCATCCGTGTGCAAAGGAGCTCCAGGAAGCTCTCCGATAAACTGTGGGGGAGGGAGGGGGCGGAATGTCAGTGGAGCTGCACTCATGGTCCATCAGGACGCTGCAGCCATGCGCAGCCTCTCGGGGGGGCACAGGAGGCTGTTCTTGGCTGCTTTCACCGTGTTCATCATGAGCATGGCCACAGTCATAGGCCCCACGCCTCCAGGCACGGGCGTGATGAAGCCTGCCTTCTGTCGCACACCTGAGGAAGGACCGGGGCACAGAGTCAGGAGAGGCAGGAGCAGGCACACTTTTCAAGCTCAAACTAACACACACACACACACATACATACATATAGTCAGGCTGTGGAGGAGCAGTCACACTTTGACATTTGACTTTAACACATTTAGCATAACAACAGTAGAAGAGTTCCAAGGCATGTCTCAAAGAAGCTTGCTTGAACACACACAACAGGTTTTTAAAAAAAAATCAGGGACACTATTATCAAGTGATCACAGCTCATAATTCTTTTACCATTAATCATCACACACACATCAGCTCAACCAATCATGTGGAGCCCCGCCTCCCCTCCCACGAGCCTTTGGGGGTGTTACATAATGAACTGTCACTTCACCTGAGCACCAGCATGTGGCACGTTTAGATTGGGAGTTCCACCCCTTTGGCCATGTTCACTTTACTCTTCAACATAGTCAAATTTCGGAAATTAAACCATTTTCTGCAGTACCGGCAGTTTGCACTAGATGGCTCACTCTAACCCTGATCAGACATTCATAGGTGTAGACCCTGTGTAGACCCCTTTTGAACCCCTTTTGAACCCCTTTTGGACCCAGACAAATGCTGTACCTTCAAAGTCCACATCTCCCACCAGCCGGCTCTTCCCGGTCACTGGGTCCTGTATCCGGTTTATTCCCACGTCGATGACAGCAGCTCCTTCTTTGATCATATCTGCAGTGATCAGGTTGGGGATTCCTAAGAGAAACAGCATTTCATTAGTGAAGTGAATATTTTAAGTCAAGTGAAGTCTCAGAGTTTATTCAGACCTGCTGCGGCCACGATGATGTCAGCGATTCTAGTGTGCTGGCGGAGCTGCTCTTTGGGCGTGTACCGGTGTGAGATGGTCACTGTGGCATCACCTGCACACACATGTATAAACATCACAGTCATTAAGATTTCAGATACTCAGGTTTTTACTTTAGAGTCCCATGTTTCTGCTCTGTCTGAGTCACTATAGCAGGAGGCTGTTGTGTTGTGTGGCTGATGTTTGGGTCTGCACTGGGTTGTGGACTGCATAGTGATGAGGAGCTGGCCCCACAGCTCTCTGCTTCTTTAAAGGAGGTGGCAGATAGATGGTGTCTTATTCTGTGCTCTGAAAGGGCATTCTCCACATGTCATTGGCCTAGCTGTACTTCTTGGTCTTTTTGTGAGCTGTGATTGGCTCAGAGTCTCTCACATATAAACCAGGGGACAGGGGAACATGGCAAGCTAGTTTACAAATACTACATGCTTTGGACACATGTCCATGCTCATGTGCCCTCACACTGTTCTACATGTGCAGGGGAGGGCTCTGGATGAACATCCCTACATATGAATGACACAGTTACCCACCAGGAGCCCCAGTTCAACTGAAACCACAATGAAAGTATGCCTGTTACAGTTATAATGTATGTTTAATACTGCTGACAAAGTTCATGGAGCTTCTTTCACCCTCCATAGTCTTGTGCCCATACTCTTAGTGTGAGGGCAGTGTCCGCTCACCTCCTGGCCTCTCATGGCGCCCGTCTGTGTGCAGCAGCATGGCGATGGGCATGCCCACGTTCTTCGAGCGACCAGCCACCACCACATTCTTCCCCAGGGTGGGGATCCCTGTGCACACATACACACAGGTCAGAGAAGGGGACAGTGAGACAGAGGAAGGGACAGTGAGACAGAGGAGGGGACAGTGAGACAGAGGAGGGGACAGTGGGACAGAGGAGAGGACAGTGGGACAGAGGATGGGACAGAGGAAGGGACAGAGGAGGGGACAGTGAGACAGAGGAGAGGACAGTGGGACAGAGGAGAGGACAGTGGGACAGAGGAAGAAGAGGAGAAGCAGGTCCTACCTGTGCGCTTGATGATCTCCCACACACCCCAGGGGGTGGCGGGCAGCATGGTGGACTGGTCCAGACACATGCGTCCCACGTTCACCACATGGAAGCCGTCCACGTCCTTGGTGGGTGCCACAGCGTTACAGATGGTGCGCTCGTCAATGTGCTCTGCACAGACAGTTATATAATGACATATGAGGAGCCTGTAGAGCAGAGCAGAGGACACAGGAGAAGCACAGAGACGTACCAGGCAGAGGCAGCTGCACCAGCAGCCCGTCCACGCGGTGGTCTGAGTTGAGTTTGTCAATGAGGTCCAGCAGGGCTTCCTCACTGGTGGATGAGTGCTTTAGGATGGTCTCACTGGAGATACCTGAGGACCACAGCACAGTTACACTATGCTCCACACAAGCTGTGAGATGTTTCACATGTTCTGACATGAGCTGTTCTCCTCACCGACATCTGCAGCAGCCCGAGTCTTGTTGAGGACGTAGGAATGACTGGCCGGGTCGTCCCCCACCAGCACCACGCTGAGGTGGGGTCTCCTGTTCCCGGCCAGCACCCACTTCTCCACATCCAGCCGCGCCTCCTCTCGGATCTGCCGCGCCAACTTCCTCCCCGAGATTACCACGGCCTCTTGTCTGCACACAACACAGACGGATTAAGTTAGAACTATATCCAACACACAAAAAATACACAACACTAGTAGGGATGGAACGATATCCAAGTCTCATGGTACGATATCACAATATGTATCTCATGGTACAATATTTATTGTGATATTTTGAAGAAGCTAAAAGAATAGGATACTTATTGCTTTTAAAATATCTTAACAAGACTCAATGCAAATCAATACTTTCATAATCCCAAAAATTGAAGTACAAAAACATTTCTTCATGTTGTCTGCACTGAAATGAATCATGGGATATGTAGTTCCCTGTGTGTATTAGCTATTACTACTATAAAAATAATTGGATTTAAGCAAATTAAGTTGTGATTCGATATATTGTGACAGCCCACGATGTTAGTAAGAGACCTTTGATACAATATCACGATATTTCTGTTATTGTTACATCCCTGTACAACACTCAAACAATCTATACAACACACAAGGACATGAGAGAGACAATATGCAATGGCTTGTATGAAGTCAGAAGTAAAAGAAGAGCTCTGAGAGACAGCAGGGCTGAGCTCATGTCATGTTTTGTTCTTTTGTCCTGTCTTTGATGGGAAATGCACTTAATCATTGTGTGTAATCTGTTACTCATCCAAGTTTGAGTGCAACAAACAAGTTCAACAGGCACAAACCTGTTGTGCCTTTGTTTGTTTCAAAAGGCATAAGCACTTCCATGTAACATTTATTGATTCAAGTCATGTCCAGAATCCAGAGATGCCCTGGCTCCTACAGCCTGCTGTAGTGTAACCATCTGCGATTTACACATGGAGCACAATGTGCCGTCTAAAATTAGCCCAGTGGCCTTCTATCTGACACATCTGATATTTGGACCCGGGTGCCACGGTTACCTTGTACACCCACTGCCGTAGTACTCAATACTTATTGTACAGGAGCCAGTTCCAGACCGGTAGTGCCATTGAGCAAAAAGGGACCCCAACAAGACCACATCAGTGTACATTAGAAATCCAACAATAACTTCACTACATGTTTGCCAGAGGCAGTATTGTGCAGTACTGTGATGCCAGAGGCAGTATTGTGCAGTACTGTGATGCCAGAGGCAGTATTGTGCAGTACTGCGATGCCAGAGGCAGTATTGTGCAGTACTGCGATGCCAGAGGCAGTATTGTGCAGTACTGCGATGCCAGGGCCACCTCTGTTTGTTCATATGCAAATGAGCGTGTTAACCTTACGTAAGCGGAGCACATCCCAACCACAGCACAGAGGAACTGTGATTATGCAACACACTTTTTGTTTGCTAATTGACCCACTAACGCATTAGTGTGAAAACGGGGTGAGAGCACAAGTACGGAAAGTAGAACGCTGCAAACTTAAAGGGCCTGTACCCCATTCCAGTAGTGCCCGTGTGGGAGCATGGGCCATGTAGGCTTGTGGGCGGAGCCTTGTACAGAATCTTACAACTAACCATAGGGAGGCTTCGAATAGAGTCTAGGAGAGATAACTAGATTACTCAAACATGGATGACATTGAACACCTCTTCAGGCATGTTTTTGATGAGAACGTTAAACATGGGAGAAAGCTCCAAAAACATTTACCTCCTTTTATTAGATTTGTAGAATAACTAAAGACATCATTTCAAAAATAGAAGAGCTGGTGTTATTTTTTGCCCCACTGCACAGTTCTGTTCATGGCATTCAGCATCCTGTTTATAGGCAATTTGTAGAGGACTTTTTGGCATTCTCAAGATAATTTAAAATAAAAGATAAATGCTCAGATTTTCTTATTGATAGTTACAAATAGTATTTATCGAGGTTGTATTTTTATGATGATTGCACAAACACATCTGAAGCTTCATTATGTCCACAGTAAACTCACGAGTCTAGAGACTTTTTCCCCCATTAAAAAAGATGGTTTGTTTCAAACTGGTAATCACTATGGCAGCGGCCCTCATTTTCCATCATTCTGAAATGTACAGACATCCGTACCATAACATACAAATGCGCTATCTGTAACTGTGACCCTTGGGTGCCCGTGGAGCGGGTGAAACTGCCGTCATGTGCAGTGTGTCACACAGGAGCACCCTTGGGACCATGAGTGAGGCATTAGTCCATTACACACATGGGCGTCACATTGCAGCCTGCACGTTTTCAATCAACTCGGCACAAGATGAACCTGTGAGCTCGTGGTGGGAGGGCGGTGGAGTGTGTACACTGCGAGAGGTTCTTATGGTTTAACATCTTAACGTTTGAAATGATTTGAATTCAGAATATTACTCTGAAGTTTAGACCAAGTTTAGGTTTAGGTTTAAAGTGAGCTGAGCCCATTTCTCCCCATGTATTTGAGAGAAATGAGTCTCACCCCAGCACAGATATATTACATAAGCAGTTCCTGGGGTCAAAATAAGTGGGCTGTGTCCTGTCCACGTCGAATTATAAAGCCGTTTATTGTTGGAGAAGGTTGATGTTATCATTATTGTAGCCTGACTGCAAAACTCCGCTCTGGACTCTGAAAGTGGTGAAAAGCTCTTCTAAACTCATCATGGTGACTCAGGACGCTCTGAATGCAGAAGGGACCACTGCAAATGGTTTCAAATGGAACTAGTTCTGTTTTGGGCATGTTGGTGGCATAGAAGAGCTCATTAGCTTGCAAACACTGCTCTTGTGTTCAGTTAGGGTTTATCTTGAGGTATGCATTCACTTAGACATGACATTTGACTAGCAGCTGAACACACGTCAAGGTATTCAGCTCACTAACTAAATGTCTGCCTTAAAGAAATCAAGACTGACAGCTTTTAAAAAGGAGGAAACAACATTAGAACAGACTGGAAAATAGCCTAATATGGGCCTTTGAATACAAGATTATACGTTCCAATGGGATAAATCATGGTTTCTTACCCCAGTGGCAAAATGATTCTTTCATGAAATAAGCAGTAATGTAACAACAAATTCAAAACTACTGAACGCAAGACTGAAAAGTTCAAGTCATAAAGAACACATTTTTGTAGTTAACGAGGAGAAGAATGCTGGAGGTGCAGAAACCGGAGATGCCGGTCTAAATAAGTGTTGTGGAGAACATGGGGTGAGCTGGTGCAGGGCTGTGGTGGTCTGGGAGGAGGGCTTTCACTGACGAGAGCACATTCACAAACTCTAGAATCATTTGTTGTCTCATTTGCTAGACTACGTATCGTAAAAAAGGATTGAAAATCAAATACTAATTGATACTAAAACTAGTATCGAAACTAGATACTCAATTGAGCAGGTTTTAAAAAGTTGATAGGACAGAAAGGAGCCTTTCCTGAATGTCTTTAGAATGATGTTGAAAAGTATAAAAGCACATAGACTAGTGTACACCCATGGACCACTATGGAACCGTCTGGACCACTGAGGGAGTACTACCATTTCATGTTGAAAATTTAAGTGTGTCATTGTGGTATCGGAATGAGTATTTAGTCTATTCCTTAGTACTGAAATCAAGTCTGACATTCATTAACAGATGGATAGCAGATATCAATTCCAAACTAAAGATCTTAGTTTTGGAAGGGTGCAAACAAAAGTGCTCAAAATGTTGAATATCACAGGATGCTGAAACCAGGGAACAGTCTAATGTCAGAAGAATAAAGAAGAGTTTGACTGTGCCCATGGTGAGTTTGTGAGGGGAAAAAATCCCAGCAGGATCAAAATATTTACACCAGTACAGTGCAAATGCCAGTAACACTGTGGAACTACAGCTGTGAAATGAGGCTACAGTTTATGAGAAGCACATTACCTGGGCTACGGTTGGTATTGTAATAGTACTTCAGACTGGACAACCTCGTCTCTGACAATGGTGAGTTCAAATAAACCTGTCACTGCACTGTCACAGTCGAACATTACACACTCACAGGCTGAGTGTGTTGTGTGTTGTGTGAGGTGGGTTAGAGCCACACACTGTCTACACTCTGTGTTATATCACAGGACGTGGCCCTGTGCCAAACAGCGCAGCCCTGTCTCCAGCTGAGACCTGGGACCTGCTCCTGTCCTGTCTGCAAAAACCCACCACGATTTCATCAGCCAGCCAAGCTGCTGTTATACCGGCAAACCGCTAGGGGCGCTCCTCAGCGGGCGGAATGCGGACAATTAGTACGCGCTTTCCCGCACACAAATCCGCGGGAATTGTACGAATACTGCGTTCTACAGGCGATATATACACAATAGTGTCGGTACAATGTCCCCAGTCACGTAAGAGCCGGTGTAACACACATTCAGACACAGAGCCGTAACCCGGAGCTGCAGTGCGCGCACTCACCTCGCCGCGCTCGTGTGCAGTTGGCACAGCTGGTGCTGCGACTGTTGGCACAGTTTCCTGAGGGTTCTGACCGCTGCCATGATGAAGATGATGATGAGAGGAAGAGGAGAGAGGACACACCGCCGGGTACGAAGGACGAGCTGCGCTGGAGCCGAGGAGAAGGGCTCTGAGGAACGAGGAACAGGAGAGAGAAGCGCTTTAAGAGCAGTCCTACCCCTTACGCACGCCTGACGTCACTCTTATCTGCTGCCACGCCCCCCGCGCACCGACCAGGCCTCTCCACAGATCTGTGATAAGTTCTACTGTAGCCCTATTACTGTGTACAGTTTACTTATATTTATACTGTGACAAGAGCCAGTTCTACAGCAGGCCTAAGGCTGTGCACAGTTTACTTACATTTATACTGTGATTATAGCATATATCTATGAAGGACAGGCCCGTAGCCAGACTTCCAAGGGGGGTGGGTCGTTTTTTAAGCCAAAAGTGACCTTTTTATACGGGTGCCTTTGCGACCCAGTGATTGTACTATAAGTACATGCTCTATGGCATGTGATGCAATGGGTTCAGGGGCATCCTCACCCAGAATGTTTTTAAGTAAAGAGCCTGTTTTAGCACATATAAAAGTTAAGGCTGTTGCATATGCTGAATATAAATAATTATCATGATTTAAGGGTGTACACAGAGGATAAGGTGATATTTTACCTTGATTAACTATTAGTATAGAATCATTGGGATGACAAAGGTTTTGAAATTGAAAACCCTTAATGTCTACAATTTAAAAATTATGGTAAACTCTTCGAGTCTTTGGGAAATTACTTTATCAGGGCTCTACAGTGCGCCCATTTCACTCGCATTTGCGAGCAAATATTTCGGCGTGCGGACTAGGAAAATAAATAAAACAGTCGCTCCAGTGCGAGTGCTTCTGCAGCCACAATAAGGAGAACTGCACACAGACATTATGTGAGTGAAACGTTCTAAATGTGTCAAACATTAGGGGCGCACTCACACTAGGACTTCAGAATCGTGCCCAAGCCTGGATCGCCCCTAAAGCGCAGCACACATGCCCAGCGCGAGCGTAACCGATCTGAACCGTGCCCTGGCATGACGTCTCCGACCGCGCACGACTCCAGCATACGAGCTGCCCGTGTGGCCGATATCACTCATACGAACAAACTCCGCTTCAAAACACATCCACGCCCACCTTAACAGAGGAGCAGTGTCCGCACAGAGCAGAACTACGGCACAGAGCAGGCGATATGTGGGCTGAAGTTTGCTTAAGAAAATGCCAAATTAATCTACAAAATTAAAAGTAAAGGGCACTTGCATTTACAGCACTCAGCACTATTTTTTTTAAAATATTTTTTTGAAAAAGGTGACCCCAGTCTCGGGGGGGCTACGGGCCTGAAGGATAACAGTCTTACTACTGCAGGAGTACTTGGCTACTGGAAAGCTACAAATGGTCTACATGACTGACTCTGGTTTAAGGGAACTGTATGTAGCTTCAGCACGCTTAATGATTTAAAATTACAATCACAACTGAACAAGTGTGTCCCCAGTGTCTTATTAACCTGCAGATAGAGATGCATCCAAGTTGTTCTCATTCTCAGAACCTCCAGAATTCTCTCTCTGAGCTGCAGAGGCTGCACTAGCACTGACTCAGGATTGGTGCAGGGGCTGTGCAGTTCTGTTCTGTGAGTTTGTGGGTTTAGAGAGGAACAGGCACAACAATGGACTGAGATGATTAGGATTTGCTCTGCTCAGTACAATATGATTTTAAATGTGACGTTTTACAGTTACATAGAATTTTACTCAATTACAAGTACAAGTAAAAATGTAGTAAAAATACATTTATCCCAAAGTCTAACCAAAATATTTGTAAAGAGTTACTTTCCACCCCTGGCCGTAATTCCTGTCCTATATATGAGCTACATATACAATACCAGTAATAGTAAGTAGTAGGGGTGTGCAAAAATATCGATATATTGTATCATTTAATGTGATGATACTGTATCGATATATCACCAAGAGTATTTCTTGGTATATTTTACTAAATTATTTTACAGTTACAGCGCTACAGTTTTGTTGCTTGTTTAGAGGAAGGGAACTGGTTTACGTGACATTTGACATTTTCACTGTTGTATTGCGTAAAATGGGAGTGCTTCATATTCAGTGGTTTAACAAAGACTTAGTTTGACAAGCCTTTAGCCTTTATTTTTATTGACCTGTATCGAATCGATTTAAAATACATCGCATCAAGTCGAAAGCTCACTGTATCGATAAATGTATGGTATCACAGCCTATGTATTGAGACATGTATGGTATCATAGCCTATGTATTGAGATATGTATGGTATCGGCAACTTGTGTATTCCCAGCCCTAATAAGTAGCACACAGACATGATGTACCACACAGGCCTAACTGACAGAGATGAAGCTGCCATTATTTCTGCTCAACAGGTCTGTTTTGATTGCAACTTTCACACATGCCTATGGCACCAGGTCTGATCCTGAGGAGGATCACTTTTATTTACCAACAGGAGTTTCCTTTAGAGGCAAAGGATTCAGATATAAATATGATAAGAGAAATATGATAAGAAGAATATGATAGGAGAAAATGCTGTAACAGTATTAGCCCTGGCACTGTGCTATCAGGGCCCTGGCAGCACCCAGGGCTCTTGGGTGGGTCAAATAAACTGATGTTTGTCCTACAGAGGTGATATTACAGAACAGTAGCAGAATAAGAACATGCAATTACAAAGTTAAACATTTATTCAAAGAACTGTATTTAAGATTACATGAGTCACCTGCCTTCCCAGATATATGATGATCATTCACATCAAACACTGCATTTACTGATAGCAGTTCTAATGCTGATTACTTTACATTACAAATCATTGGAAATAGTGTCCTATTTGTTTGGTGCTGAGCCTCTCATGAGTCTCTCGTTTGAGTTGCCAGTTTCAATGCTCAAATCCAGTTGAGTTACACCTAAAATGTCCCCGCGGAGAGCCCCGGTACCGCGGAGAGCCCTGAGCCCCGGTATGCGGCGCGGCCGACGCCAAAAGTTCAGTTTTTTCAACTTCTAACGCAGGGGTGGGCAAACATTTTGGCTCGAGGGCCACAAAGGGTTCTAAAATTTGATGGAAGGGCCGGACCAGTAGCAGATGGATGGAGTGTTCTGGTCTGACTACGTCAGCCCAGCAAATAGGCCTAAAACGAAAATAACTTGCAGGATCCAGAGATGATTAGGATTTGCTCTGCTCAGTACAATATGATTTTAAATGTGACGTTTTACAGTTACATAGAATTTTACTCAATTACAAGTACAAGTAAAAATGTAGTAAAAATACATTTATCCCAAAGTCTAACCAAAATATTTGTAAAGAGTTACTTTCCACCCCTGGCCGTAATTCCTGTCCTATATATGAGCTACATATACAATACCAGTAATAGTAAGTAGTAGGGGTGTGCAAAAATATCGATATATTGTATCATTTAATGTGATGATACTGTATCGATATATCACCAAGAGTATTTCTTGGTATATTTTACTAAATTATTTTACAGTTACAGCGCTACAGTTTTGTTGCTTGTTTAGAGGAAGGGAACTGGTTTACGTGACATTTGACATTTTCACTGTTGTATTGCGTAAAATGGGAGTGCTTCATATTCAGTGGTTTAACAAAGACTTAGTTTGACAAGCCTTTAGCCTTTATTTTTATTGACCTGTATCGAATCGATTTAAAATACATCGCATCAAGTCGAAAGCTCACTGTATCGATATATGTATGGTATCACAGCCTATGTATTGAGACATGTATGGTATCATAGCCTATGTATTGAGATATGTATGGTATCGGCAACTTGTGTATTCCCAGCCCTAATAAGTAGCACACAGACATGATGTACCACACAGGCCTAACTGACAGAGATGAAGCTGCCATTATTTCTGCTCAACAGGTCTGTTTTGATTGCAACTTTCACACATGCCTATGGCACCAGGTCTGATCCTGAGGAGGATCACTTTTATTTACCAACAGGAGTTTCCTTTAGAGGCAAAGGATTCAGATATAAATATGATAAGAGAAATATGATAAGAAGAATATGACAGGAGAAAATGCTGTAACAGTATTAGCCCTGGCACTGTGCTATCAGGGCCCTGGCAGCACCCAGGGCTCTTGGGTGGGTCAAATAAACTGATGTTTGTCCTACAGAGGTGATATTACAGAACAGTAGCAGAATAAGAACATGCAATCACAAAGTTAAACATTTATTCAAAGAACTGTATTTAAGATTACATGAGTCACCTGCCTTCCCAGATATATGATGATCATTCACATCAAACACTGCATTTACTGATAGCAGTTCTAATGCTGATTACTTTACATTACAAATCATTGGAAATAGTGTCCTATTTGTTTGGTGCTGAGCCTCTCATGAGTCTCTCGTTTGAGTTGCCAGTTTCAATGCTCAAATCCAGTTGAGTTACACCTAAAATGTCCCCGCGGAGAGCCCCGGTACCGCGGAGAGCCCTGAGCCCCGGTATGCGGCGCGGCCGACGCCAAAAGTTCAGTTTTTTCAACTTCTAACGCAGGGGTGGGCAAACATTTTGGCTCGAGGGCCACAAAGGGTTCTAAAATTTGATGGAAGGGCCGGACCAGTAGCAGATGGATGGAGTGTTCTGGTCTGACTACGTCAGCCCAGCAAATAGGCCTAAAACGAAAATAACTTGCAGGATCCAACGAATTACAACTTGTGCACCATATATAGGGCCAATGATTTACTGTTTCAGAAGTTTTGGATTCCGATTCATTGTGACACATTTGATAATTCTGTTGACAGTGTTGGGAAGGTTACTTTAAACTGTATTCCCTACAGATTACAGATTACATACCCCAAAATGTAGTTTGTAATGTAATCCATTAAATTACTTAAATGAGTAACGTAATCTGAATATTTTGGATTACTTGATATTGTCGTGCTTTTTAAACCTAAATTAAGGTAGCAACCGCCTCCTGCAAATTCTTGTTTGGTTTTAGACCTGGTTTAGACCTGGTTGTAGTCCTGGTTTAGACCTGGTTGTAGTCCTGGTTTAGACCTGGTTTTAGCCCTGATTTAATGCTTGTTTAGACCCTGTTTAGACCTACTTTAGACCTGTCTTAGTCCTGGTGTTAGTTCTGGTTTAGAGGTGCACAGGAGGAAGGCGGTATACGCAGCGTACGCAACAAAACACGGTCCACGCGCGGTGTCCACGCCGTGCAAGAGGAGGTGCGGTGTGCGCGGCACACTAAATATATACTTGGCCGCAGTGCTTTATGGCAAGGTTCTCGGACCATGAGTGAGGAAGACGTGTTCAACATATAATTCTACCCCTGGGCACCGAGCCAAGGGCCCCACATGGATAATTTGGTTTTATGTATCAATGTATCTAGAGTGCCCCATCTATTGGGAAACGCCAGAATTGCTGGGAAAATCAAATTTATAAGTTTTATCACAGTTCGTTCAAGTTTGCCGGGCCCCTTTCTTCATGTTAGAGCAACTGCCCGTCAAAATTCCTGTACTGAAGGCTCTGGGGCTTTGGGGGACACAGGTTCAGTTGTGAGTGTAGGACCTTTTTAAAACAGGAAAAGCTCAGGATACTTACAGGTCCTTTAAAGGACCACATCATGATTATGGGAATCGTTTAGTAGCCTGTAAACTTAAAGAAGGCCTGATTGCTTTTAGCCTTTCAAAACTAGGCTAGTAGAGATAAGCTCATTTTACATGCTTCGTGGGAAGACACTTCATGAAGACACAGGCTTTTCCACTTTACATGCATAACTTAGATTTTTGTTTGCACTGTTACACCATAATTTAAAATGACAAAAAAGACACACTTCTTTTCTCTTTTTTAGTGACACAGTCTCACATGCACACTCTGCAAACTGTTCTACGGTTTGATCACAGCTCAACAGCGCCCTCTAATGACTATTTTGACTTTTAACACAAACAGTGTGCGCATGTGCGGTTAGGATTGTTGCCAGCTCCGCTTTTTTGTATCACATTTATTTGTATTTGCTTTTTTATATAAAAAAAAAACCTTCAGTTTCATATTCACTTTTTTATTAATTAATTAATTTTTATTCAGTGTCTTGAATTATTGCTCATACGTAAATGTTTTATATTGTTTAGTCTGTTGACATACATGTATGAATAAATATAGGAAGTGCTCTACTGTGTTTTTAAACTCCATATGTCTTCACAAGAGTCATTTGGATGATTTCCGCTGTGGAATTACCAATTTCTGCAGAACTAAAGGTGAAAGGTAGGTGTGTTAACTGGAAAAGTATCACTACATGACCAATAATAAAGGATTATTCAGAATCACAATCAGAATTTATTTGTTATTATAGTAGGCCTATATTAAAAAATATACACAGAAACGAAACACTGTACTCATGTCCAGGTTATCAGCAGCATAAAAAAAAATGATTTAAAATATTGTTTGTCATATACAGTCTTTAAAAACAGCTGCTACTCCAACATGTGTAAATGAAACAAAAAACAACTTTGGGTGTGTTTTTGATGAGGAAACAAAATTATAACACTATTAAAAGCTCACATGAGTCAATTTTGCATAATATACTGTAGGAATAGGACTCTGCATCTATAACAAAATCAAAGAAGTCAATTTCAAAATGTTCTAATATTTAGCCAACCAAAAAATAAAAAATAAAACTTAGAACGATTCAGATTAGATATTGATTACAAGTGTGACTTCTGTCAAAGCGAAACTGAAATAATAACTCATCTGTTCTACCATTATACATACAGTCTGGAAACATGTGGCCCCACATACAGCAGCTCATCCAGACCCAAACCAGGCCTCCACTCCCAAAGATCTCTGCTTCCTCATTCAGACTCTCATCATGCTGGCGAAATATCATACACAAGACACAAAATAAACCACAAGGTCACCACTATAATAATGAAAAACAATATTTCCAGACAATAAAACTGATCAAAAACAAAAAAAGCTCTTAAAACATACATCTATAGGAAATATCTATAACAGAACAGTATCACTCTCCCCTGCATTTTATGTTGCACTTTATTTTATTTGGTTGTACTTGGATGGGAGACCACTGGGAATTCCAGGTGCCACAGTGGGGCGCCAGTGGCAAAAACTGTCGTAGTGTCCTTAGGCAAGGCACTTCATCCACATTGCCTAGTATGAAAGTGGTGTGTGCGTGAATGGTGGTGGTGGTCGGAGGGGCCGATGGCGCAGATTGGCAGCCTCGCTTCTGTCAGTCTGCCCCAGGGCAGCTGTGGCTACAATAGTAGTTTACCACCACCGAGTCTGGAGTGAATGAATAATGCTGTGTAAAGCGTCTTTGAGTGTCCTGAAAAGCGCTATATAAAACTGATGCATTATTATTATTATTATTAAAGTATGAGAGTTTTTTTTTTTTTTTTTTTTTTTGCTGTTTGTTTGTTGATTGTTGCATGGTGTTTCATATATAGGGTGACCAGACCCTATTTGCCTGGGACAGCCCCAGACCCCTGTCCCAGCAGATTTATACAAAACCAGTGATTTGTCCCAGTTTTGTAAGAAATGTCCAATTTGATCCCTGCCAACAATGAAGTCATTTGTTTAGGTAAAATGCAGAAAAGCTGCTTAGAAATGACCAAAACACAAAGAAAATGTACTGTCTGTAATACTGACTCACATTAGTGCTGAGTCCTTAATTACACACTCATTTTACAATTTAATTATTACCAACCAAACCAGGGATGTCCCAGTTTTTTATTTTATTTTATTTTATTTTTTAAGGTAATAGGAAAGTACTTGTCCGGACTGGCAGTACAAAATACATAAAAATTTGTTAAAATAAAATTTTAAAAAAGCACTGGCAGTACAAAATACATCAAAATGTATTAAAAGAAAAGAAAAAAAGAAAAGAAAAAAAGGAATAGGACTTTTAAAAACCTTGCCCGGACTGGCAGTACAAAATACATCACAATTTATTTTTTTTTAAAAAGGGAAAAAAAGGGGGGAAAAAAGAATGGGACTTTTAAAGAACTTGTCCGGACTGGCAGTACAAAATACATCAAAAAATGATTTAAAATAAAATAAAAAACAGAATAGAACTTTTAAATAACTTGTCCGGACTGGCAGTACAAATGACATCAAAACAGATTTAAAATAAAAAAATAAAAATAAAAAAAAAAGAACTTGGGGGGACTTCCTCCTTCTTCCTCCCCTCAGACCTGGCGCCCCGGGCCGTGCGGCTCATAGTGCGGATAGAGGAAGAGCTGAAGTTAGCCTAGCGCCGCAGACGCACACGCAGCGGCTCCGATCTCTCCTCTACTCCTCCAAAACACCCGATTCTTTTCATTTGATGTTATTTTAGCGACAGTTTATCCTCATTACAAGGACTTTGGAGACCGCGTCGCAGAGATGAGCTTCCTTTTGTAAGTACAGATCATTTGGGTTAAAGTTAGCTGCGGCTCAGGGCAGGGGAAGTTCCTCACTGCTGTCTCTCCCACGATCACGAAGACGACCAACCTTACCCTTTCACTTCTAATCCTTTTAGTCAATAACGGTGCTAAATAAATACGAGTTTCCGTATTTCCCCGTGTATTTAGTCTCGATCAGTCGCTTGGAAGTCGCTGCCTTAACATAACTTTGTGCTAACTTGGTAGCTCGCTTCGCAGTGTTGATCTGATTAGCCCCGTGTCTCATCTGATCGCGTTTTAACTTCCCACCAGCGCAATGGGTCCGATCTTATGGTTTAGGGGACATTTCTTGAGCAGAATAGTCGTTACAGTCTAAAAATAAGCACAGAATAAACAAGGAAGTTGGCTTAAATGGACACCAACCTACTGCAAAGACACTGACAGCCAGTAGGACAGCATCTATATGGGTCAACTGCAGGTCTATTGTTGTTGTCTGTGGACGAGCACTTTGCCTTGTTTCAGATCACATCCAAACACACTGTGGAGTCTGTGATAATGTTGTGTTGTGGTGCTGGATACAGCTAAACCAGGGGAATGGACAAATGTTGTGACCATTAGATAATTCTGAAAAATTTCTGCAATAATACAATCTCCTCTCACCACCATCTTATGTTAGCATATGAAAAGAGTGGGTTAAAGGGCTCATATTACACTATTTTCTGATCTATGTTAAAACAGATTTTTTTTGGAGTTCCACTTTGTGATATCATGTAAAACAGGAATTTCTCCACTGTGTTTTTTAACTCCAAACATCTTCACTAGAATCATTTGGATCATTTCAGCCCTGGGTTTTCCCATCTCCACTGAACTAAAGGTAAAAGGAGCTGTTCACTTGAAAACTACTGCTTCATGACATCACAAGATGTAGCAGAGCAATTTGAGCTTTGAAGATGTAGACAGACTAATAATAAAGTTATTCAAACATGTGAATGAAACAAAACACAACTCTGGGTCTGTTTTGATGTGTCAAGCGTTCTAACATGGCTTCAAGTTTTGTTTAATATAAGACCTTTAAGTTATGGTAATTAATTGGTTGTAATGACCTGTGTTACATGTATTAGATTATTTCCCAGGACAAAATATGGGTAAATCCACCACATCGCTCTGCACAATTTTGGAAAAATAAAATGTGATATTTTTGACAATCATTGTGATTAGATTTGTGTTTGTATGCTTTAACAGTTCAAATTTAACATCTTGATGTATCCAAGAAATGACGAAAGAATGAAACCTGAATTGAGAAACTAATAAAAGAACATTTCAGAGCATGTTTGTACAGATCTAAACAACAGGGTTAGATGTTTTTATGCACAATAAGACAGGAGGTTTTGTTGTGCACGGAGGAAATTATGGTACTTGAAAAACTGCCGCCTTATCGTTCCCATTCAAATTGATTGTGATTCACCTTGCAGCACTATGGACCCATAGTCTGTTGGTGTTGGTGGTGGTGTTATGGCTGTTGGAAACACAAAGCAGTGCAATGGACATTGTTGTCACTAGATCTGTACCAATTAATGATTATTTTAGCACTCAAGTAGGCAGCGATTATTTATTCAATTAAGTTATTAGTTCTACTGTACAGTTTAATTTTAAAGGTATCACACAAATTGACTCTTGTGAGCTTTAACCCTTTTAGCGCTTGTTGTGTTTTGTTTCATTCACACGTTTTTGAGTAATCCGTGTTCAAAAATGCTCCTTGTGATGTTACGAAGACGGTCATTTTCAAGTGAACAGCTCCTTTTACCTTTAATTCAATAGAGATCGGCAATTTCAGGTCTGAAATGATCCAAATGATTCTAGTGAAGGTGTGAATTAGGGCTGCAGCTATCGATTATTACAGTAATCGATTATTCTGTCGATTATTTTGTTAGAATAATCGAGGAATCGTTTGTTATTGTCGTGTCTACTTTGAACATGTTAAGTACACACCACGTGCATTGACAGATACATGTGTTTTGGACATGAAAAACGTAAGTATCGCTTGGCTATGGTTGATTTACCTCGCAGTTTCTTTTCCACTTGATGTAATGTACGGGGCTTTCTGTTTAGATGTTGTAGCATCAGTGTTGACAAGGTGACTTTTACAATGTAATCCCCTACAGATTACAGACCCCAAAATGTAGTTTGTGATGTAATCAATTAAATTACTTAAAGTGAGTAACGTAATCTGATTACTTTGGATTACTTGATATTGTCATGATTTTTAAAACTACATGAATGTAGCAACCAACTCCTGCAAATTCTTGTTTGGTTTTAGACCTGGATTAGTCCTGGTTTTAGATCTGGTTTAGACCTGTCTTAGACCTGTCTTAGACCTGTCTTAGACCTGTCTTAGACCTGTCTTAGACCTGTCTTAGACCTGGTTTAGACCTGGTTTAGACCTGGTTTTAGTCCTGGTGCCCCTAAGTTAAAAATTTTAGGAGCACAGAAAAAAAAATGGGGGCACAAGTAGGTTTTCATTTTCAATGATTATTACAGTGCAGAACTTGCGCACACCAACACTAACACTGAATAAATTTAATTAAAAAAAAGAATTATGACTGTACTTTTCCTGCATGATCGCAATGTTTTTATAAATATATCTTCATTTTATCTGATTAATATTTAGACTTGCAATAAGCCAAACAAACTGTACTGTACTTGAACACTCTGTGGCCCTTTTTGGACCCTCACCCACAGTTTAAGAACCTCTTCTTTAAGAGAACTTCTACTGGCACTTTACACAAAACTGCTTCAAAATGGAAAAGGTGTGCAGGATTTTTAAACCTGTATTTTCAAATTCCTAACTGGAGTTACATTCTCTTAGTGGTTTTACAGTGGTTTTTAGACTCTGCACATTTACCAAACCAAACGCACATTGTGACAAACAGATTTATTTGGCATTTTCTTAGGCAAACTTCAGCCCACATATCACCTGCTCTGTGCCGTAGCTCTGCTCTGTGCGGACACGGACATAAAATTAATATTGGGGTATTTGATGTGAGGCGGATGGACAGGTGGGATGTTTAACCTGCCATGTGATACACACTGGTACACGAGGGTGTGCGGGCTCCAGCGCACAGGTCCCGCACACCGGTACAAGTTTATTGCCAAAGGCAGCGGCCGTAATGAAATATGATCGCACTCAGTATTCAGACCTTGAATCCGTGATGAGACTGAGTCCAAATGCGCTCGAGTCCGAGACAAGACCAAGACAAAACCCTTGCTTTAGCGGAGAAGGAAGTCCAGCGGCCCGGGGGTGTCTGTGAGTGGTGGAACAGGTGTGGGTCCTGCTGCGGTGCCACTCCTCGTTTAAGGGGGCGTGGGTGTGTTTTGAAGCGGAGTTTGTTCGTATGAGTGATATCGGCGCACACACGGAGCTCGTATGCTGGGGTCGTGCGCGGTCGGAGGTGTTGTGCCCGGGCACGGTAGGTTGCGCTCGCGCTGGGCAAGCGTGAGGCGCTTTAGGGGCGATCCAGGCTTGGGCAGGTTCCACAGTCCTAGTGTGAGTTTGCCCCTAATGTTTGACACATTTAGAATGTTTAACTCGTCACGTTACGTCTGTGTGCAGTTCTCCTTATTGTGGCTGCAAAAGCACTCGCACTGGTGCGACTTCCTCGTTCGCACGACGAAATATTTACTCGCAAATGCGAGTGAAATGGGCGCACTGTAGAGCCCTGTCTTATTATACATCCATGGGCGCCGCGCTGTTTTGTGTACAGTGAAGTGCAGTGGTCGTGCGGAAACTTTGCCTCTACTACAAAAGGTTCCGGCCATTTCCGAGCGTATGAAAATAAAACGAAGCATCAAGGCAAAAAAAATAAATAATCTATGCATTTTTCTAATCAATTTAATCGATTATCTCGATGAATCGTTTCAGCCCTAGTGTGAATGAAACAAAACACAACTCTGGGTATGTTTGTGACGTGTAAACGTTATAACATAGATCAGAAAATAGCGTAATAAGGAGCCCTTTCAGTACATTTTAACCCTCATCTTGGTTAAAATCTGGCAACTGAAGGCATTGCCATATATTATTCGTGTTAATGTCTTTAATAGTCTGTATACTCCAATATTTATTTGATTAGTCGACTAGTCCTGGTGATCTCATTAGTGGTTGCAGCTCTAGTTGTTGCTACTGTTAAAACTTTATCTGTGATTTTGACATATTTATCTAAGCTCTGCTCTCTATCTTAGTATTGACCATCTTTTGTGGAAATTACACACCACTTTTTTTCCAGACATCATAAAATATTGGTAAAAACAACTATAACATACATAGTGAAGATTTATTTTTGTATGTATGTATTTATTTGGATGCGTTCACACTTTACTCCTGGTTTTAGCCCCGATTAATCCCATTTTCATCCTGGTTTAGTCCTGGTGCAGATTTGGTCCTGGTGTGGTCCCAGTTTAATCCCAAGACTGATGTGGTGATTGTGCAACTGCAACTTTATTATTAAAACCAAATAAGAATGGCTTTCGGTCTTTATTTCCTGCACATTATAAATCCTGTTGACCTTGAATCAGTGCTACCAACACACAAAATAGTCACATTTCTTCCTCCAAAGTCTTCCATCTGCTTCATACAACAGTCTTTTACTGACAGAGGACTGGCTGTAGTCCTGTCCTTCAAAAAGACCTGAGCTGATTATGGACGATTTGAAACTACTGCATCTCGATTCAAGAAAAAACGCTATTAATTGCACAGCTCTTAATTGATGATCAACAATTGAGTCTGTTTTCTTCTGCGTCCATGTCTCTCCCACCACACTCTGATTGCTGCAGATCAGACCTTAACACAGATGGGAGGTATTTGTCAGTCCACACAGTCCCCCTCACAGCCTGCTCCTCTGTCCTCCTATCACACCCTTTGTTTGTCTCTTTGTTTATGTCTAGTGGCAGTCGCTCATCCAAAACCTTCAAACCCAAGAAGAACATCCCAGAGGGCTCACACCAGTATGAGCTGCTGAAGCACGCTGAGGCCACGCTGGGCAGTGGCAACCTGCGGCAGGCCGTCATGCTGCCCGAGGGGGAGGACCTCAACGAGTGGATCGCTGTCAACAGTAAGGACGTGGGATATATAAGGACATAGGACGTATATGGACATAGTACTTATAAGGACATAGGATGCATAAGGACATGGGACGTATAAGGACAAGAACTATACATGGTCTATATTAACCTGACTCTTGACTCCAGGATGTGTTCAGAACCAATGACTGGAACATTCAAATGAATATTTCACATTGATTGGACAAAAATCTAACTTTAGTTAAATCAAGTTGAGAGAAAAGGATGAAGTCCATATTTCTGCTAAAATAGGCTGAAGTACGCCTTATGGGGTCACCATGTTTGTTGTGGTTCGTTTGGCACTGGGTTCGATCCAAACCACAGTGCTACTTGGTTAGTCTTGAACCCATCACAAGCCAATACTTCAGTTGGAGCCAAACAAAGTGGATTCTCAAGAGATTGTGAACTCACTAGGTCTGTATACCTGTATGGAGGATTCATTGTGTCTGCAAGAAATGACCTAACTAACGAACTAAAAACGGTTAGATCGCTGAATTACTGAAGTGTGCATGAATGATGTATACAACTTTTTATTTAGACTTGATTTTGATGAGGGAACAACATTATAACATGGTAAAAAGCTTAAAAAAATGATTGAGCAGAATACCCCCTCTTTAACAAAGACCTATGTATTTGTGTGATATCTAGAGCTTTTATTGACACCCTCTTAATGTGGAAAAATAAGATGATATTGTGTTTATACCTGACCTCTGTAATGTGCTTCCAGGGCAGCCCTAATGATTCACATAAGTGTTACCATGCATAGACTTGTGAGGCTCTGCGTCAGTCTCATGTAGTCTGTGTGCTAAAGGAGCACACTATTTGAATGGCTCTTGCATGTCTAAACTTGCTGAGAAATGCTCCAAGAGAGTGCAAATTCAACTCAAACTGGATGATTGTGGCCCAAAGCAGCAGCTGTTCAACAATAGGGGCCTCCTCTGTCATGTGGAGAGCCTGCGGTCTGTCTGAGCTGTAAAATCTCCACACTTGAAGCATGTTACATTCTGGTCCTGAGCCACAACACTGAGGGGTGTGGACTGTGTGTGCAGTGCTGTGCTCCTGATGTCATGCACTTACATCTGCTCTCTGCTCTTTAAAGGGCCAGTATTACACAGACCTGACTCATGTGAGTTTAAGACATGTTGTAATGTTGTTACCTCATCACAAACATACCTGGAGTTAGGTTTTGTTTCATTCACACATGTTTAAGTAATCCTGTAATAAGTAATCCTGTCTTCATCTCCAAGCTCCAAATACTGTTCCACCTTGTGATGTCATCTCTGGCTTTCAAGTAAACCGCTCCGTTTACTCATAGAACGTATATATGAGTGGACTAAGCAAGTGTGACGCCACCCATAGTATTCAACACCGCTCAAATGAGGCTCGCGGTGCCACGGTTAAAGGAACGACTCTGGAGCCAGGCTCTATGTTATGAATAGGATTTGTTCGATGGACAAAATAGTGAAAAAAAATTCAGGATCATGTAGAGCGGGTTCATGCGAACATTTTAAGACCAAAATGACGAGGCCACAGCAGCAGTTACAGAGGAGGCACGAGATCCCAAAGTCTCAATGATCCCAATTGGAGCCAGGGCAAGAAGGAGGGGGAAGAGCCTCCTGGAGCACTTCCTATTTGACACGTGACAGCTCGCGCGTTACCTTTGTCCACTCATATATACAGTCTATGCTTTTACCTTTAGTTCAGTAGAAATGGGCAATTCCAAGGCTGAAATTATCCAAATGATTCTGGTGAAGGTGTGTGGAGTTTAAAAACACAGTGGAGAATTTCCTGTACAAGGTGGAGTTTTTATTGATAACAATTCTAATGCAAATTTACTCTTAATTACAAAAACACTGGGCATGATCTCTCACTTATTTGTTATAACTTGGTGTCAGGGTTCTTGGTTCTCAAGAAGATATTCAATTACTCTCTCTGATCTGAATGGTCACTCCCTAAATCCCAGCACCTACAGCCAGTCATGAGTCAGTGCTAGTGCAGCCTCTGCAGCTCAGGGAGGGAATTATGTAGGTTCGGAGCTTCACATGACGCCTGTCCACAAACAGAATGAGACAAGCCTGGATGTGTCTCTGTCTGCAGGTTAAGGCTCTGGGGCTCTGGTTCAGATGTAATTGTAGGACCTGTTTTAAAACCATAAGTGTAGACAAAAGTAGAAATAAAAAAAGGTTTTCAGTCTCATGTTGTTTGTGTGCTAAAGGAGCACACTATTTGAATGGCTCTTGCATGTCTAAACCCACTGAGAAATGGTCCAAGACTAACTTTGAATAAGACATTACATTTAAATGAATCAATAGAAATCCTTACAAGACAATGTGATTTTTATATGTAGGGTAATTCAATTTGTGGCATTATTTTAATACTTACGATGCCTTATAATTAACGTTTGCATTAAGACAAGAACTACTTTTATAAAATGTCCTCCACTACTATATTCACCTCACACGAATCATTGTCTATTACTGCATCTTTTTCTTGAGAAGTACATGTCAATTTTAGTGTTACTCTGCATAAAGCCCACAGCATCACTACTTCCTGTCCAGCTGGTTACTGGTGTGCACAAAGCCCACTGAATGTGACCTAGTTAAGTTGTGTCTCTTTCATTTTGTGTGCGCACAGTGTGTTAGAAGTACTCTGGCCATGTGGTATCAGTATCTGTGTATCAGTTCTGTGTCAGACAGGGTGTAGTGCTGTTACTTCATCTGAACTGCAGTGATTCGGGGGAGTCCTGTAGGAGTGGCTGTGCTTTATTTTTATTAGGGGTGGTTGTAAACGTCATGACTGCAGAATGGATATGACTTTGTGCAAATATAATAGGTTTCGTCATAGGAGGAGCATGGTTGAGGCCTGTAGGGAGGATAGGGAGGCACCGTGATGTGTTCTCCAGCGTCTGACAAACAAAAGACTCACTCTGCATGCTATTCTGCTGCAGGACCCCACAGCCAAACCAGCCAGCAGCCAAAAACCTGCCTCATTCAAGTGGAACTAAATCCACTATGCACTTTTTGCTTCTAAACTCTGTATATGGAGTTTTAATAGAACTGTCTATGGTTGCTTGTCCTTTTTTGGCAGCTAGGTACATTTGCAGCTTACTGATCAAAACCGCCTAGATCTTAATTTCATGCTGGCCTTTGCAATTGTCAGTAGTTGGTGACATGACAAAAGACTGTAACACCAGGCTGCAGGGACAGAGTTTGAAGTGTGGAACATGTGAGACCAATCACACTGTTCCTTATTGTGGCCAGAGTTTAGGCGTTTAGTCCCACTTTAAAGTAAAACATTGTATAGCTAAATAAACGTATAAATATGAATGATGAAGAAAGGAGGTAGAGCGCTTCACTAGGCCATAAAAAGTCAAAAGTAGCAGTGCAGGCGCTCAACAAGGGTTAAACTTGAAATCATGACAGAATGTTGCCCCCTGAAATATGTAAAAGTGGTAAGATACAAACCTGAGGCACACCGACTAAATATATCATCTTGCTCTTTGGAAGGCGTTGACGTCCCTCCATGTAATTAATTTTTTTTAAATACAGGATGCCCCCAATTAAGCCCAATTAAAAAGTTGACTTTGGTCAAATCAGAAATGCACTCACTTATATATTGTAATATATACATTAAAAATGGTAATGTATTGTATTAAATGAATCTTTGAAAATGTGTATGGATATGTGTGAGTGCTGGTGTATTTATGATAATAATGAGTGTGCAGGTATATATATAACAATTATAACATTTAATATATAATATTTTTGTAATATTTCTATAGTAGTGTATATACGGATCAAATGTTTATTGTGTTGTACATTACTCCCTACCTCCCCCAAACCTTTGGGACAACGGATGGAAATGAGCATTCTGCTAAAATCCTGTATGTTTACCTTCATGCTGTATATGCTTGTCTGTTCATTAACTTGCATTATCCTATTTAAATAAATACAATTTTAAAAAGAACAAAAATAAAACATTAAATATAAAATCTTGACCTGTTTCTATAAATTCAGTGAAAATTTGAAATGATTTCAACTAGACTTGTTAAAATTATTGGCTTGCGAAATGATGTCACATTTTTGGGGACACCCTGTATATTCAGTCGATGTGCCTCGGGTTTGTACCTTGCCCATTTTCATTCTGTCAGGGTATAAATATTAATGTTTCTATTTATGGGATGCAGGTACATAACGCCTCCATCCTGCAAAACGGTCTTGGCCTGCACATCTGTGTTTTGTTCCATTATCTACATTCTGTTTCATCAGTGAATCATGTATGTGTAGAAAAAGAATGAGGGAGCTGCCCAGGTTAAAGGTCTCGTAGCAGATTTCTTCCCATGTTTCTGAGCAAAATGTTTCTTATCGTTTTTGTAGTTCCATAATCAGGAAGCGTGTGTTAGCATGCTATTAGTTGTTAGCTTTACCGACACTCCGCACTGGTCTCTGACGGTTATTTTAAAGTCATTGTGGTGAATAATTCGGATGTACTGAGTGTCTAAGATAGCGAGGAATAACTTTGGCCCACTGCAAAAAAACAGAACTAAATGGACTAGTTCTGTTTTTCACCTTTGTAAGACTGTAAAAATGAAGTACATTTACCCCAGCTGTTGTGAAATTGACTTGCGTTTCCGGATGCACTGTTCTTATTCCTTGTATTTCCTTGTGTTCCAGCTGTGGATTTCTTCAACCAGATCAACATGCTGTACGGCACCATCACAGAGTTCTGCACCGAGACCAGCTGCTCCGTCATGTCTGCGGGACCAAGGTACGCACACGGAGTCCAGGCGTTCAAACTCCCAGATTCTGCTCATTCAAACTCCCAGATTCTGCTTTGTTAGTGTTATGTTGCCTGAAGATCTGACATTTTAAAACTACTACTTCTACTCCCCCACTGTTCCCAGCAGGCAGCACCAGACCACCAATTATACTATTCTCTGTCAAAGTTTTATTATCGGAGCGGATTCATGGAGCCTGACTTCACCCACGGCGGTCAGCTCCAGCCAAATGAAGCTCATTGAAGCCAGAAGTTATAGGGGATCATTTGAAGGCGAGATTCATATTTGGAGCAAGTCTATCATAGCAACTAAGAGTGTAACGATATCCAAGTCTCACAATACAATATTGTCACAGTATGATATTTATTGTGAAGCTCACGATATGGTTGGAAGGCTCACGATATTACGATATTCTACATAACAAGACTGACATTCTAAAATGCTTTGACCAATCATTTGGTACAACATTTATTGTCATTAGGGATGTAACATTATCCAAATCTCTCTGTATGATGCTTTCACCATATACATCTCACGCTACAATATTTTACAATTGCAATATTTTGTGGAGGTTCACAAAACTGAATCTGCTCCTTTTTCCTCTAAAAATGCCTTCACAAGACTTAATCCAAAGAATGAAGTGCTTAGAACAGTTAGTACTTCATGTCGTAAAACGGAGCAAAGGATCATGGTCTATGTAGTTCCCTTTTTTTAAGCTATTTTTGCTTCAGAACTATTCATTTAAGCAAAGAGACTTCGGATTCGATATATTGTGATGGTCCACGATATTATTGTGAGACCTTTGACCATACGAAACCATATTTCAGTTATTGTTACATACCTAATAGCAGAGAGCAAATCAGCTGAAGTGTTGAAGGTAACGAAATGACCTCAGGAGAAGAAAGCGCTTAAATTGCTTGATTTGTCTGTTATTAAAGTTCATATCTTTATTTAGGGCCAAAATAGTGAAATAAAAACATCACGATTAGCTAAGGCTGCTACACACTACAGGAGAATTTGCCTGATTTTATCTGCGATTTCTTCTCCCAGAGTTCAGGGAGACCCTTGTCTTTGTGTGCAATTTTGAAGCCGCTGCTCCTCATGTGTGTGAAGTCAGTGTCAGATCTTAACCACCAAACATCAACAACGCTACAGGAACAGACACTAAGACAGAGCATCAGGGGCAGAGGAGTGACGGACACAGAGACGCAAGATACAAACCATAGAAATTGTCCTCTGCAAATAATGACTCCATGTTTGAAGTGTTGTTTAAAAGTAAAAAGTGGAGATAGTTCCTCACATGTGTCTGTTTCTATCCACACAGCACATGGATCGAGGTGAAGCTGCAGATTAGCGACAGTGACTCTACTTCCTGTGGACTTTATCTCCTCTTTTCTGCTTTAAAAATCCTGTATCTGAAGTATTGCTCCACATTTCACAAATAATAACACAGTTTGGACATGTGTCTAAACTAGAAGTGCAGAGCTCTGATCTTTGAACACTTCAGAGTCTCAGAGCGAGTGGTTTTACTGTAGACAGGAAACAGCTGACGCCATCACGCCCACAGCTTTATATCCTGTGGTCCACACACAGATCCCGCTGCAGTCTTTGCGATTGTAGATTTAAAACCTGATAAGTCTCACCTCGGGTCTGTGGTGTGCACTGTTTGTCGCACATTTAAAATTATTTAAGAGTGAAAAATCCTATAGTGTGTGGCGGCCTTTAGAGTGGATTCATACAAACGTTTTAAGACCAAAATAAGGAGTATGACAGCAGCAGTTACAGGGAGAGGGGCGACGGTTTTTCATACAAAGTGAATTGGAGCCAGAGTTGCTGGAGCTGAATCACGACCTCACTTCTTATTCGAAACGCGGCGACTAGCGTGTTAGCTCTGTCCATTTCTATACAGTTTGTGAATGGAACACTTTTTCCAAACTGGTTTAATAACAATAACTTTCATTATGTCTGTTGGCCTTTGTCCTGAACTGTACATTGTATTTGGGTGTACTGATTTTACCAATGCCAAAACAAACGTGTACAAAAGTATAAAGGCAAAACAATAAAGGCAAAACAAAGCACCATATGGGAACTTAGAACAGTATGTAACCCGCACTCTTACTGGGTTAGACTTAGACTTAGACAGACTTTATTGATCTACAAGGGAAATTATTTGGACACAGTAGCTCACACATCACAAGATATTATAATAACAAAAAAAGAAAAAAAATACATAAATGATAATAATTTAAATAATAGTAATCTCAAGACCCACGGATAGTTAGTATAGTTTCCAGGCTCAGTTAGTAGTAAAAAAGATGCCACACAGGTAGTAATTTCAAAACTCACCTGCTTAGTTTAGGGAAATGTGGGATTGTTCTTTTTTAATCACTGTAAAGTGCTTTGTGTTGTATTTTTTCTATGAAAAGTGCTCTATAAATAAAGTTTGATCGATTGAATAATGTGGGCTCACCACCCGCAGAGGGGTTCATAGGGGGGGTCAGGTGCTATGAGGATTGGGCAGCACGCTGCCCCCGCGACCCAGCCGGATTAAGCGGGAGAAGATGGATGGATGGATGGATTGAATAATGCCGGGCGTAGACTGTGCGATATATTGAGGGGGGTCTGGCCTCAGAACTCCAGCATCAGGCCTCTTCCGGTGCAGGCTCCAGTCTCAAGCCTACCTCCAGTCTCAAAAACATTTGACATTTGGTGTGAAAAGAACACAGAGTGAACACCTTAAGTTATTTTCATTGTTATAGAAATTTAGTCTGTACGAAGTTTTTCCTCTCCCAAAATTTAAACTTTTATTTTGAAGTTTGGTTTGCGCACTTCTGGCCACAATCGGCCTCACGCTGGAGGTCGGCCTGAGGCTGGAGCCTGCAAAGGAAGCAGCCTGACGCTGGAGTTCTGCAGATAGCTCCTCTTGGATATATTCAATTGTTTCACTCAAATTGTACGACCAAATCACGGGGTTTAAAAGTTCTCAGCTCACAATGCATGTTCTCACACTATACAAACTATTTCAACAGTGAAACCCTCACGACTTGAGGCGACTGGATTTCCAACAGATTTGATATTCTTGCAGCCTACGATTGCCTATAGGGAGCTGTTTGCGAGGTATTAATCAGTTCTCCCATGTATAATGTACGAAGCACGACACATGATTAAGCCAAATCTTGGGCTGATCCCAAAAACAGTCGCACGGGTGAAATACTGTCTCAAAAAGGGCCACAAATCGTACAGTGTACTCCTGTCTTGAGTAGCAAAAATAGTAAGAGACTGGTGTCAAATACGGCATAATCTGTTATTAAAGTGATCACATTCACAACTGAAGCTGTGTTGTCCGAGCCTTAGCCTGCAAGTAGAAGACCTGAGTTTGTCTCATTCTCTCCCTGATTCCTGATTGGCAGCAGGAGCTGGGGTTCAGGTCATGACCATTCAGATCAGACCTCGATCTGGGGACGCTCTGAGGTCCTGTTTATGAAGTTTAAAATCTAAATCTTACATACAGCTCCTTTTAAACTATTTTTTGAAATTCTTAAAAGCATCAGAGTCCTTTTTTACTGGTTTGCGCATTGCCTCAGAAGCCAAAACGGGGAATTACAGCCCATTCTATAAATAGAGCTCGTGGTGTCTTCAGATGGTCTGGGCATGATCAGGAAGTCACATGAGGAAAACAGGAATTAAAGCTTGCATGCTCCTCCTCCAGGCTGCTGCTGCGGCTGGTTCTAATCTCGAGTCATGCTTCCTTTGTGCTCTGCTGCAAGACACCAGCTCTGCAATCAGGAGGAAGAGGCCGCACTCGCTTCCTCTTTAACCAAATTCTAAATCACATGTCACTGTTTCTTGTGTCAGTGTTAAAGGCACCTTACACATTTTCTTAAAAACCTGAAAAAAGTTCTGAAACGCGTTGATTTTAAACGGTTTCCAGTGGTCCAAAGTTCTTCCCCTTACTTACTGTATGCACTCTGAGCATCTTAATTATTCACCTTGATGAGTTTATAACGTTGCATAATGATGTCACTTGAACTTCTGGGTCCAACCAGACGCTTCACAGCTGATTTCTAGCTTTGTTTTTGTTCCTTATTCTTCGAACAGGAGGTGGCTTCCTTTCAGAAGTGCGTGTTTAACCACAAACCATTTCAAATATGTAAATAGGGTAATCTTGCCTGACATAAGACCACTGTGTACGTCTCACTAACTGCCAGTCACTGCAAACACTAGTTCAGTCTAATCTTGTTTATACACTTTGTGAGTTAAAACTGTAGATTCATGCTTAGAACCCTTTAAACCGCTTTAAATGACTCCAGTCTCTTTGCAAAGGTTCTATATTACATTAAATGGACTCCTGTGTGCTTTTAGATTACTCTGTGTGGTAGGAAAGGTGTTTTAATAATGACTTAAACAGGCAGATAACAGTATGTGGGTGTTGTGGGAAAAATTATGTATCTCCTGATGATAAATAATTCATCCATTTGGGAAGCCTGGTGAGTTTTTGGAATACAGACAAAGGTTTATTCTTGTTTCAGCAGATATGACAGAGCCTAGGCCTGCCCAGAGATCTACAGCCTCTCTCCAGTCACCCCTTCTCTCCATCTCCCTCCAGGGCTTCTGAGCTTGGAGTATTTATACAGAAATATAACTTGCATACATCAAAGCAGAGTGACTTTTGTTTCACAGACTTGTGCTAATCAACTGGGGTGGGGGCAGTTGTGTCTGCTGAGCCTTTACACATGTTAATGACTGGTCTGGTCTCAGTGTGTGATGGAAATTGATATTGTGGAAAGATTCTCTCAATCTGTTTTTGTGTAAATGAATGTGATTCTACCTGAGACCAGACCAGTCATTAACATGTGTAAACGCTCATCAGACACACCCCACAGGAACTTCTGTGCTGTTCTACTTGTCCTCAAATGTAAGTTAAGTTTGTGAACAAGTCTGTGAACAAAAGTAACTCAACTTTGATTGTATGTAACTTGTACTCTTGTATAAAGCCACAGAGCTCAGATGCTTTGGTAGGGATGTTTGAGGGAGATGCTCTGGGGTCTGGGCCCTGTCCATATCTGCTGGAAAAAGAATAAATGTTTGTCTGCATTCCAAAAAAACATCAGGCTTTGCAAATGGATTAATTATTTGTCATCAAGAGATACATATTTTTTCCATAACAAAAGAAATCACATTCATTTACACAAAGCCAGATTGAGATAAATCTGAGATCAGCCGACCAGCTCCTGTTGGTCAGGCCCAAAACTAGGCTCAAGATGAGAGGAGACGGAGGCTTTTCTGTGGCAGCGTCCAGACTGTGGAACAGCCTTCCTCTTCTGTCTGATCCACTTGGTCTGTAATGCAGTTTAAGACCAGACTGAAAACTCATCTCTTCTCCCTGGCATTTAATATGAGCTAGTCAGATCAATCTTTGTTTTAATTATAGTTTTCACATTGTGTTATCTGCATATATGTATATGTTTCTTCTGTCTTTGTTAACTTTTATGTGAATCACTTGGGTCAGCTGAAGTTGTTTTAAATGTGCTGTATAAATAAACTTGAATTGAAACGTTTTCCACAATATAAATTTCCATCACATAGGTCATTTGTAACATGTATTATCTGTATTTTAATTGGTATGAGCCCCATTTATAAGCCAAGGCCGGCTTTAGAAATACAAAATGTATTTGCTAAAAGATGCTTCATAATTTTCTAATATATATTTTTGATATTTTATAGTAAATAAATACCTCTATTATAATGTTGTTGTCACCTCCTCAAAAACATACCTGGAGTTGTGTTTTATTTCATTATGTCCCAAGCTCAAACTGAATCATTGCATTTATACAGCGCCTTTCAAAAAAAAACCAAAGCACTTAACAGTTCATTATTCATTCACTCCACACTAAATGCTCTGTTCCACGTTGTGATGTCATGAAGTGTTAACCGCTATTTTATAACGGACTGTTGTGTTGTGTGTCTCTACAGGTATGAGTACCACTGGGCTGACGGCACCAACATAAAGAAGCCCATCAAATGCTCGGCTCCCAAGTACATCGACTACCTGATGACCTGGGTGCAGGACCAGCTGGACGACGAGACTCTCTTTCCCTCCAAGATCGGTACAAACGCACAGCCAGCACAACTATTACACAGCAATCAAATTCAGAGTTTTATTGCAGCTTATCTTACACTGAACTTTACATTTGGGACCGGTGTGGAAAGAGTTGAGTTGTGTATCTTTGAGCAGCTGTGGTTAAATTAACTATGTAAGACTGTGATTTTAAATTCCACAAACATGACTGTGTCCCCATATGAGGTGGACTATTTTAAATTAAATATAGACCAATAACAATTGTGCCGAAAAGGACTCTCTGATCTGAATGGTCACTACCTAACCCCAATATATGACGATATGAGATTTTGGGGCTCAGTATTTATTGTGTGTCAATTTCGTTTCAATAGGGGAGATTTTTGCCATATTTAGATGATAACTAGGATGACAACTTTTTTTTTGTGGCCGATGTTATACCGATAAAACAGGAGCTGGAGCTGCCGATATAAAAGCCAATATATTTAGTGACGTAAAAACTCACTGTAAATCTTCATTTCATTATAAAACTTAGGTTTAGCTCTATTGGATTTTCAATTGGGTTTATTTAGGTCACATTTATTGTTATTCTGCCTCTTTACATCATATTTAAAGACAGTAGGTCGGCCTAATGGCATTTTTGCATGACATTCTAGCCAGTAAAGAAAGTAAGTAAACTACTGCTATCAGTCTTTAGAGGTAAATGCGAGTGCACTGTGGTAATTAATTATATTCATAAATGCAGAACATTCACAACTCTATTCACAGCTCATTTACATATCGGTACAGGTCCAGTAATGTGTACAGCTACTGTAGCAAAGGAGAGAGTTCAATTTGTCAACTGGACACGAGTTTATTTGGTTGAATACGTTTCACAGCTCATCCAAGCTGCTGCTTCAGTTTTGGTCAGAATGCTGGAGACACTGACTTATATCTACCTGCCAGGGGGAGGAGTTAAATACCACGAAATTAGTCTGAAACTAATACCCTACTTGTTTACAGTTTCAGCTCGGCTGATTGAAATGTACTTGCGTGTGGGGTCAAATTAGCCTAATCATACAGGGCCATAATGGAGCTTTCACACCTCTGGACCTGACCTGGCTACATCTATTGTTCTTAAATTTTTTTTTTTATTTAGCTTTGAGAATGTAGTTATAGATAGGAAACAGATGGTGTCTGAGTCCACCATTTCTGTTTAAAGAAGGGTTCTCTCTTTTTTTTAACAAATATATCTTCTTTAACTCCCCTCTCAAACCAAGTTAACCGAGTTAAAGAAGCTATTTTAGTTTTTAAAAAAAGAGAACCCTTCTTTAAACAGAAATGATGTAGGACTCAGACACCATCTGTAACCCCATTCACAAACCTAAATCAGTAATAATGTTAGATTTGAGCTGTAAAATAAATAACTTCTTTGGCTAATTATTAGTTTGTTCTGCTGTTTATCTCTTGCAGCTTGGTCCTTTTATGAATGCTCACAGTTAATGAAACTGTCTATTTAAAAATGGGTTTCTTAGAATTCTCCTGCTTTGTTTTGGTGGCACGAAGGAATTTCACTATTATCGTTTATTGCAGTGTTTTATTGTTACCTCCTTTTTTTATTCATAGTCCCTGTGATATACCAAACTTCATCAATCAGACAAACATCAACACAACAATCTGAATAATGAATACAAATATACACAATAATATTTAACAAAAAATGACAACTAAAGAATGAGCCATACTAACCAAAAAGGAGACAAAGTAAAATTTAAAAAAAGCAGGACCAACTTACCAAACAAAAGACACAGACAGGGCATAGACAGGACTTTTGTGTCAGACGTGTATCGTAGTATTTCTCTGTAGCAATACGGCAAACTCTGTTATCATGACAGACCTGCTCTATCTGCAGGTTAAGGCTCTGGTAACATTAGCTCAGTTGTGATTGAGATACAGTACCTTACCTTTTTGTAAAACTATAAGAAAGCAGACTCTATACAGCTGCTTTAATATAATTCTCTATATAATGACTTGTAGCAAACCCACAACAGTGGAAACACATGTATATTAACTAAACAGTCCCTGACAAAAGTCTTGTCGCTTATCCATTTTGTAGAAACAAAATCTTATAATCTGACTTTAAATTAATCGATTGGTTTTAGAAATGTCTCATATGAAAGCTAAAACCCTCCCAAATTATGCTCAATATACTAAAATAAATTTGCTTCACTGAAGAAAGATTGATCATTTAATGAACACAGAAAGGTCAGATTTTGGCAAGACAAAAGTCTTGTCGCCTTGTCATATGATGCACCCAATCCTAGATTACAGCCTCACCTGTGATCAGTTACTGATCAATCAATTAGTGGGTGTGTATAAAAAGAACCCAGCACACCAGACCTTCACATCAACTGCAGCTTGACCTCTGACAACATGCCTAAGATCCACCCTGAGACCAAAGCGTTAATTATCAAGAGGCTGAAGACCAGAGCCACTGCTGAGGTGGCTGACACCTTCAATGTGTCTCAGCGTCAAGTACAAAGAATAAGAAAAAGATCTGAAAAGACTGGAGATGTTTTTGACAAGCCCAGGTCCGGCAGATCCTGCAAGACAACTGCTCGGGAGGACCGTTTGTTGATTCAAAAATCCAAGGCCCCTTTTCCACTGCAGCAGAGCTCCACCAGGCCTGGTCACCTCAAGTCCCTGTGTCAACCAGAACAGTTTGTAGAATTCTGTCTGGAAATGGCCTCCATGGTTGAATCAGTGCACAGAAACCAGCACTAAACAAAAGGCAATTAAAAAACCATGTGGCATTTGCCAAGGCCCACAGCCTGCTAAAAGGATGGACACTGGAAAAGTGGCAGAAGGTGGATTTCTCAGATGAATCCTCGGTTGAATTACATCACAGCTGCTGCAAATATTGCAGGAGACCTACTGGAGCCCGCATGGATCCAAGATTCACCCAGAAAACAGTTAAGTTTGGTGGCGGAAAAATCATGGTCTGGGGTTACATCCAGTATGGGGGTGTGCGAGACATTTGCAGGGTGGAAGGCAATATCAATAGCCTAAAATATCAAGAAGTATTAGCTACCTCTTACATTCCCAACCATAAAAGGGGTCAAATTTTGCAGCAGGTGCTCCATCGCATACTTCTATCTCTACATCAAAGTTCCTCAAGGCGAAGAAGATCAAGGTGCTCCAGGACTGGCCAGCCCAGTCACCAGACATGAACATCATTGAACATGTCTGGGGTAGAATGAAAGAGGAAGCATGGAAGGCAAAACCAGAGAATCTTGATGAACTCTGGAGGCATGTAAGACTGCTTTCTTTGCTATTCCTGATGACTTCATCAACAAATTGTATGAATCATTGTTGAACTGCATGGATGCAGTCCTTCAAGCTCATGGAAGTCATACAAGATATTAAATATGGATCTCACAGCACCACTACTTAATTCACTGACGTTATGCAACGTATTTTTGTATTTAAAGTAAATTATTTGTTCAATTTTCTGTAGGCGACAAAACTTTTGTCTTGCCAAAATCTGACCTTTCTGTGTCCATTAAATGATCAATCTTTCTTCAGTGAAGCAAATTTATTTTAGTATATTGAGCATAATTTGGGAGGGTTTTAGCTTTCATATGAGACATTTCTAAAACCAATCGATTAATTTAAAGTCCGGTTATAAGCTTTAGTTTCTACAAAATGGATAAGTGACAAGACTTTTGTCAGGGACTGTAACTATAAGAATAGTTTTTTCTATAACTGTTTTTTTCTATTTTATTGTGTTAGTAACATGAACTAACTTTGAACTAAAATCTGTTCTATGTTGAACAGTGTAAACAATGACAGCTCCCTCTACAAATACAGTAAAGTGCAGTGGAATGCTGTTTGAAAGCATAAAATATGAAATGGAAATAGTTGATTTATATAATGAACTGAAAGAGCAGATTTTACAGTACAAGTTTAACACACCAAATGGACTTTATAGAGCATTTACACTTCTCTTCCTCCTCATTCACCCACTCTCAGTTGTACTTAGAGCGATTTGTGCATGTTTGAGTAATCTTTATTTTGGCACTAATAAAAAAGCCGTCCCTCTGGTGCGACACAGCAGCACTTTGTTGTGATGACATTTGCGGTGACGAAAAGGGGCAGATGGAAAGTAGGGCCACAGGTTCGAACCAGAAATCTGTGGACTTGTTTATTCATATTTTGAGCATTTAAAATCCCAATATTAAGAAGAAACATGATTCACACGTGTCATTTTGTGCATATGCATATTCATAGACACATGGTCAGAATGCTCATTTTACTAAAATATTAAGATTTGACTCAAATTCTTCCTTTTTTTTTTATTTGGGTAAAGTTTATATATTTACTTCATGGTTGGACATGGGCAGCAGATGTAGAGGTAATTCCATAACTGTTACCTAGCAACCATACTGTAAACAAAGGGCAAAACCTGTTTAAATTACACATTAGTTATGATAGACTAATAAAAATAGCTCCCGCATTTTTAGATAGAATTTTTACCGTTAAAGACATAGGCAGAGGGATTCTGTTTTAGAACTCTGTTTTTGGGCTTTTCTTGATGTAAAACATATTTAGGCAAATGTTATGACCCAGCTCTGCTAGGGGCAGGGGAAGTAACTAAAAAAACAGGATGGAAAAATTTAATAAATAATTGAATTACCAGGTTGTACAAGGTAACAAAACATGCTAAAATATGTACATTAACTAAACTAATTACAGGATTGACATATAACGAGGGTCACGTAGGTCTATACAAAAAAAACAAGTGACAGACTAAGGGACACATAACGCACAACAAAACCACACATGTCCCTAAACAAATGTCACAGAAACCTACAAACAGAATCAAGTGAACTAAAAAGACACAAAACAGAACTAAACTAAACTAGTGTCTCACACACACAAATACAAAATGGCTGACTGGTCACAAAGACCACAGCCCTGAACAGGTGTGGAGAATCTCCTTAAACAGAAGGAGGGGCTGGAGGTGAGGTGGGAGTAGCCAGGTGCTCCACCAATCAGGGACCAGGGCTTGATTAGCAGGAATCATGGAGAAAAACCAAGAAAGAATTAAACCACACACAAAACAAGGCAAAGAACTGGAAGCCTGGGGCCGTAACAGCAAAGCATTGGTTGGCTGCTTTTGTGGCTGTCTCACACACTGAGCAGATTTTGAAACTTTGTCTTTTGAGCTAAATTTTTAACATCATATTATTATTATTTTTATTTATTTATTTTTTTACAATTTTCTTTCTTGTGAAATGAGTTGATTTTCCCATATCCATGGAGACCATGCAAGAGGCTAGCTAGGGAGCCAGAGAAGGAGCTAACTGTGGACATTTGAGATGCTACGAGTTTTTCACACCATACGCGGCAGCAAATGTGGCAGAAAATCTTCAGAGGAAACACTTTGAGGGAATGGACCATTTCATCACCAACTGAAACAGCAGAGCAGAGTAAGAACGAAGCCTGTCCTGGTGCCCCCTGGAGGCTGCAGGACACTTTTGGCTCTTCCTCTCCTAAAGCTGTCCTATAAAGATCTGCTGACCCTCCCTGACCAGTGCTCCTATTAAACTGACCTGATACCTTTGACTGAGACACAAAGGCCACTGAGACACTCAGTGGAAATGTTACAGCAACATCAAGAGTTTACCGTAGCAAAACTTGACTTTCCCTCAAGATTAATAAAGTATCTGACTGTCTGTTTTACCACATTATTATCCCACCACACAAACTGATAATTAGAAAATCTTGAAAACGTGTCATGTGCACTTTAAATGTTGGCTTTAATCGCTGAATACTAAATCTGTTCCTCTGTGTCTCAGGAGTGCCGTTCCCCAAGAACTTCATGTCCGTGGCCAAGACCATCCTGAAGCGTCTGTTCCGGGTCTACGCTCACATCTACCACCAGCACTTTGACTCTGTGATGCAGCTGCAGGAGGAGGCCCACCTCAACACCTCCTTCAAGCACTTCATCTTCTTTGTGCAGGTATCACACCCACACGTTCATGCAGGGTTATGATATTTACTTTACTGTAGCTTACATGTCGCATGCCACAACCAAACGTGATCATGCAATCAGATGTTTTTTTTTTCAGTGACACAACAAACTAGGAGCTCACTGGTCGCCATCATTTACAAACAAAATCACATTCCCCTCATCTCAGACTAACTGTTTCTACCACGGTCTGCTCCTTGTTGTTTAATGCTTACATATCACTGCTCTGCTTCCATCGCCATGAAATCACCATAGCAACAGGTTAACACATCCTCAGTTGCTCCGAGTAGAATGTAGGGACTAGTTTCATTATAAAAAACTGATTTTTTTTTTTCTTTAAAGTATTTGAGACATTTACAGACAGTGGACAGGCTTTTCAGATTCACAGGTGACACATTCAGTTTGTAGCCACGATATAAGCGCGTGAAACATCTTGGAGCCGTGCATTCTGCCGACTCAACGTACTTTGACTCCGTGGCATGCATTTCTTTTGATACAGATGGACCATGTGTGTTCCTTATTGGCTAAACCTGCCAATCACGGCCATCTGAACCTTGGGGCAGTGCAGAGACTGAAAAACAGCGTTGCAGTTCATAAAAAATAAGATGAGACAGAACTATGTTGTTACGGAGCTGTTATTTATCTCTGAAATAACCACAGAACAAGTTTGTGTAAATAAATGTCCAGAATACTGATGAATCAGTATATGGGAGCCAATATCCAATCCAGGATATTTTTCAGTATCAGCGCAGATATTCAGCACCACTGGATCCCAGGCCAACGTTTCCCTGTGTGGTTTTCATGACTGATTCACTCCCTTATGTCCCACCACTCCACATTTTTATTAGCAGACCACGTCCTTTTCAAGAAGAAAACCTTTTCTGAAATATTTGAAGAATTCATTATTTTTAAAAAATATGATGATTTATAATTTGAATTTAGTATTAGTGCAGAAGTACTACAGTATAGGTTCTATTCACGCTTGTGTCACAAAGGAAGACGTTTGGAAATATGTGATGACAACTTCTGGTGTAGTTCCCCACACTGGGCTCGACCTGTGATAAAACCCACTGAAGTAAATGTGATCGCTGGTAAAATAAAGACTGCATATGTATGTGCTGTTTGGAATCATCTAGAATTTCTAATCACATGTACCCAGTGCAAGAGAGAGTTTTTGCGTCAGTGGGGAAATGATGAAAACTGAGGTCTGGTTGGAACTGTTGATGAGCCAAACATAACAGAACACTACAATAACATGGAGATGAAGAAAACTTCTCAAACTTTCTAATTTTTACTAGATTTTGTCAGAATTACTACCTCAAACAGAGCCCAAAGGAAGTCGTCATTGCATGTTTCCAATCGTCTTCCTGGTTTGTGACGTAAGAGTGAATAGAGCCTATTGGAATGTAAAATAGTACTAATACTACTAATTTTTTGATAGCTTTCAATAGTCCAACCCTATCTTAACGTTTTCTTTCTTTTTTGACAGGAGTTCAACCTGATAGACAGACGCGAGCTGGCACCCCTACAGGACCTGATTGAGAAGCTGGGCTCTAAGGACAGATAGAGCCTCCACCCCCTCCGTCTCTCTCTCCGCTGTGCTACCTCTGATTCTCTCTGAGCTGTGTGCCTTTTCCGCACTCTCCGCACTCTCCGCACTCTCCGCACTCGCCTCACTCTCCTTCTCATGCTGTACGCCTCTGAGCCTCAGCCTAGTGTCACTTTAGTCTACAGAACATAGTCCATTCTAGTACATTTCCACTCCAGTACGGTCAGGAGTTCAGTGGACCAATGACATTTGATATTCGTAGTGAAAGTCCACAGCTGTTACGTAGGGTACTTTGAATACCTTAACAGATTTTCACCAGCTGTATTTTTGTAACTCACTTGTTTAGTTATTTCTAGTTGGCGTATCCAACCTATTTCAATTTGAATTTAGAACGCGTTTCAGTTTGATTTTGTTCTGACGTTAACCTAATCTGATCTCACTTAACGTGCATATTGTTGTGATTGTGTTAATAGTAAGGGTAATTGAGTCTAGGCCTGTAGTCGACTAAAGAAATTCTTAATGGACTAAAAACATGTCCTGCTGAGTGACCATTCGACTAAAAAGGGGGCACAGCAAAAGCTCAAAAAACTATTCTGTATCTTTGTGTATCTGACCCAAACTGCACTCACAGGACTACACCTGCAGGGGGAGTTCATGCAAAACAACTGTTAATGTAGAAAAAAAGGAGTAGGAAATTATGTGTTTATACAAAGACAGATTCAGCTTGTGAATCATGAGTTTAATCTGACTTTTTACTTACAAATACCAAAAAAGACCAAGTTTTCCACTGACTCACTATTTACTTCCGCTGTTGCCCCATATACATAAATCCTGATCTAAATAAAATGATTAGACGGTTAAAAGACCGTACTAGTTGGGTCTGCAATCTTTCCCCAGGCATAAATATATACAAACCAGACAAACGGTTTATCTTGTAAGTGTGATCTTCCACATGCCCTATGCTGACCACTCCCTCTGCACAAAAGCACAACTGGACATTAGACCCCCTGTACTTTTATGTTTTGCACATGTTTGACACTCCCTGAACATTTCCAAAGTGAAATGCATCATTTTGGTGCATATTTGTAAGTCTGTCAGACATATGGAACCATCACCACTCCTCCTGTCACATTCCTCTGCTGTAGGGCCTCTAAAGCAGTGGCCCCCAACCATTTTTTAATCTCATGTACCCCTAAGATTTGTCTCACACTCCGAGGACCCCGTAACTCGGGTACCAGGTAAAGAAGACAGTTTACCATAGTTTTTGAAATATATTAGTCACAACTGAAATTGTGTCTCCAGAGCCTTCACCTGCAGATAGAGACACATCCAAGTGTGTCTCATTCTCAGTTTATGTTCAGGCCTGATGTGGAACCTCCAGAATTCCCTGGTGCTGGGGTTTAGGGAGTGACCGTTCAGATTAGAGACATTTTAGGTTTAAACCGAATGGATTTCAGCATTGAACCTGGCAACGTAAGTGAAAGACTCATGCCAGGCTTCTGCTTTCTGATTGATATTGAAAACTAAATCACCAAATTGTAACCACAGTATATAAAACATCCAATATTTTTACCAGAATAAATCCGCATAAGAATAATCATCATTAAACGGTATATTTGATTTGAATACGTTTACCTTGTATCTGTATAGAACATGTCAAATCTAAGTCCTGCATACATTTCCTTTTAATGATAATGATTTCAAATATATTCCAAATTAAAGATGTAAAATTTTACTATTAAGATTTTTTTTAATTCAAAGACTATTCAGTTTCACATTTTTAAAATCCGAAATTCCAAGTACTCCTCTTAAATGCTCCCATAGCTGTACCCCTGGTTGGGAAACACTGCTCTAGTTCCCCTCACATGAAGAGCTGGTTTATGGGCGTACCTCAAATATACTGAAATAATGTCAGTTTAACTTTAAGTTGGATTAAACGCTCTGGTACAGTTAAAGGTGCTCTATGTAACTAGAGTTATTACTAAAATTACCTTCAAAAACATTCTCCCTGTAGGTGGGTGGACAGAGCAGACCTTCACATGTGCAGACCAGCAGATTGTTACATAGTGCACCTTTAAACAAACATGCAAATCAGACATTTACCACATTTCTACACAGATACCTTTAGAATATAGATATATTTTCTTACAGAGTCTACCTTGACATATTCTAGAGTCCTCTTAATCCTGTCTTTGATCATAAAGACAGCAAGGCTTTTCTTCTTTTTTTATTCGATGCAGCTGCTACGTCCTTCTTAGGGATGATATATCGATTATCAGTTATACGGGAGGATTCTCCAGATATTGGTCCGATATTGAATACTTAGCTGATATTTGGCCCGTGTTTGTGTCACCCATGTTGCATTCCCAGTCTGTCCTCAGTGCGTGACATTATTCTTTTTCAACAGAACTGTTTATATTCCAGATAAATACATTTCCAGATTAATAGATTTTATTATTTTTACAAAAGTGACAAGTTAAATTGTAAATTTCAGTTAAAAATATTGGCTACGACAGCAAGACAAGTATCGGAAATTGATATTGGCTCAGTATCGGACCATCTCTCGCTCTCTCTCCTCCTGCCATGTTTACTGAAATAACTGCATCTCTTCAAATGAGCCACGCTGTTCAGTCTTCCTTTTACCACTTCACCAACGTCTGTCCGCTGTATCATACAATTTCAGTTTTCAGATATCTCGCACGACCAGTCTACTTTATTTCACATTTTTTAATAAGATGTATTGTTTTTTTTTTTCACTTTTGTTTATACCTGACACAGGGTTGCATTTAAAATTACATTGTAGAATTTGTGATTTTACTTTTTACTTTTTGTTTGTTTTTACAATTGAATAAGGAGCAAGGGCTTGAAATGAATTACTAGTTTTATATATTTTAAAAAATGGTCCAATCTTCACTGGGCAAGAAACAAGGGTGTATATGCATTCAGAATAGAAATGTAAGTGAAACAATCTGTGCCTTGGTTCTTGTACAAAGTGTGACATGACAGTATTGGAATATACAGCTTCAATAAATACACTGAAATTTTTCTGTTTGTGTTCCTGATGTATGTTTTAGTCTTCTGTAGTTTACACACAGGGCTGGAAAGTCGTTAATTACAAATACATTTTGTAATTGAGTAAATTTTTGGGGTAGTTTTATTTGTAATTGAGTACATTTCCAGCCATGTAATTGGAATTGATCACATTTTACTGTATAAGTCTCATTTGTCTCTGTTCCTTTCTACACCAGTAAACACATAACAGCTCTGCATCGCCTGCTCTGATTGGCCAAAGCTAAGAGAATATGACCGAGCTTTAAAACTACCAAATGCAATTTTACACTTTTTTTTTGGCTCACTCTGCAAAACTTGATAAAAAATGCTTCTAAAACTGATTTAAAAAGTAACTAGTACTCTTGAGTAGTATTTTTCATGTGTACTTTTTACTTTTACAAATTTGGGAACAGGACATGTAATGTAATTGAGTACAAATTCCCAAATGGGAGGTAAGTTTTCCCTATTGATAACTTTGTACTTTGCCACAAAATATCTAAAATGTTTAACCTGATAATCTATATTCGTTACTAAACCCTTGATCTTAATTAAACAAAGATTGCATTTTAATAATATACATTTTAGCCACCCACAATCTGTATTAAATAATGTTGCCCTAGAATCTGGTGATGTAACTTGAACAACAGTAATTAGTCATATAAATGGTTTTGAGTTCAATTTTCAAAATGTTCACCTTCCTTACTTACCACTTGTTTAATCTATTCAAATGTCTGTTTCAGGTCACAATACCGAATAATTACATTTATTTTTATCATAGCCTTCATGTTGTGTGATTATGTTCTGTATTGCAATGGAATTAACTGATGTGAGTATGAAAGATTCTCCTGATACTGAAAGCAGAGCAGGCTTGGTTTTCACACAGAAGCAAATAACTAATTTGTGGCTCACTAAGTGAGGCAAAACAATAGAACTATATATATATTTTTTAAAAAGTTTAATAAAATAAAATAAAAAATAAGTAATAAAAGTTCTGATTGTATTTCCACGTGCAAAACCCTTAAGTTGTGCAGAGCGCATTGAAGTTCTGATGCACTAAGTATTTCTATGGTAAGTAACCAATGACATTTTTTACCTGCGATATATTTTCACTCAGTTTTGACTTACAGGTTTCATCCATATTTTGTTTACCTGTTATCACATGAGAAATTACCAATTGTCCAGATGATTCACCCTGTTTGCTTGGATATTTACAAGTTAACAATAATAAGTTAAAGTTTTGTACAGTTTTGTGCTTTTTCTTTCTTTGACCCGCGCCTGTCGGGAAAACCCGGGGCAAAGAGTTTGGGTTGCGTGAGGCGTACGGAGGGTGTTTTTTTCTGGCACGTCAGGCTGGAGTCAAGTCGGTTTAGTTTCATTTTAATTTAATGTTTGCTCGTACATCGCGAAAGACTCACCGACATGCAGTGACATTTACCGGACAGTTTCCCAGGGGCGGAAGGGGAACGATCTCGCATTGGTTTTAGTTTGATCTCTCTTTTTAGCAACTCTAATGTGCTAAGTGCTAGCTGCTAAGCGGCGTTTGCTAACGGTAAGTGTGTTGTGGCTGGTTGTTAACGTGCAGGAAACCAAACAAGAGCAATCTGATCGCGTTTTGTAATGTTATAAAATCCAAAATAATCCATTTACTCTAAATGAAGGGTGTTGATTACATTAAAATAGGGTAAAATGGCTAAAAACTGTGGATAGCAAGAAAATATCAGCACTGTCAGTCTGCCTACACTTGTTGCTAACATTTTAGTGAAGATTTTTCCCCTTTTGAGACAGCGGATTAAAATCACAGCATAAAATTTAATTTTTAAGTTTACATTTTTTTACTCTCTGCTATGCTATTAACTATATGTTTAATGGTATATAATAAACAACAATAAACAATTTGATATATATAATAAATGCCGGTTAATGACACAAATAGAGAAACCGAGTCTGGTTTAGAAGTCACTCTACTTTGTGTATTTTTGTACTTTTTGCTTTCTACTTTTCTTCACAAACTGTCACTTAACTGATGTAAAGGTACTACCCCAGTCAGAGTCAGAATTAGGAAAAATAATATTGCCAAATGCATTTAATGTGTTGTGCTGTTTTGTTTAGGACATCACATCTACATTGATTGAAAAGTCAAGTATGGCAGATGAAAATACACAGTTTTGTGGAAATTGGTAAGGACACATGCCATGAGTGAGTTTATGATAAGGCTGGACTGCTGTTCAGATTGCAGAGGAATCTGAAATGTGTTTCTTTTGTAGCAAACATGACATTCCAGAAGCAAACTTTACCACTCATGAGATCCACTGTCACCGGAACATCGCCCTGTGTGACGTATGTCAGGAGCCTGTTCCCCGGGCAGACCTGCACACCCACAAACAGCAGGAGCACTCCCAGGCAAGAGCGAGCTTTAATGAATCATCATTATGTTATAAAGCATGTCCTTGTACCATTATCAGATTACAAGAGGAAATTGTAAAGTACTGTCATAATGACTTCAATAAAAGTTGGAATACTTTTGCTTTCATTTCAGGTTTCGTGCAAGTGTGGCCTGAAGATTGATAAAAACCTCTTTGACGTCCATCAGGTATTGCTTCTGGAATTCCCCTTAAATTCCATTAAACTTTTGTGAAAGGCGCAAGAGCACAAGAGCTGCTCTATATTGAAACAACTTAATTGCAATAAAAACCTGCCTATTTGAAAAGAGGAAAAAATAATACTTGATATGGTTGATTTCTGGAATGGAGAACTATTATTAGTAAGAAATATGGGAAATGCAGTGACTGTTACAATTCATTTTTTAAAATGGAAACTGATGCGGTAACCTCTGATAATAGATCAGATATTTGCTTAATATGTCTATTGTTGTTGATATGCTTTGTGTATAAAATAAATGGCCTTTGTTCAGTAGTTAGTCCAGAAGCACAATGCTGTAAATGCCTCTGCATCCACCTCTCTATACAGGCTTAGAATGACAATACCTCACACATAAAGTTTATTATGGAGACCTTATTTCAGGGTATTATGGTTATTCAGCCAGAAGTCTGAGCGCCTTTGCATACAGCTGCAGGGCCATTGGAACTGGACTACACATATCTGAGTACTAAACTGTATATGATGTTTAATATGGGTGTTTGGTTTCAGAATGCTGAGTGTCCCCAGCGTCTGGTGCCGTGCCCATACTGCGACCTGGAGCTAGTCTTCAGTCAGTCTAAAGAGCATGAGGAGTACTGCGGCACACGCACAGAGCCCTGTCCACACTGCAGGTGCAATGTGATGCTGAGGGAACAGGCCATCCACCCTTTCCTCTGCGGCAGCCTCACCCCTCCCCAGGAGAGGAACAACAGCCGGGCCAGCCCCCCTCCAGGAGACCCCCAGCCCCCCGCGTCCTGGTTTGAATCACACTCCATCAGGAACCACCTGCGAGCTCAGGACCGAAGCCCCAAGAACAACAACATCAGTGCGGCTGAGAACTTCAACAGATATGCTCCTCCTGACTGGAAGACCTCTGCTCCAAGGAATATGCTGAACCACTGTAAGTCCTCAGACAGAAGGAGCATTATATAACTTGGCAACAACCAGACTGATCTTGCAGTGCTAATCATGTTAGCATGAATCAGGCTAATACTGCTAATCAGGTTTGGACTGTAATAGCAAGAGCTCTTCTTACTGAACATTATGAGTCTACGCCGGCTCATAGTGAATTATTACAGCACTTTGTTGTTAATCTATCTGCTTGTATTAAGTAAAAATGACTTAAACCTTCATACATTTTGGTATTGCCTCATTATTAGAATATATTGCTAAATGTTAGCAAATCTGAGCCCTTTGGAGTATGCTGTATTTTAGTATGAAAAATCCTAAAGAAAAAGAGTGGGCTAGTGTATTGGCACATTCGTTTGAGAAAACACAGACTCATCCCCAGTCTTTCACATTTTGTTTTCACAGTGCTTGAGGACAGTGACTTTGAGTCTCACAGCAGCAGGCTCTGGCCTCAACAGAACCTATTGGACGAGGACTCCTCTGGCCTGGACTACATGCTGGCCCTTAGCCTCCAGAGTGACAGTGAGGCAGGGGCCGGGGGAGCTGGGGGAGCGGGAGGAGGACAGCCCAGCCCCTGGAGCTCCATCTGGGACCAGAAACCAGCCAGCACCTCAGACAGCTCTCCCACAATCTGCACCTCCTCCTTGGCCGGAGGGGGGCTGGACCAGGGTTCAGCAGGTCAGACCATAGGAGGGCTTTGAGGCACAGGCTCTGGTGTGCTCATCAGAGTCTGTGCAGGCCTTTTGACTTTTATTCTTCATTGTTTTATTTGTCAGCAAAGCTAATAGTTTATCAATTTCAGTGGCAATAAACATGTTTATTTTCTCATCCTGGTTCTTCCTGTGCAGAGATCATGCTGCCCTGTGAGTTCTGTGAGGAGCTGTTTCCTGAGGAGGACCTCATCTTGCATCAGGTTTGGCACTTGCAGTAGCTCTAGTTCCTTCTGTAATCATATTTGTAGCTCTTCAAACATAAGCTGTGACTCAATACTGGGCAGTATGAATAATGGTGCTGCCTTTCTGACATGCCCATACTCTTCCTGTGTTGTTTGCCCACAGACTGGCTGCAGTCCGGCCTCTGCCTTTGCCTCCTTCAGTAAACATGGCTCTTCTCCTCCCAGAGAGGACAGGACGCCTCAGGACAACCCCGGATTTGTCTTCAAAAGCCTGAGTCAGCCCAACCGTCTGACCTCCATGTTCTCCTCATTCCCCGAGTACCCCCGGCCCCTGTCCCCCTCCTACAGCCCTCCTGCCAGCCCACTAGAGGGAGACATACTCATCCCCTGTGAGTTCTGTGGAGTGGCCCTGGAGGAAGCTGTGGTCTTTCATCATCAGGTGAGCCACATTTCAACACTATATATATTTAAATACATAAATGGGAGAAGATTTAATTTTTCATGGATATTTTCCTGTTTAATTTGTCAGTAAAACTGATCTTGACACTGCATTAGTGAAATGTTTTAGAAGGTTACATCACTTCCAAATTAACTTCTTTATGACCTTTTTAACTACAAATAATTGCGTTTTCACTATTGTGTTGTTTACTTTGCTGTTTTGTTTGTGGGCAGGATAAATGTGACATGCGGCCCCAGACTTCTCTCCAACTGAACAATATGACATCATCTAATATGAAACCACTCAACTCATCTAAGGACAAATCTCCAGACTCTGCCAGAAGGATAAAACACCAAGGTAACATGCTGATCCCATTTGTTTTTAAACTGTTCTTATTAGTGCACTATGTAACTTTTTGTCTCCATGGAGATGTTGTTGCTTTACCTCATAGGATGAGTTTAAACTCGACAAGGTTACCGGACAAATACAAAGGTGTAGCTTCAACAGCTTTTTAAAAATCTGTCTTAATAAATCTTAAAAGGAACCTATTGCTTCTCTTTTATCGTTGTTTATTTAGCATTTAGATAGAGCTGCTTGTGTACTTCTGTGCAGTACAGTATGAGTGTGTGAATGTATATGTTGCTGCACTACAGGCCCAAGACAAATTTTTAAGATATTTTTTAGCCATAAAGGCACGTTTGATTAGAAACGTGAAAGCACAGTAACATTTCCATGGAGAAAAGAAGCTGGTAGAGCCTCCACCGGAGAAGTTACATGGTGCACATATGAACATACAGTGAGTATATATATAAGTATTTGATCAGAATCAGAATCAGAATCAGAATCAGAATGTGTTTTATTGCCATATGAGTGAACAGGTTCACAACATTAGGAAATTGCTGCGGTACTTGGAGCAGGATGTAGACAAACACTGACATGCAACAAATAATAGAATAAAATAAAGCTATAGTATAATATAACAAGATTTACAAATTTACAAATTCACCCTGTGATTTTGTAAGTTCTCCCACTTAGAAATCATGGAGGGGTCTAAAGTTTTCATCATAGGTGCATCTCTACTGTGAGAGCCAGAATCGAAAAAAAAATCCAGAAATCACATTGTACGATTTTTTTTTAACAATTTATTTGTATATTACTGTGTCAAATAAGTATTTGATCACTTGAGTCAAACCATTTTAATATTTGGTACAGAAGCCTTTGTTGACAATTACAGAGATCAGACGGTACCTGTAGTTCTTCACCAGGTTTGCACACACTGCAGCAGGGATTTGGACCAACTTCTCCAAACATATCTTCTCTAGATCTGTCTGGTTTTGGGGCTTTGGGGCTTTTCTTTTGGATTTAGGTCTGGACATTGGCTAGACCACTGTGTGCTTCAGGGTATTGTCATGTTTGAAAACCCAGCCACGACCCATCTTCAATGCTCTGACTGAGGGAAGGAGGTTTTTGCCCAATATCTCACAATACATGTCCCCGTTCATCCTCTCCTGTACAGTCGTCCTGGCCCCTGTGCAGAAAAACACCCCCAGAGCATAATGTTTCCACCCCCATGCTTCACTGTAGGTATGGTGTTACTGGGATGATACTCATCCTTCCTCCTCCAAACACAGCAAATAGAGGTAAGACCAAAAAGTTCTAGTTTGTTCTCATCTGACCACATGACTTTCTCCCATGACTCCTCTGGATCATCCAGATGGTCACTGGCAAACTTCAGACGGGCCTTGACATGGGCTGACTTAAGCAGGGGAACCTTCTAATAATAATAATATTAATAATAATAATAATAATAATAATAATAATAATAATAATAATAATACATTTTATTTATAATGCACTTTACGTTTGACTCCAAATCTCAAAGTGCTACAGAGTAAAAACAACAACACATTAAAATTTACAATTTTAAAAGAGAATAGGCATTAAAACAGACTAGTTGTAGGCTTTTATAAAAAGGAATGTTTTAAGTCCTTTCTTAAAAGCATCCACCGTACGGCGTTCCACAGACGGGGAGCAGCTGCCTCGAAGGCCCTGTCTCCCATGGTCTTGAGCCGTGTCCTGGGCGGGACCAGACGGTGCTGTTGGCCTGACCGGGTCCTGGTTGAGGTGTGTGGTGTGAGCTGTTCTGTGAGGTAAGTGGGTGCCTCACCGTGCAGACAGTGATGGGTGTGTAGGAGGATCTTGTACTCAATACGGAGGTGAATAGGAAGCCAGTGCAGGGTCCGGAGGATGGGGGTGATGTGCTTGTGTTTCCGCACTCCCATCAGGACCCTGGCAGCGCTGTTCTGTACATACTGGAGCTTTTGACTGCTCCTGCCAGGGATCCCGATGAGGAGTGCGTTACAGTAATCCAACCTGGAGGAGACAAAGGCATGGACGAGCTTCTCTGCAGCCGGAAGGGAAAGAGAGGGACGGAGTTTGGAGATATTACGGAGGTCAAAGAAGGAAGTTTTGCAGATGTGGGAGACATGATTGTCAAAGGTGAAGTGGGGGTCAAACTTGACCCCAAGGTTGGTAACAGGGAGAGAGGGGAAGGTTATGGCCAAAAAGTGAAATGAAAGTGATGGGGGGGAAAGAGAGAAGTTGTTGAGAGGTACCAGTTTGAATGACTTCAGTTTTTGAGCCATTCAGCTGCAGGAAGTTTTGACTCATCCATGACTTTATCTCCTCCAGGCAGGAGCTGAGGCGGGTGACAGCGGCAAAGGGGGACCCAGAAGGAGTGACTTTGAGGTAGAGTTGTGTGTTGTCAGCATAGCAATGGAAATTGATTCCATGCCTGCTGACGACACACCCGAGGGGAAGCATATAGATCAGGCATGTCCAAACTATGGCCCGGGGGCCAAATGTGGCCCTCAGACCAATTGTTTTTGGCCCTCAGGCTTCCAGGTGAATTGGCCCATATTACCACAAGTAGTACTTTTTACTGCATGTTTTTGAAATCTAGCTTGATCAAGCAAATGTAGTGTGTCCTTCTGAGGGTCTAAGCCTGAACAAAGGTCTGGAGGGTCATTCAAACCTGTTATAAATGCACAGATTTGAATTACTCACCATTTTGATCATCAGTCTATGACCCCCGATCGGCTCTCACGCTGGTCTGTGTTTTAATATGTGGCCCTAGATGAAAAAAGTTTGGGCACCCCTGATATAGATGGTGAAGAGGGTTGGACCGAGTACGGAGCCCTGGGGAACCCCCACAGGTGACAGTGTGGGGTCTGGTTCTGGGTCTGATCCCCCAGGACCATGTACTCGGTCCTTTCAGTGAGGTAGGAGTGGAACCAGTGAAGGGCAGTGTCAGAGAGGCCAATGAAGTGCTGGATACGGTGGAGGAGAATGTTGTGGTCAGTGGTGTCGAAGGCAGCAGAGAGGTCGAGAAGAATGAGGATGGATGTGGAACCGGAGTCAGAAGTCATCAGCAGGTCGCTGGTTACTTTGATGAGAGCTGTTTCCGTGCTGTGGGATGGGCGAAAACCAGATTGGAATTTTTCATACAGGCTGTTGGATTTGAGATGAATGTGGATCTGAGACAAAACTACTTTTTCAAGAATTTTGGATATGAGTGGGAGGTTAGAGATGGGGCGGTAATTTGACAGCAGTTCAGGGTCCAGAGTGGGTTTTTTGAGAAGAGGTTTGATGAGAGCTGTTTTAAGGGGGGTTGGAATGTTGCCTGCTTCAAGAGATAAGTTTATTATTTTGGTTATAAGGAGACTAATTGATTGGGCATGATTTTTAAGCAGAGGAGAGGGAAGGGGGTCCAGGGAGCAAATAGAAGTTTTTGAAGTGTGGATAATCTTCTCGACCTCCTGCTGCATTGTGAGCGAAAAGTTTAAGAGTTGCTGTGTAATAGGTGTTTTGGGGATATCATAAATGGAGATGTGTGGAAGTGAGAGAGAATGAATATTATCAAGAAACAAGTTGCAGTTTTCAGATGTTGGGGTGTAGTATGAGGAGATGTTTGATAGTGAAGAAGAGTTTTTTTGAGTTACCTGGGTTATTGTTGATGATTGTAGAGTAGTGTTCTGATCTAGCCGCAGTGAGAGCTTTTGCATAAGACCGTTGATGTTCCCGGTAAGCCAACTTATGCACCATCAGGCCAGATGTTTTGCAGGCACGCTCCAGGTCACGGCCAGACCTTTTCATGTCCCTGAGATTGTTAGTGTACCAGGGAGCTGAACAGGTAAATGTAACAGTCCGGGTTTTTAAGGGAGCATGCGTGTCCAGGATGAAACTGAGGCTATTATTGTAGTAGTCCACGAGGTTCGAAACTGATGAGTGTGGAGGGTTTGATAGAGACTGAAGGTCCTGAGTGAAGGCAATAGAGTTAATGTTCCTGATATTCCTAAAAGTCATGTGTTGTTTTGGTTTGGTGAAATGAGAGGACAGGGGTATTCTGATTGTGATTGCCTGGTGGTCAGGCACCAATGTCATAAATATGAAGATCTGTGATGGAGAGGGAATCGGTGATGACTAAGTCCAGTGTGGCCTTTAATATGTGTGGGACCATCAACAAGCTGCTGTACGTTGAGGCAGTCCAGGACCTGTTTGAAATCAGAGGTGAGTTTGTTTTTAGGAGAGTCCATGTGGATGTTGAAGTCACCAATGATCAGGATGTTTGTGTATGATGTGCAGAGTGAAATGAGAAAATCATGTATGTCAGAGATGAATGACGACTGTGGTTTTGGGGGTTGATAAATGAGTGCTATTGTTGCAGAAAATGGGTGTATGCATTTAAAAACCAGGCTTTCACAGGAACAGAAATGTGGGACAGACAAAAGGGACAAATCTATATTGCTGCGGTGTAAAACAGCAAGCCCCCCACCTCGGCCAGTTGTACGGGCCTTATCCAGGTACAGGTACCCTGGAGGGCAGGCCTCATTGAGGGCTGAGAAAACCTCAGGCTGTTGCCACGTCTCTGTGAGGCACATAAGGTCTGTCTCCTTTTCCAGGATGTGGTCATAAATAAGTCCGGATTTATTGAAGAGTGACTGAACATTTAGTTGTTCAAGTGTGATTTGTGTTTTAGAATCCAGTTTGTTTAGAGGGCGGAGAACGCTGTAATCCACTCCGGGTTTTCCGGTAGGCCGGGGATTCCCAGGTCTATCTGTATCCGAAGTGGCGGTGCTCTGATGACGCAGCTGTTGTGAAACAGGACGCGCTGCGGACCAGTGTGATGCTATGGAGGAGATACGATCGCCGATTTTCGGCAAAATAAACCAGCGACCCGATCCCCTGTAGATGTAACGTGGTCGGCGCAGTAGATCCTGTTGTTGTAGCGGAGAGTTGTTGTCGTAGGGTCTCCGGAGTTGCGTCGAGGTGGTGTCGGTCAACATGATGCGCGGAAAAGCACCAGCGCTAGCGGCCAGCCACGATCCTGGAGAGCTACGGTGGATGACAGCTACACACGCCAGGATAATCCACAGCTTCCACGGAGATGGTAGTCCACGGGCAGACATGTGCTTGATGTTGGGACTCCGAGTGGCCGGAGAAGCAGCTAGCAATAGCGTTAGCTCGGCCGATCCAGACCAGGGGCCATCAGGTGTAGTAGCCCCTGTGCAGAGACTGTTCCAAGTCATATAGCGCCAGAACATTTGAGGAATAATCCGTCTGTACCCGACGATGGCACCAGGTTTAAGGAGAAGTCTTTGGAATAAGGGCGGAGGCCGCTTGAGCTGTACCTGATACAGGCTAGTGACAGGTGAGTGTCGGCCACACCCGAGGAAACTTTAACAATCTGTCACTTGTGGTAAACCTGCAGTGTTAGCTGGAACTACAGTAATTTTACGGGTTTGGACGGATTTGCAGAGAAGCGGCGAACATTCAACGCCAGCGTCCTCTCCGCTCCTCCGTCTCCAATAATGCTCTGTAAAGCGTGAACCTTCCGTGCGCTGCATGATTTTAAACCATGACGTCTTTTAAACCATGACGCTTTGGAAACAGTGGTCCCAGCTCCCTTCACCTCATTGACCAGCTCCTCCCGTGTAGTTCTGGGCTTTCTTCGCCTTTCTTAGCATCATTGATACCCCACGAGGTGAGATCTTGCGTAGGGCTCCAGTCCAGGGACATTGACAGTCATTTTTTGCCTCTTCCATTTTCTGACAATTGCCCCAACAGTTGTTCATTTTTGCTGCTTGGCAATTGCCCCGTAGCCCTTTCCATCTTTGTGAAGGTTTACAATTTTGTGTTTTGTGTCTTTTGACAGCTCTTTGGTTTTGTCCATGTTGGTAGTTCGACTCTTAACTGACTGTGGGGTCACAGGTGTCTTTATGAATGCTACCGCCCTCAAAAAGGTGCTACTAAATTAGAATCATGAGCAGAGTGGAGTTGGACTATTGAAAAGCAGAATAACAGAAATAATCAGAAATCTGGCTAATAAGCAAGTGATCAAATACTTATTTGACATAGTAATATACAAAAATATTGTTAAACAATTGTACAATGTGATTTCTAGATTTTTTTTTTTTATTCTGTCTCTCACAGTGGAAATGCACCTATGATGAAAATTTTAGACCCCTCCATGATTTCTAAGTGGGAGAACTTGCAAAATCACAGGGTGATCAAATACTTATTGACCTCACTGTATGTGTTTGAAACCAGAAAGTGTGTCCATATACTTTCAGTGCTTTCACTTCTCACTATGAAGCATCAGTTTTACTGTTAAAAGTTAACAAAGTGCCTTAAGGTTACTGGGGCATCACTTGGACATAAGATGCATGTTGAGTTGTTGAACATTTGTCTCTTAGCAGATGTACCGGATGAGTTTTTCCGATTTGACGAGGACACATCAGCAGAGGCCAGTGTGTGGCCCCCTCACAGACTGTACACACACAGAAAACCCTCCAACAGTGACCAGGATCCTCGTGAAGCAGATGTGAGTGCTGGGGCGATGTCTCAACGGGGGTAAGAGGACACACATTGTTTTAGTGGTCAAATAGTCTGCGATTATTTTTTCCATTAGTCCAGTAGACAAACTCTTCTTTCTGTTGTAGAGGGAGGCTTTTAAAGACAAACCATATACAATGGTCCCTTGTTTATTGCGGGGGTCACGTTCTAAAAATAACCTGCAATAGGTGAAATCCACAAAGTCCATCCATCCATCCATCTTCTCCCGCTTAATCCAGCTGGGTCGCGGGGGCAGCGTGCTGCCCAATACTCATAGCACCTGACCCCCCCTATAAACCCCTCTGCAGGTGGTGAGCCCACAGGAGGGTGGACAACATGGTCCTTGTTGTTAGTTCATAGGGGTGCTGCATGTTTTGGGTTGATGGGGGAAAAATCCACAAAGTAGTCAGCTTTATTTTTTACAATTATTATATGTTTAACTGAGGAGCGCGGGGGGTGAAAAACATAGTTATGGTAGTTGCTGGTGCTGTTTTGAATTCTTATAAGACATGTCACCTTTGATTACGCAGAGCACAATGTGCGGGTTCTCCCTTAGCCAATCAGCGCAGAACACAGTGCGTGTTCATACACTGAAAAAAAACACATGCAAAATTGCACTATAAAAAATCAGCAAGGCCACAAAAGGTGAACTGCGATATAGTGATGGACGACTGTAAAGGTTGAAATATGCTGAGAATACTTTTGATTAAAATGAGACATTCTTTACTCTTTTTTTACATTTTGATAATGACACAGTCTAATACAGGGGTGGGCAAACTACAGCCCGGGGGCCACATGCGGCCTGTTAACCTTTTTAATCCGGCCTGCCAAACATGAATGAACTGCAATAAAATTTATTAGTTTTATTTTCCCTGCAATTCTGGCATTTCCCAATAGATGGCACACTCCAGATACATTGATACATAAAACCAAATTATCTATATGGGCTGTGGCTCAGTGCCCAGGGGTAGAACTATATCTTGAACACGACTTCCTCACTCATGGTCCGAAAACCTTCCCATAAAGCACTGCGGCCAAGTATATATCTAGTGTGCCGCGCACCTCCTCTTGTGCAGCGTGGACACCGCGCGTGGATCGTGTCTTGTCGCGTTCGCTGCGTGGACCGTGCTTCCCCCTGTGCACCTCTAAACCAGAACTAACACCAGGACTAAGCCAGGTCTAAAGCAGGTCTAAACCAGGTCTAAACCGGATCTAAAACCACAACTAAACAAGCATTAAATCAGGACTAAAACCAGGTCTAAACCAGGACTAAAACCAGGACTAAAACCAGGTCTAAACCAGGACTAAAACCAGGTCTAAACCAGGACTAAAACCAGGTCTAAACCAAGTCTAAACCAGGTCTAAAACCAAACAAGAATTTGCAGGAGGTGGTTGCTACATTTATGTAGTTTTAAAAAACATGACAATATCAAGTAATCCAGTTATTTATTTAAGTAATTTAATGGATTACGTCACAAACTACATTTTGGGGTATGTAATCTGTAATCTTTAGGGAATACAGTTTAAAGTAACTTTCCCAACACTGTCAACAGAATTATCAAATGTGTCATAATGAAACGGAATTCCAAATTTCTGAAACAGAAAATGTTAATTTTTGAAGCGGACAATCATTCGCCCTTTATATGCTGCACATGTTGAATTGAGACTTTTGAATCTGCCACATGTAAATCGTTGGATCCTGCAACTTATTTGCTGAGCTGATGTAGTCAGACCAGAACCCTCCATCCATCTGCTCCTGGTCCGGCCCTTCCATCAAATTTTAGAACCTTTGTGGCCCTCGAGCCAAAACGTTTGCCCACCCCTGGTCTAATATATGGTCATAAAACTGAAATAACAAATTAAGGAATAAACTGGATACTCAATACTGATTCTGATACCACAATGGTAATTTTCTTTTTAACTTTTGGAGACAATAGAATGTGATTTTCAGTATTAAATAGCAGTACTTTCTTTTCTATTCCCATGTGTCCTTATATGTGTACTCCCTCAGTGGTGCAGGTAGGTTCCATAGTGCTCCATGATGTATACTCGTCTATGTGCTTTTCTACTTGTTCTGATACAGCTCAAGATCATTCTAAAGACATTCAGGAAAGCTCATTTCTGTCATTTTTAGTATCAATATACCTGCTCAAATGAGTATCTGTTTTTGATACTAGTTTTAGTAATGATTAGTTCAGCCCTGACTCCCATAGTTAATACTACTGTCGATTCTCTCTTCTCACGGTGTATCTTTGTACTTGCAGACGAGCAGAAAATAAAGAGGGGAGAGACAACCGAAGGAGTCACGTCACAAAGGTACAACCAGGCCAAGAGGAGGACATGTTTCTAAACTAAATTGGTGCAGGTTTTTATACTTATTTGATATATATTCTATTTTGTTGCAGTTGCCCAAGAAGCAGAATGAAGAGCCACAAGACGAGTGAGCCAGACTCAACAAAACCTTTTATATAAGAGTATAACACCTCCCATTCTAAAGAAGTGCCTGCATTATTGTCCTGACTACACTGGACATCACATCACACACATATTTGGTTTCTTCTTGTGTCTGTGTATTTTGAACGCGCACGCCAATGTTTTCCAAAATGGTCGCCAGCCTAAAATAACCGGGATCGGAGTTTTCATTCCTTCTTCTGGTTCTATCTCGTCTTGTCTGTGTTCCTATTCCACTCAAGCACTTTTATTAACTATATTATCAAAAAGGGCTTATCAAAAGTATATGTCAATGCTTATTTTAGTTATTTACTAAGTTTTTTTATACTGTTACTTATTTCTGTTTTTAAAAAATTCAGCTGTAACTGTCATGTGATAAAAACATACATTTTATTTACCTGCAATAATGTATTTGTAACCTCTAAATGCATATATAAAGTAGGATTTCATGGATGCACATCAGTGTTTTTATGAGGACCATAGCTTAGACCTTTTGGCACATGCTTGGCCTTGTGTGGAGCTAGTCTAAATATAAAGTTTCATGTGTTGTTAATTATATTTGATTCAATTGTTATCTCAGTTTAAAACAAGTAACCATAAAACATTTGATTTTAAAGTGTGTATGTCCCATTCTTCAATGTATGTGTCCTATTTATGTTTGCAGAAATCTCACCAGTAAGATGGATAGTTACTGCGCGATTGCTTTATGTAATATTTGATGAGCGTATAAGCCAGAAGTCTCAAGTGAGAGTTACAAGACAGAAAGCGAGAGATGTCCTGAGGGAAATTCAAGTTTTTCTGTAGCAACATTTCCATGGTGGGTTTTGGTCAAAAGTCTCAGTGCAGTTTAACAGGAGGAGTGGTTTGAGGAGCCAAAGGTGCAGCCCGGGCATCACAGTCTCCAAGGGGAAACCGTGATGTTAAAAACTGAGCTCAAAACAAAAAATATTCTTTGTCATTTTTGTAAATTAATTTTAAAGTCAAACCTGGAGTTAAATATATAATATTTTACTATTCAAATATACTGTATGGCCTGTCATGTCAATCCAACAACCTGAATCATGGACAGATCAGTACAGGCCTATTGTAAAAACAGTAATTTGAAGAAAGAGGACTAGAGTTTCAGATCATCATCACAGCATTCTTATGGCCAGTAATATTTACACAAATGAGAGCAGCTAAAATGAGTATAATTAAAATGCACATTTCTGTTATAATCTTGTGAGTGAGATGCTCCAGTTCAACATATGTGTGTTTTCCTTTTGGGTATTTCTTATGAGTGCATCATACAGTCAGCTGCTGTCTTTCAGATGACATCACACCATTCTGTAGGTCAGCAATATTGAATACAGACGGAGCTAAAATAAATATTGTTAAAATTCAGATTTTTGTTGTAATACAGTGAGTTCTTTGGTCTAAATAATAGAGATGATAAGGTTCAACATTTGTGCTGATAAATGGTCACATTTTTTCTACCTTCAAGGCACTCAGCTCTTTACACCAATGAACCAGTCACCCATTCTCACACCAGTGTACGCAGACACTAGGGGCAAGGTGGGTTAAGCGTCTTGCCCAAAGACACAACAACAGCATTCATCTGTGTGACCTGGAATCAAACCACCAACCTGTGGGTCAGTGGATCTGACCGCTCACCAATGATGTTTATGTTGAGAGCGGGATTCAAACTGCCAACCAAGCATTCAAACAAAACTCAAATAATCACCTATGAGGATGAGGTTTACGCACTAAAGTCAAGCAAACTCAATGTCCAGATCCAAAGGTGCATTTACCAAGATTTATTCCAGGTTTTTAACAGGCAAATGACAAGCACACATGTTCAGGCCCACACCTGCTGCCTCTCCTGCTGACTGGTAAAAATCATAGGCCCACCCAGGTGCACTCTGGTCCTGCTGTCGCACCTCTTTATCATCTAGGTGCCCCACAGATTAAAACAGAAATGGTTCTAAGGTACATAATAGCAAATTAGACAAAACAAATTAGACTAAACAAATATTATTAACATGGGAAAAATACATTATACTAATTAACAAAACTAAATGAGTAAACTAATTGACATAAACACAAATAATAAACACGTTTTAGAATAAACAAAATAAGCAAAAGCTCCTAAATAATGAATTGGGAAAATCTGTCTCTTGACCCCATCTGGGGTATGACATCATTACATTCTAGAATCTGAAAACACCACTAGAGAAAGTGTCTCCCCTCTGGGATTATGACATTCTAGAATTTTCTCCAGTGGAACTGAAAGGTTCAGAATTCTGTCGTCAAGGGTTACGATGTGATGCACCGTTGCTTAGTGATGTCACAAAGCCTTTAATGTCATAAACATAAAGAAAATGGACGTCAAAGGAGTATGTAGCGGGCCTATGAAAATCATTTTTGCTCAGGGTATTTAACAGAGGAACACTCAGCAAGTTTCTAGGAACCAAAATGCATACATACAAATATAACATACAGCTTGCAAAGTTCCTTCAGTTACTTTATACAGTTAAATAGTAATGGATCATTCCTGTGCACCAAATAGTTTCATTTGGCTAAAATGACAGGGCACTCCTCAGGGAACTTTAGAAGTTCCTTACAGCTACAGAAGGCAAATGTAGAGGGAGCATGTTCCAGTAGGACCTCACAGAGCACAGTGCTCCCTGAAAAGGAGACGAAATGTGACCTTCTCCATGTCCAGGAGCACGTCTTGAGCTCTATCCAAGCCTCAAAGCACGAGGCCCAAAGAGCGATATCCAACATGGAGGAAACACTAGTCAAAATGCAGCAGGCAAAGAAGTTGCAGCAGACAACTTTTAACAAGTCGACATCCATAATTCAGTCAAAAGAAAACATGATATGCAAACTTCAAGCTGCTGTGAAGTCCATGTTGAGTAGAGAGACTGTCTACATTGATAAGGTCGCCAAACTCACATCCCAAAACAATTACTTACAAGCAGAAATCCAAGCAAGGGAAGCGTCAGCAGTTGAGCTTGAAAGGCTGCAAAATGCACTCAGAAATCCACCTGAACAGGATTCACAGGTCGAAGCTGACATCATCCAACTCCACAGGGAGATGAATGCAAGTGTGGAGCACCTAAGGGAGCAGCAGATCACATTCTACAAATACCACCGCCACCAGGTCCAAGAGCTCCAATCTGAGACACATCAACTCGAGGAGAAGGTGGATTCATTAACAAAGCTGAACACCAAACAACAAGAATACATCACACATCTTGAGAAGCAGATCAAGGAAAAGGACAGTGAACAATTAGCTCATGAGTTATCTGCCAGTTCACAACTACAGACAGTTTCTAATATTTTGGATGACCTCAAAAGAAAACAGGCAGAGATTTGCGAGAAAAATGCACTAATATCTTTTCTCAAGTGTGAGTTTGAAAGCTTTGTGTCACGTTTTCAAGCTGGCAGCCAGATGGACTTTTATAGAGCATTAGTACCTGGATCAGTAGACTTTGGACAAATGCCTGTCGAGGACTTTCAGTTTGCACAAAATCACAGTGTTTCAGACCAGCCTGAGAAGCACAGTGCCTGTGACTACAGCAGCCCAGGCTCATGTCCAGATGATAGTGGTTACGTTGGTGATGACGTACTTGAGGAAGACAAGCCACTGTGCACCAGTGATGTTACTCTACCTGACACTTCAGTCACTGGCCAACATGAAATTTCTTATCAGGCAGATAATCATTTTACTTCAACTTTAAATGAAACCATCTATGCTTTTTCACCTGACATTGACAGTACTGACTTAGACAAACTCCATGAAGAGCCCATTTTTTTAAATACAGATGAGCAGGACAATACCCAAGAGGAACTTGAAACATTGAATCCAGTGGGCGTCAGTGATCTTTCTTCAATAGGAAACACTGTTGAATCCAATAATGAGGCTTATGTCTGCACAGCGTCATCTGAAAGCGTTAAGGTCCGTACATTTAATGATGTGGAGACAGACAGACTGTCCAAAGTGTCAGAACTATCATTCAGTTACATACAGCAGCTCATCGCAGCATCCCAAGGCATTCTGCAGGTCAAGTCTACTGAGCAGAATACTCCAGATACTTTCCAGAGAAATGAAACCAATATAGCATCTGAAAACTGCACAGTAGAATCACACACCACTCTGTTACGTTGTTCAGAGAATGGTCATATCCTTGACACTCTTGAAAGTTTAGACACTGAAGAGGAAAAACTTGATCATAACAGCACCAACCCAAAACCCAATGATTCTGAGACATCGGCCCATTCTGAAAGTTCTGATGAGAGGGGCACTGGTTTAGGACAAGACCATGCAGAAGACATAGAGGGTGAGGATGAATTCTTTGACGCTCTTGAAAGTTTAAAGGATGGAGAGGAAAAACTCAGTGGAAGGACACAAGCTTATAGTCGACTTGTCAGATTTGCGGGTTGGGGGTTGTTTTTTCTGGGTAATTTTGCAGTGTCCGCAATCGTGACCTTTATTGTGAGCACAAACATTCTGAACTGCTGGAGAGAACCTGGTCTTCACCACGTCATGTTTGAGATGTTCAGTTGTTCAGAAAACCAAGAATCACTACTGCGCTACTAAGTAGTAAACAAAAAGTTATTAATAAGTAGAAAACATACCGTCGTGGTCATACCAGCTTGTCAAAGCCTGGTCCTGTCAGATCTCAGGAGCTCAGCAGGGCTGGGCCTGGTTAGTACTTGGATGAGAGACCACTGGGAATTCCAGGTGCCACAGGGGAGCGCCAGTCGTTGTGTCCTTAGGCAAGACACTTCACCCACATTGCCTAGTATAAAAGTGGTGTGTTGGTGGTGGTCAGAGGGACCGATGGTGCAGATTGGAGCCTCGCTTCCATCAGTCTGCCCCAGGGCAGCTGTGGCTACAACAGTAGTTTACCACCACGGAGTGTGGAGTGAATGAATAATGCTCTGTGAAGCATCTTTGATTGTCCAAAAAAGCGCTATATAAAAATGTAATATTATAATACTAGATTAATTAATATCCTAGGCCAGGGTCTCCAAACTTTTTCCTCTGGTGAACTACATTTACAAAACAAAAATGCCAGGGAAATACTCATTTTAGTGTCTGCAAGAAATTGAGACGATTATCAGAAAGAGGCAAGCCTTTGGCTACAGTTAGATGCCGATAAAACATAAACCATTGTCCATTTATTAGTGCACAAAGTTGAGCTTCAAACAGATACATATACAATAGTAACAGGCATGTAATTAACCAAATGTTGGTTAATTAAATGTTATTCAGCACAATGGTATAATTCAGAAGTCCCTTGGTGAGCTGCTTGGAAGAGGGTGGAGAGCTCCTGTATCTCCTGAACTCCAGGCTGGAGAACGCTGTCCTAGGCAAAGTGATTCATTTCCTACTTCGCCTGGACATTTTCAGCATTCTATGGAAAACCTGATTCTATAAAATGCTCACACACACAGACACACAGACACACACACACATGCACACACACCAGGGGCTCAAGGAAGAGCTGGAGAGAGCCTGGAAGGTAAAGTCATCAGTGGGGCCCGTGGTGATCGGAGCACTCGGGGCCGTGACCCCCAAACTGGATGAGTGGTTGCAGCAGATCCCAGGAAGGACAAAGGACATCTCAGTCCAGAAAAGCGCAGGACTGGCAACAGCAAAGATACTGTGCAGAACTCTCAAGCTCCCAGGCCTCTGGTAGAGGACCCAAGCGGGGGACATTAGGGGAAGGGTGGGGAGGGAGGTATGAGGGATTTGCTGTTTACTTGTCACAATGTCATGTCAATGTCATGTAATAATAATAATAGATTATTAGGCCCGAGCCCCTACAGGGCGTAGGGCCTATTGCTTTCGCAACGATGATGCCTGGGCATCATCGTTGTCAACTGTCTTAAGAAGTTCAGCGCGAAGCGCTAAACTTCGTCCCTCGATCACTCTCTCCTAGCAACCCATGCCGAAGGCATGGGCCATATTTATAGCTGCTAAAATGAATGGAAATCAATGGGGGTCAATGAGAGACTCCGACGAGATGGTGAATGACGGGCGCGGTGACGTGGGGAATCTCGAGAGCTTTCAAAAAATGTATAATATGTCTTTCCTATGTAAAAGGATATATTGTTTTTGCTAAAATTATTATTATTTTTATTTACTTATTTATTATTTATTAGGCCCGAGCCCCTACAGGGCGTAGGGCCTGTACTGTCCTCGATCACTCTCTCCGTGAACAGCAGTATCCTAGCAACCCATGCCGAAGGCATGGGACATGCATATTTGTTCTTGCTAACAAGTCATCGTCAACATTGCATCAATGTTGACAAAAGTAGCGCCCAGGCATCATCGTTGCGAAAGCAATAGGCCCTACGCCCTGTAGGGGCTCGGGCCTAATAATAAATAAATAAAAAATAATAATAATTTTAGCAAAAGTTTTTAACCAAGTTTATTTAATGGCCATTTTAAATCACAGCTGTTTTAGTGTCCCAATATTGTATCTGGAGGGTGAAACAGTTTTCTATTTCTGTAATTTGGTTCAAATGCTCTTTGTTCCATAGACTCTGTGGCTTTAAAGGTGCCCTTATATTTGCTAATGAAGGGCCCGTCACTTCTTGTCTTGCTTTGCCTGCTTCAAAATGACTCCCGAGGAGCTGAAATGAAAATTAGCGAGTGGAGAGTATAAAGTTGTCTCTTTTTTGGCTCTCGGACTGAATTTGATTTGGGTGCAGTTCGGGAATCGGTGTGTATTTAAATGCTAAGTGTCTTGCCCAGGGACACAATGACAGCTTCATCTGTGGGAGCTGGAATCACACCCGTGACCTGTGGGTCAGTGGATCTGACTGCTCACCAATGAAGTTTATGTCAAGAGCGGGATTCGAACTGCCAACCTTCAGATCAGTGGATAAACACTCGACCAACTGAGCTCCTGTCGCCCCAATTTACAGAGGGTCGGATCGAGTGCAGAATTTTATTTTAATTCTGTCGGAAAATGGTCAGGTGTGAATTGAGGTTTGACAGATACGGGTGGGTGTGGTTTATCAAAATTAGACCTGTGCAGGACCTCATGACGTCATGAATTGTTGCAGAGTGAGTGGTTAATGGCAGATCCAGTGGTGAACTGACAAACTTTACAAGTCGGAGAATAAGTTGAATAAGGCGAAAATACAAACTGTAAAACAGCAAACAAGCAAACTATAAAGAAACAAGTTCATATCAGGAAGTACTTACATTTATATACACTGTATGAACACACAGACACGTGACTTTCTCCTTGGCGCCCCCTGTGTACTCGATACCTGTACTACAGCGTGCAGGTCAAGGAGGAGCAGTTCTCTTAAAGGCACAGCAGTGTAAATGTACGAGCGCGCTAATCACTGAGCCTCTATGTCTGTAAACATATTTTCTAAAGCAGAAAAGACTCCTGATGTCATGTGGTCATATACAGTAGGAGGTGCTCCACTGTCTTTGTAAACTTCACACATCTTCACTAGAATCATTTGGATGATTCCAGTCATGGAATTGCCCATTTCTACTGAACTAAAGGTAAAAGGTACTGTTCACCTGAAAACTTCTGCTTCATGACATCACAAGGTGGAACAGAGCATTTGGAGCTTTGGGGATGCAGACAGACTAATAATAAAAGATGAAGAACATGAGGTGTGACGTAACACCATTATAACATGGTTTAAAGCTCACATAAGTCCATTTTGCATAATACAGGACCTTTGATATTTACTACAGCTCAAACACAGCTCATTTTCACCACATGATGCTCTCTCAGTTATTTCTCACATATTAAACAGCACTATGTCCAGACCTGCCTTAAAACTTTGACAAAGCTGCGTCTGGTGCCGTAACCTGTGATTGACAGGTGCATTAATCAATCAGAGAGAAGCATGGTCTGTTCAGGTAAAACCAGACATGTGTAAACCCAGAGGTTTATACAAAAAAGAGAGAAAAATAAAACATCCCACAGGACTGAGAAACAGCAGAATTGTGCAGAGTCAACAGAAGCACCAAACTGTTTCTTTCAGGTAAAAGAAGTGACAGATTTAGCTGTGAATGATCCAGAGTTTTGGAGAGAAGACAACTTCTGCATGTGAGAGACGTGATGCAAACGAGCAGCTGGGACTGAACAGAGGTTTGTCTCACTCTATGGTTCCATTCCAGAGAGTGTGAGAGGAAGTGGCTGCTCAGTCTGTGGCAGTGTTTTACAGAAGAGCACATGTGCAGTCTCAGGTCCAGGGTGGTGAAGATCAATGAGATTAGAACAGTCTTTTCTCACTTTGTGTGCTCTTTCCTTTAGATAAAATCAGTTGTTTTATCTCAGCGTGTTCTGGTGAGCAGCTGTCACCGTCGGACAAGGGTGTAACTGTGAACATACTATTCATCCAATTCAACTGACACTGTGCTTATTTAAAAATAAACAAGCTATGAATATATTTAAATAAAACACTGACTGTGCCCTTTAAACACTGGAGCAAAGCATCTCGCGACAAAAGAACTGAAGTAGCTGTGCCGTTTATGGGTCTGTATATCACAGGGTGTAGTTCTCACAAATACTCTCACAGTACTCTTACTCGAGTAAAGGCTGTGCTTCCTCTTCCCACTGTGAGTATATTTACAAATGACAAAACCTTCATGTGACAATCTGAAAGGATTTGAACATTTGTGTTTGCAGCTCTTCTTCAGATATGCTTTAGTCCAGAGGTACTCATTTGGTGGTCTCCGGTCCGGATCCGGACCCAAACGCAATGACATCCAGACCGAGACAAAAATCTCTCTTTAGCTTTTTTTTTTTCATAACGTTCCGGATCCACGCAGTATTTCATTGGCCTTTGCTGTGAAGCTGTGTTCTCCAGCCCCACCCGACCGGTTACAAGCTAGAGGTTTGTGCGGGACAGAATTGTCAGTCCTGCTCCCGCATTCTTCAGTCCCGCAAATCCCGCAAGATGGGGACGGAAGGTTGTTTCAACTGGGTCACAGTTATTGTTGAGCCAACATTAAATAGGCCTCAGTAACGTTTGACATTTGACATTTGGAGAGGCCTATAATGGGCCATGAACATTCCTAAAATGAGCCTATTTAGGCTTGAGTCTCCGTTGTTCACTGTTGAGGGCTTCAGTACTACGTCTCTCCTCCAGTCTGTGACCACATACGCTGAACGCCCTCGGATGGTGCTGGAGCCTGAACACATAGCGCGTGCCGTGGACTGTCAGTTTTACTTATAGGTCTATAGGCCTACTTACTTTTGATCTTCCTTTTATTTGACTCAATTTAGTTTGCGGGACTGCTGTTTATCGTCCCGCCCGCTCCCGCATCGTGCGCTCACACATTCTGAAAGGTAATTGCGGGTGCGGGCGCACCCGCAATTACCTTTCAGAATGTGTCCTGCGCCGCACTGTTTTGTGTTGGGATGCAGCTCTATTACAGCTGCCATTCCCACACACCGCCACCCTGACATCCACGTCTAATGATCGGAGTGGAGCGTCCATTACATCTGGTTTAGACCTGGTTTAGACCTGGTTTAGACCTGGTTTAGACCTGGTTTAGTCCTGGTTTAGACCTGGTTTAGTCCTGGTTTAGACCTGGTTTAGACCTGGTTTAGATCTGGTTTAGACCTGGTTTAGTCCTGGTTTAGACCTGGTTTAGACCTGGTTTAGACCTGGTTTAGTCCTGGTTTAGATCTGGTTTAGATCTGGTTTAGACCTGGTTTAGACCTGGTTTAGATCTGGTTTCAGTCCTGTTATAGATCTAGTTTAGACCTGGTTTAGTCCCGGTTTAGACCTGGTTTAGATCTGGTTTAGACCTGGTTTAGTCCTGGGTTTAGTCCAGTTATAGATCTGGTTTAGACCTGGTTTAGTCCTGGTTTAGTCCTGGTTTAGACCTGGTTTAGACCTGGTTTAGACCTGGTTTAGTCCTGGTTTAGTCCTGGTTTAGTCCTGGTTTTAGTCCTGGTTTAGACCTGGTTTAGTCCTGGTTTAGACCTGGTTTAAACCTGGTTTAGTCCTGGTTTAGTCCTGGTTTAGTCCTGGTTTTAGTCATGGTTTATTTTTAGACCTGGTTTAGTCCTGGTTTTAGTCCTGTTATAGACCTGGTTTAGTCCTGGTTTAGACCTGGTTTAGACCTGGTTTTAGTCCTGTTTTAGACCTGGTTTAGTCCTGGTTTAGTCCTGGTTTAGTCCTGGTTTAGACCTGGTTTAGACCTGGTTTAGACCTGGTTTAGTCCTGGTTTAGTCCTGGTTTAGTCCTGGTTTTAGTCCTGGTTTAGACCTGGTTTAGTCCTGGTTTAGACCTGGTTTAGACCTGGTTTAGTCCTGGTTTAGTCCTGGTTTAGTCCTGGTTTTAGTCCTGGTTTATTTTTAGACCTGGTTTAGTCCTGGTTTTAGTCCTGTTATAGACCTGGTTTAGTCCTGGTTTAGACCTGGTTTAGACCTGGTTTTAGTCCTGTTTTAGACCTGGTTTAGTCCTGGTTTAGATCTGGTTTAGACCTGGTTTAGACCTGGTTTAGACCTGGTTTCAGTCCTGTTATAGATCTGGTTTAGACCTGGTTTAGTCCCGGTTTAGACCTGGTTTAGATCTGGTTAAGATCTGGTTTTAGTCCAGTTATAGATCTGGTTTAGACCTGGTTTAGACCTGGTTTAGATCTGGTTTAGACCTGGTTTAGACCTGGTTTTAGTCCAGTTATAGATCTGGTTTAGACCTGGTTTAGTCCTGGTTTTAGTCCTGGTTTAGTCCTGGTTTATTTTTAGACCTGGTTTAGACCTGGTTTAGACCTGGTTTAGTCCTGGTTTAGACCTGGTTTAGACCTGGTTTAGACCTGGTTTAGTCCTGGTTTAGTCCTGGTTTAGTCCTGATTTAATTTTAGACCTGGTTTAGTCCTGGTTTAGTCCTGGTTTAATTTTAGACCTGGTTTAGTCCTGGTTTAGTCCTGGTTTAGTCCTGGTTTAGACCTGGTTTAGTCCTGGTTTAGACCTGGTTTAGACCTGGTTTAGACCTGGTTTAGACCTGGATTAGTCCTGGTTTAGTCCTGGTTTAGTCCTGATTTTAGTCCTGGTTTATTTTTAGTCCTGGTTTAGTCCTGGTTTATTTTTAGACCTGGTTTAGACCTGGTTTCAGTCCTGTTATCAGAATCAGAATCAGAATCATTTATTAATGGCCACACAACAAGTTGGTGGAATTTGTTTTCAGTACAGCAAGAAATGCTCACATCTTCTGTGTCTGTTACAGAACAAAACAAATTTACAACACACTTGCATAATACAACACACACACAACAGATAAATATCCAGTTATGAACAGGATTTGTTTAGACTCCGAATGGCAGTGGGAAAGAAACTATTCTTGAATCTGACAGATTTGGATATGATGGACCTGTAGCGCCTCCCAGAGGGCAGGAGTTTGAACAGATTATTGGCAGGATGTGTGGGGTCTGAGGTGATTCTTTTGGCTCTCTGTGTGATGCGTCTATGATAAAGTGTGTCTATGGAGGAGAGTGTGACCAATGATTTTAGATGATTTGTTTACAATACGCTGAAGTTTGTTTTGTGAATGTGAGTCCAAATTACCGAACCAGACTATTATTGATGAAGTGAGAACGCTTTCAATTATTGCTGTGTAAAAGTGGAGAAGGATGTTGTGTCTGATTCTAAATTTTTCAGTTGTCTGAGGAAAAACAGTCTTTTATTGGCTTTTTTGTATGTCTCGTTTGTATGCTGTTTCCATTTTAGTGAGTAATTGATGTGGGTACCAAGGAATTTGACGGTCTCTGTAGTGGTGATCGTTTCGTTATCAATTGTGATTGGTGTTTTCTGTGAAGGGGAGCGTGCAAAATCAATTATGAGTTCCTTTGTTTTAGATGTATTGAGGAGCAAGTTGTTACTTTGACACCAGGAGGCTACATGAGAAATCTGCTTACGGTAATGACTTTCATTATTGTCAGAGATGAGTCAATTATTGTTGTGTCATCAGCATATTTGAATAAAGGTACAGAGTTGTGGGTGGATGTCAGTGAGTTGGTGTAGAGAGAACAGCCAGGGAGAGAACACACCCTGGGGGAACACCGGTGCTGAGGGTCAGAGGCTGGGATGAGAGGCCACTCATCCTGACCTGCTGCGTTCTCTCTGACAAAGCTCCTGATCCAGTGGCATAGGGTGAGAGGAATGTTCATGTCCAACAGTTTGTGGAGGAGTTTGACCGGGTCGATGGTGTTGAAGGCGGAGCTAAAGTCCAGAAACAGTACCACGGGCATAGGTGTGAGGAGTCTCCAAGTGGTGTAGTATCCGGTGAAGAGCCAGGTTCACCGCGTCCTCTACTGACCTATTAGCTCGGTAGGCAAACTGGTGACTGTCCATTTGGTGTGTGGTGAAGTCTTTGAGGTGAGAGAGTATGATGCGTTCAAATGATTTCATGACAACAGATGTGAGAGCAATTGGTCTGTAGTCATTGAGGCAAGTTACTTTATTAGTTTTCGGGGAAGGAATAATGACAGAATCCTTGAAACACTTTGATACGAAGCACTGATAGAGAGAATAGTTGAAGATAGTGGTGTATATTGGGGCTAACTGGGATGCACAATGTTTTAGAACAGTTGGGTTTACCCCATCAGGTCCAGCTGCTTTCCCTTTTTGTTCTTGTAAAAGAAGCTCTCACCTCCTCCTCCTGGATGTAGAAGGGTGGTACTGGAAGGGGAAATGGGGGGTATAGGAGGGAGTGGGCAGCTGCTCAAACCTCCCATAGAAGTTATTTAACTTATCTGGGAGGTCTTGGTCATTAACAGGTGGCGGGCCAGTGCTTTTTTTATAATCTGTCATTGTTTTCAGTTTTTTCCATATTGTCTTTGTGTCATTTGAGGCAATCTGCTTTTCTAATGTATTTCCATATTTTGATTTGGCTTTCCTGATGGCAGCTCTAAGAACGTATTTAGCCGCCTTATATTGTGCATCGTGGCCATCAATAAAAGCCTGGTTCTTTTCCTTGCGTAGAATTTGTATGTCTTTTGTAAACCACGGCTTGTTGTTGCTGTACGTCTTCACAGTTTTGGTGGGGATGCAAGTTTTGACGCAAAAGTTGACGTATGACGTCACCGTGTCCGCTAACTCGTCCAGGCTGGCCGCAGCTGCACTGAGACCACGTCCCACTTAGTGCATTGAAGCAGCCTCTCAGCGTGTCGATACAAGCACTTGACCAGCACTGCCGCGACTTTGGATTTTTATTCCGCTGGATTTAAGTTTTTGCCGATATTTCGGGACGAGCAGCAGCGTGGCGTGTGGTCCGACCTGCCCAGCGGAGCCCTCGGGAAGGACCGATAAGCCTCGCTGATGGGAGTGGCAGTGGTCGAGGATGTTGGAGCCTCTGCTAGGGCAGGTAACTTGCTGGATGTAATTTGGAAGGTCGGACGATAGATTGGCATGGTTAAAGTCCCCTAATACAATCACAACAGCATCAGGATGAGCATTTTCCACAGAGGATATGTAATTTGCCAGTTCTGAAGTGGCTACATTAGCATTAGCCGAGGGCGGGATAAGCGCCTATTAGAACAACGGAGGCAAATTCTCTCGGGAGATAATATGGTCTGCACTTTAAACAGAGATATTCCATATGAGGGCTGCAGAATTTGTTGAGCTCTTTGACATTGTTGCACCATCGCTGGTTTATCATCAAACATATGCCACCACCTTTGGTTTTCTTTGAAAGCTTCACAGACCTGTCTGCGCGGTGGAGAGAGAAGCCGGGAGGTGTGACAGCCAGGTCGGGTACAGTGTTGTCTAGCCAGGTCTCAGTTAGGCATATCGCTGAACAGTCTCTGTAGTCCTTGTGAGATTGAAGGAGGAGGAAAAACTCGTCTATTTTATTCCTTATTGATCTGACATTAGTGAGGAGCAGGGCTGGTAGTGTTGGTCGGTATGGGTTCTCCCTTTGCCTGCAGAGAACACCGGCACGATGATGTTTCCTCCTGACCGTCCTGTGGTTCCAGGAGAAGTTTGCCGGTTTGGATGTCACTAGTATATCCGCAGGAAAGCTCGAAATCGGAATCGGTATCTCACCAAAATTGTTCCTGAGAGAAAGTAATTCCCAGCGACTATATGTGACACATTCTGTCTTTCTGACATACAACACGGACAACAGTAGCAGACACAGAAGCAGAGCTCGCACCGGGGCTAGCCTCGCGGCCGCCATCTTAGTCCTAGATCGAAGTGTGGCTTCCGATCTTCCAGCTTATAGCTCTAGTTTAGACCTGGTTTAGTCCCGGTTTAGACCTGGTTTAGATCTGGTTTAGACCTGGTTTAGTCCTGGTTTTAGTCCAGTTATAGATCTGGTTTAGACCTGGTTTAGACCTGGTTTAGTACTGGTTTAGACCTGGTTTTAGTCCTGTCATAGATCTGGTTTAGACCTGGTGTAGTCCTGTCATAGACCTGGTTTAGATCTGGTTTAGATCTGCTTTAGACCTGGTTTAGTCCTGTCATAGATCTGGTTTAGACCTGGTTTAGTCCTGGTTTAGACCTGGTTTTAGTCCTGTCATAGATCTGGTTTAGACCTGGTGTAGTCCTGGTTTTAGTCTTGTTATACACCTGGTTTAGATCTGGTTCAGACCTGGTTTAGACCTGGTTTAGATCTGGTTTCAGTCCTGTTATAGATGTAGTTTAGACCTGGTTTAGTCCCAGTTTAGACCTGGTTTAGATCTGGTTTAGACCTGGTTTAGTCCTGGTTTTAGTCCAGTTATAGATCTGGTTTAGACCTGGTTTAGTCCTGGTTTAGTCCTGGTTTAGTCCTGGTTTTAGTCCTGGTTTATTTTTAGACCTGGTTTAGTCCTGGTTTTAGTCCTGTTATAGACCTGGTTTAGTCCTGGTTTAGTCCTGGTTTAGACCTGGTTTAGACCTGGTTTAGTCCTGGTTTAGACCTGGTTTAGACCTGGTTTAGTCCTGGTTTAGTCCTGGTTTAGTCCTGGTTTTAGTCCTGGTTTATTTTTAGACCTGGTTTAGTCCTGGTTTTAGTCCTGTTATAGACCTGGTTTAGTCCTGGTTTAGACCTGGTTTACTGACAAGGTTTTCGCAAAGGGTTGGGCCGTGACCTTGACCTTTGACCCTGTGACCTTGAAATCAATAGGGAACATCCTTGACCCATGGGGTGTCCAGCCATGAAGTTTGACATTCCTAGGTGAGACGGTTGTCGAGCTAGAGCGTGGACAAAGTAATGTGTAGTTGTCTTGTATTCTCTCTCTCCCGTTGTCTAGCAACCGCTGCAGCTGGAACTGTGTGTCACCTTTGAACTTTAAACTTCAAAGCTTTGAAGCTTTGTCTTCATGAAGAGGCAAAACATGTGGGGCATGCGCCGATATATATATAAGGTATACTGTATTTGTGTATTTTATTGTATATTTTTGTATCGATCCATGCTGATGTTCCCTATTGACCTTGAAATCAATAGGGAACATCCTTGACCCATGGGGTGTCCAGCAATGAAGTTTGACATTCCTAGGTGAGACGGTTGTCGAGCTAGAGCGCGGACAAGAAATTGTCCACAGACAGACGGACGGACGGACAGACGGACAGACGGACGGACAGCGCCATACCATAATACGTCCAGTCTTACATGCAGTGAATGTAGAATGTTTTTAGCACAAAGCTAACAAGAGCTCCGCCAGCAAGGCAAAATACGCCCGTACTTTGAATTATTGTATATAGAATTAAGTTAGAATTTGTCAAACCTAGTTAAAGATGAATTGTTGGTGCAGTTTGGAAGATTCCAATACTGACAAGGTTTTCGCAAAGGGTCGGGCCGTGACCTTGACCTTTGACCCTGTGACCTTGAAATCAATAGGGAACATCCTTGACCCATGGGGTGTTCAGCCATGAAGTTTGACATTCCTAGGTGAGACGGTTGTCGAGCTAGAGCGCGGACAAGGTAATGTGTAGTTGTCTTGTATTTTCTCTCTCCCGTTGCCTAGCAACCGCTGCAGCTGGAACTGTGTGTCACCTTTGAACTTTAAACTTCAAAGCTTTGAAGTCTTTGAAGCTTTGTCTTCATGAAGAGGCAAAACATGTGGGGCATGCGCCGATATATATATAAGGTGACCTTGACCTTTGACCCTGTGACCTTGAAATCAATAGGGAACATCCTTGACCCATGGGGTGTCCAGCCATGAAGTTTGACATTCCTAGGTGAGACGGTTGTCCACAGACGGACGGACAGACGGACGGACGGACAGCGCCATACCATAATACGTCCCGTATTACAACGGGCGTATAAAAAATTAGGGGTTGATTATCCATCCATCCATCCATCCATCTTCTCCCGCTTAATCCGGCTGGGTCGCGGGGGCAGCGTGCTGCCCAATACTCATAGCACCTGACCCCCCCTATGAACCCCTCTGCAGGTGGTGAGCCCACAGGAGGGTGGACAACATGGTCCTTGATGTTAGTTCATAGGGGTGCGGGCATGTTTTGGGTTGATGGGGGAAACCGGAGTACCCGGAGGAAACCCATCCAGACACGGGGAGGAACATGCAAACTCCACACAGAAAGGCCCGGGCGACCCGGGGATCGAACCCGCAACCTTCTTGCTGTGAGGCCTGAGTGTTGCCACTCAGCCACCGTGGGCTTGATTATAATAAATTATAAAGCATATGAAAAGTTACTCTATAGCGCCACCTAGCCTATACAAGAAACGTCAACATTATCGGATTTGTACCAAATTTGGGTATTCAATTCTCTGTATCAAAGCAAGCAAAAAAAAATATTATGAATATGGGGTGTTTCCCACGGTTGGCCAGCAGGGGCTCAAAGACTCCCCCAATAAATAGTTAAAAAATTACTACACGCACAGACTTTCTCTGATTGTGCTGAAATCTGAATCACTAAAGCTTGAACATGGACTGAATATAATAAACTATAAAGTATATGAAAAGTGAACTCTATAGCGCCCCCTATCCAGACATGAAACATCAACATTATCGGATTTGTACCAAATTTGGGCATTAAATTCTCTGTGTCAAAGCAAACAAAATAAAATACACAAATACAGTATACCTTATATATATATCGGCGCATGCCCCACATGTTTTGCCTCTTCATGAAGACAAAGCTTCAAAGACACAAAGCTTTAATGTGTCAAAGCTCAAAGAAGCAGAGAATGTGGGTTGGCCATGAAGTTTGACATTCCTAGGGTGAGACGGTTGTTGAGTTAGAGCGCAGACAAAGCTTTGAAGTATCCACAGACAGGCGGACGGACAGACGGACGGACAGACGGACAGACGGACGGACAGACGGACAGACGGACGGATAGCGCCATACCATAATACGTCCCGTCTTAGAACGGGCGTATAAAAAGCTAAAAGCTTTGTGGCGTGATTCGTATCCATGGAGATACGAATCACAAAGCTTTTGTTCTAGATCCTCAGTATGAGAGGCTTCACTTTCACTGTGAGAGGGCACAGAGACAGACATGTCTCTGTGCAAAGATATCCATTTTCAAATACAAAACCAAACATGAACACTGTGTTCGAGGAATTGAGGAGGGAGCAGAAGTTGTGCGATGCTTTGCTCAACGTGGCCGGCATGCAATTCCCAGCACACAAACTGGTTCTGTGTAGCTGCAGCACATACTTTAAAAGCCTCTTCACTGACAGGTCCAGCCCTGACTGCCAGGTGATTGAGATCTCCAATGTGTCAGCTGATATCATGAAGATTATCCTGGACTACTGCTACACCGGGGTGGTGCACATCACCCAGGAAAACCTCCAGGAGCTCTTTATAGCTGCTGACTACTTAGATGTGAGCGGCATTACCAAAGTCTGCTGTCAGGTCATGAAGGAGCAAATGTCCCCCAGTAACTGCATCACTGTATGGGGTATCTCAAACAAGTACTACTACCCCCAGCTGAGGAAACAAGCCTTTTTATACGTCCTGAAGCATTTCGAAGAGGTGGTGACCAGCTCTGAAGAGTTCTTCCAGCTCTCCAGCGAAGACCTGTGTTCAGTCATTGATGATGATCGGCTGAACGTGAAGGAGGAGACCACCGTGTTAGTGGCAGTCATCAGATGGATTGCACATGCTCCTGAGGAAAGGAACCACTACTTGGCCGACCTCCTACTAAAGTCCGTCTGGGTCTGATCCATGTTGATTACTTCACTCAGTGCATGATTAGATATAACCTGTCCCACTACATTCATAACTGGAAGATTGTGGAGGAGAAGATCATAAAGGTGATGTTGGATGAAAGAGCTAGGTGGTACGATGCCTCCCTGCCCCCCACTCGTCTAGCCACTCCAAGGCTGCCCAGTGCGGTGCTTATGGTTATTGGTGGCCATAGCCTAAACAACAGAAAAATCTACAGAATTTAAGTCTATGACAACCGCACCGATCGCTGGGTGGGTGTGGTTAATGATGACTGGACTCCAAGAGCCCATCACGGCACAGTGTTCCTTAATGGATCTGTGTACGTGATTGGAGGGATGGACGGCAATCACTGGCTCAACACTACCTGCAAGTACGACCTGGCAATTCACACGTGGCAAGAAATGGCACCCATGCATTCACGTAGGTGCTTCATTAGTGTGACTTTGCTGGATGGTTTGATCTACGCGATAGGCGGGTGCGATGGACGGGACAGGCTGAAGACAGCCGAAAGGTACTTGCCAGTGACCAATCAGTGGACCATGATTTCACCTATGAACGAACAGAGGAGCGATGCCAGCAGCACAGTGTACAATGGAAAGATCTACATTTGTGGAGGTTTTAATGGTGAACATTGCCTGGCATCAGCTGAGACTTACAACCCACTAACCGAACAGTGGACCATGATAGCGGATATGTCCACCATGCGCTCTGGGCTCAGTGTCATCGCCTCTGCCAATGAAATCTACGCTGTTGGTGGGTTTAATGGGGATTCCTGTTTGAACACTGTTGAAGCCTATAACCTCGCAACCAACACGTGGCACCCCCTACCCAACATGTGGACCGGGCGCAGCAACTTTGGCATCGAGGTTGTTGACAATCAGCTATATGTTGTAGGCGGGTACAATCAGGACAGCATTCATTGTGCTGAATGTTTTGATGCAAGGACCGGAGTTTGGACTCAGGTGCGGGACATGGAGATCCCTCGTTCTGCCCTGAGCTGCTGTGTGGTGTTTGACCTTCCCAACATGGCCGACTTTGCTCCGCCCCGCCCTCCTCCTCATGACGATTCCACTGAGGAGTAGATGCGCACTCATTTAAATAAAAGCATCTATTAACTGCAAAAAAGTGTTCAGTTTTGTTGTTGTCGATTGTTTTTTTATACACTAGTGACAGTAGCTCATTTGATATAGTGCTCGTCCTCTAATTTGAAGGTTGCCAATTCGAATCCCGCTCTCAACATACACATCATTGGGAGAGTGATCAGATCCTCTGGCCCACAGGTTGGTGGTTCGATTCCAGCTCCCAAAGAAGAATGCTGTTGTTGTGTCCTTTGGCGTGGTTCCCTGATGTAAAAGTGCTTTAAATTAGGGCTGCAACAACTAATCGATTAAATCGATTAAAATCGACTATTAAAATAGTTGGCAACTAATTTAGTAATCGATTAGTTGACTAGTTCACGTGACAAAGTCCAAGCGGGAGAATTGGGGGAAAAAAGAGGACACTTGAGAAATGGCGTCTCCCCTTTAAAATCAGTCGGACTCTGGTGAGATTTCACAAACATATTGGCAACCTTTTTTTGACATGAAAAGTAGTTGGGTTGCATTACTGGTACAAGTTAATAGGAACGTTTTAATCACAACGTATTGTTTGACACTATACAAGTTAAACCGAAGTTGCTTGGTGTTAGCTAGTTAGCACATATTAGCCGCGATTGCATTGGAACAATGTGTTTCTAAGCCATTAACTAGTCCAGTTAACCTCTTAAACCCCACAGCCACCAAATTTGGGGGCTAGCGCCTCTTTTGTAAATTCATACATCTCTATTTACAACATACTGAGTGCTACACTGTCATGTTATACACCGTTGGAATCAGCAGAAACACGGCTAACAATTTATCCACTTCATTTTCACCACAGCACTTCACATCTCAAACTGAAGCCCTCTATATCCACACACAGGGCTCTACAGTGCGCCCATTTCACTCGCATTTGCGAGTAAATATTTCGTCGTGCGAACGAGGAAAATAAAACAATCGCACCAGTGCGAGTGCTTTTGCAGCACCATAAGGAGCTGCGCACATGTTCCCTATTGACCTTGAAATCAATAGGGAACATCCTTGACCCATGGGGTGTCCAGCAATGAAGTTTGACATTCCTAGAAGAGACGGTTGTCGAGCTAGAGCGCGGACAAGAAATTGTCCACAGACAGACGGACGGACGGACAGACGGACAGACGGACGGACAGCGCCATACCATAATACGTCCTGTCTTACAACGGGCGTATAAAAAGGAAAGATGGTGTTTTTGTCAAAGCTTAAGTTATGTTCTTTTATTTTTTCCCATTATATTTAAGAGACATGAATCATGTTAATGATGAAGTTACACAGTTTTCTAAAGCCATTTTCACACACACAGTGCCACACATCTCATCTCCGGGCGGTAGGTTTGTATGAATGCAGAGCACCCACTGCAAGTGCAAAGAGACAGAGGCACCCAGATGACTCCTGACTGAGATGTGACAGATCACCACACTGGAGCTGATAGAGCGGCTGATGCTAACATGTTCCGAACTGTGCGGGATGTGAGAAAGTGTGATACACATTATTTATTTATTTAATTGGATAAGTATTGTTACACCGTGTGCATTTGAATATTTATTTAGTCTGTTTAAAAGTTGTAAGCAATTTATATGTTGTTAATTACCGCTGGGTATATGTTCCTAGAAGCATGTGCTGCGTGAGAGACATTTGTCTTCGTTTGTACGCAGCTTTTACACACAAAGAGCAAATTCACCTCTGAAAAGGCATCTTTCTAAAAACTCTGGCGAGAGTGGAGATTCTGGAAAACTCCAGTTTGGCGTTTGCGTGTTAAGTGAGATAAACAGAGTTTTAGGATCTGACACGTCAATAGAGTGACCGATGTTTCACTTTTGCTCTGAGGATGATCATGGAAGCATCAGAGCAGCAGTCGCATTTCTTCTGGTGCAAACACTTTTCATGTGTTTGCATTTGCACACACCAAAGATGAATGAAGGCTCGGAGCTCAGCAATTTTGCCACTTCTCCCTCCTTTTTGAACACGGTTTTGGGTCCGACTAGGGCAGACTGTTATCTGATGGGATATTATAAGTCCAGGAGGAGTGATGTGAAAATGTGAGGATGTCGCAGTCATTACTGCTTCAAACATTCGTTCTCAAAGGCAAATTTGGCATTTGTGTGTAAAAAAAAAACAAAGGGAAATGTCTCAACTTAAAAAAATACTTGTGTAAACTTTTTTGAAAATGATGCTATGTGCACAATGTTATTTTGGAAAACGGAGGGAGGGAAATATTTGTTTCTCAACATACCCGACTATGTGTAAAAGTAGCCTCAGTTTGTGCAGTGAACGGTGCATCAAAAGCCTCAGCTCAATGAGAGCTTCATGTTTCTTGTACCTGTATCTGTCTTGGATCTGTGTGACGCTCTGATATGGTGTTTGTCTGGGCCCATTTTCCCACCTGTGTGAATCCGTATATGCCCAAGAGCCTTCTACGGAGGCGTGTGTGACTCTAACTGTCTGCACATGATGCTGCTCGGATTCTCTGCATTCCCTGTGGAAAAGTCTGTAATAGTCTTTCGTAACTTCCTTTTCATTCATATTTTACAGACTTTTCCACAGCCTGAGATCGTTTCTCGCCACTAGTTTTGTGGAGTTTTGCTAAAGTCACTGCCGCACCTGAGTGGAAATGACATCATTTCATCAAAATTAATAATTAATAATTTGACTTAATGGATCACCTTACACCTTACAGCTTGAGCTCTCCGCTCTTCTTGTGGTGCTTAGGACTGATCTGACCACCACAGGGGCCAGGGCCTTTTCGGTTCTTGCCCCTCTCTTTGGAACTCACTCTCCCTTGAGCTCCAAAAAAAATAAAATCTCCTAGCACCTTTAGAATCAACATGAAAATGTTTTCATTCCAGCAAGCATTTGGGTAATCGTATCCTGAAGAATTTTGGTAATTGTTTGACTGTTTTATTGAATTTATTAAAATGTATTTTTTGCTTTATCATGGGGAGAGGGAGCTTTTTAACACTTTGTAATTGTTGTTTCAAAAGGTACTATACAAACAAAGGTGTATTTGTGATGAGGAAACATCATTACAGATTGTGTTTTCCTACTTGGAGCAGTAGGATGACAGCTCCATCTGTGGTCCTTCTTCAGCCCCGTACTCCAGGTGTGAGAGAGTGGGGACGCCCCCTCCTCCTGATTCACAATCTGCGGGCCTGTTCTCTTAACCAGAAGCACCACCACAAAGAAAGTGTTGTTTAGAGCATTTAAGGCAAAAGTGAGCACGGCGAAATAAGGTCAATAAGAACCTCAAAATCCTTGTAGTGTGAAGACCTCATTTATAGATGACAGATTTGTTGACCTGGTTTATGGTTCATATCTCTGTCATTACTGGGCAGTGTTGGGGAACATTCCACGTCTGCACTTTGAAAAGGCCGTTCATGCATTTCTAACCTCGCGGGTCGATTATTGTAACTCTTTGTATGCTGCATTGACCAGGCCCAGCTCTGACTACAGGGCCCAGGATGCAGCAGCTCGACTTTTAATTGGAAAGAGGCAAAGGGACCACATCACTCCTGTTCTTTAATCTGTGCATTCTTCTTGAACATTTTAGAATCCATTTTAACCTTTTAATGATTGTTTTTGTCTTAATGGCACTTTCCTATTTATTTGAACTCCTTCAGCCCCATGTCTCATCCAGAGGTCTGCACTCTGTGGACCAGCACCTTCTGCTGTCCCAGGACCAGGATGAGTACCAGAGGAGATGGAGTCTCTGTGGTGAGTCCACGGCTGTAGAACACTTTGTCTTTGCACATTAAACAGCACACTCACTGGAGCACTTTAAATCCTCACTTAAAATGCACCTTTTCTCCTCGACATTTGCTCAGTTAGGAAGAGACACATTAGCACCTTGCTGTATTATTTTTATCATTTTAATTCTGCTTGGTTTTAAATGTGCTATACAAATACATTTGATTTGAATATTACTGCATTTAAAATGTAAGGCATTACACTACTATTGCATTACTTTTAAGTTACTCTCACCAAAATATCTGGAAATATGGATTTGGCGATCTAAATGTAGCTCATGAAGCTCAATTAGCTCATCACACATCCAGTACAAGGTGGTACATGTGGTATTTGACTGAGCTGAACAGGAAGTAGACACTAATCTGCAGCTTCACCTTGATCTGTGCGCTGTGTGGATGTAAACAGACACACGTGAGGAACTATCTCACCTTTTTACTTTCAAAGAACGCCTCAAACTGGATTCACAGCGCGGGACTGTGGACTGGGTGCCATTATTTGTGGAGGACAAATTTTATGGACAATGTGGATGAGACACTTTATATTTACAAATGTACAGGGGTGAGGAGTAAAGTCTTTATTTTCACTGTTTACGGAGTTTGTATCTTGTGTCTCTGTGTCCGTCACTCTGTCCTCAAGGCTCTGTTTTGTCGGCTGTTACTGCAACATACCTGATGTTTGGTGGCAGCTCTGAGTCACACTGACACCACACACACACACACACACACACACACGCTCTCACACACACACACACACACACACACACACACACACACACACATGCTCTCATACACACACACACACACACACACACATGCTCTCATACACACACACACACACACACACATGCTCTCACACACACACACACACACACACACACATACACACACACACACACACACATGCTCTCATACACACACATGCTCTCATACACACACATGCTCTCATACACACACACACACACTCTCATACACACACACACACTCTCTCATACACACACACACACACACACACACACACACACATGCTCTCATACACACACACACACACACACACACACATGCTCTCATACACACACGCTTACGCGCCCATCATTCACCAATGACCCCACGGTGACGTGGGGAATCTCGAGAGCTTTCCAAAAATGTATAATATGCATTTCCTATGTAAAAGGATATATTGTTTTTGCTAAAATTATTAGGCCCGAGCCCCTACAGGGCGTAGGGCCTATTGCTTCGTTGCCAACTGTTGCCAACTGTCCTTTACGTGAACAACGTACACAAACAGGTATAAATAATAAATTGATTAACTGTCTTGAGTGGAAATTTTACTTTTGTCAATTCATTTTAAGAAAAGAAATGTTTTTATACGCCCGTTGTAATACGGGACGTATTATGGTATGGCGCTGTCCGTCCGTCCGTCCGTCTGTCCGTCTGTGGACAACCGTCTCACCTAGGAATGTCAAACTTCATGGCTGGACACCCCATGGGTCAAGGATGTTCCCTATTGATTTCAAGGTCACAGGGTCAAAGGTCAAGGTCACCTTATATATATATCGGCGCATGCCCCACATGTTTTGCCTCTTCATGAAGACAAAGCTTCAAAGACTTCAAAGCTTTGAAGTTTAAAGTTCAAAGGTGACACACAGTTCCAGCTGCAGCGGTTGCTAGGCAACGGGAGAGAGAGAGTATACAAGACAACTACACATTACCTTGTCCGCGCTCTAGCTCGACAACCGTCTCACCTAGGAATGTCAAACTTCATGGCTGGACACCCCATGGGTCAAGGATGTTCCCTATTGATTTCAAGGTCACAGGGTCAAAGGTCAAGGTCACGGCCCGACCCTTTGCAAAAACCTTGTCAGTATTGGAATCTTCCAAACTGCACCAACAATTCATCTTTAACTAGGTTTGACAAATTCTAACTTAATTCTATATACAATAATTCAAAGTACGGGCGTATTTTGCCCCGCTGGAGGAGCTCTTGTTAGACTAAGTTATCTTGACGTTTACCTCATTTAAAAAATCATTACTGTCAAATAGTTTTGTCATATGTTTCCATTACAAATGTATAATATTGATATTAAAAGAATATGAACAGAAAGTAAACACTTTGGCATTTAAAAATAGTTGTAAATGAATCGAATTCTTGCACTTTTGCCTCAATATTCCAGAGCTTATTTACTGTGTATAACAAAATACCCTCTACAACGGAAAATTTCTGACTGCAAATAAAGACTCCGTTAGAGACAGGTTCCACTTTATGAGCAAATTACTCTTTTGAACATCAGCTCAATGAGTCCCTCTTCACTGCCTTTGGGATTCAACACTGTGTCACATCGGCCTACCACCCCCAAAGCAATGGCCAGGATGAGAGGACTAACCAGACCTGCAAATTGGGGCTGTCAAAGTACATCAATGAGTAAGTGGTAATAAAATTAAAACATTTTGTTATCTTAAATGTAAATATATATAATGCACCTAATTTTTTGTTGGCTCCGCTGGCTTTTCTATTTACCTGCTAACTTGGGGTGCATACAACATGGGTTGATTTGTTGCTCTTTGTGGCAAGATTAAAGTTTCTTTGGGAATTTTCTTTGCGGTGGATAGCTACTTAATAATTTTAGAAAATGTTTTTTCTATTTCAGCTAGATCAATAGGCATATACATATGTTATATAGGAACTATTCTATTTGTTCTGTGTATATAGTGGGGCTGTTATTACTCTAAGGCTATTTGTCAGACCTTTATGATTTTTTGGTCAATGGTAGACATCATCAGAGGCTATAATTCTACCTTGGCAGATTTTGAATTTTTTGCTCATTTATGGCTAAAATGAGCAAATGAGTAAAAACTTACCTGTGCTATTTCTCCAAGGCTATTACCAGGAATCAGGTCTGTCCCATTTTATGCACAGTTGTAGGCATGATTAGGTACTACAATCCTACTATGCAACATTGTTTATTTTTTGCTCAATAATGGCTCAAATGAGCAAAATTGAGTTAAGGGTTTAAACCTTAATAATATAAAGGCTATTTGTCCGATCTTAATGCTATTTTGGTCAATTGTGCATATCATATTATAGGCTAAAGTGAGGTCTGGTCAGATTTGGAAATTTTTGCTCATTTTAAGCTTAAATGAGCAAATGAGTAAAATCTTACTCATCCTTTTCGCTAAGGTTATTAGTTGAATCTATATCTTTTGTGGGTAAAATCAGCCAGTGACAGATTCTTGATATTTTGCTCATTTATGGTTCACGTAAGGAAATGAATAAAAGCATACTTCCATTACTACCACATTTGTAGGCCTGATTAAATACTACACTCTTAAGTTGCAGCATTTTTAATGTTTTGCTCAATTTGACTCAATTGAGCAAAATTGAGTAAAAACAAGAAACTGTAATAGTTTAAAGGCTATTTGTCCAATCTTCATGATATTTTGGTCAATTTTGCATATCATTATAGGATAAAGTGCTGTCTGGTCAGAACTTTTCATTTTTCATTGAGCATTAAGCATATAGGTTCAGCGGAGCTTCCTGACCGACAGGTCAGCTTGTTCATTGTATGTTGGAAGATTTTGATGTTAATCTATAATGCACCTTATTTCAGGTTTCAAGACGACTGGGATGCTTATCTTGCTAGCATAGTATACAGCATCAACACCAGTTGGCAATCGACAATAAAGCAAACCCCATTTTCTGTAAGTTTGAAATTAACCTCACCATTCTCAATTTAAAATAAATTATAACATTTGTTAGTTTATTTAATGTAAAAGTCACATATATAATGTACTACACCAACAGAGATTTAAACCATGAATTATATTTGCACTGCAGGCATTCTTCATCCGTGAACACAACAGGCCCACCACTCAGTCACCCACCACAGAGGACAGCTCTCCTGTGCTGCCCCCAGATCCCAGCAGTTTTGCCAGTATGATGGAGAAGATCAGAGAAGCTGCTGACAACACAAGGAAAAAGGCAAGTAGATGTTAATTTAATTAAATGATTCCATTCTTCCTAATTAAAATTAACAAGCTGACCTCTTGGTCAGGAAGCTCCATGATGTAGAAGGTAAATTGTAAATAATTGAAACTTGAAATTTTTTAATTATATTGAAATTATTAAAAACCCCATTATCGCCCGGAATAATGTTCCTTTGCTCGAATTTTGTTACTAAAAAGATTTAACTGTATTTGCAATGTAGGCTTAGCTAAAATTGTACATGTAGCCATGGTATTATTGTGAATTCTTACATTTGTGTTTTGAGTTATGTTGCAAATTTTGCATTCTTGTTTCGTTCATATGTTTGAAGGTTCAAGGTTCACCACATTTGACCAAAATAGCCTTTGAGTAATAGCAGCTTATGTGAATTGTGGAGAGACACGTACGCGGAAAAGGCCCCCCTACATATACAGACCTAAAGCTGATGGCCTGGCTTGCACCAGCGGAGCTAAAAACTTATGTAAAAGTTATTATTTTTTAATAAAATTCTGTTCTCAAATTTTAATTATGGAACAATGCTGTTAATAGGTGAAAGAAAACACTGAAGCAGCACAAGAAAAGCAAAAGGCACAGTATGAGCGACGTGTGGCCAAGGGTGTGAAGACCTTCAATTTCAAAGAGGGTGATTTGGTGCTGCGCAGAGATAACTACAACCAAGGACGAAAAGGCAAGTTCTGTTCTAACTATAAGACCATACAATACACTTTTTTCATGCATTGTTAAAATCCATATAGCTTATAACTACCTTCCTTTATTTTTATACGCCCGTTGTAATAAGACTTATGTATTATGTATTATGGTATGGCGCTGTCCGTCCGTCCGTCCGTCTATCCGTCTGTGGACACTTCAAAGCTTTGTAGTGTCTTTAAGTTCTGTTGCTGCAATCTGATTGGTGGAATTCCGATTCTAGAATGTGATGATGTCATACTCATACTCCTACTGCAAGAGCCAGATTTCCCTATTGATTATCCATCCGTCTGTCTGTCCGTCTGTCTGTGGACAATTTCTTGTCCGCGCTCTAACTCGACAACCGTCTCACCTAGGAATGTCAAACTTCCAAACTGCACCAACAATTCATCTTTAACTAGGTTCGACAAATTCTAACTTAATTCTATATACAATAATTCAAAGTACGGGTGTATTTTGCCCCGCTGGAGGAGCTCTTGTTCTAGGTGGAAAGCTGCTTGAAAAGTGGAATGGACCATTCCGCATTGAGCGGTGCTTTGGTGCAACTGGGCCAGTTCTTCTCTCTCGAGATGGTGTTCCTTTAGCAAAGAAAACTAGTAGGGCACATCTCAAACCTTACAGGTAGTGATAGCAATAATTGTGACATTGTTTTTCTCCATTTTAAGTGTAATGTTGAGATTCCTCATTTAAATACCATTGATTTTTATACGCCCGTGATAAAACGGGACGTATTATGGTATGGCGCTGTCCGTCCGTCCGTCTATCCTAATGCGGACACATTAAAGCTTTGTAGTGTCTTTAAGTTCTGTTGCTGCAATCTGATTGGTGGAATTCCGATTCTAGAATGTGATGATGTCATACTCATACTCCTACTGCAAGAGCCAGATTTCCCTATTGATTATCCGTCCGTCTGTCTGTCCGTCTGTCTGTGGACAATTTCTTGTCCGTGCTCTAACTCCACAACCGTCTCACCTAGGAATGTCAAACTTCCAAACTGCACCAACAATTCATCTTTAACTAGGTTTGACAAATTCTAACTTAATTCTATATACAATAATTCAAAGTACGGGCGTATTTTGCCCCACTGGCGGAGCTCTTGTTGTTTTTTTAGGGAAAGGCAAGGATCCTCAAGTCCCGAGCTAACATCTCCTAACCCTTTAGGTGCTGAGCAGGATGAAAAACAAGGTAAGCACCTAAAAACATTATGTATTTTATAATATACTTAATAGTACAGCTACCCACTCTGGACCAGTGTCATCCATTCATTTCATTCCTCGTGGTCGGGTGTTTGCTCAGCCTCAATTAGCCAATAAAGTGCTCATATGAGATAACAGTCGGAAACGGGCCTAAAACACCACACATTTGCATTTTTCTCAATATCAAAACTAGATTTTAACTAAAAAAAATTCATAGATAAGAATTTGTTAAGTAGATCTATGTGAAATGTATGTAAATGTATTTTAGGTGATGCCTCCAATCCCTTGCCTTCTTTGAACTCACTCCTTGAAATCCCTGTGACATCCCCCAAGCCTGTGACACTCCCAAGCCCAGATTCACCAGAAAGCAGATGTCCGGTTAAGCGACCTGCTGAAGAAGCTCAGGGGCCAGATGCAAAGCGGTCAACGATTGAAAAACAGCTCCAAGGTGTGTAACAGTTACCTTATACACAGAATTCTGACATTTTTGACTTAATAAACATTGCATGCTCCATATTTTAGCTTTTAAATAACACCTGTCTGCTATTCCATTGTAGAATTGGATGAGTACATGGCAGCCAGCGACATCAATGCAGCCATCAAGAAGCTGAGACAGTTGAAACTGGCCCTGCCTGACACAGGAGATGTTCGCTTCATTGACAGAACTACCCCATCTGGAAGTTTCTTAAAAGATGTTTTGTTACCTTTCGACCAGGAGTTTGGCGACAAATGCTTTGACTGGGTATCACAAAAGATTACGGAGAAGAAGTTGGATCATGAGTCTGTTGGGTAGCGGATGACACTGGTACTGATGATCATCTATGGATGTACACATGGTGGGTTATTACATATTTAATTTAGAGAACATTTTTTGTAGGATGACTAAATTCTTGCTTTTATTTCAGGTATTGATCTTGTCCAAGTGGCCAAAACCTTGTGCGACCTTCCAAACCATGTTCAGGCATCAGGCCGGGCAAGTCAGCATTTTAGCAAAGATCGATTTATGGTGGGCAACGAAGTGTTGGAGGCTTCAGATGTAAAGACTCTGGAAGGATCCAACTGGCTGAATGATAGGGTAAACAGGAAGTGTTAAATTGAATTTGAGAATGTCTAATTTTTAAACACAGACCTATTTAAACAAGAGCTCCGCCAGCGGGGCAAAATACGCCCGTACTTTGAATTATTGTATATAGAATTAAGTTAGAATTTGTCAAACCTAGTTAAAGATGAATTGTTGGTGCAGTTTGGAAGTTTGACATTCCTAGGTGAGACGGTTGTCGAGCTAGAGCGCGGACAAGATAATGTGTAGTTGTCTTGTATTTTCTCTCTCCCGTTGCCTAGCAACCGCTGCAGCTGGAACTGTGTGTCACCTTTGAACTTCAAACTTCAAAGCTTTGAAGTGTCCACAGACAGACGGACGGACGGACAGACGGACGGACGGACAGACAGACGGACGGACAGCGCCATACCATAATACGTCCCGTTTTATCACGGGCGTATAAAAACTAGAAAATAAGTTTTTATCTCTACATACATATCTACAATTGAGCCACTTTTGAAGCATCTCAGATAAGTCAGGTAAGAGAAATAGCAATTTTATGCCTGGACGCTAATGCGTACATGGAAACGGACGTGCAACCAAACACACAGACCTAAAGCTCCGCTGGCCCAAATGAGCAAAAATGAGTAAAAACTTTTAACCTTACTAACTTAAAAGGCTATATATATATAACAGATCTTTATGATATTTTGGTCAATTGTGCACTTCATTATGAGTGAAGTGGTTTATAGTCAGATACGAATTTTTTTTGCTTAAATAAGCATTTTACTTATGCTAGTTTGTGAGTAAAATAAAAAGTTTAATTTAGGTTTCTAGAAGGCATATAGGTTCAGCGGAGCTTCCTGATCGACAGATCAGCTTGTTACATTTATCTAAAATATACAAGTTTGAAATACACATTTATTGTTGATATTGCAGGTCATAAATGCATACCTCTCAGAAATCAAAACAGAAAATGACATTGTTTTGCCAACATATCTGGGAGTCCAGTTGGAAAGCGAGCCTGTTGAGAACTCGTGGCTCTTTAGTAAGGTAATTAAGTTTTAATATTAATTGCAAAGGAGCTAATGTTAAATTTGCTTCACTCTCTAAAATGAATTAAAATTTCATTTTTAGCATGATTTTTCCGCTGCCAATGTGGTGTTGTTACCACTGAATGTAGGCCATCACTGGGTGTTGTTAATAGCAAGGCCAAAAAAAGGTACAATCTCCCTGATTGATTCTCTTCATGGGCGGTACCCTGAATGGATCACAAAATGGCGGTGAGCTTGGTATTTTGTTATGATTATGATTAAATATATTTTAATAATACATTAAGCATTGCTAAATGTTTGTTTCTTCATACCTTATTACTGAAAGTACATTAACATTTTTCTAATTCTTTTTCAGAACTTACTTGCAACATCGTGCAAGAGAAACTGGTCAACCAGTCAAGGACTGGAGTGAAGAGCAATTAAAAAGTGCCTTCCAGCATGACACTGACAACTGTGGTGTATTTGTCTTGATGGTAAGTTTTAATTTTGTACTTTTGAAAACTGCTACAACTTAGGTTCTCAGCCATTATTTATTGAACATAGTTACATCAGACATTTTATTTCAGAATGCTCAGTCTGTTATGCAGAATAAACCTCTGGTCCTCCTGAGAACCAGCCACTGCTCCTCTTACCGTCAGCACATTTTGGATGTTTTTCGTTGGAAAGCTAAGAAAGTGGGTGATGAGGAGCGATGTGATGCGGCCAGGTGTAGGGGGGGAACATCCTGGATAAATTGTGATGGGTGTGGACGATGGATACACGTCAATTGTGATAGAAATGTCAATAGCACTGTGGACTTTTACATTTGTGGTACATGCAGAGACATGTGTGCTTAATTGATGTTTTTTTGGCACAGGCCAGCAGAGCTTTAGGTCTGTATGTGGGGTTGTTCATTGTAAGATGTGTATTAAATGCTCTTTGGTTAAGTGTAATTTTAAATAAATTGTGCCTTTGTGATGAAGTGTCTGTTCTGTATATATTTAATGGGAAGCAAAATAAGTCCTGTTTTTCTGCGAAACAATTCTTGGCAATTTAAAAAAAAAAAAAAACTAATAACATGCTGATAAAGAGGTTGCAAAATAAGTCCAGATTTTCTGCAAAATAAGTCCTGGTTTTCTGCAAAATAAGTCCTTTTTTGAGAAACCTAAAAAAACATATTTATAACAGGTTGCAAAATAAGTCCTGATTTTCTGCAAAATAAGTCCTTTTTGGAAAACCTAAAAGAAACATGTTTATAAAAGGTTGCAAAATAAGTCCTGATTTTCTGAAAAATGAGTTCTGGTTTTTGCAAAACTTAACAATCAAAATTGTTGGCAACATTTTTTTGTTTTGTTTGACTTTTACAATTCTATGCATTCGCGGGAGTTATTTCACAACGGGACATTTTTCGCACTTATACAAGCAAAATATCTCCCGCATCGGTGCGCATGCGCTAACTATTCGTCGCGCATGCGTGGTGGTAACGAGCGGGAGTTATTTCACAACGGGACATTTTTCGCACTTATACAAGCAAAATATCTCCCGCATCGGTGCGCATGCGCTAACTATTCGTCGCGCATGCGTGGTGGTAACGACCAGGAGTTTTCTAGCGCGCGACTTATTTCGCTTGACACCGGCCTCTCCGCAGAGGAGTCAATGACGGGGAGGCCGGCTCCCGGCTTAGGGCTCCTCGACTTTGTCCTCGGCTCAGAAGAGTCGATGACGGGGAGGCCGGCTCCCGGCCTAGGGATCCTCGACGTCATCCTCTGCTTCGTCCTCGGCGCAGAGGAGTCGATGACGGGGAGGCCGGCTCCCGGCCTAGGGATCCTCGACGTCATCCTCTGCTTCGTCCTCGGCGCAGAGGAGTCGATGACGGGGAGGCCGGCTCCCGGCCTAGGGATCCTCGACGTCATCCTCTGCTTCGTCCTCGGCGCAGAGGAGTCGATGACGGGGAGGCCGGCTCCTGGCTTAGGGCTCCTCGACGTCATCCTCTGCTTCGTCCTCGGCGCAGAGGAGTCGATGACGGGGAGGCCAGCTCCCGGCCTAGGGATCCTCGACGTCATCCTCTGCTTCGTCCTCGGCGCAGAGGAGTCGATGACGGGGAGGCCGGCTCCCGGCCTAGGGATCCTCGACGTCATCCTCTGCTTCGTCCTCGGCGCAGAGGAGTCGATGACGGGGAGGCCGGCTCCTGGCTTAGGGCTCCTCGACGTCATCCTCTGTTTCGTCCTCGGCGCAGAGGAGTCGATGACGGGGAGGCCGGCTCCTGGCTTAGGGCTCCTCGACGTCATCCTCTGCTTCGTCCTCTCCGCAGACGAGTCGATGACGGGGAGGCCGGCTCCTGGCTTTGGGCTCCTCGACTTCGTCCTCGGCGCAGAGGAGTCGATGACGGGGAGGCCGGCTCCCGGCCTAGGGATCCTCGACGTCATCCTCTGCTTCGTCCTCGGCGCAGAGGAGTCGATGACGGGGAGGCCGGCTCCTGGCTTAGGGCTCCTCGACGTCATCCTCTGCTTCGTCCTCGGCGCAGAGGAGTCGATGACGGGGAGGCCGGCTCCCGGCCTAGGGATCCTCGACGTCATCCTCTGCTTCGTCCTCGGCGCAGAGGAGTCGATGACGGGGAGGCCGGCTCCCGGCCTAGGGATCCTCGACGTCATCCTCTGCTTCGTCCTCGGCGCAGAGGAGTCGATGACGGGGAGGCCGGCTCCCGGCCTAGGGATCCTCGACGTCATCCTCTGCTTCGTCCTCGGCGCAGAGGAGTCGCCCTCCTCCTCATGACGATTCCACTGAGGAGGAGGGCGGGGCGGAGCAAAGTCGGCCATGTTGGGAAGGTCAAACACCACACAGCAGCTCAGGGCAGAACGAGGGATCTCCGTGCCCCGCACCAGAGTCCAAACTCCGGTCCTTGCATCAAAATATTCAGCACAACGAATGGTGCCCCAATTGTACCCGCCTACAACATATAGCTGATTGTCAACAACCTCGATGCCAAAGTTGCTGCGCGTGTACCACATGTTGGGTAGGGGGTGCCACGTGTTGGTTGCGGGGTTATAGGCTTCAACAGTGTTCAAACGGGAATCCCCATTAAACCCACCAACAGCGTAGATTTCATTGGCATAGGCGATGACACTGACCCCAGAGCGCATGGTGGACATATCTGCTATCATGGTCCACTGTTCGGTTAGTGGGTTGTAAGTCTCAGCTGATGCCAGGTGATGTTCACCATTAAAACCTCCACAAATGTAGATCTTTCCATTGTACACTGTGCTGCTGGCATCGCTCCTCTGTTCGTTCATAGGTGAAATCATGGTCCACTGATTGGTCACTGGCAAGTACCTTTCGGCTGTCTTCAGCCTGTCCAGTCCATCGAACCCGCCTATCGCGTAGATCAAACCATCCAGCAAAGTCACACTAATGAAGCACCTATGTGAATGCATGGGTGCCATTTCTTGCCACGTGTGAATTGCCAGGTCGTACTTGCAGGTAGTGTTGAGCTGGTGATTGCTGTCAAACCCTCCAATCACGTACACAGGTCCATTAAGGAACACTGTGCCGTGATGGGCTCTTGGAGTCCAGTCATCATTAGCCACACCCACCCAGCGATTGGTGCGGTTGTCATAGACTTCAATGCTGTTGGTTGTTCTTCTGTTTTGGCTATAGCCACCAATAACCATAAGCACCGCACTGGGCAGCCTTGGAGTGGCTAGACGAGTGGGGGGCAGGGAGGCATTGTACCTCCTAGCTCTTTCATCCAACATCACCTTTATGATCTTCGCCTCCACAATCTTCCAGTTATGAATGTAGTGGGACAGGTTATATCTAATCATGCACTGAGTGAAGTAATCAACATGGATCAGACCCAGACGGACTTTTAGTAGGAGGTCGGCCAAGTAGTGGTTCCTTTCCTCAGGAGCATGTGCAATCCATCTGATGACTGCCACTAACACGGTGGTCTCCTCCTTCACGTTCAGCCGATCATCATCAATGACTGAACACAGGTCTTCCCTGGAGAGCTGGAAGAACTCTTCAGATCTGGTCACCACCTCTTCGAAATGCTTCAGGATGTATAAGAAGGCTTGTTTCCTCACCTGGGGGTAGTAGTACTTGTTTGAGATACCCCATACAGTGATGCAGTTACTGGGGGACATTTGCTCCTTCATGACCTGACAGCAGACTTCGGTAATGCCGCTCACATCTAAGTAGTCAGCAGCTATAAAGAGCTCCTGGAGGTTTTCCTGGGTGATGTGCACCACCCCGGTGTAGCAGTAGTCCAGGATAATCTTCATGATATCAGCTGACACATTGGAGATCTCAAACACCTGGCAGTCAGGGCTGGACCTGTCAGTGAAGAGGCTTTTAAAGTATGTGCTGCAGCTACACAGAACCAGTTTGTGTGCTGGGAATTGCACGCCGGCCACGTTGAGCAAAGCATCGCACAACTTCTGCTCCCTCCTCAATTCCTCGAACACAGTGTTCATGTTTGGTTTTGTATTTGAAAATGGATATCTTTGCACAGAGACATGTCTGTCTCTCTTGCTAACTGTGATCGTTTCCATCTCTATCTTTTTATCTTCCATCTCTGTCCTTTTATGTTACATGCCGTAGATCTGAACTCTCTTCTCAAATGTTCTGCTGCTGAAAGCGAGAACAACCCACATTCTCTGCTTCTTTGAGCTTTGACACATTAAAGCTTTGTAGTGTCTTTAAGTTCTGTTGCTGCAATCTGATTGGTGGAATTCCGATTCTAGAATGTGATGATGTCATACTCATACTCCTACTGCAAGAGCCAGATTTCCCTATTGATTATCCGTCCGTCTGTCTGTCCGTCTGTCCGTCTGTCCGTCTGTCTGTGGACAATTTCTTGTCCGCGCTCTAACTCGACAACCGTCTCACCTAGGAATGTCAAACTTCCAAACTGCACCAACAATTCATTTTTAACTAGGTTTGACAAATTCTAACGAAGCCCATTCACTCAATGTTGACAAAAGTAGCGCGAAGCGCCTCCTCTCCCTAAAACACACTCCTGACATCAAGCTGTATCCAAGCCCCCATGCCGAAGGCATGGGCCATATTTACAGCTGCTAAAATGAATGGAAATCAATGGGGGTCAATGAGAGACTCCGACGAGATTCCCCACGTCACTGTGAGGTCATTGGTGAATGACGGGCGCTTCGCGCTGAACTTCGTAAGACAGTTGACAACGATGATGATGCTTGCGAAAGCATCATCGTTGCGAAAGCAATAGGCCCTACGCCCTGTAGGGGCTCGGACCTAATAAATAAAAAATAATAATTTTAGCAAAAAAAATATATGCTTTTACATAGGAAACACATATTATACATTTTTTGAAAGCTCTCGAGCTTCCCCACGTCACCTTTTTTGCAACCGTGGTGGTAACGAATGGCGAAGCCCATTCACTCAATGTTGACAAAAGTAGCTCAATGTTGACGATGACTTGTTAGCAAGAACAAATATGCATGTCCCATGCCTTCGGCATGGGTTGCTAGGATACTGCTGTTCACGGAGAGAGCGATCGAGGGACGAAGTTCAGCGCAGTTGACAACGATGATGCCTGGGCGAAAAGCAATAGTAACTGCAATAGTAAAAGTAACTGGGCCATATTTATAGCTGCTAAAATGAATGGAAATCAATGGGGGGTCAATGGCGGACCCCGACGAGATGGTGAATGACGGGCGCGTAAGACAAAAATGTCTTTTCATTACATTTTGGCTGAGTAATACACCTTCTGTCAATTTATTAACCACCCAAAAAAAGTGTATGTATGTATGCATGTATGAACATTGCACCTTTAAATTAAGACCGTTTTGTCACTCAGCAGAAGAACCTATCTATAGTTATTAGAGTGCAAATCATTTATAAAGCTTATTTACTATGATATAATTGGGTATTTCAAACCTAATTATAACAGATATCTTCTGAATTATGCATCAGTGCATTTAATTGAAATATTGTCCTCTGTATTGAACCAATCTTCACCAAGTTTCCATTTAAATGTTATACATGCTAAAACATAGTCTTTGTAAATGTTTTAACTTTTCAGCTAATTAATTACCTAAAATATTTGTACATACACATTTATAATTACATTTTCTATTAAATAAACAAGATTCAATCAAGACTTTTTATTTAAGTTGCCACTCCGGATAAACTTGACTAAGACCATTTACAATGTTAAAAAGACCATTGGGCAAATGAAAAACAGTTGGACACTGATGAACACATTTCTTTTGCTATTCAATCTTTATATACAATAGCACAGCATGTTATTAAAGCAAACCTAAAACATAACCAAGTGTCATCACAAATAAACTATACATTACAATTATTATTATTTATTATATTATAAGTACACAAAGAAGAATCATTTAGCGCAGCATGTTGTTTTAGAAAACCAAAAGCATAACCAATAGCCATTATACATGAACACTGTATTACAACACATGACAATATAAATAAATAAAAACACATCTTTAAGCATTACTGTACAACACAATTTACAGTTTTCATATTATTTGGGCAAATCTGAACCACTCTTGGTCTGACCCATCACCTTGAACCCGTTTGTCTTAGGACTGAACCAGGAGCAGAAAGCCCCTCACAAAACAGCTCTGAGGATCATCTGGGCACGCAAACCTCTCCACCGCGATAAGGTGGTGGTTCAAGGAGAGGGCCGCCCCTCCCCCTGAGTAGAGCTGGGGGAAAGGAGGTCTCCCCCCTCCTCCCCTCTTCCCTCCCCGATCTCCTGCCCCCGGATGGGATAACAGGAGAAAGGGAGGGGAGAGGGGGGGAGGAGGAAGAAAGAGAGGAGAGGACAGAAAGAGGGAAGGGAGAGAGGACAGAAAGAGGGGAGAGAACAGAAAGAGGGGCGAGAGAGAAAGAACAGAAAGCAGGGAGGGAGAGAACAGAAAGAGGAGAGAAGGAGAGAGCTGGAGGGAAAGTAGATGAAGGGTGACAGGGAGAGATGAGGGAGCTGATAGAGGAAAAGATAGGTAGGAGGGTGAGAGATGGGAGGGAGAAAGAGGGGTGACAGAGAACAGGAGGGGCTGGAGAGACAGAGGAGGGGGAGAGAGGGGAAGGGAGAGGAGGAGAAGTGGAAGAGGGGAGACATGATGGAGAAACATAGAACCAGTCAACTTGGACAAAGGCCACAAAACATTTGAGCTGAAAAACATACAGTATGTGTGCACTCATCACTGTATGCAATATTAACTACAAATACATATAAACTATGACTAACATGTATAAAAGCTACAAACTACCAACACACACTTAAAAACCCTACAAATACATATGTACAATAAACTACCACTAACATGTATATGAACCAGAAACAACCAACACACAATTAAAAACCCTACAAATACCCACCTGTTAATTTATACACAAATAACTGCTCCAACTGAATACAAAAAACTATAACCGCATGATTAAAAACGCCCATATAAATGTGCCCATATAAATGTGATGAGTTGCAATAAGCAACAAGAACAAACTAAAATAATTTGCCGCCAAATTAGGCGGCACGGTGGCTGAGTGGCAGCACTCAGGCCTCACAGCAAGAAGGTTGCGGGTTCGATCCCCGGGTCGCCCGGGCCTTTCTGTGTGGAGTTTGCATGTTCCTCCCCGTGTCTGGATGGGTTTTCTCCGGGTACTCCGGTTTCCTCCATCAACCCAAAACATGCCCGCACCCCTATGAACTAACATCAAGGACCATGTTGTCCACCCTCCTGTGGGCTCACCACCTGCAGAGGGGTTCATAGGGGGGGTCAGGTGCTATGAGTATTGGGCAGCACGCTGCCCCCGCGACCCAGCCGGATTAAGCGGAAGAAGATGGATGGATGGATAAAATAATTTGATTAATTAATACCAATTTATTCTAACATCTCTCTGCCTCTGTACATTTAAAAGAAAATGCGATCCCCTCATGGTCGCTGAAGTACGTTAGCACTACTACAGAGTCTATGTCATACTCTGTAGATTTGATATATAAATGATCAATTAAAGTCCCCCTCTCAGTTGTGGGAGATTTGACATATTGAACATAACCTTGTTCTGTCATAAAATTGCAGAGACTTGTAGATTTCAATATGTCATCATTAAAATCTCCCACCACCACCACAGTGGCACAATGTGAATTCAGCCAATTCAGTAATCTATCCAAATTATACTTAAATAGAGACATGGGATATGACGGTGGACGATAAACAGCTGCAACTATAATTTTCTGCTCTGCAAAATAATTCACTAAACATTCTAAACTGAAATCCTGTACTGTGATTTCATAGTTAAGGTTTTCTTCACAGTACATGCCAACACCACCGTGCTGTTGGCCCAGTAAACTAGTCAGAGCTGGGTGATGAGTCTGCTGATAGGATAAACTCCGGGGATGACTATGGAAATTATACCCTTCAATGTGACTAGTTTGAAAAGTTGAATCTACAGTTAACCATGTCTCTACCACAGCAATACAGTTAGGCTGCCAATGCTGTGTGCATGAGGCCAAATCTGACACATGTGGCACTAAACCCTGAATGTTCATATAAAAGAATGTTAAGACATGTGCCTCTTGTAAGTGCCAGGGTGCACTCGCCACTATGAAGGAGGCATGTTCTCAAGCGCCGCTCTAATACCATCCTTACAATAAAAGGCATTTGCATCACAGTCTTGAATAATAAGACCCTCTAAACTCCTCACGCGACTAAGGGCCACATACGCCTGACCCGCTGTAAAAACCTGTTTAAGGGACACCACTGCTTGATCTACGGTTACGCCCTGTACTTTATGAACCGTACACGCCCACGCGAGTTTAAGCAGAAACTGACGACGCTTCTCCCCTCGTTTATTTGCTTGTTCTTCTTCTGGTTCTATGCGGGTAGAACCAGTCAGGTCTGCAGGGGTACGTGTTTGCCTCCTCCTCTGCGCGCCTACTCGATCGTCGTCAAATTTAACATAAATTGCTAAAGGAGGCAGGTTTTTCTGTGAATTTCCAACTATATATGTAATTATACCACATACCCCATTTACTAGACCGTCAGCCAAATCTACATTTTTACAAAGCATAACGCGCGCATTTACACCTAAGACTAACGTCTCCTCCAAACTGGCTTGTTTGGATTTATGGAGATGGCCTTGTATTTCTGTTAACTTACTGGTGTTTTTGTCCTAGCCAAAATCACGCGCACTAATTGTAATTTTTTCACGACAGATTTTATTCAGTATCTTTAAATTATAATTTGTAACAAAGCTGTTCTTTGTAAAAATATGTAAAACGTCAGGATCTTCACCTGTTTCACAATGTTTTAATATATCAATATCATCATCACGCATTGGTGTCCCTCTGGAGCGCACTCTAAGCCGGTTCAATAACTCTGCAAAAGTATTATCTTTTTGTCTAACTACAGTGTTTAACTCCACAATTTGGAATAAATCAGTAAATAGATTAACGCCTACAACTTCTTTGTACAGAGCCTGACCCATGACCGGCGATAATTGAAAGAAATCCCCAACAGCGATAATAGAGACATTTCCAAATGGAGAAAAGTCACGTGACTGTTTAATTTGACACAATCGACCGTGAATATAAGTAAATAACTTTTTATCAACCATGGATATTTCGTCAATGATTACAATTTGTAAATCCATGTACTTAACGCGCAGTGTATTAATCTTTTCCTCTCCTAGTGGACTGTAAGGGAGGGAAACATTAGTCCCGATACTAAATGTGGTGTGGATAGTAGCCGCCTGTAAGTTATACGCTGCTATCCCTGTCGGAGCCGTTAGTAAAACACTAACACTATCTGGACTTTGGCAAATCGGAGCAAACAATCGCGACGCCTTGTACTGAATCGCCCTGATGAGGTGACTTTTCCCGGTGCCTGCCCCACCCATGATAAACACATGCAATGGCTCTGGGTTGTTACCAGCTATTTTCTCTAAGCACCATTGCCGTATTTTGTAAAAAATGGACAGTTGTTGCTCATTCAGAGTTTTCACAAGTAAAAGACCCTCTTGACGACTCATGACATTTCTCTTCTCTATGTGACAAACCTGTTCGTTCCTTACAGCCAAGTCTGGAATAGCCTCTTGCTCATGCTCAGAACAAACACCCTGTAACATCTCTCTGAACTCCTCCCTCGCCTCTAACCTCTCCACTTCCTGTTCTGGGCAGAGCAAGCCCCACGCATCCTCCTGAATCTCTCCACAATCCATCTGCTCATACACCTCCTCCAAGTCCTCAGCTGCAAGTTCAAAGCGACGCCTATTTGAATCAACTATTGACTTGACCAAATGGGCTGATCCGTCACTCAAACGCACATCGCCGGTTTTATAGAAGTGTTCGAATGTTTCAAATGGAGGCGGCTTAAGGTCAGCCTCAACACGATACGGAAAGAATAACTGAAGAATACTTTGATGAAATAACTCTGGGTTTTTAGTCTCAGAAAACCGCGCATATCTAACGACGGCGGGCTTGGTCCGTGTTCTTTTAGTAATCGCGCCTAATCCATTTTGTAAAAGAATTGGGTTTTTACATTTATCAGACGGACCAAGTAAGCGATATTCGGATACGAATGTCGCTATGCACATGTCATTAAATGTGCTGTCATTTGGTCTACTTAAGTATCGTTCAATTATGTTTGTCATCCAAATATCATCCCCCATTTCATCATCTATTTCGCCAATTGGTCGGCTCATGCGCACTATATTATCGCCAGTGGGGACAAAAGACACTTTACGCGAAAACTCCTTAAGGTGCATGTTTGTTACGCGATACACAGCTTCCTGCGCAGAGACATCACGATTATGAAGATAAACGCTGCCTTTTTAAATGCCTCTTTCGCACTAACATTACCTTTGGAAGCTTCTTTTTGTGCATTACTTAAAAGTAAACCCATCTCTCTCTCGGCTTTAGAAATATACGAAATAATATACACGACGCATGCCCATGCATCTACAACGAACTGAATGTCCATATTGGCATTCCAGCAACTTAATAATTTCTCGTTGTAGTTGTTTATAAAGGCTTCTCTAACCTCCCTCTTTAAAACTGTGTGTGTGTGTCCGTCTAAAACGCTGTATATCTGTTCAAATGTGGACTGTGTTAACCCCAGTGACGCAAACAACTCTTCAGCACTAAGACACAGGTTATTTTCATCAAGAACATCATTCTTCAGAATGCTCATAATGAATTGAGCCTCCTCCTTCGTTACAAGGGGCTCTGACTCTTTATGTTTAATAAACGTACGCGCTGACACCGGACGCGGGAAGTTAAAACGACACACTGTTATTTTTTCTACATGTTTTTGAGTGGCGTTTAGAATGCTGCTGCACTGAAGTCACTTTTTCCAATAAATCTGGATCTGATGGTAGTTCACAGGTAACATATTTATCAACAAACTGAACTACCTCCTCATCTTTATTTACACCGAGCTTTGGGGCATTTTCTATCCAAAATAGACAGTGGACATGGGGTGATCCACGCTGCTGGAATTCTACGCGATAAAAATAATCTATCACTTTACCGATGGGCTGAGCTGGGGACAGAATAACTTTACGTGAAAAGCGATGCCAACGGGCGTCAAACATACGAGCCGCAGTTACAGGGTGACGACGCAAAAGGTCACATCTCTCAGCCCAATCTAAATCGTGAACACTCCGAGTACTACCTTCCTGCTTTAAGAGCGTTTTAAGGAGGCTTGACCAGCGGAGATCTGCAGAACTAAATGAACAAAACCACGTCGGAATACCAAGCTGCCGAATACACGCAAACAAATCTTTTTGTGCCGACTGCCAGAATGGCGGCGTGCCTCTAATAGGCTGCATAAAACGATAGCCATTATCATACAGTAACAAATTTTCTAAAGTTGCATCACCTGCAGCAGCATTACCGTGACCAGAATGTCCCTTTCGCAACGCTATAGATACTTTTGACACGACCTGCTGAACCTCTAACATGTACAATGCTAAGAAAAGAAACTTAAAATTTTGTGCAAACCTACCATCCACATGCAAAAGCCTGTTAATAAAATACCGGCACATGGTCAAACGAATAGGCCGAGGACTATGAAACGTATTACGCCCATAAGGAAACTCCTTTGGAAAGCATTTAGCCTCATTTTCTTTATCAGACAACAAACTCACAGGGCTGTTCCCCTCGGCTGGAGCCAAATTCAAAATCCCCTCAAAGTAATGATCAAGAGCTTCCTGAGCTATATCTACAGGCATGAAACACGTATCCTGATACATACAGTGACGCTGTCTATCATGGAGAAGCTCATCATCTAAATCTTCTGCCTGCTCCTGTTCTGCGCCCTTTTCATTCTCTACAGTAACACCTGCACGTGTATCAATAACTTCATTAGCACTGGCTCCCTTATCTGTACCTTCTTCCCTAGAAAACTCATTTACCCACTCTTCATTAAAATCAATGTCAAAGTAATAACTGTTGTTTCCTTTAAGAAACGCAATGGCCCTCCGTACACGTGCTGTATCTACATACTGATACTCATAATGTCCCTTATAAGTCAGTTTACGCTTCAGTTTTACAGGCAACAAACAACCGTCCATGTTACTACGCGGCAATAGCCTAATCGACTCCTTAACCCTTGAAGGTAAACAAGTTACAGGACCGTGAATTCCACGCTGGGAGCCTTTTGGCAAGGCTAAAATCTGCATAAAATTAATATTGAGTCCCACTATGTGCTGTTCAATAGTGTTCAAGCAGGCGAGCTCAGGTGGAATGTCGTCCAATTGTAAATTATGGCATTTAACTTTGCAGAGTTTAGAGTTGCAGGTGTAGCAGATCCATAAACTACCTCTACAATCAAAGAGGGGACATGGTGCAGGACAATCAACATTACACGTATGCAAGTAGGCCTCTGAAATACATACAGCAGCTACAGCAGCAACAGATTCAGATTTAGCCATAAAGTCATCCTTTCTACAAGGTAAGACCTGGTTCCTAAATAGCAATTTTAAACACACACAGCAGACAAATTCTGGACCACATTCATCTTCCTTTACAAATTGTTCCAAAACAAATGGGAATTTTTCTAGTTTTTGTTTTAATTCCTTCATTTTGTCCCTATAAGCTATACGGGTTTTATTGTTCATACCGATAGCTTTTACTTTGTTTGTATTTATTTTTACATGTTGCTTTATGTTTTTCTCTATATTCCACACTGATTCTGTATTTCTGCTTTTTTGCTGCATTGACTGCAGACTTTTTTTTCTCTCTATATGCTGCATTAATTCGATATTTAGTTTTATTTGCTGCATTGACTGCAGACTTTTTTTTCTCTCTATATGCTGCATTAATTCGATATTTAGTTTTATTTGCAGCATTGATTGCAGACTTTATTTTCTCTCTATACTCTACATTCATACTGTATTTATATTTATTAGTAGCTTTTTTTGCCTCTCTATGCTCTACATTCATACTGTATTTATATTTATCAGCAGCTTTTTTTGCCTCTCTATACTCTACATTCATACTGTATTTATATTTATTAGTAGCTTTTTTGCCTCTCTATGCTCTACATTCATACTGTATTTATATTTATCAGCAGCTTTTTTCATCTCTCTATACTCTACATTATGTCTATATCTTTTTTTTGTAGCTTCCTTAAGTTTTTGTTGATGACGCTTGTAATGTGTTAAACTCTTTTCCTTAATTTTTTCTCGGTTTTGTATATATTTTTGCTTTAGTGTTTCTTTGATTGTCTTGTGATGTTTGCTGTATGTGTTTTTCAAATGTTTTAGTTTTTTCTTTTGCATATACCTTGATAATACAGGTTTTATATTCGCCAGATTAACCTGTGACTGGAGGGTTACCGTTTTAGATCTAAAATCATAGACCTCCATTGACAATTGACAGAGTTGGCAGCATTCATAACAGCTGTGAGTGTTGGGCTTTTTGACGCAAGTTACATTTTCATAATGATTACCGTTCTCATTTTCTAAGTATATGCAACTGTTTGACAAAGGCTTGGTAGTACAACCATATTTCAGCCAATGTCCATTAACAAAAGTAAATACATCAACACCTAAATAATCAGCGGCAGCGTTAATTTCAACTTCGGTGGCCCATGTGCCAACTTTACGCATGTTTGATGCAATGATATAGTCTTCTACAGACGAATAACCATCGCGCAATAGCGTGTTGTATTTTAAAGGATTATTTAAAAGGTGTTTCACAATCGCAAGTCTAATTTTCCTATGGTATTTTTGTGTGCCACTAATGGCCTGCGAAATCGCCCGAAAGAAACAATTACCGTCCGCAACTATTTTGTCATTGTGACATGGAGCGCCTAATAGACCTACAGTTTTAGGATCTGCTACACCAACCTTCTGATACTCTGCCTTAATGTGTCTGCACAAGTCCTTACAATCACTTTCAGTAAGTGGATTGAAGGACAGGGCATTCTCCTGAACACTGCTGCACAGCACATCCAAGTCCTCATCAGTATCGCGCTTGGTTTTTTTAAACGTGTTTGGGGGCACAGAAGACACTTCTGTGGCCTCTTTGCACTTTAAGCCCCTCAGACTGTCCTCTGCTACAACAACATTAACACCAGTAATCTCAAACTCTTTAAAAGACACATCATCACTATCCTCATCACAATTACCGTAACATGCAGCCAATGCACAAAAATAACTATACACCTCATCTATGCTATTAAAATACACTACTACACTTTTGCCATCAGCATCTACCAACCCCTCCGCACTACGCGAGTGAGAGTCGACCACCGCATACCGACCACTGTTTTTAATAACTGCACAAGTGCTACCACAGAGTGTCATAAGACATGTGTCGTACTGTGCCAACATCTGCTCTAAACCACCATCTAACGTCACCCATGCGCCTGCCTCAATGAAGTCATGCTCTACGACATTAGCAGCTCCATTACATGGCTCACTGAAAGAAAACCTGAACCACTGCCCATCTATAACAGACTCAGTCGGTAAGTCTGTAACAAGTAAATACCCAATCCCACTAATTGAGCCCAGATTCCGACGCTCGGTGTACAGTGCATCCCCAAGAATCAAAACCCTGTCTAACTGCCTCTGATCCCACGAAAACACATTCAACACCGTATGCTGAGCTAAAGCTACCAGAGATATTGCCATACACTGTACACCTCCATACACGAACCGACCATCGCCCTGATGAAAACTACCCCTAATTACAGAAGGAAGACTTTCCCTAACACTAACAGGTACATCACACTGTGCACAACAAGACTTATCTTTGTCCCCTTTGTCAGAAGAACTCTCCTCTTGGACAGCTGGTGGACGGCTGAGCGGAGAAGGTTGACTGGTCACAGAAGAAGAAGGAAGGCTGTTCAGATGAGGAGGGCTGAGTGGAGAAGAAGGCAGCAGACAGGTCTCAGGAGAAGGGAAGGCCTACAAGATGCAAAGACAATTAATATTACTGTGTCTTCAAACTACAAACCCCATTTAATTTTTCTACCATATATATCTATATCTAGTAGAAAAATCACTCATATATGTATATATATGTGTGTGTGTGTATGTATGTATGTGTCTATATATATGTGTATGTATGCATGTATATGTGTGTATATACGTGTGTATGTATATGTACATACGTACATACATACATACATACAAATCCCATGTACATGCTACATAGGTCCAAGGTCATCACTGTAAAGGAGAAGCCGTTCTCAATTGAATTACCTCGTAAAATATCAAATATATATTTTGTTGACATCTCACCTGGTCTGTCAACATCTCTCTGGATCTGCTGAGTGATGTTCCTGGAGCCACTTCCACCTCTTCACACTACAAAAACATCTATACATTAGCCCATATTCACAGTCACAGACACATGACATCACTCCATTATATAAACTTAGCTCATACCTGGTCCAGTTCCATCTCAGGCAGGGAGACGGGAGGAGAGACAGGTCTCACCTCGAGTGTAGGTCCTGCCTCAAACTTTGTAAAGACAATGTACTATTAGTCACCCATTTTTAATAAAAACAGGACAAAGGCTGTGGAAAGACAAAACAAGCTCACCTGCCGCTGGGAGCGACGGCGCTTTGAGGCAGGTGGTTTTATTGTCTCGCGAGAGACATTCTCCTCCATCCCGGATGTGGAGCTGGCACGTGTCAAGCATTTACGTGCCAATCCGGATGTGGAGATGACGGGTGGAGTGTAACGTTTCAACACGTCGGCATAGGAGGGGCAAGGAGGGGAAAGGCTTCTCACCTCCACAACCGCCTATGAAATAAAAGCATGACTGATGAGTAAAATCACACATTTGTCATGTACACATCAACACATACAACACTGACCTGGTCCTCCTCCAATGCAGGTGGGGAGCTGGCAGGTGAGCAGGGTCTCACCTCCGGACCGGGAGAGGAGCGTGAGAGAGAGGGGCGGTGCCTCACCTCCACAACAGGCTACAGAACAACATGTACAAGTCAGTTATATATGCAGGACATAGAATATATCTGTAATCCTGCACCCACCTTCTGCTCCTCCTCCCCGGATGTTGAGCTGGAAGGTGAGCCCTTCTTGCTCACCTTCCCAGCCGTTGCCTTGACCGCTCCCTGGGGCTGGCGTTTAAGGGCAACAGCTTTGCGACGTCCTGGTTGAGACGTCTTTTGAAAAGAAAAGGGTGGTTTCTTTACAAATTGCTAAATCAAAAACTGAGCCTTTTATACATAACTCAATTTGACAGTAAAAATACCTTCTTTTCCTTAGGAAAAGAGCCAAGGTTGGATGGAGAGATCTTGTCCATCTCAACCAACATGGCGGGGCTGAACACCAAAGGCGAGAAGTGTGTGGAGTTTGCATGTTCCTCCCCGTGTCTGGATGGGTTTCCTCCGGGTACTCCGGTTTCCCCCATCAACCTAAAACATGCCCGCACCCCTATGAACTGGCATCAAGGACCGTGTTGTTCACCCTCCTGTGGGCTCACCACCTGCAGAGGGGTTCATAGGGGGGGTCGGGTGCTATGGGTGTTGGGCAGCGGGCTGCCCCCGCGACCCAGCCGGATTGAGCGGGAGAAGATGGATGGATGGATGGATGGATGGGTCTGTATCATTGGATCAGAACTATGTGACTAGTGTCATGTCATAAACTCACCTCAACCAGTCCTGTCTGGACTCCCACAGGAGAACTCTGGTTCTTCTGTGAAAAATCAAATCAATAAAGCATGATATAATAATATAAGTTGTGTTCATACAATGTCATAGCATTCTACATTTAATTCTAAAATGCAGACATATGCAGATATTGTTTGGCTGATATATCGAGCCAATATTTACTTGTTTTCATTAATTGGCTATCCGCCCTAAATCTCTATCTCTATGCATAAAGAATAAATATAAAATGCTTAAATTGAACACTTTAGTGTGCTTATAACTGTACAAAATATGTATTAATTGCTCTCTTATAAGGTTATGATTACAAAATTAGATATGAGTGAGTTTCATGGACAATAATCGAAATCAGTCCTATATATCTGTCACTGGTTTCTCTGAAGTCTAAACCATCGGTAACACTATCAGCCATTAAAAAACTCAAATATTTATCTATGTAATTTACATGGAGACAAGCAGTTTACATTATCAGACCAGTTTCTTTGGCTATAAAACACTATAGAATAAATGAAAATTGGATCAGATTATACTGAAAACATTGCAGGCAAAGCAATACAAGAAGTGACGGGCCCTTCATTAGCAAATATAAGGGCACCTTTAAAGCCACAGAGTCTATGGAACAAAGAGCATTTGAACCAAATTACAGAAATAGAAAACTGTTTCACCCTCCAGATACAATATTGGGACACTAAAACAGCTGTGATTTAAAATGGCCATTAAATAAACTAAATAATTGTAGCATTTCATATATCCAGGTATAGTAAAAGGGTCACAATAATGACCATTTATGCCTGAAAACATCTCAAATAAAACACCACCCATATATATGCTATTTAAAATTTAACGTGCTATTTATATGTGCTATTTAAAATTGAACTCATCAACATGAGATTTTGCATAGCTTGATTAAAAAAACAAAAACAAAGTTTGGAGTTTGAGTTTCAAACAATGGAAAATTTTATGTGACTTCACTAATACTCAATCAATCAATATCAATTAATATTCTGTGACATCACTTTGTACTGAATAGAACAGTTGCTACAGTTTTAGATGCTTGTACAATTTCATGGCAACTGATCTGCAGCAAAGCACAATCTATATCAACCCTATCAATTCATACATTGTGTCACTGTTACCTTTCTGCCTCGTCCAACCAGTGTCCACTCAGTAGGGGGTGGGGGTGGGGGTGGTACGGGCACAGGTCCAGTCACCACCACTCTTGGCTTAACCCTCCTGGTGGCAGGTCGGGGGTGGGATGGGGTAGGAGACACCGGGGCAGCGGGATCCGGTGTCTGTAGCTGCGTGTAGCAAGCCTGCCACAGCAGCTGGGCATAGATCCCCATTCCATGGCTGTCGCTCAGATGGACCTGAAACATTAAGAATATAAGCAAACATCCATTAAAAATTAGTAAGGGTAAACTAACTTTTGCCCTGACTGCACTACAGCACTATAAATCAACCATTCAACAATAATATAAACTCAGATTTAAGATTGTGTTTTAACCCATTAGGGAGGAGATAGAGAAGATTGATCTCATCTTAATTAGAAAATGTGCTGAATGTGACCCTGTTAAAGCTGGCACACAGGGGGCAGTGCAGAGCCAAACACAAATGAACAAATAAGAACACTGAATTTACGCCGTCCCAGCTCCACAGCTCCAGGCGATCCATCGGAAACTGCTCAGCCACAGGGAAAAAGTGGATTCCTTTGAAAACATAAGCACATCACTAAACTATTGTATTAAATATAAAGGGGACACATGCAACACTGTTCAAAAGAAAGTGTTCTAAAGTATTGAACAAACATTGCAAACATTATTATACCCATGCGCGCTGAGACCCGGTGGTACTCCTGTCTCAGGAGGGTCTGGACTTCCAAATCATCAACCAGACGATTCGGAAAATCCATGACACAGACCTATGTGAAACATTAACACGTTAACATACTGTGAAATATCAAACAAGCAAAAAATATTAATAATTAAAAAATATACCCTCTGCCAGCGGCTGCAGACATAGGCCAGGAGTCGGCCGAACTCAGCTGCAGCCTCATCAACAGTGCGGCTGGCGTGAAGGTTGTTGCACGGGGAGAGCAGGCAGACCAGAGCAGGCTTTGAGATAATCAACAAAATGGCATTACACATGTTTTGTTGTACCAATAAATTAAGATCATTTGTTTAAATTATCTTCTTAAATATGCTGAATCAAAGCTTTTTTTTTTTTTTAAAGAAACACTATGTAACATTTGTGGTGGAGGGGATGCCTCCGCTTGTCTCCATGGAGATGTTTTTGTTTTGTCTGGATGGCCATCTCTTTCCTTGGACACAGGCAACATCACCAGGTACAAATCAGATGTACTTCTGTGCAATAAAAATGTAAGATGAATGAGCTTAATGCCATATGGTGGGACATTCCAAGAAACGCAAGAATATCTCCGTGAAGACAAGCAGGTATCTTAACCTGCACCAAAAAATTTACATAGGGCACCTTTAAAAATTTGGATTCAGCAAATTCAAACTATTTCAGGACATTATCAAAACAATTATTCAATTTTGTAGGTTCAAAAACACATTATTTTCATTACTAGCTCACCTCTGGTCAGCGCGGTCGCAGCCAGCTCCCGGTGGATATCACGTGCAGAACCTCCAGGGGTCGAACTGAAGCCAAAGGAAAGACATCCCTCTGGCATCGGCACGAACCCATCCACGATAGCTCGTAGATGAGAGTGCCCGACAATCAGAACGAACTAGAGACAACAAAACAAAAAAAGTGCACTCTGTAATCCTTCTGTTGGAAAGTCTATTACCTAAACTGTACATATGCTTTAGTCATAAATAATGTAATTAAAGGTTGCTTTTTTTCTTGCTTTTTTGCTATAGTCTACAGTATGATATAAAGCATTTCTGACCTTACTAACAGGGCAAGTGTCTGGAGAGGCCACCCCTCTCCCAGTAAGAATGCATGCATTTAAAATTGATTTTAAACATGAATTTTTCTTTTTTACTAATTCACCCCTAATTATATAAATGCAAAATAGGCACGTTTACTGCTATACTGTGGAACATTGCAGACAAAGCACGACAGACGGGCATGTGCCCCCTTCCAGAAAAACACTGCACCTTTAATATTCCACAACAAATGCTTTTCGCTCATTCTTAGTGAATGTCTGTGGTAGCATGAAATCTAATTTTAGAATACAAAAACCGCCAATTTATATGAAAACAAACCTTCTTATCGGGACACTCTGGCGGAATGAACAACTTGTAAGGCCTTCCGGTGACGGGGGAAGTCTTCCAGTTCTGCTTCCGCACAGAATGCCGAGAACCAGTACCATGGCCTACAAAGGAATTAACAAAACACAAGCTTGTAGAGGCGGGTCAAAATGTATAGAATAAAATATAAACATATGAATGATGGGCTCAGGGCTGGGGGAGAGACGAAGGAGGGCAGCGGCCGCGAGCTGGTCCTCTCGCCTCTTCCTCGACGCAATGGACTTAAGGTGTCCCTTTCGACGAGGCATCTGAAAACATACATAAAATGTTAAAAGCAAGAGTCACTGGTATACACATTAGTCACAATAAAGGACTAAGACTAAATATTGCAACCTTTAGCTACACAACTTAATGATATAACTAAACCAGAACTAAGTCAGGAATGAACGAAAATACTGAATATTATAATAAAGCAGGAGTAAATGAGAACCAAAAAGCCAGGACTAGTATTGCAACTAATTAGGACTAAATTAAACCTAAACTAGGACTACAAGAACCAGAACGAGAAAAAAACTAAAATACAAGGTTATACCAGGAGTAGAATCACAACTACTACATGCAGAAAACATCCGAGACCAAATAAGATTGCACTTTGCACAGCACATACACAAAAATAAAGCAACAACTAAACTAGAACTAAACAAGTTGCAAACCAGGAGTAAACTAGGAGGAAATTTAAACCAGGAATAAACAAGGAGAACAGGTCAAACACAAGAGTACATTACCTCACTTACTGTCTTTTCCTTTTTAACAATCCATATCAATATTACATACTTAGGAGAAAAACAGAGCACCTTTAAAAGCCAAAAAAGTCTGTGTGAAAATAAACCATGATCAAAGTAGGACATTTTGGACACATTCTTATTTATCCATCCATCCATCCATCTTCTCCCGCTTAATCCGGCTGGGTCGCGGGGGCAGCTTGCTGCCCAATACTCATAGCACCTGACCCCCCCTATGAACCCCTCTGCAGGTGGTGAGCCCACAGGAGGGGGGACAACATGGTCCTTGATGTTAGTTCATAGGGGTGCGGGCATGTTTTAGGTTGATGGGGGAAACCGGAGTACCCGGAGGAAACCCATCCAGAGGAACATGCAAACTCCACACAGAAAGGCCCGGGTGACCCGGGGATCGAACCCGCAACCTTCTTGCTGTGAGGCCTGAGTGTTGCCACTCAGCCACCGTGCCGCCACATTCTTATTTATTTATTGTTATATTTATTAGTGGGCTCCAGCTCATTCTCTCCCTTTTTCCCATTGACTTACATTGAGATCTTATTGTCCCTCTCTCTATATATACCTGCTGCACTGAGCCTCGTCATTTTGGTCTTCAAATGTTCATATGAACCCGTTTGAACACATGATCCTGATTTTTTATTTTTTTTTCTTCGCTAAAAACCTATTCATAACCTGGCTCCAGATTCACTCCTGTAACCGTTAGCATCACAAGACTCATTTGAGCGGCGCTGAACGCTGTGGGTGACGTCACACTCACTTAATCCACTCATATTTACGGTCTGTGAGTACAACAGGTCAGACAGTCCAGTAAATTATAAAAAAGATCATATTTTAATCATGTCTACTTCAAACCACTTCAACACCAGGATTTGACTGAAAAAGGACTACACCAGAGTCATGTACAGCAACTAAACAAACACAATGACACACAGCAGGTCTAAACCAGATGAGGATCAGGTCTAAACCAGGTCTAGTCCAACTCCAGACTAGATCTACCTACACTCAGACTAGACCCAGAGCAGGACTACCCAGGTCTACACCAGAACCATTTAAGACATGGACTAGACCTGGACTTAATCAGAACATAAGTAAAACTGTTGGTGATCCTCTCTGTTCTCAGACACACAAAACCAAGGACACTAAAACAAAACTTACTGCCCCCAGAAACTGCATAGCGACAGTTTCCCGCTTTTGCCAAACTGTTTTCTGATTGGTCAAGCCAGACATACATACGCACGAACACACACCCATACACGCACACATACTACACACGCACATATACAACCACACATATACACACACACATACACACTTATATACACACATATACATACACGCACACACATACATAAATGCACGCAAACGCACGCACACACATGCACTCACGCACACATACACGCACACACATATATGCACTCACATACATACATGCACGCACGCACACAGCGCACACACAAAACTAGACCAGGTCTAGATAAGGTCTCAATCAGACCCAGAATTATTTAACAAAATTAAATTATTTAGCAGAACTAAGAATCCCCTCTGCCTCTAGGTGAAAAAAAAACGCACAGGCAACGAGGCTCCTGCCATCAAGAACTCAGGTTCTGTTCTGTTCTCACAAGAGCCAAGCTGCTCTGACACTCCAGCTACACACAGTTAACCGAGCCACACACCCTGTACTGACGAGCTCCGGGCGTTACGGCCGCGGTGCCCCGTGAACAGCCGCGGTTCCCGTGAGCCGCGCTGTTCGCCACAGGCCGGTGCCCCATGAGCCGCTGCGGTGACCCGTGAGCAGCCGCGATGCTCTGGGCGCTCGTACATGTATTTTTTACAAGATTGCTTATTGTATGAGATTGAAATCGATCACCATTACACAGAGTAAAAATACATTCCCCACATACATACTCACGCGCACGCACGAAACTAGACCAGGTCTACACGAGGTCTAAACTGCCTAGCAACAATTTCCCGCCACTGGCATACTGCTTTCCGACAGACAGCAGCAGAAGTTTCAGACAATAGACAATTCATTGTCAATGGAGCTAAATTCCATTAACAAAGCAGCTTTACTTCACCACACATTTGATTTAACCAGCAGTGTAAAGTAAAAAAGTCATGATCCTACCTTGATCCGGAGATCCCAGGCGGTCTTCAATTGACAAAAAGGCAAAGGATCACACGATGTCCTCAGTCAATCAAAGTCCAAGGACTTACAGGGATGTACAAATGTTCACAGACAAAAGACAAGCGACAAAACAGTAATCCGGTGATCCGATGATCGCAAATATAAATCCAAAGGAGGAGAAATTGCAGCTCTGACTTCGAAAACGAGGTACAGAGAGGCAGGAGGAGCAAGTCTGCGCGCCTCTATTTAAAGCCTTCTGCTGCGTCATCAGTGGGGTGATCTCTCAGCCAATCAGGAGCCTAGGAAACCGGCACTTCTCTCCTTTGATGTGTGTCTTGGCCAATCAGGAGTGACTTTGCTCTGGTTTTAAATAAAACCTGACAAATATTTTACTTTCACAGAATATTCTCAAATTTGGCACAATTACTCTTCATGTCATGAAGAGTAATTAGTCGGCTTTCGTGCCAAAGCCGACTAATTGTGACACGAACAAAAATGGTGTGATAGCGCCCCCTGCAGGACACAATAAAATTTTGCATGGATGGTCAAAATTTTAGTTTTTCTAAAATGTACCAAATTTTATACAAAATTACTTTGGGCCATCTCAATCAAAAAAGCCAATGTAAACCATATGGTATTTTTAACCGTGTTGCCATGGTGATGCGCAAAATCTCCAATGTTATCCTAATGGGAGAGATCAGATAAATTCCCATTCATGAAAAATATTTTACTTTCACAGAATATTCTCATATTCGCCTCAATGACTCTTCATGTCATCCCGATAAAAAAAGTCAATGACAACCATATGGTATATTTCACTGGGTTGCCATGGCGATGCACCAAACCCTCCATGTTATCCTTATGGGAAAATTTCAACAATTTCTTACATTTCAAAGTGATATAACATCTTATTTGTTTCATTGAAGAACGTGAAATTTGGTACAGTTATTCTTCAAGTCAGCCCGAACAAAAAAGTCTGGAGGGCCAAAGTTGTATTTTACCATGGCGATGTCCCAAAGTGCATATGTTAGTCAATGTTAACACATTGTAACAAACAGCCTGGTTTGTTACTTGTAAGCACTCAGCACCTTCACCCTTCACTAGAGCACTTTAAATAACTGCACATTTTATAGCACACAGCACTTTAAACATATTTGCACTTTTTAAAAAGACATTGCACATAATTGGTTTTAAAATATCTTTATTGTCTTCTTTTTACCATTTTTAATCCTGATGCACAGTGGCACTTTGATTGGCAGCTGCTGGGCTCTGGAGGGAAAGGAGACAAGTGTTAATTAGGTATTTTAAATTGGTTATTGCAATATTTTGTGCAATAAATCTGTTTTAGAATGTTTTAAGTGTTGATGTGTGTTTAGTGTGTTTTATTGTGTTTTTAGTGAAGTAGTGTGTGCTGTGTCTTACCTCCTTTCTGCTCTTCTGTCCAGGTCCCAAAAGAGTCCCCCGGAAACAACCTCCTCCTTTTATGGTTCCGGCCTGGACCAAAGTGTAGATTTGTACAGGGGTAGTGGTAGTGGTGTTTTATTGGTTTATGGGGTTTAGTTTATGTGGTTAATGGTTTTAGGGTTTTTATGTACATAGTGGGTGTTTTAATAATAATTGGGTTTTGGTTTATTTTATGGAGGGTCAGGCCACGGTTTTAAAAGCTAATGTTAATTTGATCTACCCTGCTTTTATCCAGTAGTTTTTACCAATTAGTCAGAACACTTAAAAGCCACCTGGAGAGATCACTCGGTGTTCTGCTGTTGGAGAGGAAATACTGCCTGCCTCCTATTTATTTGCACCTTTTTGCACCTGCACTTTGTAACTATTGGAACAAAGTAAACCTGTGGACTGCCTTTTCTGCCTGTCTGAGTATTTTTTAACCCTTTGTCACTGAAACCCAACCCGCTCACGGCAAGCCTACGTCACACACATCTATATCTCCGGTGTGTGTGGACTTTGTGTATAGTGACAAGTTCAGCCCAAAGCCACAAACACACAGAGACATGAGGCTCATCAGCGCCACCTGGGGGAGCGTCAGCACCTCCCGGGTGAGCGCCGGGTCGGCCGAATGCGATGCGCGGCCTGCGAGGGCCGTTCGATGCCGCTTGCGGCTTTAATTATTATTATTATTACTACATTAAAACATATTATATAAATATTACAACAGTAAAAACGTAATGCAGAATTGAATTTTTGCTGTTTGTTACACTAAAACGTCACTGTAAAGGGTCAGGCCCTTTACATCAGCCCTCCATGGAGATGGTTTTATGTCATACTGTGGAAGGTTATTGCCTCAGGAACAACAGTTGGAAGCCAAAAAGTCAGGTTTGTAGAAATGAACGCCTTCTGACAGTAAGGACACATGTGCAGTGCAATAAAAACACGCAGAATGAAAAACAACAACATGCTTTTATTTTAGAAAGTTACATATTGTGCCTTTAAAATAAACAAATTAATCTACATATGTTCTGATTTGATTATAAAAATATGAAAAACCACAGTAGGTCTCCGATTAAAAACAGAAACGCTGTTAAGAAAGAAAAGAAATAGTGGAGAGACAGAGCCAGACAGAGACAAAGACAGACAGAGACGGACAGAAACAGACAGAGACAGAAAGAGACAGAGACAGAAACAGACAGAAACAGACAGAGAAACAGACAGAGACAACCAGACAGAGACAGCCAGAGCTGCTGATGTGATACAGTATGTGGTAAGACGGCTATTGAGGCCTATGACGTAGGTGCGCTCACCTGGTTCCCCGTGGTGCGGGCTGGTGGGTTTTATAAGCGCTCCCTTTCTCGTTGCTCCCCCTTTTGCCCACACGCATTTCCGGGTCCCCGTGTAGGCTGCTCTGTCCTCCACGACCAGGTAACATTCTAGTCCTTTGGCCCCATTCATGAAAATAAGCAAACTATTAATTCCTGGTCTTTTAGTGCCGCCGTTGTAGGCCTGTGTGACTTTTGTGTTTAGGGGCCTCACCTGAAGATAGTATTTGTTTGCTTGGTGTTCTGTGGTTTGGTTTGGCATCATTTCCATGGAGTAGTGGGGACACCAGACCAACTTACAGGTCAGATCTATGTAGGGCATACCACACTCATGGTAATTTTAAACAATAAAAACACAAAGTGAAAAAAGAAGAAAAGACACTTGCAGCTTTAAACTCCACACATCAGGTAGACATTTTATATTTTGTTACAGCCCGGAATAGAACAGTGCCCTGAGGAAACATGATTAGGCCTACTCACTCAGCCTACTCCACGCTCATGTCCCGGTGTCCAATCAGCGCGCCAGTCCCGCCTCCCTCCGGTTCTTCAGGGAGAGACATCTGACGTGGCACCGGGGCTCACATCACTGCTCCGCGGTCGCTCCTGAGTGCTCCTCCACCGGCTCTCCTCACTCTTTCAGCGGGGACACACGCGGAGAAGCCGGAGACATGTGGCTGCTGGTCCTGCTCAGCCTCCTCCAGAGCGCCGCGGCCTACGACGTGGACCCGGAGAAACTGCAGGGACTGGCCAAAGCCCGAGTGGAGGTACGCGCAGAGGCCGGGGGACGGGGCGCATGGGCCGGGGAAGGAGCAGAGTGAGGGACGTAGAGGGGAATGGTGTTCTGGTGCAGGGTTTGGGGCAGTTAATAGAAGGACTGGGGTAAAAAATATGAGAAATGTGCGTTTTGGAGAAGTGGTGTAAAGCGCATGCGTAAAAGATGAAGGAAGCAGATCATGGCTCATAAACATGGCTCATAAAGACATGTGGAGAAAAGATCTGCATTTTATGTGAGGTAGGGGCTAAACCAGGGCTAAACCAGGGCTAAACCAGGACTAAACCAGGACTAAAACCAATTAGGCTAAATCAAGAGGTGTAAACCAGAACTAAACCAGAAAGGACTAAACCAGGACTAAACCAGGGCTAAACCAGGACTAAAACCAATTAGTCTAAATCAAGAGGTGTAAACCAGAACTAAACCAGAAATCACTAAACCCAGATTGAACCAGAAACGACTAATCCAGGATAAAAATCAGAAAGTCTAAAACCGACTAGTCCGAATCAAGAGATAGGAGGATGATTTACAGCCAGGGCCTAAAAGCAGAGACTAAACCAGGATGAACCCAGGACTTGAGCTCAGGACTGAATCATATGAACGTGCACATTAAATCAGAAGAATGAGGAAGACTCCACACTCCAGAATTAATGAGATACGGGCTGTGTACTGACAAAAACCTCTCGAGACATACATCCTGTTATAGGGTCCAGTGTACCATCCTCATACAGAAAGTTTCCACGGCATCACATGTATCACAACTACAAGTGTTTTTACTGCTGAAAAATGCTTCCAATGTTGCCTCTCCACAGACCTGAGCAGTAACTTGGTTTACAGTGGCACCTGCTTGTTACCGTGAAAATGAGAGGTTTAATGCCATACTGTGGAAGTTTTCAGGCAAATTTGGTATTTTTTTGAAGACACACTGATGTAGGACCCTCCACCAGAACAGTTCTCTAGTGCACCTTAAATACAGAGGTCAACAGGTATGTACTGTATGTGTAACTTATAGATCAGAAAATATTATAATTTGTGCCTTTTAAATGATGTTAGAAATTTGTTCTACCATAGAGCGTGTGAAGGAGTGTATATACAGTGTTTTTAAACTCCATACACCCTCACTAGAATCATTTGCACACTTTCAGTTCTGAAATTACCGATCTCTACTGAAGACAATTAAAAGGGAGCTGTAAACATGAAAACTACCGCTTCATGACATCACAAGGTGGAACAGAGCATTCTGAGCTGGAGATGTAGACAGACTAATAACTACTGGTGTAATGATATCCAAGTCTCACAATACGATATTGTCACAGTACGATATTTATTGCGATATCGTGGGAAATCTCACAATATGGTAGGGAGGTTCATGATATTATGATATTCTACAGAATAACAAGACTGACATTCTAAAATGCTTTGACCCGTCATTTGGTACATTTAGTGTCATTAGGGATGGAACGATATCCAAATCTCTGTACGATATTTTCACCATAAACATCTTACCCTACCAGATTTAGTACAATATTTTGTGGAGGCATAAAACTTTTTTCCTCTAAAAATGACTTCACAAGACTTAATCCAAAGAATGAAGATTTCAAAGTGCTTAGAACAGTTACTTCTTCATGTAGTCTGCACTGAAACGGAGCAAAGGATCATGGGCTATGTAGTTCCCTCTGTTTTTTTTTTAGCTATTTCTACATCAAAACTATTCATTTACGCAAAGACTTGGGATTCGATATATTGTGATGGTCCACAATATTATTGTGAGACCTTTGACGATACGATATCACCATATTTCAGTTATTGTTACACCCCTACTAATACAGACTTACTCAAACATGTCAATGAAACAAAACACAACTCCAGGTGTGTTTTTGTAAAGGTAACAACATTCTAACATGGTTTAAAGCTCACAAGAGTATGTTAGTATGTTAGTGTTGATGTCGTATCGATATTTAGAACAATAATACTGTGGCTGTAACATCAAACCCCAACAGAATCACAGTATCTGCTGAGGACACATGCAAAGACTTGCAGAGAAGCACAGGTGGCAGGTTCTGATTGGCTGACAGGGAGCGACAGGTGCTAGGAGGCAGGGACATTGTGTGTTTAATAATGACTAGAGATGGATGTGTTTCCCTCATCTGAATGTGGGCGGGGCCGGTCCCTCAGGGCTGTCACATTATCCTGTCACATGACCTGCCGCAGCTCCGTGGTTATTGTGGTGTTATTGTTGTAAAGCCCAGGCTCCCCTGGCTCTGTCCTGGAAAACACAAAGACGAGGCTCATTATTCAACCTGAGGTGTGTCTCCATGTCCCAAATATTCTGTCTGCTCCCAGGACACGCCCTGCTCCCTCTCTTTCTCCTCCTTTCCTCACTTTCTCCCTCTCTGCTCTGCGCCTCCACAAATTGTCCAAATGATGATGAAATTTTCGAGTCGACTAAAGACATGCCCCGTGCTGCATTCAATTATCTCGAGATCAATCATGCTTTTACTGACAGAGGAGTGGCTGAATGTCACTTTAAACACGAGTCCCAGGTTAGACTGCGGCCCCTGAGACCTGGCCCTGGACGAACAGGAGGAGATGGTGGATAAGCAGAAACAGGAGGAGAAGGTGGATAAGGAGGAGCAAGAGGAGATGGTGGATAAGGAGGAGCAAGAGGATATGGTGGATAAGGAGGAGCAAGAGGATATGGTGGATAAGCAGGAGGAGATGGTGGATAAGGAGGAGCAAGAGGAGATGGTGGATAAGGAGGAGCAAGAGGAGATGGTTGATAAGCAGGAGGAGATGGTGGATAAGGAGGAGCAAGAGGAGATGGTGGATAAGCAGGAGGAGCAGGAGGTGGTGGATACGCAGGAAGAGCAGGAGGTGGTGGATACGCAGGAGGAGCAGGAGATGGTGGATATGCAGGAGGAGCAGGAGATGGTGGATATGCAGGAGGAGCAGGAGGTGGTGGATACGCAGGAGGAGCAGGACGTGGTGGATACGCAGGAGGAGCAGGACGTGGTGGATACGCAGGAGGAGTAGGAGGTGGTGGATGGACGTTAGGGTAGTTTGGTTAAACACCTGTGGCTAAATGTTGGATGGGGGACTGCTGAGAATAGCACAGGTTCCACAGTGGGGGCAGGAGTGGCTCTTGTGGAACCTGCTGTTGTGTACTTAGGCAAGACACTTCACCCACCTTCCTAGTATTAGTAGTAAGTGTGTGCGAGTGGTGGTGGATGGAGGGCACAGACCAGCAGCTGTATCTGTAGAGCCTGTGGTAGAGGTGCACTGCTAAAGATTCATTGGTTTCATAATGGTCCTGCATTAGTCCCACAGTGTGGCTCACTCAGTCTAAGGCCCTAAACCCTCTGCACACTTCAGCTTTACACGGGTCACTTCAGGAAACCACAGCCTGAGCTCCAGGTTCTCCACAGAAACACTCATCAGACTTGACTGGGCACGTTTAGCCATTTATATCAGGTCTGCACTGAAAGCCACTGAGAAAACCATAAAACTGCTGCTGCTAGTACTACTACTACTGCTACTGCTACTACTGCTGCTACTACTACTATTATTACTACTGCTGCTACTGCTGCTACTGCTGCTACTGCTGCTACTGCTGCTACTGCTGCTACTGCTACTACTGCTACTGCTACTTCTACTTCTACTACTACTACTACTACTGTTACTATTACTATTACTACTATTACTACTACTACTGCTACTACTATTACTAGTACTACTGCCACTATTACCACCATTACCGCTACCACTACCACTACCACTACCGCCGCCATTATTACCACTACCGCTGCCGCCAATACCACCGCTACTGCTCTACCACCGCCGCTACCATTACCATTACCACTATTACCACCACCACCGCTACCACCATTACCACCACCACCGCTACTACTATTACTACTACTACTGCTGCTACTATTACTACTACTGCTACTACTGCTACTACTGCTGCTGCTGCTACTACTACTGCTACTGCTGCTACTACTGCTGCTACTACTACTATTACTACTACTGCTGCTACTGCTACTTCTACTACTGCTACTATTACTATTACTACTATTACTACTACTACTGCTACTACTATTACTACTACTACTGCTGTTACTATTACTACTATTACTACTACTACTGCTACTACTATTACTACTACTACTGCTGCTACTATTACTACTACTACTGCTGCTACTATGACTGCTACTGCTACTGCTGCTGCTACTACTACTACTACTACCACCATTCATCACTGTTGAATCACACATGTTTTATAGCAGATTTGTACTGACGTCACAAACTCAATTTCAAATTCAGGGAAAATGCTCAATACCAAATACCTTTCTTTTCTTTTTTACTTATTTTCTGCAATGAAAGTGTTTTTATACTAGTTCTGATATAAATCAAGACCATTTTCAAACTTCAGGATTGTTAAAGTTGTGATTTTTCTTCTAGTAGTATTACCACAGCTCTAATGCGTGTGTTGTGTGTGTCCTAACCTGCTGTTGCGTTGCTGTTGCAGACGTGTGGAGGATGACAGCTGAACCGTCTCAGAGAGGTGAGGCCACTTCAGGACTTTAACATAGAGCTGTCAAATACCACGGCTGTATTTTCACCTCACACCACTCTGTCTCTCTGTCTCTCCCTCCTTTCTCCCTCTATTCCCTCTATTTTCTCTGTTTGTTCACAGGTCAAGGCCTTCGTGGTCCAGGACATTCCTCTGTAGTATCCTTTCCTCCCTCGGGCTCCACACACAGCTCTGTGACTGTACACACAACAGCTGCCCTCAAAACTCTGGACTAATATATTGTACAGTGTAGCAGGACTGTGACTTGAGTAAAAACACAGTGGAGCACTTCTTGTATCACCACATGACATCATAAGGTGGAAATGTAGAGTGTTTTCAGTTTGAGAGAAGAACTCAGCCTAAATCTGCAGGGTAAAGGCCGTCACACACTAGAGGAGAATTTGCGCGATTTTGGCTGTGATTTCTTCTTCCTGAGTTCGGGGAGGTGTGACCCAACTTTTTGTCTCCGTGTGCGATTTTGAAGCCACTGCTCCTCGTGTGTGTGGAGTTAGTGTCAGATGGAGCCACCAAACACATAACAGCCGATAAAACAGAGCATCAGGGGCAGTGACAGACACAGAGGCACAATATACAAACTCAGGATATACAGTGGATACAGTGGATATACAGGCAGGGCAGCTTTAAGCCACTCCTCAGTGATTGGGCACACCCCTGACTTCAATTGTTTAGTAAAAATTGGTATTAATTGCTCTCAAAGTCTCCTTAGGCAGAAGGTTCAGTTACTTATTCCTCCCCCTTCTGTCATTGTTTGCATGTTATCCTCATTAAAAATATGAAAACTTATAAATGTTTGGGTGGTTTTAGTTAAAGCACTGTTTTTTCATCTGTGTGATTTTGACAAAGATCAGATCGCATTCGATGGTGATTTTATGCAGAAATGTGAGAAATTCCAAAAGGTTCAGATACTTTTTCATGCCATTGTAGTGAAAATAAAGACTTTCTTACTCACCTAATGTAAAGTTGTACATTTAGCATCTCACCCACATTATCTATAGAAATTGTCTCCTGCAAATAATGACATCCAGTCCACAAAAGATAGGATAAGATAGGACTTTATTGATCTCGCAGTGGAGAAATTCAACAGTCACAATAGCTCCAGGACAGTTTAGTGCAAAAAATGAATAAACTGCGCTATTAATCCATTTTCGGTGTTCTTTAAAAGTAAAAAGACAGTGTTTCCTCATGTGTGTTTGTTTACATCCACATAATGAAGCTGCCTCTAATTCCTGTGGACTTTATCTCCTCTTTTCTGCTTTAAAAATCCTGTATCTGAAGTATTGCTCCACATTTCACAAATAATAATAACACAGTTTTGAATTAGAAGTGCAGAGCTCTGATCTATGAACACTTCAGAGTCTCAGAGCAAGTGGTTTTACTGTAGACAGGAAACTGCTGACGCCATCGCGCTCACAGCTTTATATCCTGTGGTCCGCAGACAGATCCTTCTGCAGTCTGTGCGATTGGAGATTTTTAGTCTCATAAGGTTCTCCTAAGACTGTGGTGTGTGCATTTTGTTGCATATTTAAAAATCGTTTAAGACCGAAAAATCCTGTAGTGTGTAGCAGCCTTTTGGGTCTTAAACATGTGTGAATGAAACAAAACACAACTCCAGGTCTGTTTTTAAGGAAGAAACGGCATTAGAACATGGCTTAAAGCTCAGTTTGGTGTATTATTGACTTTTTCACAGATCTTTGGGGTAGTAGAGTGTATATGTATGTGTGGAGCCTTAACCCTCCTCTTCCTCAGTCATAACCTGGTGATGAAGCACATTCCTGGAGCCGACCCGGAGCTCGTCCTGCTGAACCACTATTTCGAGGAGCTGGACGTGAGTCTGACCCATAGTCTGACTGTCTCACTCTGCTCCTTCATCTTAGATGTTTTATTGAGAGGCTGCAGCTCCAGTGGCTCTTGGATTTCTTTTTCCTCTGCCCAAACTTTGTCCATTTTCAAGTCTTCCACCTTCTGACTGAAAACAAGCATTCAACCACTTTTCTCTATGAACTAATAATGAAATGATTGCTATGACTTTTCCTGCTGTTCTCCAGTGTTACTTTTCATTTCAGTGCAAATAGCTCCCTCAAGATTCTACAGGATATGTTATTCTGCAGTGTTTACAAATGACCAGCACGTGGAGCTTCTTAATTACATTTTTGATTTAACTTCAGACTCTTCAAAACGTCCCTACGTTTTTATAGATTCCAACTGCTGTACTTTGTCATGGATCAATAATGTTTTGTTTTTATTGTAGTGAAATGTATTACACACACTTTATTCAGCATCCCAGTACACAGATCATTGATTTATTTGTAATGTTTATTAAAATTAACACATTTTAAGGCAAGACACTGCAGGTGAAAAAATCTTTCATCATTTGGACATTTGAATCTCAAAATTAGACTGAGCCAGATTGAAATGTTTTGCTTCTTTTTGTTGAGAAATTAGACACTACAAAATACACCAGGAGGATTCTGGATCTTATTTAGTACAAGTGAATGTGGCTGAAAGTTAAAACTTGAATAAATCAAACTTGGAATTAGATATATAAAAAAAATCCTTCAGTATGTTTAGTCAAAATCTTGTGAAGTACAAGAGTGTAAAGTTTGGAGTGTACAGGTGCTGCTTTCAGGGCTGATCCTTATGTGGAGATTTTCAATTGAACTGTCTCCGTCTCATAGAACTCAGTGGATGATTAAGTTATGAAACATTTTTTTTGACACTTGTGTTGTTTCCACAGAAAAGCTTGTTGCTAAGAAATCAAACTGACAATATAAATAAAATAAATAAATAAATAATAATAATAATAACTGCCTGTAGTGTCTCCTCTTAAAAATAACTGATTGATTTTCTCTCCATCTCGTTCCCTCCATCTCTCTTGATCCCTCTCTCCAGCGGATCCCTCTGACCGACATGACTCGCTCGGAGATCAACGCTCTGCTGGACAAACTGGGCTTCTATAAGAAAGAGCAGGCGGAGGACGAAGTGCCAGCAGAGTTCAGGTTCTCTCCCGCCAAAGACAGCCCCTTCCCCGACGAGCCCCCGTTCAAGACGGCTGTGGCCTCGGAGCCCAAGGAGCCCGAGCACACCGACCTGTAGGGGGAGCCACTGCTGGTATGTATCCAATGTACTAGTCCAGCTCAAATATTAGAATATCATGAAAAAGTAGAAATTATTATAGCTAATAAATAATGAAAACCCCAAATTCTGTGTCTCAGAAAATTTGAATAAGATGAATTTAAAATTATATTTTAAATAGAAATGTCCGGCTTCTGAAAACTCTGGTAGCTTTCATAGTGACCTTCAGATCATCTGCATTGCTGGCTCTGGCGTCTCTCATCTTCCTCTTGACAAAACCCCAGAGCTTCTTTATGGGGCTCAGGCCAGGCTCGGCAACACCATGGTCAGGGAGCCATCTTTGGTTCTGTGGGCAGGTGCCAAGTCCTGCTGGAACATGAAATCAGCACCTCCATAAAGCTCGTCAGCAGAAGGAAACATGAAGTTCTAAATGTCCTGGTAGATGACAGTGTGACTGTGGACTTCAGAAACACAGTGGACCGACAGCAGCAGATGATGTGGCAGCACAAATCACTGTGTGATATAACACGGATCAAAGTTTATGAAAGATGATATTTCATAATGTCTGTTTTTAATGAAATAAACAAGAGCTGCCTTTTAAATGAAACAAGAGCTGCTTCTCTATCTGGATTTTCCATTTCACCAAGAGACACCCACTATTTCAGTCTTGAACTCACTATATATTTCATTATAGAGAGATGTGTTTGTAGCATCTGCATTTCCTCACTTGACTGACTCTGGTGTTTTGGCAAATCCAGATTTATTGAGCTCTCGAAGACCAAACAGAAAGTAAACCTCTAGATGTAAAGTGCATTCCATTGTCCATTCATCATGTTACATGCTCCAGTGTTTAAAGGTCTAGCAACTGATGTCAAACCATGAGCCAGGATCAGTTTGACAGTTTGAACTTTGAGCCCCGCCCACTTAGTTCTGTCTGTCACAGTGATACTGCAGAATGACAGAGACACTTCTGTAATAGTGTCATTTATGTGGTGGTTTCATTCTGATTCTCACATCTTTGCTGTTTTTTTTTTTGTTGTCTCTTTTGTAACTGCACCATGACAGAGAATGTCAGAGTCTGGGATCAGGTTGTTGGTTTTCTCTGATTCTTAGTAACAATACATCTGATTGGATGAATAAAGGTGTTCGAGTCAGTAACTTCTGCCTTCACCCTCTGGTCCTGAAAGTTAAAGTCTCATTCTGGGTTCTGTGTTTGAGTTTGTAATCAATTTAAAATACTGTACATAATTTGGACATAATCAAATATCGGCCCACGTCATTTGCTCTGAATTCTAAACAATTGGCATCACCCATGAAAAAAACCTCTTATATCTATTATAAACCAACAGATAATTAAAGTCTTTCCCAAATCTTGTGTTTTAAATGTGCTTTTTCCACCTTAAACTAACTCTGAGAAAAATGAAAAGAAAATTTACTTTTGGAACCAGAGCGGCTGGTCACTGTCGTGCTCCTTTAGTTTATACACAACAAAACACTATCTAAAGTGAATAGATTTTATTTTACGGTGTCCATGTGTTCTTTTTGAGCAGTTTTTCCCACATGTGTAACATGTTTGATCTGGACCAGAGTCTAATCTAAACTCTGGAACAGGCCCTTTCATCTGCCTGTCTACTCATTTATTATTACATTTATATCCCTGAACTGATAAAAACCATCTCATGTGTCTCGTCTAAATGTAAACCTGCTCTCTCCACAGGCGCTGGGTGGGGTGCCCCGTCCTCCGTGAACACCCATGGGTCCCTGCGTCTCGAGGAGCACCCTGAGCGAGCCCGCCGTGTCCCACTGGCCCACACCCACGCCCAATGACGCCCCAGGCACAAAGCTCTGCACGTCTGGGGCCGACACTCTGCTGGGGTGGGGCCGGCCGGGCATGCGGGGCCTCAGGGGCCTGCAGGAAAACGGGTTCACTACAAACAAATGACTTGTGATTTCTTTGACTCATACTTAAAGGGGACATGTTCTGCAAATCCTTGAGCTTTAACCACAGTTGTTGAATTGAGTTTCAATCGAGTCCACGTGTGCACCGCCTGCCTTCATGTTAGCTTCATATTGACAAGCGCCATGCTGCTCATTAGTTTAAAATTGTGTTAGAGTGGTATTGCCAGCAAAAGGCATGTACAGATTAAAGCCAGTGTTTAACTTTTCAGCCCAAATTTGGTGTGTTTTTAATTTTTAATTTTGGTTGTGTGATTGCACTGAAAAACATGTCCTTACCGTAGGCTTGCATCTCCACAAACCTGACTCTTGTTGGTTTGGCCTGCTTGTTTCCATGGAGATACTGTTGTTTGGCTGTACTTTTCCACAGGACGGCATAAAACTGTCTTGATGTGAATGTGTGGGTTTAACTTTCTGTCTCCATGGAATCGTGCAGGTGACCTGCTGCCTCCCCAAAGTGACGTACTGTATCTTTAAGTTCGACTGTAAACCACACGATGCAGACCAGAGGTTTAAAAGCCCAAAGTGCACAATGTGTCTCCTTTAACCTGGGAACACCACCTGACATTACACTGTTTATTTGATTCAAGTCAATAAAGATGTGTGTGTCACAGATGTGTGTTTTTAATGAGTGACAGACTTTAGAAATGAGTCAAACCCGCCATCACGGTGTTGCCGACAGTGAAACTGTGGGACCGGAGAGTGAGCAGAGACCAGTGGAAAAGAATCCTGTGATGTAAATGAGACAATCTGAAACCAGTAATGCATTCAATCTCACTCTGAAGTAAAGCGTGAATAATCTATATCATTTTGTGACACATACATAGTTGTATGTGGAGTGGATAGCGCAATATATATAAATTATATATATATATGTATATATATGTGTGTATATATATATATATGTGTATATATATGTGTGTATATATATATGTGTATATACATGTGTATATATATATATGTATATATATAAATTATATATATATATACGCGTGTGTATATATATTATATATATGTGTATATATAATGTATGTATATATACGTGTGTGTATATATATCACACATCACTAACTAGATAGATAAATGGTTTATTGAAATTCAGGTGTCCATGTGGCTCAAATTCACATATTCACACACTAAAAACAGTTCAAAAATTAAGAAAAAGCTATAAATAGTCATTAAAAGTTTGTGTAATATGTGCAAAGTGCTAATTCTACAGGGTGACGTGTGGGGGTTAGGGTTCTGCAGGGTGACTGGTGGGGGTTAGGGTTCTGCAGGGTGACGGGTGACGGGTGGGGTAATGACAGGTTCTAGAGCCTGATGGCTGTGGGGACAAAGGACTTCTTAAACCTCTCAGTCCTGCACTGGAGTCTGCCACTACTGCTCCTCTGTGCAGCCAGAACACTGTGGAGGGGGTGGGAGCAGGTGTAGGACATTGTGGAGGAGGTGGAAGCAGGTGTAGGACACTGTGGAGGGGGTGGGAGCAGGTGTAGGACACTGTGGAGGGGGCGGGAGCAGGAGTAGAACACTGTGGAGGGGGCGGGAGCAGGAGTAGGACACTGTGGAGGGGGCGGGAGCAGGTGTAGGACACTGTGGAGGGGGCGGGAGCAGGTGTAGGACACTGTGGAGGGGGTGGAGTAGGTGTAGGACAATCTGGAGGTTCTGAACTTCACGTGAGGCATTTCACAGGCTCTGGGTACTCAGTACCCAGAGTTCAGTTGTGATTGTTATTATAGAACCTTTTTAAAAGCGCAGGATTAACAGTTACCATAATTAAATGAAATGCACTATTTGTCATAACTTTGAAACCACACCCTTTAAAATGTACAAAACACAAAATAATAAACGCACACAAAACTTCCCAAGAGAGTTTAATTATTCATGTACAAATAAAGTGGTGCAGACACGTGACAGATGCTTCTATATACACAGGCCAACAGAATCTCACTTTAAACCGTCTGAAAACACTATACTCAAATCCTTTAGTTTCTTCTAAATATACAGCCTCTTCCACTCACAAATATCTATCCAAAGAACACAAAATCAGAACCATGTACATGCTAATTCAAAATATAAAACTTCTAAAATCTATGATAAATACATTTAAAAGAGTGATCCGTGAGGGCACTTCTGATAGAATTCAAAATGAATTAAATATTTAAATCTGGACAGGCACGGTCAAAACAAAGTGTCTTCTTCTTAGCTCCATAAATCATACTGCATAAATAATTTTAAAAACAATTTCAAGCCGTGTTGGATAAAGTACCGGAAAGTTAAGAAAGCACAGAGGTTTGATGAAGGCTGAACAATATGTCGTCATAGCAACCTGAAAATCTAAATACTGGTATTTTCTATGAATATTCCTTTAAGATTTTAAATAAGCTTATGAAATCTGTGCGGAAGTTTCAAAAACATCACTTCTCATATTGGACAGCCCCTCTCAAGTGTGCGCACAAATGTTTTGTGAAGAGACAGGGCAAAGAAAAGTAAAAAAAGTGACAACAATTTTAAGTTTAAAAAAATTATGATTTCAAAAATGTGAGCTGCAATATTGAACAATACAATAATATTTCTGCGTACAATATACAGCAGTTTCATTTGGCCTCAGAACTATAGCTGAAATAAGCTGAAATAAACCGGGTTATTCTATGGTGGGGTTCATTTTATACTGGTCTTTAAAGGTGCATTATGTAACATTCCTGAAGGAGGGAGGTTTGCCTTGAATGTTCCACAGTACGGCATTAATTAACTATCTATTATTTCCATGGAGACAGGGACAAGGAACCCATTTGGGGAGCATGGGAGACAAAGGCTCCAAAACCTCTTCAGGCTTTGATGAAGGAACGACAGTAGGTAGAAAGCTTAAAAAACTCTCTTCTCTCCCTCTTTAACATCTCCACAGTAACAAACGGCGCACCAGGAAAGTGACATTGTGCACCTTTAATGTCAGTGTCATGATGCTGGACACAAATCAGTGATGACCACAGAGCAGGACGACACACTAAGGATCTGAGCTCCACTCTGATGTTAAGGAGCCGTGCATACTGAGCTCAGCCTGAGGAATACCAAAGGCTTCACACGACACACTGCTCTGCCAAACTAAAGGTCAGTGTGCATGCTCACTGTGCGCCCTCACTGTGCGCGCTCACTGTGCACTGTACAGTACAGTAGAGTGTGCACTGTTAAAGGGAACATGTCCAAGTGACTACACTTCAGAACAGTCTGGAATCATAGTTCAGACTCATGACTTATATGACTTCTTTAAAAATATTTATGTCAGAGTTTGAGTTTGGTTTCCTCATGAGCAGTTAAAGTGTCACTGGGCAAGACAAGTTGGTTTTGAGAGAGTGGCTGTAGAGGTTGTAGGAATGACAGCCATGTTTGCATCAGTCTGCCCCAGGGCAGCTGTGTGGACTTTCCCACAGTGGGGTGGGGGTGGGGAGTGGGGTTGGAGGTGGGGAGGGGGTGGGGTCATTCTAAATGTTCTTGTTACGACATAAGTACATAAGTGAACTCAAGTCCCTGGACTCTATCGTATTGTATCCATGGAGCAGTGTGACAGGTGTATGAAGCACTCAGAAAGCTTTAGTGAGGCTTGAGCTTTGGCTGGAGCAGTGAGGCCGGGGCAGAGGTGAGGGGTCAGAGGTCAGAGGGCAGGCCCCGGGACATCTCCACACGCCGCAGGTGGTTGATCAGAGACTGGACGTAGGTGAAGACACACTTTGAGTCAGGTTTGTTCCCCATGATCATCATGTCCTCCACCTCCAGCAGAGGCATGCATTTAGCATACGTCCTACAGACACACACAGGCACTCAGGTCAACAAGGTACTACTCAGCATGTACTGCAGTACTCACTGTGCACTGCAGTACTCGCTGTGCACTGCAGAGCTCACCGTGCACTGCAGTATTTGCCGTGCACTTCAGTACCTACCATGTACTGCAGTACTCACCGTGTACTGCAGTACTCACCGTGTACTGCAGTACTGTCAGTGCTAGTAGGCAGTGGTACTTTTAATAGTAAATTATTTTGAAGCTATACAAAATCAGAATACCAAGTGTATTGTCAAAAATAAGAAATATTTGTGCAATATTCATTCTCATCTAAGATTAAAAAACTAAAACTATGCACATTTGATTTGAATTAATACAATTGTTCATTAATATACCTTGCTAAAAAAATTAATGGAACACTTTGAGAACACATCAGATCTCAAGGATTTAATCCCGATACCTAATGACAGTCAGACTGGAGTATTCCAGCCCACAGAGGTCTGTGTCCCTCCATGGATCTGCCTCTCCAGACTATCACTGACCCACCACCAAACTGCTCATGTGAACCATGTTAGAGGCAGCAGAGTGTTCTCCTCATCTTCTCCAGACTCTTTCACGTCTGTCACAGGTGCTCAGGATGAACCTGCTCTTGTCTGTGAAAAGCACAGGGCACCAGTGACGAACTTGCCAATTTTGGTGTCGACCAGCAAAAGCAAATGAAGCTCCACGGTGCTGGGCAGTGAGCACAGGGTCCACTACAGAACATCATGTCCTCCAGCCACCCTCATGAAGTCTGTTTGTGATTGTTTGGGCAGAGACATTCACACCAGTGTCCTGCTGGAGGGCATTCTGTAGGGCACAGGTCCTCCTGCACAAAGGAGCAGATATAGGTCCTGACTTCTGCTGATGGGTGGAGGACCTTCTGTGGCCCTGTCCAGCTCTCCTAGAGTAACTGCATGTCTCCTTGCCACGGTATCTCCCTACAGCACTTCCGGATGTGCCATCCTGGAGAAGTTGGACAATTTGTGCAGCTTCTGCAGGGTTCAGGAATCACCTCATACTCCCAGTAGTGATAATCACTGTAGCCAAAGCAACATGAGCGGAGGAAAACCAGCCAAAAAAACATATTTTGAGATCTGATGTGTTTTCAAAGTGTTCCTTTTTTGCGCTGTATATTTACACCTCAAGGCTTTACCCCAACTGGACAGTTACAGACACTGACCACTAGGTGTCCCTGTCTCCTCATGTAACCCACAGTGGTTTAACACACTGGGGACAATGTACAGAAAGAAGAAATTTCTCTGGTTATTCTACTTGTTTTTTTTAATCTCTTATTTCTGGTCTTATTTCTGGAAGGATTATACCAGAGCCAATGCTTATTAAAGTGCATATGGCAGTTAAGAATGCTCATTTCATTTATCAGGCTATATTTAAGACTAACTAAAAATGTCACCAACCCAAAAGCCTGATTTCTGTTCTAATGTAGTTTCCTCATCACAAACAGACCTGGAGTTGTGTTTTGTTTCATTCACACACACAAACCTGCACATTTAGTTCTTATCTTCTGCCAAACAGAAAACACACTGTTCCACCTTGTAATGTCATTTGGTAATACAGGAAGTGCTCCACTGTGTTTTTATACACCTCCACTAGAAACATTTGGATAATTTCATCCTTGGAATTGCCAATCTCGACTGAACAAAAGGTAAAAGGAGGTAAAGGGATTATTATTATCATGAATACTACTGCTAACATGAGATCACAAGGTGGAGCAGAGCATTTTGAGCTTTGGAGATGTAATAAAGGGTTACTCAAATATGTGAATGGAACAAAACAAACTCCAGATAGGTTTTTGAAGCGGGAACAACATTCCAACATGACTTAAAGCTCACAAGAGTAAATTTCGTGTAATATAAGACCTTTAACAATGACAACACAATCAATCAATCATGGGGGAACATCCTGGGAGATGTGGAACCTGGCTCTCCTGTGAGTGAGGGACCTGTTTGCCTCAGATGCCCCATCTCACCATGTTCTGGGGGGAGGGGCGGGGGTGGTCTAGCTGTTGCCCCGGGTTTTGACCAGCCCCTTGGTCACCAGCCCCCGGTAGAACTCCTGCAGGTAGGTGTACACGCACTTCCAGTCAGGCTCACGCATCTTCACCATGTCGTCCACGTCCAGCAGCTGAGGACAGTCCACCATTTTCCTGATGGGGGCATGCGGGGGACAGAGAAGGACAGAGAGGGACGGAGAGGGACAGAGGAGGGACAGAGGGGGACAGAGGGGGACAGAGGGGGACAGAGAGGGGACAGAGAGGGACAGAGAGGGACAGAGAGGGACAGAGAGGGGCAGAGTGGGGACAGAGGGGCAGAGTGGGGCAGAGTGGGGACAGAGAGGGACAGAGAGGGACAGAGCGGGACAGAGCGGGACAGAGTGGGACAGAGGGGGGCAGAGGGGGGCAGAGAGGGACAGAGAGGGACGGAGGGGGACGGAGGGGGACGGAGGGGGACGGAGGGGGACGGAGAGGAACAGAGAGGGACAGAGGGGGGGAGGGTGGACAGAGGGGAGGAGGGTGGACAGAGGGGACAGTGGACAGAGGGGAGGAAGGTGGACAGAGGGGAGGAGGGTGGGCAGAGGGGAGGAGAGTGGACAGAGGGGGGGAGGGTGGACAGAGGGGAGGAGGGTGGACAGAGGGGAGGAGCGTGGACAGAGGGGAGGAGAGTGGACAGAGGGGAGGAGGGTGGACAGAGGGGAGGAGAGTGGACAGAGGGGGGGAGGGTGGGCAGAGGGGAGGAGGGTGGACAGAGGGGAGAGTGGACAGAGGGGACAGTGGACAGAGGGGAGGAGGGTGAACAGAGGGGAGAGTGGACAGAGGGGAGAGTGGACAGAGGGGAGAGTGGACAGAGGGGAGGAGGGTGGACAGAGGGGAGAGTGGACAGAGGGAGTAGGAGGATGGACAGAGGGGAGGAGGATGGACAGAGGGGAGGAGAGTGGACAGAGGGGAGGAAGGTGGACAGAGGGGAGGAGGGTGGACAGAGGGGAGGAGAGTGGACAGAGGGGGGCAGGGTGGACAGAGGGGAGGAGGGTGGACAGAGTGGGGGAGGGTGGACAGACGGGAGGAGGAGGGTGAACAGAGGGGAGAGTGGACAGAGGGGGGCAGGGTGGACAGAGGGGAGGAGGGTGGACAGAGGGGAGGAGGGTGGACAGAGTGGGGGAGGGTGGACAGACGGGAGGAGGGTGAACAGAGGGGAGAGTGGACAGAGGGAAGGAGGGTGGACAGAAGGGAGGAGAGTGGCCAGAGGGGAGAGTGGACAGAGGGAAGGAGAGTGGACAGAGGGGAGGAGAGTGGACAGAGGGGAGAATGGACAGAGGGGAGGAGGGTGGACAGAGGGGAGGAGGGTGGACAAAGGGAGGGGGGGGGGCAGAGGGGAGGAGGGTGGACAGAAGGGAGGAGAGTGGACAGAGGGGAGAGTGGACAGAGGGGAGGAGAGTGGACAGAGGGGAGAGTGGACAGAGGGGAGGAGAGTGGACAGAGGAAAGAGTGGACAGAGGGGAGGAGAGGGGACAGAGAGAGCAGTGCACAGGCAGCAGAGTGAGTGACACAAACACATTACATTGTGACATGCTTCATCTACAGCAGTGACACAGAACCACAGCACCCAAAGGTGCCTGAGGCTCCACAGCAGAGCCACAGCACCCATAGGCACAGAGATTCCACACACACATACACAGACAGTACACACCAAACCTGGGCTCCATGCATTTGACAAGGACCTCTCCTATAGACTGTACAGATACTAACCACTGACCAGTACTGAACTGCACATTTCTCTGATCTGACCAAGATTTAAAACTTCTATCTGGTTCTTCATCTTGTTTTCAGATTTATTATCGACTTACTAGTTATGAGACGCTTCATTCTAGTCTAGATGGAGTTTATTTTAGAATGATCTTATGATATTTTAAATGATCTGTCCATGTAGCAAGATAATTTGACTACTTTGAAATCATTTTCTGATAGATTTAAGTTTTTATATCTACCACTTAAAGGAGCTGTATGAAGCCTGTGCTCTACAGTTACACTCACAATTGAACCTGTGTCTCCAGAGCCTGAACCTGCAGACAGAGACACATCCAAATGTGTCTCATTCTCAGTATACAGACAGGCCTCATGTGAAGCTCAGAACCTCCAGAATTCCCTCCCTGAGCTGCAGAGGCTGCACTAGCACTGATTCAGGATTGGTGCAGGTGCTGGCGTTTAGCACAGCACTCGACCATCATGTCCAATATTTTTGTCATTAAGAATAAATCAGCTTTACTGTTCTCAGTAAGAGCTGCATTGCATTTGAACATGTTTCCCTTGTATGTAGGGACACATGCCGAGTCTACTGAATTTAAAATTCTTAAATCTTAAATATAGTCCCTTTAAAGTTCGGTAAACAGAGTATTTGTCCAAACCAAGTGATGGTAAAAGAGAATGACACTTATCTCATCCACATTCACATGTGTGATCTGTGCTAAACTCTCTCCCTCTTGTCATGCATAGGAGCCCCTACGACACAAACAGAGGTCTACACACTGGTGCTCAGGTGAGAGTGACCAACAGTGACACGAGTGAACTACACTGACCAACAGTGTGCATATGTGACTGTGTTCTCTATGACAGTACACCAGCTCTGTGCCCAGTCCGACTAGAGCGTGAAGGGGACACAGAGGAGAGGAGGGGGGCTGTCCAGAGCGCCACCTGCTGTCTGTGCTGCCTCCTGCACCGGGCAGTCCACCATTCACTGGAGAAGGTCCGATCCAAGTGTCTGCGCTCAGAGGGGTTGTGTGTGTGTGTGTTTGTATGTGTGTGTGTATATGCGTGTGTGTAAGTGTGGGTCACTCACTCGGCCGTGCTGAAGGCCAGGTCAAAGTTGTGTCTGCGCTCAGAGGGGCTGAGGGAGCTGTAGTCGAAGGCCTCGGGGAAGAAGTGGTGGACCAGAGCACAGAAGGCCATGCCATTGCTCCAGCTAGACGAGAAGTTCTGGATGTCCACGTGCTGCAGGAGGACACACAACATGAGCTCAGGGTCAGAGCCTGAGCACGAGCACATGCCTGTCCTGTAGGCCACATGCCCACCTCCAGTGTTGTACCACTATAGTTTGAGTGAACTGAACTCACTGTATCACTGCCTGATGAACGAACTGTGCACGTGTTCATTCTGGTATCTGTGAACAGTGTGTGCTCCTGTTTAACTTCATTCATTAGGGTGCCAGATTTCTTTAGTGTTCCAGGCGAAAACCCTTCTAAACACATCGTAAAGAGCCCTTAACATTAAGCATAAAAATATTCCAGCTAACAACATGAGCCAGCAGCATCGTTGCATGCATCATCGAAAGAAGACAAACGAAAAAGGAGCATGGAGGCGACTATAGCAGGAGTGACAAGGATTTATCATGTGAGCATTTAAAAGAGCTCTAGGATAAGGGAAGAACCTTACATTTATGTGCAAACTTTGCCCTCTTTATTGAAAAATAAATGTTCACAGCAATGTATTGAAAAAAAGAACTATGAACTAGTTAATTTTTTGGAACTATGAACGAACTATTAACTATAAACAATTATGAACTAGGAATGAACTAGTTCATTTTGAAATTTGTGAACTGAATTTGAACTAGTTCATGTAGAAAATGAACTTCCCCAGCACTGGTTGTCTCACCTCGTAGGAGCGGGTCTTGGCCCTGCACCAGTCCAGAAGCATTTGTTTGATGGAGTTGGCGTTGGGGACTCCAAAGCTGGTGGAGCGCTGGACCCTGTTGATCTTCACCACACCTGGACCTCCAGAGCTGTGCACAAGGACAAGGAGGTTAAACATGAGATCTACAGCTCAGAACATGACAGTAACACTAGATTTAACATATGGTCCAACGTGTGTGTGGCCAAATGGAAGACTGCAAGGACATGATGGTCTAAATGAGGTGTATCTGGCTACGTCCTGGTCCAATGCTCTAATCTGGGCTTAAAATGAAAACAGCTATAGCTATAGCTAGCTAATAGTTCATTGAAAACCTGTTTCTTTAATGAGTATGAAACAGTTAGTGTTTCTTGGTTTGATCATGAGGTTCTGCTAAGTCCCTGTTTCTGCTGTTTGTGTCTATGGAAAGTTGGGAACCAAAGAAGGTCTGATGATGTCACACTTAACAGTGTATAAGTGTGTGCATGTGGTGAAGCAAAAGGATCATGGTCTATGAAGCATAGATAGCATATTTGAATGCACTCCAAATATCCATAATATGGTTAATGTTAAAAAGGGGCATTTTCTTCGTGTGGGGCATTAACTGCTAACACATGACATCTTTAGGTCACCATGTCACCTTGTATTGTTTACATTCTCCCACACTAGTGTATTCACACTTTTTACAAGTGTCACTTCTGTCTTTGCCTTTGGAGTGCTCACCTGGGCATGGCGTCCTTGTCCAGCTTCTCGATCATGGCCTTGCGCGCCTGCATGGAGGAGGCTTTGGGCATGGTCTGAGCCCTCATCAGCTCCTTCCTCCTCTCCGCCTGCCTCCTCTCCATCGCAGCCAGCCCTCCACCCCGGGACAGGCTGTCGTCCTGACGGTCAAACACACTGACACAACACCACACACATGTTAATACTAGAGTTGACATGAGTACTGAAAATCAGATACCAACCAATACTAAAACCGGTATTGAAACTAGATCCTCATTTGAGCAGGTATCAAAACTAAAAAAAAAGTCCCAAAGACAGAATAGAACAGAGCTGAACCTTTCCTGAATGTCTTTAGAATGATCTTGCACTGTATCAGAATAAGTATCAGGGCACATAGACTAGTATACACCCATGAACACTATGGAACCTACCTGGACCAATGAGGGATTACACACATATAAGAGTGTTTTTATGTAAAAACACTCTTATATGTGTGTAATCCCTCATTGGTCCAGGTAGGTTCCATAGTGTTCATGGGTGTGTATATGTATATGTATATGTATATGTATATGTATATGTATATGTATATGTATATGTATATGTATATGTATATGTATATGTATATATATATATATATATATATATATATATATATATATGTATATATTAAAGGTGCACTCGGTTAGGGGTCCTTCACCAGCTTGTTTCTATGGTGGTATCATTGTTCTGCCTGGAATGTTCCACAGTGTGACATTAAACAAATCTACTTTACGTGTATTAAATCACAGGTGGTTTAATAACTCAAAAATAGCTAGTAAAACTTGTTTGGTTTAATGCCATAATGTGACACATTCCAGACAAAGCAATAACATCTACATGGAGAAAAGCACCAGAACCCTCCACCAGAAAACTTACACAACACACCTTTAAAGTATGTGTATACTTATTTATTAAAAATACAGGATCTGATTTTTACTGTCTGAAAAATGTGAAAATCAGAACTAATTTGTTATAAAACCGTTTGCAATGCTCCAAAGTTCTTCCTCACTGACCTTCTGCATTCAGAGCATCTTAATTATTCACTGTAAAGCTGATGACAACTGGCATGCAAATACGCACTTCCTGAGAGCGTGCACAGCATTTATACAGTATGCTGCTTATACAATATACCTGTATGAGGGCAAACTTAACTTGTATGTATTCAATGTGAGTATATTTATTTATTTACTAATTGAGTCATTTTATATGCGTTTTTGTATTTTATTTTATTTATTTAAGTTTGCAAGCTATTTTTTTTATTTCTATAACTTAAAAAAAAATTAGTCTATTTTTATGATATATTTGAGGTTATTCTGTGTAATTTGGGAACATATACAGATAAAGTGTGGTTTCTGCATCACAAACATGAGTATGACAAACCTGCCCACTTTCTTGGTGTTGGAGGACATGGAGGTAGACGAGGACGATGAAGAAGAGTAGCTGTAGGATTTGGACTGGACGGTTCCCCCTAAAACACAAACAACCAGGCTAGTATTTGGTGTAGTTAAAATGACATCGCATTTGTCTGTCACGCTAACACATTTTGAACAATTCACAGTAAAAACTATATGGAAACAGCTTAATGTCACACAGTAATTCTAAAACAGGACAATCCCGGTCAACCATCTTTCTAAATGCAGGATACAGTGAACAGCTCATCTCGTTTTGGATCTGTCTCTGTATTTGAGTCCTTGTGCAGTAGTCAAAGCAAGTCACTTGACGTCACTATTACCTCATGTAGATGACAGCCAAATTCCTGTGTACCTGTGTTTAATTTAAATGTTTTTTCAATAGAAGTCAATTGTAACCAGAACTCAAAGGAACGACTTTGTGGCACCAAAAATGTGTATGTGTCCTCTACCTTAAGAGTCCAGGCTCCACACTGTTCTGTAACCTGTGTGAGTGTAATTGATGAGAATGATACACAGTGACCCTGACGTTTGGACACAGCTCGACAGGCGTTTGGAGCAGGGAAACGGGATAAACACCTCACAACACAGACCTGGGAGCTCCCTCCCAGAGCTAAGTGAGGAGATGGCCTTCCTCCAGAGCGTTAAACATATTAACCAGAGTCTGAGCAGAAGTGTGGGGCTGATGCTCAACACCAACAGTATAATGGCCTGTATACTCTTACACGCATGACACTTACTGTCAGTTTTCTGAACATAACTGGTCTCCACCACTGTGCTGCGACTGGACCTGCTCCCATCATCTGTCCACAAACACAGGAGCCAGGGTTTGTGATGTATTCAACAGTTCTATGCACACTACCAGTCAAAGGTTTGGACTTCTCATTCATGTTTATGGCTTTCTACTTTTCAGAACTGATGAAGCAAAATATGAGATTATAAAAAAAAAAAAAAAAAAACACAGCTAAATATTTTTTTAGATTTTAGATTCAAATCCTCACAGTATCCAAACCAGATGTAAACCCTTGGCCTTCTCTCAATGAGTGTCCTGATGAAGTCTCCTGAAATGGTTTTCACTTCACAGCAGTGTCTTGTCTGGGTCAAAAGCAGTGATAAAACTACGGCTACGTTCAGACTGCAGCCTGAAGTGACAAAAATCTGATCTATGTGACCTGTATCTGATCTTTTAATGACTGTCTGAATGACACAGATCTGATTTTTTCAAATACGACCCAGCCCATTTGGATATGTGCTCCTAAAACCAATACATATCCGTGCTTTTGCCTTCAGTCTGAATGGCCAGCTCACATTTATCCAACCTACATCCGACCTACATCAACAACAAGTGAGAGTTTGGCTGTTGTGCTGTAACAAGCTCCTGTTGGGAGCCAATACAGCCCAACGCCGACGTGTTTGATCACTGAAATAGACCAAAGACATGTTTCCTCCCGCGACAGTGCTACGACAACAACTTTAAAATCTCCAGGAGCTCAATGCAGCATCCATGTTTGGCAACGTCTGTAAACTCTGAGCTCGCTGCTGTGACGTTGTTGTGTCTCCAGTGATCATGCGGGACGCTTTTGGGGCATTTAAAGTTCACACTGGAGAGCACAGACAAGTCGAATTTAATTGGAAATGTGAACGAACGACCTTGCAAAAAATCGGATTTCACAAAAAAAACAACATCCGAATTGAGCATTAAAAGCCCTGCAGTCTGAACGTCTGAAAGTTGTTTGCTATATTCCACATGTGCCAGTTTTGATGCTTTCAATGAGGATCTACAGTGGACATAATCATGGAAATAAAGAAGCAGAATAAGTCCAAACTTGAGCGGTAGTGTGGCTTGTATCTTTCTCTGCAAAGAAGTAAAGTTGGCTAAATACTTGGACAAAGCTATAACTAACCGATTCTGTCATAATTCATATAGATTTGTATTCTTTTCATTGGAATATTTGTGTCTGACAATCACAAAACACATATTCATGAACTGTAAAGGTGCACTGTGTCACTTTTCTGCTGATCTCCATGGAGATGTTACTGCTTTGCCTAAAATGTTCTCCAGTATAACAGTAAACTAACATGTATGTTTTCAATTACAGGTGTTTTTATTCTTTAAAGCAGACCTATTCTGCATAAATCACTTTTCGGAGCTTTAGTGGAGTTATATTTGTTCCTCATCATTTACTCACCCAGAGTTTTATTTGGAGTGATTTGTGCTTCTTTGAGTAATCTTTAATCACTTATTTTCAACACTTTGTAGGGCAGTATAGGTCTTCTTTAAGAATACCTTGAAACACATTCATTCTCACTGTAAGTGGATTCGCCTCTCCACAGATCTTACCTGTAACTGGTTTAACGAAGCTACCTGCTTGTCTTCACAGACATGAATACATTTAATGCAATACTGAGGAACATTCCAGCAATAAAATCTCCATGGAGACAAGCAGGTGACAGACCATCAAGCAGAAAAGTTCCACACTGCACTTTTAATTCTGTATGTAAACAAAGCATAGACTTGTACCGGACTGCGCAAATCGCTCCGTCTTGGTCACGTGGCTGAGCGTGTTCCCATCAGCAGACTTCTCCAGCTTCCTCATGACCACCTCCCCTGTCCCCGCCCCCCCTCTGGACGCCGTCTTCTGGTCCCTCTGGTGGCGGAGCTCCTGCAGGCGGCTCTCTCGCTCCTTCTCCCGTTGGTCTAGAGAGAAGCAGAGGAGATGAGCGTGAGGGGAGCGTGAGGGGAGGATGGGCCAGTGGAAAAACAGAGCCCCTCACACAGATGGATGAAAGGAGACATCCAGGAATCACCTTTGACATTCTTTCCACATTAAGGCCCTCAACACGTGGGGTTCATGTGGCTCTGGTTCTGGGGATCTTCTCTAAACAGACCTGTTCTCCGAAGCCTAACTCTAACCTTGGCCTGACTAACAAATCAAACTACAGCACACTTGTTCACACTTGTCAAAGGTGGACTAAAATAGTATTGAAACTACATTCTTTGAGCAGGTATTGATAAAAAAAAATACATAACTGAATAAAATGAGACATCAGAACAGTGTAAGACCACATGGTGTCATAAAGGAAGACTATCACTAATACTAACAATACTAACACTAAACTGTCAAAAAACAATCAAGTCTATCCTTAAGTATCGAAATTGAGCTTGAAATGTAATATTATGACAACTAAATGACTACTACTACTGCTACTACTACTGCTACTACTACTACTACTGCTGCTACTACTACTACTGCTGCTGCTACTACTACCACTACTACTGCTACTACTACTACTACTGCTGCTGCTGCTGCTGCTACTACTACTGCTACTACTACTACTACTGCTGCTGCTGCTACTACTACTGCTACTACTACTGCTACTACTGCTACTACTACTACTACGACAGCTGCTACTGCTACTGCTACTACTACTACTACCACTACTACTGCTGCTACTGCTACTACCACTACTGCTACTACTGCAGCTACTGCTACTACTACTACTACTACTACTACTACTGCTACTACAGCTGCTACTACTACTACTGCTGCTGCTACTGCTGCTACTACTACTACCAATACTACTGCTGCAACTGCTACTACTACTACTGCTGCTGCTACTGCTGCTGCTACTACTACTACTACTACAGCTGCTACTACTACTACTACTACTACTACAGCTGCTGCTACTACTGCTGCTGCTACTACTACTGCTGCTGCTACTACCACTACTACTGCTGCTGCTACTACTGCTGCTACTACTACTGCTACTGCTACTACTACTAGAGCTGCTACTACTGCTGCTGCTGCTACTACTACAGCTGCTACTACTACTACTACTGCTACTGCTACTACTACTGTTACTACTACAGCTGCTACTGCTACTACTGCTACTACTACTACTACTACAACGACCACTGCTGCTGCTACTGCTACTACAACAACAATTACTACTACTACTACTTCTGCTATTACTCCTCCTACTACTACCACTCTGATTACTACTACTGCAACTATGACTGCTATTCCTCTTACTCCTTTACGCCTACTACTACTTCTACTCCTCCTCTTACTCCTCCTGTTCCTATCCCTACTACCGCTACTGCTGCTGCTGCTGCTACTAGTACTACAGCTACTACGACTATTCTCCTACCACTTCTACTACTCCTCTTACTCCTACTCCTCTTACTCCTACTATCCCCACTAAATCTCCTACTATTCCTATTCCTCCTCGTCTTACTACTACTATCCCAACAGTGCAAAAAGCTTGGCCAAAATCTAAGACATAAACACTTAAATCTATCAGAAAGTGACTTAAAAGTAGTGAAATGATCTGTTCATGCAGCAAGATAATTTTACTGGACAAGTTCTCTTCAAATAAACTCCCTCTAGACTAGAATGAAGAATCTCAGAACGAGTAAGTAGATAATAAATCTGATGAACATGATGAAGACCCTAAGTTTTAAAATCTTGGCCAGATCAGAGAAATTTGTATGAAATTTGTCAGTGTGCTACTCCTTCCTCTTCCTCGGCCTACTCCTCCTATTCCTACTCCTACTACTCCTATTCCTACTCCTCTTCCTACTCCTCCTACTATTCCTATTCCTACTCCTACTATTCCTACTCCTACTAGTCCTATTCCTACTCCTACTATTCCTACTCCTACTACTCCTATTCCTACTCCTACTACTCCTACTCCTACTCCTACTCTTCCTATTCCTACTCCTATTCCTACTATTCCTATTCCTACTCCTACTACTCCTATTCCTACTACTCCTATTCCTACTCCTGCTACTCCTACTCCTACTACTCCTATTCCTACTCCTACTACTCCTACTATTCCTACTCCTACTATTCCTATTCCTACTCCTATTCCTTCTCCTACTCTTATGCTTCTTGTGAGTTGACCTTAAGATATCATTCACACTAACTCAATCTAAGTGACTGTGATCAGGTTTGAGTTTGATTTGACACGTGCACACACACACACACACAGGTGGGAGGGGTCAGTGCACACACCACAGCACACTGCAGTGACAGTAAGAGTAGGATTTTACCTATAGATTAAAGGTGTACCATGGAACTTTTCTAATAACTGTCCACAGAGATGTTATTATTTTGTCTAGAATGTTCCACAATGGCATTAAACCTCAATCTCAATTAAAACAAGACATACTGTGGAACATTCCAGGCAAGGCAATAACATCTCCATGGAGTAGGTGATACACACACACACACACACACACACACACACACACCAGAGAAGTTCCATGGTGCACCTTTACGATTATATCACAAGCTGCATAGAACACTGGAGCTAAACCAGGATCAATGACAGTGATAGATTCAAGAAGAATGATGTAAAATGATGATATAAAACTTAAAAGAAGTGACAAAATGTAATGTCAGATTTACACTTATTGGAATATTATTTTATTTGATCAGTTATTGTATTATCCATGTGAATTTACTAAAAGGCTCTGTACCTATTTTTCCATGTATTTGAGCAATACATGTACAGATTTATTATATACACCGCTCTTGGGGTCAGCATAAGCACTTGTATTCTGTCTGCATCTTATTAGAAAGCATTTTACTGTCTGAGAATCAGGAAGTGTGGTCAACTTGTGCATACTACTAGTTGTAAGAATTATCATGACAGCAGAACTCCACTGTGGTCTCCAAGAGCTGTGAAAAGAGTACTGCTACTTCGATACAAATACTACTCAAGTAGGAGTAAAAGCACGCTGCTAGAAAAGTATTCTGAGAAGTAGAATTTTTTAAAGGGCCCATATTATGTTATTTTCTGATCTCTGTTCTAATGTACTTTTCTCATCACAAACAGGTCTGGAGTTGTGTTTTGCTTCATTCACACATGTTTAACATGCAAATCTGCACATTTAGGCCGAGTTCTTCTCTCAAACAGAAAACACTCCACACCTCCACCTTGTGATGTCATGTGGCAATTAGGGAAGTAACAATATCCAAAAATTGTGATATGGTATTGGCAAAGGTCTCACAATAATATCGTAGACCATCACAATATATCAAATCCCAAGACTCTTTGCTTAAATGAATAGTTCTGATGCAGAAATAGCTAAAAAAAACTACATAAACCATGATCCTTTCTCCGTTTCAGTGCAGACTACATGAAGAAATAACTGTTCTAAGTTCTTTGAAATCTTGATTCTTTGGATTAAGTCTTGTGAAGCATTTTTAGAGAAAAAAGGAGCAGATTCACAGTTTTGTGCATCCACAAAATATTGCAATAAATCTGGTACGGTGAGATGTATATGGTGAAAATATCATACAAAGAGATTTGGATATCATTCCATCCCCAATGACAATGAATGTTGTACCAAATGACTGGTCAAAGCATTTTAGAATGTCAGTCTTGGTCTTATGTAGAATATCATAATATTGTGAGCCTTCCCACCATATCGTGAGCTTTCCCACGATATCGCAATAAATATCGTACCATGAGGTTCATACTGTGGCAGTATTGTATTGTGAGACTTGGATATCGTTACACCCCTACTGGTAATAGAAGTGCTCCACTGTGTTTTTAAACTCCATACACCTTCAGTAGAATCGTTTAGGTTATTTCAGCCCTGGAACTGCCAATCTCTACTGAACTAAAGTTAAAACAAAGCTATTAATAACCATCACAAGGTGGAACTGAGCATTTTGAGCTTTGGCAATGCACACTGACTGATAATAAAGTGTTACTCAAACATGTTACTAAACACAATACCAGGTCTGTTTTGAGGAGGTAACAACATTCTAACATGGTTTAAAGCTAAAGAGTTAATTTTGCACAATATAGAATCGTTAAAAAGTTATTCAATTAAATGTAAGTGTACTACCTGCTTCTGCTCAGAATACATAAGGTAAATGACATAACATTGGACCACTGCAAACTGTTTCAAATGGACTAGTTTTGTTTTTCACATTTTGGACATGGGAAAAATCAGGTACAGGCCTTTAAAAGAGCAGATCTAACTATATTTGGGCTGCGTTTCTGTGACATTGTTGTGGTGATGTGATGTCAAAATCTAATATGTGAACTCCACATGTTACACAAGTGTCCCAGCTCTACCTCCCTGTATGTGCATGTACAGAGGTCATCATGCATCATTAAATGTATGGAAAAACATGTCAGATCATGCCATTCAAAATACAGCACACAGCCTCCTACCCATCTCCTCCTGAGTGCAGCCCAGCATGGCCTCTACGGGTCATACAGGCTTTATTATACAGGAACATGTGTTATATGTGAGATGATTATGGGCTGCGGTCGTGCTTACCCCTCTTCCTCTTCCTCAGGTCCCTCATGGCAGCGCGGATCAGCCGTCTTTCCTCAAAGTCTTTGGACTCATCCAGCTGCAAAAGCAGAAATGCACTTTACTGTGGTTTATTATGCTAAGGAGTAGGGCCGATATGATACCGATAAAACGGGAGTTGGATATATTCAGTGATGTAGAAACTCACTGTAAATCTTCAAATATTTATAAAACTTAGAATTAACACTCTTAAATTTTAAATTGGGTTTGTTTGGGCGACATTAACTGTTATTCTGCCTCTTTACGTCATACTTAAAGACAGTAGGTCGACCTAATGGGATTTTTACATGACATTCTAGCCTGTAAACAAAGTAAGTAAACTACCGCCATCAGCCTTTAGAGGTAAATGTGTGCACCACATATTAGGACATTTATCAGTCTGTAAATTGGATTAAATGGACATAATATAAGAGTCTGAGCATTATAATGAGGTATAATATACCCACATGGACTATCGGCCCATATCGGCAAGATGTAGGCTGATTAGCCGATATGTCTCCAAGTGAAAAATATCGGTATATATATCTGTGGGCCCTACTAATGAGTATATCTAAAGCTTTGACTGAAAAGACTAATAAAGATTTAAAACATATACATATATTTAGTTGCTTGCAAAAACTCACAAAATACTTGACAAAAAACATCCAAAAAGTTTCTATTTAAAATGCTTCAGCAAGTTTAAATGTACAGACAAAATACTGATCACTTGCATATAACTTGGAACAGTGTGTTGGTAACTCAGTATATATGGACAAAAATATGAAAGAACCTCCAGAATTCCCTCCCTGAGCTGCAGAGGCTGCACTAGCACTGACTCATGACTGGTGCAGGTGCTGGAGTATGTTTGTGTTTGAGTACTTAATGTGCAGCTTAAAGAACCAAGGCCCGGGGGGTAAACATGGACACCCACTTAAGTGAAGAGGCCCAGTGGTCACATGGTACATTCTCATATCCAGTCACACTGAGGGATGGGTCAAAGGCAGAGGACAGATTTCCCTACAAGGATAATAAAATACTAATCCAAATTGAGACAGCTCTAAGCACAAAACTCTATCCCAGGTTCAGTTTGGAATGCCTCTTTTAAACCAGGACGAGGTCAAACAAAAGTAAACTGTGTCTAACGACCGTAAGAGCCTGACCATTTTGTCGAGCAGCTCCTCGTCCTCGATGGCGGCCAGCGTCTCGGGGGTCACTTTGGCAGGGCGCTGCTCTGCTTTGGTGATGGGCGTGGCTGTGGCGGGGGGCGGGGCACTGGAGCCGTTGGGTAGGTCTGCAGCGGGCCGTACCACCTGCACCGAGGGAGGGGCCGAGAACACCGGCTCTGAGGCCACGATGGGCTCCGTCTCCATCTGCAACACACAAATACACAGGTACAGTTAGTGCTGCAGGGTTTGGCCCCATTATTGGTCTATATAGGTGTATTTTTCGAGTTTTAATTTCTTTTTAAAACAAAGATGAGGAAAAGTTGTTGTTACTGCACAGCTCATTCCAAACCTGTACACCTTTACATGTCACAAAATAGAGTTAAAATAAAGAGCTCATATTAGGCTATTTTCCAATCTGTTCTAATGTTGTTCCCTCATCACAAACAGACAACCAGAGTTGTGTTTTGTTTCATTCACACATGTTTAACACATAAACCCTGCACATTTAGGCTTCTTCTTTTAAACAAAACACTCAGGAAGTGCCTTCACAAGAATCATTTGGATATTTTTTGGGGCCTTGGAGCTGCCCATCTCTACTGAACTTTATTTATTGTTTATTTACGGTATTTGAATTAGGACAATGCATATTAATCAACATGTCAACAAACAGCCTCAATGTAAATAGCTAGATTTAGCACAACAGCTACTTATGTCCGTTGTCCTAAGGCAGGTCAGAACAGAGAATATTCAAAGCACACACAGAAGGGAATGTACAAGTGCACAGACATGACACCAATTTAACCACAAATTAACAGAAGAAAATCTACCTGTGAGAGCACATTTGAGTATTTTCAACCAGTGTTTATGATTGTTCTTAAAGGTTGAGTAGGATCCACAGTTCCTGACATGAGCAGGCAGAGTGTTCCACAACCGTGAGCCTCTGATCGACATCACCGTTTGGCCAAATTTGGTTCAGCGTCGTCGTGTGTTACAGTCTCCTCTGATCGATGCTGTTTTTTGACTTATAAAATCCATTAATGGTGGAGGAGCAAGTCCATTTAAAACTTTAGGCAAACGTCCATAAATATCTGATAACTTTGAAGATCCAAAAGGTTATACTTACTTAAGAGATTACAATAGTGATACTGTTAAGGCTTTTTGTCCAGAGTCTTTAGTGTTTTTTTGCAGAGGGACTTTAGGGGCTTTAGGATGTCCTCTGATGTATGAAACCATGTGGTACAGCAGTAAGATGTGGCTGAATATCATGGCATGCATAAAAGCCTTTGCTGATTCTGCTGGCAAATAAGGTCTTATATGTTTCAAAGGTCAAAGGTAATAGCTGTTCATTTGGAAACTACTGCTTCATGACATCACAAGGTGGAACAGAGCAGACTATTAATAGACTGTTCCTCAAACATTTGAATGGAACAAAACACTTCTCCAGGTATACAACAACATTATAACACGGAGTAAAGATCACAAGAGGAAACCAGTCAATGCACATAAAAGGGAAAAGTATTTAGTTAAAAGAGGCAAAAGACTCAAATGAAATTAAAACATGTTTTTAAAATAAACACTGAACTTCTTAATCTGATAATTCAAGAAGTCCAAAAGTCCCACATTTAACTTCCCATCAATAAATGTCTGCAAATGTAAATGCAGCCTACAGCTCTGTCAGAAACACAAATATTATTATTATCACGGACGCCCTGGGCGCTCCAAATCCACCTTCATACATGTACTCCATGTGAGTAGTAGCACTAGTAGTAACACAGTATGACCCAACTGAGATTATTTGGGCAGTCATAGTCTTAGTAGTAGTAGTAACAATAGTAGTAGTCTTGTTTTGATGTAGAGGTATTTTGGCACTGTAGTAGTAGTAGTAGTATTTGTAGTAGTATTCATAGTAGTAGTGTAGTAGTAGTAGTAGTAGTACTACCCCTCTGCTCCATGTGAGGTATTCTGGCAGTAGTAGTAGCAGTAGTAACAGTAGTAGTAGTATGCCCGTAGTTGGACATATGTGTGTGAAGCATGTGGCCTCAGTCTGGGGAGCTGAGCACAGCTGCAGGTCTCACTCCGGGTCACGGCTCTGAGGGACCACCTGGACATTCCGGTTCAACAGGACACCCAAGAGAGGCAGCGTACGGCCCAGGTCAGGCAGGCCAGGGTCATGGACATGGCCTTTGGCCTGGACATCATAATATAGAGCAGGGATCACCAACCCGTAGCTCAGGAGCCACCAGCAGCTCTCCACCTCCTCTTCTGAATTCTACGTATTGTGCTTACCAACTAAAATCTGATTATTTACCATCATAAAAGTATCATTGGTGCCTAACTTGTGCACTAATAAGTGGAGAATGGGTTAATGTTTTATAAGCATCTAATTGTTCCTGTTCTAACGCTCACCATGCCTCCTATACTCTCAATTTTTTGCGCTGAAATGAGTCTGGCATTTTCGTTTTCAAAGGAGCTCACCAGAAAAAAAAAGTTGGGTTAGGGTTAGCCTAACCCTAACCCTTGATATAGAGTCTCAAACTCAACACAAAACCACAATCTGAATGGATGTGAACAAACAATAAAATACAGGGTATGGCTTTAAACTTCTCTATTAGGCATTTATTCTATTAGAGATTATTTAATGTGCACTTTTTTAGACGACATGTAGTGTGAGGCCCACAAGATGACCCGGGGCCCAGAATTTGGTGCTGGCCCTGTAAATAAACTAGTGCCATACTGTGCAACATTCTAGATAATAACTATAAGATCTCCATGGAGACGAGCAGTGCACTTTAAACCACAGCAATCATCATGAAGAACAGGACAGAAGTGTGTGCAGCCGAGGGACGTTCTGTCCTGTGCCTGATCTGCACACTGAGGACAGGGCAGCTCGCCCCCCACACACATACTGAAACACACACACACTCACACACACTCTGAAACACACACACTCACACACACACTTGAAACACACACACTCACACACACACTTGAAACACACACACTCACACACACACTGAACCACACTCTGTATACACAACTGGACAGAACTAACCCACTGTGTTCCAAACAGAAGTGACATCAACTCTGGCTCATCATTTGGCTCATAAATGAACCTGCTCTTGGTGATCTTGGGCTTCTTGTTTCTCTGTTTTGCCCATAAATAAATCCTATTCCTAACATGGAACACTGCCCCAAACTGGCCCCTAAAACTGCAAGCCTTGTGAGCTTCATTTGACTGGAGCCGAATGGTGTGGGAGACACACTCCCTTAGTCCATTAATTCATAGAGAGAGACAGAGAGAGGACAGAGAGTGAATAGAAAGTGGACAGAGAGTGGACATTGTGTGGACAGAGAGAGGACAGAGAGTGGACAGAGTGGATAGAGAGCGGGCAGAGGGTGGACAGCGAATGGACAGGGAGTGGACAGAGAGTGGACAGAGAGAGAACAGAGGGAGGACAGAGAGGGGACAGAGAGTGAACAGAGAGTGGACAAAAAGTGGATATAGAGTGAACAGATGGTGGATAGAGGCTGGACAGAGAGTGGACATAGAGGGGGCAGAGAGTGGACAGAGAGTGGATAGAGAGTGGACAGAGGGTGAATAGAGTGAACAGAGGGTGGACATAGAGGGGACAGAGAGTGGACAAAGGATAAACAAAGAGTGGATAGAGGATGGACAGAGAGTGGATAGAGCTTGGACAGAGGGTGGACATAGAGGATACAGAGAGAGGACAGAGGACATAAAATGGACAGAGAGCCTCTTGACCGGAGAAGAATGTTTGGGTTGAAAACAAAAAACAAAGCTCTCATGCAGACATCAGTGCAGAGTGGGAGAGCGTTGGCCCTCAGCACGGCCTTTTGAATGAACATACACTGATTCAAACTGCTCTGTCTATAATAATAATACAATACAACATTCCAGCCTGAAGAGCTGACGGGGCAGAGCGATCCTCTATCTGATCCTGACTGATGTGCCTGTGAAGAGGCTAAACTTATGCAAGAGTAGAGCAAGTTATACAATATGCAGTGTGGGGTCTTAGTGTGTCCGAGGAGCCAGCTGGCTGAGCTCTGGAGACCAGAGTTAAAGGAGCTGTGTGTAGCCTGCACTCTTAAGGTTAAAAGATTCCACAATCACAAGTGAACCTGTAGTTGTGATGCCTTTAAAGGTGAACTCTTGCACGTTTGAAGCTAAAGCCCATTGCTAGAGGTGGTCGAATACTGTCAGAAGTCAAAAAACGACAGATCAGTGTTTTCTGGGCGGAGATCTCGCTGTGGCAGAGTCTGTCAAGGCAACAAACTAGTGTAGTGATGGGGGCAAGTTCTTAACTTCCACGTAAAACGTCAAGAAGAGGCTTAATACCACTTTAACCCGTCTTACAACAGCCACGAGTCTAACAAACAAAATGCTCTGCCTGGCTCACTCATCAGTGTCTGGAAACATTAGAAAACAACTTTATAAGCAGCCTTACACTTCCCTCTGTTGATTTCCCACTGCACATGCCAATGCCCAAAAGACTCAAGTGCCGACTCCAGCGACAAGGGAGGATCGACTACTGATGGTGAAGAAGAATAGAAACTGAAAGTTGTTGGGGAAAATGGTTCGGGAATGCATTTCTTTTAGCGTTTTCCAAAAATATAATTCACTCGTAAATAAATGGGATTAGAAACGACATTGGCGATCGAGTCTTTTGGGCTTTCGCAACGCGCAGTGGGAAATCAACAAAGACTGCTTATAAAGCTATTTTATAAAGTTTCCAGACACTAATGAGCATTTTGTTTGTTAGACTCGTGGCTGTTGTAAGATGGGTTAAAGTGGTGTTAAGCTTCTTCAGTGTGAAGCAAATTGGCATTTTACGTGGAAGTTAAAAACTTGCCCCCATCACTACACTAGTTTGTTGCCACTGACACAACGAGATCTCTGCCGAGGCAACACTAATCCGTGCCATTTTTTGGCTTCTGACAGTATTCGACCACCTCTAGCAACGGACTTTAGCTTCAAATGTGCCGGAGTTCCTCTTTAACCTGCAGATAGAGGACACAGTCACGCTTTTGCCATTCTCAGTATGTGGATCAGAGAGTCCTTTTAGGTCTAAACCAACAGGATTTTTGGAACTGAAACTGGCAACTTAAAACTGCTTTCTGATTGGATGATTGTGTTGAGGACCAAAATTACACAAAATTATAACAAACAACGTGGTCATGTCTTTTTGTAATTACGATTAAGTTAGCAATTGTTATGCCAAAAATACAGTTCTGTGCAAAAGTTTTAGGCAGGTGTGAAAAATAAAACAAAGAAACAAAGAATGCTTTCAAAAATATAAATAATGATTGTTTGTTTTTATCACTTTACAAAATGCAAAGTGAGCGAACAAAAGAAAAAGCCAAAGTCATTCAGAACTGTCTTGAGTGTAAAGAAGAAGTTGTGTTGGTGATGGTCTGGCCCCACAGAGCCCTGACCTCAACATCATGGAGTGTGTCTGGGATTCCATGAAGAGGCAGAAGGATGTGAGGAAGCTCCATCCACACAAGATCTGTACTTAGTTCTTCAACATGTTTGGAACACCGACCTGCCCAGTTCCTTCACAAACTGTCTGCAAGTAAACCTAGAAGAACTGATGCTCTTCTGAAGGCAAAGCTCACACCAAATATGGATCTGATTTAGATTTCTCTTTTGTTCATTCACTGCATTTTGTTTGATGAAAATAAATGATGAACACTTCTATTTTTGAAGCATTCCTAGTTTGCAGCATTTTTTCTACCCCGTCTATAACTTTTTCACAGTACTGTATATATTTGATTTGTTTACATATTTATTAAAGGTCTTTCATTAAACTCAAAATTGACTCTTTAAACCATGTTTGAATATTGTTCTCTCCTCAAAAACAGACCTGGAGTTTCATTCACACATGTTTGAGTAACTCTTGAATCCAAATGATGAAGGTATATGGACTTTAAAAACTCTTCCTGTATTACCACATGACATCACAAGGTGGAACAAAGTGTTTTCCATTTGAGAGAAGAACTCAGTCAAAAATATGGAGGGTTTGTGTGTTAAACATGTGTGAATGAAATAAAACACAACTCCAGGTCTGTTTGTGATGAGGGAACTACATTAGAACATATAGTAGATCAGAAAATAGCTAAATTTGGGCCCTTCATAAGGGTCCACAAAATGTATTGAAATACTGAAATTTGTACTGATGAAATACTACTACTAGGGGTGTAACAATAACTGAAATATGGTGATATTGTACCATCAAAGGTCTCACAATAATATCGTGGACCATCACAATATATCAAATCCCAAGTCTCTTTGCTTAAATGAATAGTTATGATGCAAAAATAGCTCAAAAAACAGAGGGAACTACATAGACCATGATCCTTTGCTCCATTTCAGTGCAGACTATATGAAGAAATAACTGTTCTAAGCACTGCGAAATCTTCATTCTTTGGATTAAGTCTTGTGAAAGCATTTTTAGAGGAAAAAGGAGCAGATTCACAGTTTTGTGAGTCTGCACAAAATATTGCAATAAATATGGTACTGTGAGTTGTATATGGTGAAAATATTGTACAGAGAGATTTGGATATCGTTCCATCCCTAATGACAATAAATGTTGTATCAAATGAGCATTTTAGAATGTCAGTCTTGTTATTCTGTAGAATAGCATAATGTCGTGAGCCTCCCCACCATATTGTGAGCGTTCTCACGATATCACAATAAATATCGTACCATGAGGTTCAGACCGTGAACCGTATCGTATCATGAGACTACAACAAACTGTAAATAGTCATTCAGATTTTTCCAAAATCACGGCTCAGGTATCAAATTACTAGAGAAGAGCTAAATCCATTTGACATAAATGGGACACATCAGTTTGAGGTTATTATGGGATGGATATAAAAGGTAAAGGGAGACTTCTGAAGTGGAAAAACCTGCACTCGGGTTTGTAGATGTAAACATCGTATTTCACTGCAGTTCCCCGAGTGGAGACGTCACATCACCATTTTAAAGCTGACCTGCTGGAGACTGACAGCTCCAACAGTCTACAGGCCGGAACAGAGGAGCTGAGGTGAACAGAAACCAGGGCGCACAGGACGGAGGGGTATCAGAAGGCTGGAGCTCGATAGTAGGCTCAGAAGGGACAGCCACTTTGAATGAGTTTAATACAAAGTGTTTATGATACCAGTGCTTATTGCAATCCCAATTTTAAGGCAAATCTTTGAGCATAGTTAATCTTGCAAACTAGTTTTAGATTTCATTTAGGTTTAGGAAGACTTTTATGGTTTTAGGAAAACTTTTATTTTTAAGAGACTTTGGAAATCATTTTAAAGTTGTCTAATATTAGCCGTGTCTGAACCAAAACCATGACAGACTCTCCAACTTCCATCACTCAGGAGCAGACTATCAACTGGAATCAAACTTAGGGTTCATCAATAAATAAATTTGATGTTTTAGTTCTATTCATAACTATAATCAGACATTTTTTCCCGTCATAACCATGCCAAAATGAGCCTGTGAATAGTGAATATAACCAAAACTATAACTAACTATATATAACATACTTGACAATTTTGCAATTTCAACACATCTGACAACTGGGAAAGACTGCAACCACTGGAGAGTTACAATGAGGTGTTGACAGAGGAAGTACCGTGCTGCCTGGAGAGTGTCCCACCAGAGCCGGAGCAGAGAGGGAGCGACGGGGGCAGGAGCCTGGGCGGTGAGGGGCCAGTGACGACGCCGGTTCAGGAAGAGTAGACTTTTCCGATTCACATTTGCAAGATGTATTATCTGAAGCATTTGGTGAACTTTCTAATTCGTGCACTTCTTGTATATCATTTGGTTCAAGTTCAAAATTCTGTGGGTTGAGTATTGACCCCTGTGGAACACCTGTAGGAGAACTCAGTAGACCTTTTGCGATTTTGGGCGAAGTTTCCAATCCTACCAACTCAAGTGGTGCAGTGTTGGAATTAATCTGGACAAACTCCTTGAAGCATTCCAAATCAACTGGACTTATTGGACTGTCTAAAGTTTTAAAGTCTTGCAGGTCAAATATTAACTCTTGAGAAGAACTTTTTGGAGAGCTTACATCTTGTTGTAAAGGATCTACTGGCGAACATTTTGCTTCTTGAGGTGAAGACTGAAACTCTTCCGGGACAAGTACAGACCCTTGAGGAACCCCTAGTGGAGATTTTAACAGAGAAGTATTTGCAGGATCTTCTGAGCTGTCCATTCTTTCAAAGTGAATATCTTGAAGCCCCATAGCCTGGCAGAGCACCTCCACCTCCTTCGCCAACCTCTCCTGTTCCCTCTTTAGGATCTTGTTCTCCTCTTGCAGCTGGGCCAGAGTTTGAGCCAGCGGGGCCACTGTAGCTGCAGCTTCATCCAACCTTTGGTCCAAACGCTTTCCAAACTCCTTTAAGTCCATGTGAATCTCCTGGACTGCGCAACGGAGCAGAGACTCCAACTTCTGCTCGACGAGGTTCTCATCTCCTGTTGTTCTGGTGTCCTGGATTAGATGATGACCAGGAATTTTTTCTGGACTGGCTAATTCGGACATGGAAGGTGAGGAAAAATCCAAATGGACACCAGGCATGGTCAGAAGAATCAAATGTGACCAATTTGAAAGATTTACGATATTTCTTCACAGTTTTCTGTAGAAGTTTGGAAAGATTTGGTAGCAGAATGTAACGGTCTAGCCCACAGAGCACATTTTGCAGTCCGTCTGTCCTCTGTGCAGGGACCTTCTAAAACAACAATGCTTTTTATACCCCGGGCTAATCTCCCCTCTGTAGCAGCCTCTCACGAGCAGCCAATGGGGTCAGAGGAATCCGGTTGCCCCGACAGCAAAGCCCGAGTGGTTGTTCAGGTGTCATGAGCCTATTCAGCCCCAGCCAAGTCACGAACCAGCACAGACAAACATGAGGGGCAACTACAGGGACGCTATCAGGAGAACGTGGACTACTGGTGACCTAAAGTTGATCAAAGAGTAGAATAATAGTTGGTCAGTTCCCAAAATAAAAATGTATTTTTAGATTTGATGGTGGATTTTCTATTTCAGGGGACCGTATGAAACTATTTTCTTATCTGTGTTATGTTATTTCCTCATTACAAACATGCCTGGAGTTGTATTTTTAAATTCCACACACCTTCACTAGAATAATTTTGATAATTTCAGTCCTGAAAAATGAACACTTTATAACATCACAAGGTGGAACAGAGCATTTTGAGCATGTGTGAATGAAACAAAACACAACTCCAGGTCTGTTTTTGAAGAGGTAACAACATTATAACATGACTTAAAGCTCACAAGAGTCAGTTTTGTGGAATATAGGACCTGTAAAGGCTCAAAAGCAAAAATGGTCTTGCCCCAGTGCATTTATAATATAAGTGTGCTGTGTGGACCAGAGTCCTGCACCAGGTCAGGTACCCGCAAATAACTGCTTAAACAGGCAGGTTTTAACATTCTGGAATTTTACGGGCGGGTATGTGGGTCAGGTGAATCAGTGTACGGGATGTGTTCTCAATCCTGCATCCAGCGCTGCCAGTGAGAGAGACTTTTCCTCTGCTGGATTTGTGATCCAAGAACAGAACGCAGCTGAAACCTGGACTGAGAACGATACTGTTCCTGCACAGTGACCTTGGTTAGATCAAATTAAGGCTTTTATTTTGTGTTAAACTGACATCGGTTGTTTTTTTTTCATTGTTTGTTTTGTTGTTATTGTGAGATTTAGGGCTCAGGTGGAGCAAAATGTTTCGCCCACAAGTTTAATATCCCAGTGATTAGGTGGAAAGAAAAGAAAAAAAAGGAGTGTATCATGTATTACTAGTTTAAGGCTTAGCGGCGACTTATTATTACTGTTTGTTTGTTGTTGTTCGTTGAGAGCCACATCGAACAAAATAAAGTGCATCAATTTGTGTGTGATTTATCACGGGCACAGGCGGGTAACGGGTGGAATGTTAATGGGTCCAGGCGGGTGCAGATTTAACTTTGAAATAATCACGGGTTTACGGGCAGGTGTGGTGCTGTACTGCACCGGTGCGGGCCTCCAAAAAATGACCCCTGCAAGACTCTGGTCTGGACCTAATTAGAAAATTTATGGTCCATTATTCAGGAAGTGAACTGTTAGTAGACTGTTAGTGAACTGCTGGAACTGCATGTTAATAGTTGTTGGCTTTACGGCCACAGTAAAACTCATTGGCGTTTGGCGTTAGAAACTTAGAAACTTATCGTGGTGAATAATTCGGATGCTCTGAATGCAGATGGTAAGTGAGGAAGAACTTTGGACCACAAGCTGTTTCAAATAAACTGTTTTCCATGTTCTATAATCAGGCTCAGCACCATTTATGTTTTAATTGTACATGGTCCCCTTTAAAATAAATAAATAAATAAATAGCTTAGAGCCAGATCCTGTTTCTATTTCAAAGGTGCACTATGCAACTTTTCTGGTGTAGGATCTGTCACATGCTGGTTTCCATGGAGATGTCATTGCTTTGCCTGGAACGTGTGCATTTGTGGGTATAGTATGTTAACATATCCATCTCCAAGCTGCTGAGGCCACAAAATCACATTACAGTTCAGATCTGTGGAGAGATGAATGTGCATGTTTTTGAATTTTACTAACTGAATAAATGTGGAATGTGTTATATGTGATGAAGCTAACTGGATGCACTACTTTCTCTATATCTCTGTGCAATCCAATCCATTTATTTCCATGGCACATATAAACAAAGATGGTTTCCAAAGTGCTGTACATAGAGAAGAAAATCTACAGTTTAATACAACATAAAAAACATAAAACTAATAAAGTAAAACAGACTCATAGGAATAAATAAATAAAATCAATCAAACAAAACTACACAGAGGACTACACAATTCACGGTGTTAAAAAAATATAGTAAAGGTGGGACTTAAGATGAGACTTCAAACTCCACTGTGGGGGCTGATATGGGGGGCAGAATTGTCACTCAGGTTAGACTTTAATCTGAGACTAAGCTGGAACTACAACAGCTGTGCTTAAACAAGTCCCTCTCAAATAACATCACAGTCACAAGCTTTAGCCAGCAGTTTTTCAGTTAGTCACTCTCACCTTTAAGTTGCAAATCAAACTCCTAAACAGAACCATGAACACTCAAAGTGATCCCAGGACAATGAAAATGTGCTCTTTAAAGGTGCACTGTGTAATTTTTAGGTTGGGGGTCTGTCACCTGCTTGTTTCAATGGCTATGTCATCGCTCTCTTGGGAATGTTCCACAGTATGACTTTAAACAGTTCTACTTTACATTTATTCAATTACAGATGGCTTTACTGTTAAAAAATACCTGGAAAAACCCATTCTGAGCATGGTCGCCTCTCCACAGATCTGACCTGTAACTTGGTCTGGTTTGGTCTCCATGAAAATAGTTTTAATGCCATACTGTGAAACATTCCATGCTTTTCTCCATAGAGAAAAGCATGACAGGCTCTCCTCCAGAAAATGTGCACAATGAAGCTTTAAGTCTAGCATTTTTTCTTGGGCTGGGCAAAAATAAAAAATCTTAATTGCATTAATCACATGAGTTCCTATGATTAATCATGATTAATTGCATGTTATATGCAAAACCCAATAAACAAAGCGTGATCTTTGTGCCTACGTGCTGTGGTGTGATGTGTTGCATCGAACGTGGTCTGCTGAAGCCTCGCTCCACTTGTTTTATTGAATGATTTTCCGGCATCCACAGAGTGTAGGCCTTTTGCATTCAGGTATTTCAGACTCGTGAAACTCCGGTGATAAGACAGTTCAGCGCTGCAGTGGTTACAAATGACTTTGGCTCTGTCGATTGCACTTTCTGGAAGAACTTGGCCATGTAAAAGTTCCATAACCTTCTCCATGTTTGTTTAACCTGCTTTCTTTCTCTCTTTTCTTTTCTGACTATTTCCTGTGAGCGCCACAGCATTAAACAACACTCTAGGCTCACTCATGATGGACTTTTTCAAAATCAAAGCCAGTGAGCAACAGATGTTCATAATAAAAAATAAAATGCGTTAAGGGGAGAAAAATAATTGTTGACGATAATGAATTCATTAGTTAAAGCAAAATGAACACATTGATGTGCTCAGCCCCAATATTTTTCCTGAGTTTTCCGAAAAAAAACTTCAGGCTGTTTGCTAATATGTCACCATGGTAACTACTAAACCACAAAAGTTGCACAGTACACCTTTAAAAACAAGACCAAATACCAGTGCCAGACTCAGAGGCAACACCGCAGTTCTGCCTGGAGGTGTTGGCGCTAAACCGAGCTCTCCTCTGCGCTGACAGCTCTGAGCGTGGCCTGAATGCTCCTCCAACAGCCTGTTTACAGACACATTATAAATCTGTTTAAACACCTGACACCACACAGCGTCCATGCGCCCTGCTCGCTCCTCGCTAACAGATCTATAAACGCCTGGGTTTATGCTGGGGTCCATCACAGCCTGTGGAATCCAGCTCCGGGTGGGTTATGGAGGGGCCACGGAGGCGCACCAACCCAACATGGAGATGGAAAACAGGAAAGGCCAGAGATACAAGAGGCAAGAACAGGACTGACAAATGATTTGATTTGAGTTTATTTGTCGTTTTTCCATAGAGACCCTCCCAAGAGAAAGTAACCACATCCTTCCATTATCAGTAGCTGTCACTTATATTATAGTATGAGTAATTCACATCAAACTAATTACAAAATACCAATCTTTATCCTGTCAAGGCTCCATGTGTAATGTCAGAACTGATCTACAGTATGTGGGAGGGGGAAGGTGCTCTATGGCAGCGGTCCCCAACCTTTTTTGCGCCACAGACTGGTTTAATGTCGGAGAATATTTTCACGGACCGACCTTTAGAGGGATAGTTTGGAATTTTGGACAAAGGGCCTCATTTCCTGGTGAGCCAGAGTGTTGGAAACGTGTGGAGATACTTTTTTAAATCTTCCATCCAGTCCTTGTATTTGGAGAGGTTGCTGGTGCTAGGCTAATGCATGTCAATGGCCATAGTTGTCTTGCCACTAAAAATAGTCTTACACACTTCACAGTGCACCCGAGGGAAAACTATTAGAACTCCAGACTGTCCATGTGAATGTCTGTGTCCACAGAACCATTTTAAAAGTAAAACCAACCGTTGCATTTGAAGGATTTCTGTCTGAGCAGCAGACGATGCAAGGATAGTTTTATTTCAAACATTATTCATATATGTATGTATGTATAACATACAAGTTTTTAGTGGCAGGATGACTATGGCCATTGACATGCACTAGCCTAGCACTAGCAACCTCTCCAAATACAAGGACTGGATGGAATATTTCAAAGTGTCTCCACACGTCTCCAATACTCTGAGAAATGAGGCCCTGTGTCCAAAATTCTGAACTGTCCCTTTATGGTGTGGCGGAAAAATATGAGAAAATAAAATGATACAACCAACACAAAAACTGTGGTATTTTGTAAATATAATAATAAATGCTTCCAAAGACGTCTGTTTTTTTTAAAACTCATTTTGCAGCCTATGGTTTAATATTAACGTTACTGTATCACGTGACCAAGACAAACGAGTGAGTCAAGAGTGAGTCATAGACCAAGAGAATTCGGTCATTTTTCAAAAATTAAACATTGTTCAGACTCGGATAATAAATAAAACAGAAATAATGCCATCCATCCATCTTCTGCTTAATCCAGCTGGGTCAGTTTGCTGCCCAATCCTCATCGCACCTGACCCCCCCTATGAACCCCTCTGCAGGTGGTGAGCCCACAGGAGGGTGGACGTCATGGTCCTTGATGTTAGTTCATAGGGGGAAATAATGTAAATGATTTATTCTTTCTGTGAGGACCGCTGCTCTATGGGACTGGCCTTACAACTGTTACTTTGCAGCTGATATCATCAACACTTTGTGATGCTAACTGTAGGTACGCTCTGTCTGAAGCTCTGTTAGACGTTAATCTGAGCAGAGCTGGTTTAGTTGGTATTACAGCAGGTGAGCTGGTTTGTGCCGATACACGGGTCTCTCTCACATAAAATTACAGTCACAAGTTATACGTATACATATATTGATCAGAGGAAAATGAAATGTGCTGTTTAAATCCAGTTTATATTTTTTCTTGAGTTTTCAGACAACTTTCAGGTAAGGTGTGCATTGTGTCTCCATGGTAACTGCTGAACACTGCACCATACAGATACACCCCCAGTCAGGCCGGTGAGAACACTGAGCTGGCCCTGTTGTTCAGGAGAGCGATGGCTGGACTCTGAGGAGGCTCTAAAGCAGCTAGAACATGACTGACTGGTGTTTGTTTTACCTCTGAGATGTCCTCATGGAGCCTTAAGAGTGAAATCCAAAGACAGATCAGCGGAGGAGCAGAGCTGAACGTGCTAATGTGGTAACTTGTTTATGCAGATTAAGTATAGTCATGCGCTTTGGCACACAAGTCTTTACCCAGCCTCAAACACAAATACTGTGGTGATAAAACACTGCAGTTATGAGCCCAACAGAGGCCAAACATCACCTTCTCCTCTCTGCCTCTGAGGATACTCTAGTGGACTAAAACACAGTATTTTTGCAATATTATAAAAAACATATACTGTTTATATTAAACAGGCTTAATAAACTGGGGCTTAGTGCACAGTCAGAACTGAGTTAAAGATGGGTACTGAAGATAACAGGGTAAATATTGGTGTCGGGTCAGTGTCAGGAACTGCAAACAATATAAAAAACTGTATAGGATTGTGAGGGTACATGTCCAAGTACCATGTGACCTGCCCATGGCCTGTGTCCTCTTAGAGTCCAGGGCATTATCAGAGCACCTGTGTTCAGAGAAGTACTGCAGTACTGCAGTACTGCAGTGGGACATGTGCCCAGGTTGTTTACACAGAATATAGAAGGAGTCTATGCAGTGAGGACTTTGAGTTTAATGTTCGATGTTCATTTATCTTTCCCTTGTCAAATCTCACTCACACTTAAGAGTTAGAGGGACTTTCCACTGTCTGTGTGTGCTATCTGTCCATCAGCTCACTCCTCTGCTCTCTCCCTCCCCTTACACCCCCCTCGCTCTGCATTTACACATTTTATAGGGAGAAAACCAGAAAGGGGAAATTGTAAACGTGATAATTCAGACGACCACCAAAGAGCCCCAGACCACCCAAAAGATCTGAGGCAAGCAGGTATTCAGCAAACAGCTGACAGGGACGAGGAGGAGAGGAGGAGAGGAGGACAGGAGGAGGAGAATGAGGAGGAGAATGAGGAGGAGAATGAGGAGGATGGAGCAGAGCATACTTCATGTATATGGGCCCTCTGTACTGGGCTCAAGTGAAAATACAGATAGAATAGTTGAAGTACCCATTAGAACTATGGACTTTTTACAAGTAAAAAGTAAAGAATTATAATAATGTCAAGCTTTGGTTCTCAAGATGGTTATGCAATCAGAAAGCAGAATGAGCCTCACATGACTCTCTCATTTGAGTTACCAGTTTCAAAGCTGAAATCCAGTGTGTTTAAACCTAAAATGTCTCACTGATGTGAACAGTCACTCCCTAAACCCCAGCACCTGCACCAGTCATGAGTCGGTGCTAGTGCAGCCTCTGCAGCTCAGGGAAGGAATTCTGTGTATTCACTTAAAAATCTATCTATAGAAATAAGATACCTACTCTGAATTGTAGTGAAAAAGTAAAAGTAGCCATGTTCTTAGTAAAAAGTACTTTTTCTTTTTTTACCACCATAGTCCAGGAAGCAGCCATTAAAATTCCTCTAGTTGTGCAGGTAAGTGCGCTTTTATTCACGTTTTCTCACATAACCAAAGACATGTACAGTAGGCTCCACTATGAACAAGCACTGGGGTCATGTGCCTCAGTAAACTGACCCTGCCCAGGACAACCACGACTCTTTTTACTGTAGTGACGATGACCTTCATCAAATCAGAATAGTGAATAAACAGTGAGCTTTTAAGACGACATTTACAGACATGAGCTCAGACTTGTGTCCCAAACACCAGATCAGACCCAAAACACGTGACACTTCTGCTCCTCTTCACCTCAAACCATCCTATCAGAACCACCCACTCATAAATCACTATGACTGCAATATCAGGTTACTTTGCCTTTTCCGGTTCCACAACATTAAATCTCCATGGAGACAAGCGCATAAAGCCACCAGTCAAAGTAATGGGTCAGATCTGTGGCGAGGAGAGCCTGTGCATATTTGTTTCAAGCTATATTTTAGCTATTAAATACACTTGTATAAAAGCAAGATCAATAAATCTAATACTATATTGTGGAACATTCCTAGTAAAGCAGGTAGCAGACCTGCAGACCTTATAACCTGAAAGTGACATCATGCATCATGTTCATGTTAAGAAAACTGAAACCCAAAAGAAAACATAAAAATGCAAATTAAGCCCAAAACAATCAAGTACAATACAAATCTTGTGTGTTGATAAGTCCTACAATGGGTATGACACAAGCTCAAAACTCAAGTATCTTGGATATGACCATGAATTTCACCAAAATGGTCCAGGCGCAATAGTAACTGTATACAGAGAAGTACTAGAACTTCAGATGAGAAAAGGGCAATTAAACTCATGATATACAGTTGTCCCTCACTATAACCGTTCACTTTTTGTGACCTCGCTGTTTTGTGGCATCGCCGTTTCGTGGATTTTTTGTGTGTGCAAATGCAGCATATGAATGAGCATTGTGTTCTACGCCCTGCTTGGCTGTTCTGTAATCAAAGGTAGCCCGCTCCTCTGTTTAGATTGCGGAGCCTGTCTGAGAAATGTGGATAAAGTCTGTGATGAAGGGTTTTGCAGCCTTAAAACATATATCATAATTGTAAAAAATAAAGCTGACTACTTCGCGGATTTTGCCTACTGTGGGATATTTTAGAAAGTACGATAAATGAAGGACCACTGTACTCAAAAATATCTTACATCACTCCATGGCTTCTCCTCTCTTTTAAAACCCCTAATAAAATAATTAGACTAACAGCCCTAAAAGACAGAATTGAATATTTGACATTTGCATCAAGCAGACTTTTACCTGCACACTCTTCAACTGTCCCACTCAAACCAAAAGTCCATCTCTTAGTCCACAGACAGCACCAGAAGCTCGTCTAGCCCTCCTCTGCTCTACAGTCCTCCTCCCCTCTCTCTTATTGCCCAGAAGTCCTGCTCGGTTGGATAGTCCAGTCCTCCTCTCCTGTCCAGATCCCAGACCAGATTAGGGCCGCTCCTCTGAGGCCAAAAAGGGTCAGACTGCAGCAGGTTCAGCACTAGAGCCTTTCATGGAGGAGACTCACTGTGATGTCACACAGGACTATTTTAGACCCACTGTGAGGGACTTCTGAAAACGCTTCAACCAACACTGCAACTGGGCATTTTATTATCGTTAGGCTGGTGCAACATGACCACTGTAGGGCTTAGTGTCACAATACTAAATTCAAATAGACTCGATACTCAATACTGATTCTGATACCACAATGATACTAAAACACTCTTTCTTTAGACAATAGAACAATTTTCCACATTAAAGGGTATTTTCTTTTCTATTCCCTTTCTATTTTAGTCAACAATATAAAAATGTAATGTTACAGAAATAAATAAACCACGACTATTAACTAAACACAAAAAATAAAAATAAAAGGAAAGTTTTGTGACTTATTTATCATTATTATTAGTTTGTACGACCATAAATGGAAACAAAAATCCTTAAATTTTTTCCATTCTCATTGCGGTTTATTTTGTACGATCATAAACTTTTGTGCCTTCGTTAACATTATTATTATTAGTTTGTACGACCATAAACGGGGAAAAATAAAAAAAATAAAATAAACAAATCCTTACATTCTTCATTCTCATTTTGCTTATTTTGATACGGTCATAAACGATAAACATTTGTGCCTTCGTTAACATTATTATTAGTTTGTACCACCATAGTATTTAATTTATTTTGCTATGTGTAAATATTTGTAATGTACATAAGAAATTACATCATTTTTGAAACTACATCATGAACAGGGGCATTAATACAAGTTTATATAAGACAAGGCCATATCAGTGTTTCCCACAGACCAAGAAGCAGATACTCTACATGAATTTGTTCTTGTATTTAGCTTAACTTAAATAAATAGTATAATGAAACAATTACATAATACTACAAATGAAATAAATAAAATACTATATAGACCTAAGAAACTAATAAAGGTACTAAAGGCAACTAAATGGAATAACTCCCTGGGTTCTGGCCCAGTTATTGCATGAGAAAAGCCTGGGCCAGGCTACCCGTGGGCCGCGCCGGGCTTTGCTGGATGTCGGGACGGGCCCGAAGGTGCACCTGCGTAGACTGTTGGGTGACCACAGGCAAAAGGACCAGCGCAGACCTCCATGCCCCATGGGGCTAAGCGCAGTAGTCACCCGATCACACATTGTGGACACCCTTATCCTCAGGCTCAGGTCTCTCTCACAAGTCCAAGATTATCTTGGTTTAGACCTGGTTTAGTCCTGGTTTAGCCCTGGTTTAGTCCTGGTTTAGACTTGGTTCAGTTCTGGTTTTAGTCCTGGTTTACTTCTGGTTCAGTCCTGGTTTAGTTCTGGTTTAGTCCTGGTTTAGTCCTGGTTTAGACCTGGTTTAGACCTGGTTTAGACCTGGTTTTGTCCTGGTCCAGTTCTGGTTTAATCCTGGTTTAATTTTGGTTTAATCCTGGTTCAGTCTGTATGCGGTGTGAGAGTCCGGTGTTCACACATGCCAAGAGACTGAACGCGACATCTACAGTTCATATCTAACATTTAAAACAACATGTGAATATTCACTATTTTTAGACGGTAGTGTAGGCCTGCTTATGACCAGAGAGTACTTTTTTTGTTTTCTTCATTGCAGTTCAAGTTTCCTCCACTTTTCTCCAGTCAAACACAAGTTTCTCGCTCACTCCAAACTTTCTTTCGGCTGCTCGATTACCGTTTTCAGCTGCAGATTTCACGACTTGCAGCAGGACAGAGGCTCTTTCACAGGAGACATATGCAGTAGAGCGAGAAGTGACAGTGGTGCAGGAGGAAGAGCCTGAGGCGGAGCAGATACTGGCACATAAGCCCAGAGCGCCCCCTGTCAGTGTGAAAATAACCAACATGTGAAGTTATATATTTTATATATATATAAGTAGCACCTGAGTATAAGTCACAGGAAACACCCAAACCATGAAATTTATAGTCTGAAAAATACGGTTCTTGGTCACCTGTATATTACACTACGTACAATGAATGTGGTGTGTATTTGACATAGACTGTATAAAGAAGTGGACTAAGTGAGTGTGACGTCACCCATAGCATTTAGCGCCGCTCAAATGAGGCTCACAATGCCACGGTTACGGGAGCAAATTTGGAGCCAGGCTCAATGTTAAGAATAGGGTTTTTTCTGACAGACAAAATAGCGGAAAGAAAATTCAGAATCATGTAGAGCAAGTTCATATGAACATTTTAAGACCAAAATGACGAGCAACAGATACAGAGAGAGGAGCGATAAGATCTCAATGTAAGTGAATGCAAAAAAGGGAAAGAAGGAGCCGGAAGAGCCTCCTGGCGCACTTCCGATTTGGCACGCGGCGGCTAACGGGATAGCTTAGTCCACTCATATATATGGTCTATGGTATTTGACCACAGCAGCATGAGCTCATGTGCAGCAGCTTTTAAACCTGCTCTGAGGCCCTATCATGCTCTGTACTTTCATTTAAAGGTGTTCAAATGAAACCAGGCAAAGGTGTTTTTTTTCTGGTATTTAGTATTAAACGTAAATAATTATTTACCATTTTCTCCACTGTAAAAAGCTATAACATACAACAGATGAATAAACATGTTTAAATTGCTGACCATAAAAGTGAGCGGAGACAGGGGGTAGGTGGAAACAGACATTTTCAAAGCTTCAAGGACAAGCTGCAGGAGCACGCAGCCTTAAGTTTATTTGACATTAGAAGTCTCCTTTGAAAGTATTATGACATAACCGTTTGGGACAGTTATGCCTGCATAGATACAACATGTGTTTATTTGTCCTGTGTTTGGTAGTCAGGAGCCTCCTCTCCATTAGCCTGTGTCCCTGTGTGAGTGTGTGTGAGTGTGTGTGAGTGTGTGTGAGTGTGTGTATGCAGCTGAAGCAGAACGACAGGTGTGATTTAAGGAAAGACCGGACCAGAGGGGAGAGGAGGAGATGGTCCGCAGACAGAGCACGAGGAATGCCCTGATCTCCCTGTGCGCCTCGCTCTCCTGCACATACCCTAAAAGGACAGAGTGCTTTGATAAACACGGAGCAGTACAGTAAACCCTGTGAGACAAGAGCCAGGGCGGCGCTGCTTTTATACAGACCTGTACTGTAACTGATGTGATCTGGACACAAGGTGGCCCACATGTGAGCAGATGTGTGCTCCCTGTTCAAGTACAAAGCCTGTGCTGTTATGTCCACTTACAATATCTCTAGGATCTGCATCATACACAGACATGAAGTCACTTTAGCGGCCGGTGCTGTGATAACAGCTCATATAAAACCTGACCCAAATCAGGACTGACATAAAGCACATTTGGAAAATCCTGATTTAAAGGAAGTGTCTGCAGCCTGTGCTCTTAAAACCAACTACAATCACAACTGAACCTGATTTGTGCCTTAAACTGCAGACTATAGGGTGTTAAAATGTATTAAAAATCAAATGCTAATCCATATCACCAACAGTATTTTTTGTATATTTTACTAAATTATTTTTGGCAGCTACTTTTGTCACTTGTTTAGATGAAGCAAAGTGCATGTGACATATCCACCGTTTTGATTAAATGGGGGTATTTCATGTTCACTTTGCACGGGCAGAGCTTAGAGCACTCAAGCCTTTGTACGAGTAAACACACATCTCATAGAAGCTTGGGACGCCTCAACAGTGATGTGCTCTTCTCATGAGTCACACACACTAAACACTGTGTTCTGTTCATTCATGTGCAGCACAGGAACATGCGGCATCCATGTTTTTGTGTCAACATGGACTTGACTTTTTTGTGCTTTGAAATGACTCGAAATATAACGCACCAATACTCAAATGATTATCTTGTTTCGTTATTAGTTTTACTATCGATTAGTATGTGCTTTTCTATACTTTTGACAACCTTAGATTGGATAATCATCTTGAGAACCAAAACAGCAAATTATACCAGACAGGTCCATCCGATCCAAACCAGCTTTATCTGTACAGCACATTTTACCAACACAGAGTCTCCAAAGTGCCGCACAGAGTAGCACAATATAAATGAACACATAAAATAAATAAATAAGCAAGTCATTGAAAAACCTAAAAAAAAAAAAAAAAAAAAATTAGCAAATAGAAAAATGTCAAATAAAATCGATAAAAGACAGTCAGAGGAGCACACAATTCTCATGCTGTGTTAAAAGCCGCTGAGTAAAAGTGTGTTTTTGAGCAAGACTTAAAAGAATCGACTTAATGTGAGGGGGAAGAACGTTCCAAAGTTTGGGCCGACCACAGAAAGGCCCCATCACCCCAGAGTTGCCCCAGAGTCTCCCCAGAGTCGCCCCGGCTTTTGATGTACATTTTAAAATCAACTCTAAAATGAAAGAGGAGCCAGTGCAATGAGGTTAAAATAGGTGTACTGTGTCCAATGTTTTTGTAATTAAAACACACAGATAGGATGCACTTACATATGGTCGCTTTAAACCATACAGACTAATATCATGAATTATTTTGCAACAGCACATGTAGATTCGGAAAGCTGCAGTCAAACAGCAGAGCGTACAGCACAGTCTCATGTCACAGGCCCATGCTCACTCTAATTTAGTACAACACAATAATGCTTAGATTTACGATGTGCTAGGAAAGATTAGATGTTTCGCGGCGTGATACAGTATCCAGTAATTCAGTCACTCTCCACGCTGAGAATTTGCAGCCACAACCCCTCAGACCTCCACCAATCCACCGCACACACAGAGGCGAGGTGAGAGAGGTGTCCTGCTCAAGAACACAGTGGAATAAACTACACTTTCCATTCATAAGACGGCCACTCCCACCATCCCAACATAACATAAGCAGACTTGTTTTCGATACTAAGGAAATGACTTGATACTCAATGCTGATTCTGGTCCATGGGTGCATATGAGTCTATTGCCACATTTACATGAGAGCTTTAATTCCGAATAAAAATAATTTAATTCTGAATAAAATGAATTCCGAGTTAAAAAGTCCACTTAATTTTGTTCTGAAGATGAATGAATTTCTTCCTGGATCATGTAAAAGATGTAAATACATTCGTGTCCCTGTCCAATCAGAACCCTACCCCACCCCCAGACGCTGAGCGGAATTAAATAAAGATGATTTAAAGTGTTTTCGTAAATGTAAACCCGAATTCCGAGTTATTATTTCCATGTAAACTTGAAGGAGAATATTTTAATTAGCCTATGTGCTCTTATACTTGTTCTGATACAGCTCAAAATCATTCTTAAGACATTCAGGAAAGCTTCATTACTTTAGTTTTTAGTATCAACACCTGTGAAAATGAGAAAAATGTGAAAAATACCAAAGGTCCAAAGTTGTTTCTTCTGTACTAACTCCTCATGTTCAATATTGTCTGAAGAATATGGAAAATGGAGGTATGAACTTGAAATAAATACAAAGGGGATTTGTACTGGAGCATATTTCTGTCAGCTGTAGCCCAGAGGCAGGTCTTACCTTGATGGAGGGCGCAGAAGAGAAGGTGGAGGAGGGGATCTTAAATGGAGTCGCTCTGAGGCCCAGGGTCAGTTCTGAAACACAGGAACATACACATTAGACACATTTAGAACAGTTTTAGACCTGCTGTAGTCCAGTTTTACTTTGGTTTTATGCCTGCTTTTGTCCTGGTTTAGTCCAAATGTCATGTGATTATTTGAGTTACTTATAAGGTTCTTCATGACGCAACATTTGGAACTTTTACCCATAATTGTGACACTTGAACTTCTTCATTTCTAGATCCATGAGGTGTTTTTGAGCTTTTAAAGTCCATACACAACCCTGATCTTTCCAGCCCTCACGTTTCCTCGAAGCATCAATCAACAGTTTGGATGCCGCTACTATTTTTAGATGATAGAAACGAGTTGAGTGTTGAGCTCATAGCAGCTATGGCCCCTGTGTGCTCTGTGGTGCTTTGTAAACACAGAAATATGGCCTCAGATAAACCACCAGTGATGAGACATGAGGACTGTTCAAGACTAAAAATCACCTCTTTGAGTGGTCAAAAGTCCCCAAAATGGGGACACAGTTGGGGTTGGGATGGTTGGCATGCATAAAATTATGAAAAGAGCATCAATACTACTCATAATCTAAGGCAGGTTCCAGGTTCCTTTCTGTGTGGAGTTTGCATGTTCTCGCCGTGTCTAGATGGGTTTCCTCCGGACACTTCGGTTTTCCCCCATCAACCCAAAAAACATGCACTGTAGGCACGAAAGTGGAGTGTGTGTGAGTGATGGTGGTCGGAGGGGCCGAAGGTGCAGATTGGCAGCCACGCTTCTGTCAGTCCCAGGGCAGCTGTGGCTACAACTGGAGCTTACACCACTGGGTCTGGAGTGAATGAATACTGCTCTGTTAATAATGCTCTGGAAAGTGTCTTTGGGGGCATGTGTCTGTGAAAAGCACTCTAGAAATACACTTACTTACTTTACTATTCACAGGTAACAAATTGGTCCAGTTGGGACACCTGGGACATTTCTTGTTTAAAACTGGGACAAATCAGTGGTTTTGGATAAATCTGCTGGGACAGGGGGCTCAAAACTGGGACTGTCCCGGGTAAATAGAAATGTCTGGTCACTGGTACACAAGAACCTTTTTACATTTTTGAAACCCTCAATGTGGCTAAAAGTTAGCTTTGTATAATTTAGCCTATAGCTTGACCCACTCTTAGCCTGCTTTAGATAGGTGCTGTCATTCAGTAAAGTGAATTTTGACTCAAAGTGATTCGCATGTCACTCCTTCTGTCTACAATTTGAGCCATTTCTGTATCATCTACCCCGACAATCCACCCCGACAAAAAACACAGAGGCTCAGGAGATGTGGACTTCCCTCTGCCTCTAGATCTGTCTGTGAGGGACGTCATGTCTCACTTCCACAATGTTCCACAGATGGACATAAACAGCGGCTCTCACACAGGCTAATGCACCTGATGTCAGCCCGTCCATGTAAACACGGCTCTGCGCTCCATAACAAACCAGAACTACACACTAATGTCCACACAGCAGAGGGACACAACAGAGGGGGACACAACAGAGGGGGACACAACAGAGGGGGACACGACACAGCAGAAGGGGACACAGCAGCAGAGGGGGACACAGCAGCAGAGGGGGACACAGCAGAAGGGACACCATAGAGGGGACACAGCAGAGGGGCTCCAACATGGCCCACCAAAAAAGGACAGCACTCTGCTAATGGCCTGAGGTAGGAGATGATGGATGAAGATATTAAGTAAACTGTTTAGGCAGAGCTGGACAGTATAGAATGTATAGAATATCGCTTTTATTGCATTACTCACATAAAAATTCTGACAATATTTAAAAAAACGCATCAGGGATGTGCTAAAATATGTCTGTAAATGTGTCCTGGCTGATACATGAGATGGGTCCATGACTGCCAATATTTTAGGGCTGATAGGTAGGACCGATTTTGTTTATTTTCTTCTACATTACATACCATAAAATAGCAAATAGTCGCTGGGGCGTTTATTTGTTTCAATCACTTAACAGACCAGGCATTTATTTGAGACCAGGCAGCAATTTGGGGCGATTAATTCCTTCCTCACAAAAATCTTGCTCAGCCAAACTGGGAAAATATGGAACTCAAATTCTTTTAACCAGTATGATTAGAATTTAGGCAACTTTCTATACCGGGGTCTCCAACCTTTGTCCTGCTGTGAGCTACTTTTTGTAAAACAAAAATGCCAGAGAGCTAAAAGAAATTTAGTAAATATGAGAGCCATGCTTATAAAGCATAACATATTAGTCCACAAAATTAGCTACAGTGGTAACCGCCATTTAAATAAAACAAATTTGAGTTATTCAGCACCACACGTATAATTCCAAAGTCCATCGGCGAGCTACTTGGAAGGGGGTGGAAAGCTACAGGTTGGAGACCCGTGTCCTCTACTGAGGCAGGCGAGTCATTCAAACACTTCACAACATGCAGGCATTTCTTTAGCAAAACAAATGACACAGCGGGTGTGGAGCAGCAGAGTGAGAACATTCATCCACCACATCAGGAGGAGCCAGCTGTTTTTTCAGTGCTTATAGCTTATGCAAATGAGGTGTGTGGTTTTAAGTTTGGTTTGTGTAGAGATGACAGGAGCATCAGTCCTGTGTCCTGTTGTTGCAGCACCACTTCTGTCTTCACCATCAACATTAGACTTAGTGTGTAACCAGTGGTTATTTATCAAAATATAAACCTGCACCCGGTGTTTAAAGGAGACCCGGCTCTTATTTGGTATTTTACAGAACCACCACTCTCAGTGATACTTTGGCCTGTCCCAGGCCCAGTTTGATGACCTGCTGTCCCACATTCTTGTACGGATAATCTTCACTAGAACACAGCCCTGACTGGTTGACGTAGCACAGCTAAAGACAAAAGTTTACTCTCAGGATGCACCACGTCAGCACTGGATTGTCGCTGCGCTGACGCCTAAAAACACACCACAGAAACACAGGATGGCCTAGACATGCGGCCACATAGATGTTACATGTAAACGCCCTGACCCTGTGCTCTAAATGCAGCTTTAGACCATTTTTATTTTTTAATTTTTTTAATTTTAATATCTGACCACTGACCGCTCAAGTCTGGGTCAGGACTAGGATTGTCAAAAGCACAAAAAAATCGGATGCTATTGAGTTACTAATCAATACTAAAACTAGTATTGAAACTAAATAGCCTACCGTTTTTTCGGGACTATAAGGTGCACCACATTATAAGACCCAATATCAATGAACTGGTCTATTTTCATACATAAAGCACACCGGATTATAAATCACATTAAGTGAGACTGATACTTTCGCCCGGGCATCCTCGATCCATTGGCAGATCGTGGCGTAACTCGCTTCTGTCGTCCAACGCTCCCACGCAGCTCACAGTTTAACTTTGAAAGACCTGTTGACTCCGATATCTAGCTCTTTGAGTTCTTTGGTTAATCCACCCGGAATGACGGCAGCACCGAACAGGGGCCATTTTGTCTCCTCATACACACACCATATAATATGATGTCAAAGCACAGTACGTATTACTCTGCAAAGCTCCTGACTGCGGTCGCCGTAATGCTCCGACAATCCATCCATTGGTGCAGCTTCGTATCTTAGCCGAGTTGTACTAAAACATTTTTGAGCGCCATGGACTACATAAAATTGGTCAGTAAGCACAGCCAGAGTTAATACATAAGGCACACCAGATTATAAGGCGCACTGTCGATTTTTGAAAAAATTAAAGGATTTTAAGTGCGCCTTATAGTCAGAAAAAAATACGGTACTCATTTAACGTATTGATACTTAAAAAATCCCATTCACAGGATGCCCATGGACCACTATCTCCCTGGGTGACTGAGGGATTACGCGGATATAAAGCCACATGGGTCCAGAAAAGAAATTGCTACCAGTTAATGTCGTAAATCACATTCTTTTGTCTAAAGAAAGAGTTTTTATTTTCATTGTGGTTTCAAAATCTGGATTGAGTATTGAGTAAATTCCTTAGAAATCTAAATAAAGTTTGAGATTATAATATTGTGACAGCACAAGTCAGGACATGCATGCAGAATACAGTGTCAGATTATGGATTTTTTTTTAATATCTCAAAATACATTACAAGACAAATATAAGGTTGATGGATGAAAGCTAGAGCACCCAATGGAAGACCACCCAAACATGGTCAGAACATGCAAACTCCACAAGGTCAAACCCCTCACTCCTCTCCTGCATGCATAATATACACCATCAGATCCTTCTATACAACATGTTTTGACACTTGCGTGTGTCTATAATGTTGCTGTACTGTGCCATAAACTGGTTACCATGGCAATCTGCTCATAATACTACAAACAGTGATGTAAACGTGTACATGTTTGGACGGAGCAGTAATGTCCTCTGTCCCCTACATTGTCCCTTCTGTCCTCCTGTCCCCGGGAGGCTCTTTGTTGCCCCGCTCACACACTCGCAACACACTCCAGGGACCGCCCACTCCATGGGCCCGACTCCTCCCACTCTCCCATTCTCCTCTGGCTCCAGTTCTCTTTGTATTGAAAAAACGCTACCGTAACTGCAGCTATCAGGCTATTTTGGTCTTAAAGTGTTCGTTTTAACCTGCTCTACATGATCCTGAGGTTTTGATTTAGCTCTTTTGTCCACAAATAAAATCTGAATATTAATAACAGATCAAATCAGGCACCTTCTTATTTATGGGACCTTGTAAAACCCATTTTCACCTTGCAAACTATTTCAACTACACAGACAACTGATACTCTGCAGCTGATGTCGTCAACATTCTCTGGGGCTGAAACTAACTTGAAGCACTGTTCTGTCTGAAGCTCTGTTACTCAAGTTTAAGTTTAATCTGAGTTTTGTTTAAACACAATCTGACCAGAATGAACAAACTAATTTTGTGCTTTTAAACAAATTCCTCTCAAATGAGCATTAGAAAACAAATGTCATTTGAATCACTTTTGTAGACAATCTGGAGCATGAACACAAACTATTTTAGAGTATTGATCTCAATGAAGGACTCAGATGATTTCTTTACTACACTATAAACTTCTACTTTATATGATTTTGAAGTCAAAACTGTAGATATCCTGAAATTGTTCTTAAACATACTTTATATTGCTCCTGTTACATTAATAACAGATCAAATCAGGCGTCTCTTTCCCTAAGGACGCTCCTACTTGTGTTAGCAACGGGTTAGCTCCAAATAACTGCAACCCTCGGTGAGCTTCATTTGACTAGAGCTGAACAGGAGACGTCACACTCCCTTAGTCCACTTCTGTATGCAGTCTGAGGTCCAGTCCTATAGATGTGTATTTGTCCATCTCCTGAAGAGTTCTGAGAGAAACTATAGTGGTAAAACTGTCCCAGGCAATTTCCGATTTGTTTTGGACTTGTCAGAAGTGAGTTATTTTCATACCGGGCAAAGTGGGTGAAGTGTTTAGCCTAAGGACACAATAACATGGTATTCCCAGTGCTTTCCATCCAAGTACTAACCCGGCCCGGCCCTGCTTGGCCAGTGAGAAGCAGCTATGGCAAATCGTTTTAATAATTATAATCCACTCAGGATTTCACAGAAGACAGAAGCTTTTGTTCACATTAATTCAATTCAATTCAATTTATTTTGTAGCGCCCAAAATCGCAACAACAGTAGCCTCTAAGGGCGTTCCAAGATATGGATGAGTAAAACATACACACAGACATATCAAAACAGGAATAAACAACATTCATGTAAAGCAGCAAATGAAACATTGTCCAGTGAGTTTATTTACAGATCTGTTACAAAATGAAGCAAGAAATGCAACCACTGTGCTCCCCTTTTTCAGATTCCTCTGTCCCAAATCTGTGACATTCATGTCTTATTTTTAAATAACATTAGAAGAGCAAAATAATGTAATTGTAATATTTTTCCTTACATTTATTTAAGTAAACTACAACTGTTTCAAATATATACTTTAAATTTAAAGCCACGAGTAAGTAACGTTTAGCCAAAAGATGTGATTAAAATAAAAATAAATGCATGTTTTCTTCAGTTTGGTTGTGTTTATTGCACTGAAAAACATATCTGTGAGAGGGCTTGCATCTCCACAAACCTGACTCACATTTGCCCTGGGGGAGACCTCCTCCTGCCTGTTTCCATGGAGATGTTTGTCTTTAATCTCCCACAGTATGGCATGAAGCATATCCATCTCCATGGAGAATGGTCCAAATGATTAGTTTAAGCTTCTGTTTCCATGGAAACAAGCAGGAAAGCCAGCTCCAGAAAGTGACATATTGTAGCTTTAAGATTTTGCCCTATTCACCTGCAGAGACTCGCCTCAGATAACAGACACCACCTGGATGCACACTGGACGCACACAGCATGCATCCGCTTCTCCTGTCTGAACCAGGACTAAACCAGGTCTGAACCAGGACTGAACCAGAACTAAACCAGGTCTGAACAAGGATGGAACCAGGTCGAAACCAGGTCGAAACCAAATCTAAATCAGGACTAATCCACCTCCTCAGCATATGCACATACCTGTCCTCTGTCCCAGAGCGTTGGTGTTGATGCGGGGAGTCACGCTGCTGAGGGCCCCCATGTTGGAGAGGGGCCCCGAGTTGTTCCTGGGGGGCCCCTGGGAGCCGCCTGAGCGCCCGTCCTTGATCTCGATGGTGAGGAACGTCTTCATGTCTGCCTCTGCACTGCTCCCTGGGGCCCGCTCCTCCTCGGCCCCATGCTTTTCTCCAGCCAGCTGGGCCCCGCCCCCCGTGCTCTCTGAGTGGCTGCTGGACTCAGGCTCTCTCTGGGGCGTCCTGTCTGCGGACAGGGGGGCGGGAGGGCTGATCCGGCTCCTGTAGGGGGTGCTGTGGCTCTGGGTGCTCTCGGTGTATTTGCGCAGTCTGTCCCGCACAGAGTTTGTGCGGCTGAAGTGTTCCAGCACTGACACAAAGAACATGTCAGACCAGCAGGTTTATGGGAACTTGTAAAACCCATTTTCACCTCACAAACTCCTTCAATTACACAGACAACTTATATTTTACAGCTCGTGTCATTAACATTCCCTGGGTGAGGAAGCTAACTTGAAGCACTTCCCTGTCTGCACTGCAAAAAAGCTTAAGATATAAACGCTTAAATCTATCAGAAAATGACTTAAAAGTAGTAAAATTATCTTGCTGCATGGACAGATCATTTTACTTGACAAGTTAAAACAAACTCCCTCTAGACTAGAATGAAGCAGTCTGAGAACTAGTAAGTAGATCATAAATCTGAAAACAAGATGAAGAACCTGATATATATTTTAAAATCTTGGCCAGATCAGAGACATTTGCAGTGTGAAGCTCTATTACTCAAGTTAGACTTGAATCTGAGCTTTGTTTAAACACAATCTGACCAGAATGAACTAAACTCATTTCGAGCTGTGTAAAGTCCCTCTTAAATGAGCATGAGCAAATAATTGTTGTTTGAATCAATTTTCTAGACCATCTGGAGCATGAACACAAACTATTTTAGAGTTTTGGTCTCAGTAAAGGACTCAAATGACTTCTTTATCACACTATAAACTTCTACATAATGTGATTTTGAAGTCAAAAACCTGTCAATATCTTGAAACTGTTCTTAACATACTTGATACTGCTCCTCCTCGTGCGTCTTACCTGCGTCTTTGGGCTTCCCGTTGCTCAGGGAGTTGTTGACTGTGATCTGAAAACAAAAGGATTTATTCGATTATGAACAACTCCATAAACCAGGTCTGAACCAGAAGTAAACCAGGTCTAAACCAGGATTAAACAAGATCTAAACCAGGTCTAAACCAGTACTATGCCAGGTCTAAACCAGGATTAAACCAGGACTATGTCAGATCTAAACCAGGTCTAAACCAGGACTACAACAGTCTAAACCAGGTCTAAACCAGATCTAAACACGGTCTAAACCAGGTCTAAACCAGATCTAAACCAGGACTACACCAGGTCTAAACCAGGACTACAACAGATCTAAACCATGACTAAACCAGATCTAAACCAGGACTAAACCAGGCCTACTACAGATCTAAACCAGGACTACACCAGGCCTACTACAGATCTAAACCAGATCTAAACCAGGACTACAACCCATCTAAAGCAGGACTACACCAGGTCTAAAGCAGGTCTAAAGCAAGTCTAAAGCAGGTCTAAAGCAGGTCTCCAGACTGCTGGTGTCCATAGCTCTCCTCATGCAGTAATTAGCCTGTTTCCTCTTATCATTGACAGTGAACATGTTTTCATTATGTAACTCTAGTGTTTAGAGTGAGGGGGGGGTCGGTCTTTTTTTAGGGCCCAGGGACACGAGGGGCCCCTGCTGTTTACACTACGCTCACAGGGGACTGCGGGGACAACAAAACAAGCCCAGACCAGGCTGTCTAAAGCCATTAGAGCCAAGACAGGGAGACAACATGGCCCCAAAGAGAGGACACTGACACAGAGAGACAGGAGACAGAAGACAGAGACAGGGACAGGAGGGACCAATAAGGACATTTTCTCACTAATATCACCATTAAAGGGGCTGCACCTGTTTTTTTTCTGCGTATTTGAGCAAAGTTTGTTTCGACCCAAACTAAAATGAGGAGCTCTTTGGTATTTTCTGTTTGTAAATGGAGCTCACTGGAGAAATAAGGCTGGAGACCCCTGAACTAAAGTCAGGCTGAACGATTTAAAGAAAAAATTGAATTGCGATTTTTCTGCCACATAGTGAGATTTCGATTTCATCCATGAGTTTCAGTGCACGTGAACATTTGCAAACCTTGCAGAAACTTACCATTCGTACCATTCAAACACTAAACACCAAAACTCTAATGCAAGAATGAAAACTAAAGTCAAGAATTGATTTCAAATGTCATTTTGTTTATGAATAGAAACCTGCTGTACAGAAACTGCACTGAGCTGGAGCTATGGCAGTGATTAGAACTGAAAAACTAAAAGAGCATCTGTGTCTGAACTTAAATAAACTTCAACCTTTCCATCTACAAAATCTGTCAGACATTAAAACAGGAGTGTCCATCATCGACGCAGCAGCACCAATTTATTCACTTCTGTAAAAAATATAGAACCAAAGAAAAGACTTACACCAAAAGTCAGGACTAAAACAGAACTGAACCAGGACTAAAACAGAGCTGAACCAGGACTAAACCAGAACTGAACCAGAACTAATCCAGGTCTAAACAAGGACTAAACCAGGACTAAACCTGGTCAAAACCAGGTCTATACCAGGACTAAATCAGAACTGAACCAGGACTACACCAGGTCCAAACCAGGACTAAACCAGGATTAAACCAGGTCTAAACCAGGACTGAAGCAGGACTAAACCAGGACTGAACCAGAAATAAACCAGAACTAATCCAGGTCTAAACAAGGACTAAACCAGGACTAAACCTGGTCAAAACCAGGTCTATACCAGGACTAAATCAGAACTGAACCAGGATTACACCAGGTCTAAACCAGGACTAAACCAGGATTAAACCAGGTCTAAACCAGGACTGAAGCAGGACTAAACCAGGACTGAACCAGAACTAAACCAGAACTAATCCAGGTCTAAACAAGGATTAAACCAGGACTAAACCTGGTCAAAACCAGGTCTATACCAGGACTAAACCAGAACTGAAGCAGGACTACACCAGGACTAAATCAAAACTGAACCCGGACTGAACCGGGACTGAACCGGGAAACTCTGCATGTGTGAAATAGTTGACAAAACAAAACCTGTCTGTCAGGAGCACTGCAAAAAAAAAACACGGTTTTGACGATCCCAAAATCATGTCTGAAATCGAGATTTTTGGTTCAAAGCAATAGATCGTTCAGCCCTGATCTAAAGTGTTTCTGTGTTCGATAATCAGGAAGTGTGAGTTAGCATGCTAGTTGTGGTGAGCATTATTGTGTAGGCAAACCTCCGCTCTGGTCTGTGAGATGTGTGAAAACCACTAATAAAGTCATCACTGTGAATTATAGGATTATTAGGATCAGGATCACTGCAAACTGTTTAAAGGAACTGAAGGTTTGACTGATAACGATTCTGATTTAATTTAGTTACAAAAACATCGGACATGATGGACAAGCTGTTTAGGTTATAATTTAGTGTTTTGGTTTGATCCTCCAATGAATGCAAGATGAGTTGAATGCCATACTGTGGGACATTTCAGGAACAAGAACAACATCTCCATAGAAACAAGAAGGTGGCAGACCCCGTAAGAAAAGTTACACAGTGTAAGACACAGGAACACAGCTGTAGACAGAGGACAGGAGCAGGCAGGAGCAGACAGAAGCAGGGTGAGTGTGCTCCTGTCAGGTGAACAGGAAACACTGCCCTCTAGTGGTGCTGTTTTGCAGACAGCAGTTTAAGTGTCGAGTCCTCTTTGTCCAGCAGAGGGGGCCACTGTATCTACAAATGACTTGTCACTAAAGTGTGTCAGTGTGTCTCCTCACGCTTCTGCTATAAAACAGAATACAGGACTAAACCAGGACTGAACCAGGACTGAACCAGCACTTAACCAGCACTTAACCAGCACTTAACCAGCACTTAATTAAGACTTAACCAGGACTGAATCCAAACTTAACAAGCACTTAACCAGGACTAAACCAGCACTTAACCAGGACTAAACCAAGACTTAAACCAGCACTTTACCAAGACTGAACCAGCTCTAAACTAGACTTAACTAGCACTTAACCAGGACTAAACAGCACTTAACCAGGACTAAACCAGGATTTAACCAGACTTAAACAGGACTAAAGTAGGACAGAACCAGCTCTAAACCAGGACTGAACTCGACCTGAATCAGGACTTAGGGATGTAGTAATAGGCATAACTATGTAGTTCATTAAAGCCATGTGGTTTATGAAGTACTTCTTATGTTTTACTGTGTAGAGCTGTTTCCCTTTGTATGGATGTTGAATGAATTATAATTTGATATTAGACAAAATGGACTCTTGTGAACTTTAAGTCATGTTGTAATGTTCCCTCCTCAAAAACAGATGTGGAGTTGTGTTTTGTTTCATTCACACGTGTTTGAGTAACTCTTTATTATTAGTCTGTCTACATCTCTAAAGCTCAAAATGCTCTGTTCAACCTTGTGATGTCATTTAGTGATAGTTTTAAAGTTATTTTTCAGCCTCAATTGAACTTATGTCCTCTACAGTGCACCAGAATCATTTGTTGCCTTTAAGAAATATAAGATATTTTCATTTTACACTTTGTACGGTTGAGCTTGTCAGTAGAACGTCTGTAATATCTGCTGGTGCACTGCGGAGTGAAGCAGTTTCACTGAGGCTCATAATTCTTCACATGACTGTAGAGAATGTATGAAGTTTAAAAATTCAGTGGAGCACTGTGTTTTACCACATCACATCACAAGGTGGAACAGAGTGTTTTCTGTTTGAGAGAAGAGGAAATATAATAACATCAAACATTTGTGTAATGTTGGCTCTTTAGATTTGTAAAAGTATTACTAGAGTAACTACTGACAGCAGCAGTGAGAGATTCACCTGTGCTCTGTAAACTAAAGCCTTACCAAAAATAAATAAATACAAATGAAAATAAAATTCAAATCTAAAGTCTTACCTTCTGGTTGAGGAAGTCTGAGCGGCCCTTCAGACTGCCGTTGGTCAGTCCAGTTTTTGGAACCTGCCTGGAAAGCCCGGCCCCATCAGGCTGGTCCTGCAGTGTGGAGGCCCTCAGTGTGGGGCCCATACTGTCTCCCTCAGAGTCTGTGCAGTGAGTGGAGCCATTGGTCACAGGTGTGGGCTCCACAGAGGGGCCCTTCTCATCCGGGCACACCCCGGCACTATGCTCAGAGGCCCCTGAGCACAGTCTGGGGAGGGGCCCGGGGTCTGAGGGGTCAGAGTCCATCCTGGTACTTGTCTGGGACACGGAGCCCACACTGTGCTCTGAGGCCCCTGAATCAAGGCGGCTGCACTGGAGTGTCCCCTGGCTTTTGTCTGAGGCCCCTGAATTCAAACGGCTGCGATGGATTGGCCCCTGGCTCTTGTCTGAGGCCCCTGAATTCAAACGGCTGCGCTGGATTGGCCCCTGGCTCTTGTCTGAGGCCCCTGAATTCAAACGGCTGCGCTGGATTGGCCCCTGGCTCTTGTCTGAGGCCCCTGAGTCTAGATGACTGCGCTGGAGTGACCCCTGGCTCTTGTCTGAGGCCCCTGAATCCAAGCGGCTGCGCTGGAGTGACCCCTGGCTCTTGTCTGAGGCCCCTGAATCTAGGCGGCTGCGCTGGTGTGGCCCCTGGCTCTTGTCTGAGGCCCCTGAGTCTAGATGACTGCGCTGGAGTGACCCCTGGCTCTTGTCTGAGGCCCCTGAATCCAAGCGGCTGCGCTGGAGTGACCCCTGGCTCTTGTCTGAGGCCCCTGAATCTAGGCGGCTGCGCTGGTGTGGCCCCTGGCTCTTGTCTGAGGCCCCTGAATCTAGGCGGCTGCGCTGGTGTGGCCCCTGGCTCTTGTCTGAGGCTCCTGAGTCTAGACGACTGCGCTGCAGTGGCCCCTGACTCTTGTCTGATGCCTCTGAGTCTAGACGACTGCGCTGCAATGGCCCCTGGCTCTTGTCTGAGGCCCCTGAATCTAGACGGCTGAGCTGAAGTGGCCCCTGGCTCTTGTCTGAGGCCCCGGAGCCCAGTCTGCTCCTGCATGCAGAGTCCAGGTTGGAGCAGGAGTGGACAGAGCTGGAGCTGTGGTCAGAGGAGGCGGAGTCTGATCTCTGGCGAGGGGGCGGGGCCAGGTCAGGCCCCGGGTTGAGGGCTTCTCTTGGGGCTTCTCTGGGGTCCTGGATGAGTAAAGGCTGGGGCCCCTCATCCTTCAGCAGGGGGTCGAACACCAGCACCATGCCTGAGCCGGAGCCTGGAGATAGACAGAGTGAGGGAGTTAGACCTGTGACCTCCTGGTTCAGGGATAACGCCCTCACCAAAAAACAGCACACAGCACACCGCACACCGCAAACACCACGCTCTGGACCAAACTGTCCCAAGGACAAGTCCTCATTTAAGGTCTTTGTTGGACATGTTATTTGAATAGAATAATATAATACTGAACTGAAACTTTCAACACCAGATACTGCAGTGGTTAGAGGTCCAGAGGAGGGGAGCCCTGCTGAGGCTCCTGGCTCCTCACATGAGGGACCAGAGCAGAGGAGACCAGAGGAGACCAGAGGAGACCGGAGGAGACCGGAGGAGACCGGAGGAGACCGGAGGAGACCGGAGGAGACCGGAGGAGACCGGACGAGACCGGAGGAGACCGGAGGAGACCGGAGGAGACCGGAGGAGACCGGAGGAGACCGGAGGAGACCGGAGGAGACAGGAGGAGACAGGAGGAGACAGGAGGAGACAGGAGGAGACCGGAGGAGACCGGAGGAGACCGGAGGAGACCGGAGGAGACCGGAGGAGACCGGAGGAGACCGGAGGAGACCGGAGGAGACTGGAGAAGACTGGAGGAGAAGACTGGAGGAGAATGGAGGAGAATGGAGACTAGAGGAGACTTGAGCATTTCCTGCAGGCTGCTGTACTTTCTGGTTCAGATCCAGATCAGGACGTCACTTGTATGCTAACGGTGTTTACACTAACATCATTTAGCCTGGACATTTACACTGAATTTTACTGTGTGTATATTTGTGTAAACCGTCCCTCCTCAAATAAACTAACAAAACACAAAACGAAATAAACAGGGGGGGAGTAGTAGGACACAGACAGGAAGTGTCTCCCACAAACAGGAAGCTCCTCTCCAAACATCCTCCAGAGCCGAGGTGGTGCGAGCTGTGGGTGCATGTCAATCATCTCAGAGAAGTAACAGGAGATGGGGCTGAGATAAGTCATTTTCCTCCCTGCATATGGGCCAATGAGAACTTAAAAAAACCCCTCAAATTTATGTACTCTGCCTGAAAAAAGTCTCCACCTGGATTTAACTAAGCAAACAGGTCTGAGGCTGCTGCAGTTGGTCAGGTCCAGGTTCAGCAACAGTGTGTGCTCAAAGAATGAGGTCAGCTGAGCCTGAATATACTGAAGGACCAGGTTATTCCATCAGTGGAGTTTTTCTTATCCCGTTTATGTTACACAAATCTTCACCATCAAGCAATCAATCAGCAACTTTATTAATCCCAAAGGGCAATTCAGTTTGCATATCTCTGGTCATGCACAGTCCACAAACAATATAAATATAAAAACAAATACATACACACACACACACACCGTACTTTCAAACCTTAGTGCATCTCCTGATGCCCTAAGGTTTGAAAGTATGTTGTGCACATGCAAAATTACTTTATGTTTTAAAGCTTTATAGCAGAAGGGAAAAAAAGATTTAGTGTAGCGGTTGGTATGGAAGATAGGTACATGCTTACGTCTGTACTTATCAACTCTCGTCACTAATCTTGCATAACTTATTATTATGCTTAGAACACTACATCTTCCTTCTTTTTAATCCTGAAACTCCTAGAGAGGTCAATTTTAAGAAAACAAATCATTGTATCTAAATCAAAATGAAAAATGCATCTCCTAAGCTCAAAATGTTCTGTTCAGTGTAAGTGAACAGCTCCTTTTATCGTTAATTCAGTAGAGATCGGCAATTCCAGGGCTGAACTCATCCAAATATTCTGGTGATGGTGTTTGGAGTTTAATGGAGCGGGAATGAAACAAAACACAACTCCAGGTGTGTTTGTGATGAGGAAACTACATTAAAACAGATCAGTAAAACAGTGTCATATGGGCTCTTTAAATCTTTAAAGCATAAATAGCTGAACCGTTGGAATAGTAAAATACAGGACAGTGCCATTGTTTAGGGAACTGACATTTTAAACATGTTAAAACAAAATCTTTCTGAATTTTAAGTTATTCCTTTAATTTGATAGTGGCACTAAAGGTTAAGTATCTGCCTTGTAACCAGAGAGAAGCTGGTTCAAAGCTCATACTGCGCATCTGTCCATGGGCAAGACACTTAATCCGTTTGTCCACTCTAGTCGTAGCGTGTGTCTGGTGATGTAAGGAAGGGCACCTGGTGTAAAACTTAGGTGGATTTGTCATGGACCATGGACCAGAACAGTCCCAGTGACTAATGTCCAGTCTGGGCTCCCGTCATTTACAAATCAAATGATCACAGCCTGCTCCAGAAGCTCAGGCTCTATTCAAAGTGCCACAGAGTCTGAACCTGGAGAAGACTAGCTGGAGTTTGTAAGGTTGCGCGTCTGATTTTTACTGCAATAAAAACATTAAAAACGAAACTAGTTCATTTGAAACAGTTTGCAGTGCTCCAAAGTTCTTCCTCACCTACTTTATGAACCATCAAGCTAACACTCACTTCCTGATTAACTCCTTATAACTACACAAAGTCCCACTTTTTGCTACTAAACGGTATAAATGGTGTTTTATTAGTATTGCCTCCTACTCCTGGCCATTTTACAGCTTTGTGGTACTATGTGACATCACACAGAACTGTCCCAACTACAGACAAGAGATCCTGATCACAAACACGTGGCTCGTGTCGTTCCGATGATAATGAAGCAGCAGCTGGAGAATTCTCTCCTCACGCTTTAAGTCTGTGAGCTGAGGAGGAGAAGGGGAGAGTGTCGGAGAAGGAAGAAGAAGACAAACTGAGTCTGAGGCTGCGACACCTCAGCCCACTCCCACATCCTGCTCACAAATCCAAAGAGCAGTGGAGGAAAGTCCGAAGAGACGACTAGTGGAGCCGGATTGTCTGGATTGCGTCAGAAGGACGACCCAACGAGCACCAACCACCGGGATTATTTTGAAGAAGAAGAAATGTCTACATGAATAAATTTATTCGGCTTTAAAATCAGAATAAACCCCCAAATACTTCAGAATTAAGTTTAATTCCCAATAATAATTTTCATCAGGAATTAAGTGTTCACATGGTCTTTTTTAAGTGGAATTCATTTTTATTCAGAATTAAATTATTTTTATTATTTTATTTCATTTAAAGCGCTTATGTAAACGTGTGAGCGGGAACTAAAGGGAAACTACATAGACCATGATCCTTTGCTTTGTTTCAGTGCAGACTACATAAAGAAATGACTGTTCTAAGCACTTTTACATCTTCATTATTTGGATTAAGTCTTGTGAAGGCATTTTTAGAGGAAAAAGGAGCAGATTCACAGTTTTGTGAACCTCCACAAAATATTGCAATAAATATCGTATCGTGAGATGTATATGGTGAAAATATCATCCAGAGAGATTTGGATAATGTTCCATCCCTAATGACAATAAATATTGTACCAAATGACTGGTCAAAGCATTTTAGAATTACAATGTTATTACGAGGTTTCCCACCATATCGCAATAAATATCGTACCGTACCGTTCATACCGTGATGGTATCAAGAGACTTTGTTACACCACTAGTGGCAACTGTTCTTTATACCTCCAGACACTTTAGTGGAGGACCTCCCCCCTTTAGTCCTTTACGTGGTTGTGGGTGGAGTTAGTCCCACTTTAAAGTAGATCTTATTTTTCATTCAGGTCTTAAAATCAGTCGAGATGAGAAAAATAATTTTACTCTGCCCAAATATGGTGTTTTGAAACTTGGAAAAAGCCAGACTATATTGTGTAGAAGTTGTAGTATAGTAGTATAATTAGTAGCATAATAGGCCTATTTGTAGCATACCATGTGACGTGTACTTTGTCTTCAAACAAACAAGCTTTGACTAATTGACTCTATTCTGAGAAACAGTGAATCTGTAATGAGACGGCAGAACAGAGTTGCTTCATAGTTCTGAGTAAAACTAACTGTATGAATGTAGGGTCCATGTTTACACTGTGTGGACGGGCCCTCAGGGACCTGGGACTGGGAAATCCCCACAGCTCTGTTACAGGGAGAGGTCTGATCCAGAATAACCCCGCTCATGGTCAGTGTAGATGGGCCGACCAAGGGCCACAACCAGGGGCCAAATCAGGAGACAATCCAGGGGTCAAATCAGGCATCAAATCAGGGACCACATCTTAGAAAAACAAACCAGGACACAAAACAGGGGTCAAATCAGGGACCATACCAGGGGCCAACACGAAAGGGAGAGAAATCAGTGGTAAAATCAGGAGCCAGGAGTAAATCTGGAGGCCATATCAGGAGAGAAATCAGAGAGAAATCAGGGCGAAATCAGGGCGAAATCAGGGAATACACCAATGGCCAAATCAGGAAACAAATAAGATACACATCAGGGACCAGACCAGCGACCAGACCAGGGACCAGACCCGGGACCAAACCCGGGACCAGACCAAGGAATATACCAGGGACCAGACCAAGGACCAGACCAAGGACTAGACCAGACCAGTGACCAGACCAGGGACCAGACCAGGGACCAGACCAGGGACCAGACCAAGGACTAGACCAGATACCAGACCAGGGACCAGACCAAGGACTGGACCAGATACCAGACCAGAGACCAGACCAAGGACCAGACCAGTGACCAGACCAGGGATCAGACCAGGGATCAGACCAGGGACTAGACCAGAGACCAGACCAAGGATTAGACCGGGGACCTGAATAAGGACAAGCCCAGGGACCAGCCTAAGGACTAGACCAGCGACCAGACCATGCAGGGACCAGAGCTGGGGAAGTGATAAAAACACTGTGTGCCCAAATATCTTTTTTAAAGTATTATGAACTAAACGTAAACTTGTGGGCGGGGCATTGCATACAACATACATGGCTGACTTCTAAAACCTCTTATATATTTTTGATGAAAGAACAACATTATAACATGACAGAAAGTGCAGAAAAATCAATTTAGCTAATTATCCCCTTTTTAAGCTATGTACTAGATTTTTAGTCGTACTCTTACAGGAAGTACTGAGTGAAGTGTTCCTCAGTACTAGTATATTAGTACATGTACTACACACAGTGCTCAGTGTAAATGTGTCCACAGCAGATCTCAAGGACAAACGCCAAAGAAATTCTGTCATAATGGTCAAATATTACTGAAGGAAAATCTATTATGTGGAAGACTTTTTACCCCAAAACCCAGCTCATGTGTGCAGGTCCCAACAATGATTCATGGACTAAAACCAGGACTAAAACAGGTCCAAACCAGGACTAAAAACTAGGGCTGAACCAGGACTGAACCAGGACTAAATTAAGATTAAAACAGGACAACAACAGGACTAAAGCAGGACTAAAATAAGGCGAAAACAGGACTAAAGCAGGACTAAAACAGGACTAAAGCAGGAGTAAAACAGGACTAAAACAGGACCAAAACAGGACTAAAGTAGGACTAAAGCAGGACAAAAACAGGACAAAAGCAGGACTAAAGCAGGACTAAAGCAGGACAAAAACATAAGCAAAACCACAACTTTTACTCAAATAAGAGTACACTCTCAGAGGAGTAAAATTATGCTAAAAAGTACTCTGAAAAATACAATTTCTTTAAAAAGTTACTAGAGCAAACTAAGCACTCTCCACCTCTGACCATATAAGGACTGTGTGTGTGTGTGTGATTCCTGGAGCTCTGAAATATCCATTCACTTTTAACTACTTCCAACCTCACATCCCAGCTTATTTTAAAAGTGAGCTTTCTTTGCACATATTTATTCTGTCAACAATGGAAGGAATTTCTCAGAAGCAAAGAAACAAAATGTGACTGTTGGACAAGGACATCTGTGGCGGTCTAGAATAGTGATGTGGCTTTTGGGAAAGAGCCGGCTCTTTTCAACGACTCCTTAATGTGAACAGTTGGATTCAGATTTTTTAAACAACAAGCAGCCTTTTTTTTTTTTTTTTTTAGTTGTTTTAGATGAATATTGTGATTTAAAATTCCTTCTATTACACAAAATTGAGTCATGTGAGCCATGCTTGATTAATGTTACCTCCTCAAAAACAGACCTGGAGTTGTATTTTGTCTCACACATGTTTGACTAATCCTTTATTATTAGTCTGTCTACAGCTCCAAAGCCAATACTGTGATAGTTTTAAAGTGAAATTTTCAACTGAACAGCTCCTTTAACCTTTAGTTCAGTAGAGATTGGCAATTCCAGAGCTGAAATGACGCAAATGATTCTAATAAAGGTGTATGATGTTGAAAACACAGTGGAGTATTACCATATTACCACATGACATCACCAGGTGGAAAGAAGAACTCATCTTAAATATACAAGGTTTGGTTTGTGTCATAGATGAACTATACAGCAGCACAATGACTTCTTTAAACCCTTGGACAGTGTCTTGCACTGAAACACCTTTAATTTACCTACTTGACCGAGCCTTTCTCCAAGGAGTATAATGCTATAATGGACTAATTCTATATTGTGGAACATTCCAAGCAAAACAACACCCTCAGGCACAATAGTTGTACAGAGCACCTTTAAATGACATCAACTGAAATGACCCCCTTTAACGTCCCTCTGTCTCACATGTTTACACTGGTGTCTAAAGACAGAACAGGCTGAGCACATACCGCACTTAAATGACTGCTTTTTCAGTTACAGTTTGCCCAAGAATGCTCTGGCCGGACACTGGCTCCTTCAGTGTAAAGCCGAGCGTTTGTGCTGTGGTGTGTTTGAGGTCCCTCGGTTATTTTCAGCACCACATCACGCCCTGCTCTTTGTTTAGAAGGCCCAGCAGCAGCTCTCCTCCCCGGGCTCTGGGGTTTTCTGAGGTGGTCCTGGCTCCTGACCTTGGGCTCACACTCAGGCTAATGCTCCGGATCATGGTCCAGCTTACAGTCCAGCTCACACTCCAAATTCTGCTCACATTTAAGCTCACCCTCCGGCTCACACCAAAACTCCTGCTCACACTAAAGCGCACCCTTCGGCTCACCCTCCAGCTCACGCTCCATCTCACACTAAAGCTCAAACTAAAGCTCACATTAAAGATCACACTAAAGCTGACACTAAAGCTCACACTGAAGCTCACACTAAAGCTCAAACTAAAGCTCACATTAAAGATCACACTAAAGCTGACACTAAAGCTCACACTGAAGCTCACACCAAAGCTCACACTAAAGCTCACACTAAAGTTCACCCTGAAGCTCACACTGAAGCTCACACTAAAGTTCACACTAAAGTTCACCCTGAAGCTCACACTAAGGCTCACACTGAAGCTCACACTAAAGTTCACACTAAAGTTCACCCTGAAGCTCACACTGAAGCTCACACTAAAGTTCACACTAAAGTTCACCCTGAAGCTCACACTAAGGCTCACACTGAAGCTCAGACTAAAGTTCACACTAAAGTTCACCCTGAAGCTCACACTGAAGCTCACACTGAAGCTCACACTGAAGTTCACCCTGAAGCTCACACTGAAGCTCACACTGAAGCTCACACTGAAGCTCACACTAAAGCTCACACTAAAGTTCACACTAAAGTTCACCCTGAAGCTCACACTGAAGCTCACACTAAAGCTCACACTGAAGCTCACACTGAAGCTCACACTGAAGCTCACACTGAAGCTCACACTAAAGTTCACCCTGAAGCTCACACTGAAGCTCACACTGAAGCTCACACTAAAGTTCACCCTGAAGCTCACACTAAGGCTCACGCTGAAGCTCACGCTAAAGCTCACGCTGAAGCTCACACTAAAGCTCACCCTCCCGCTAACCCGATGTAAGTGGCACATTGTGGGAAAAGGAGCTGCCACAATAAAGGCGGCTTGGAGCTGTTCTGGGATAAGATGGATTTAGACAAAGGTGTGGCTATGGGGCTCTTAGGGGCCACAGGAACACAGACACAAGGGCCCTCAGGCTGTAGGAGTGTAACCATTAGCTTTCTCTAACATTACATCAGCGTGTCACCAATACTTAGCCACAACTGTTATGCTTTCCTGACTGTACTTCCTACAGCTGATTACATTTTCAAATAAGTTATTATAAGATTTTTTTTTTTTTCATTTCTAATTTTGGATGTATGTGAATATGAACAGGATTTAAAAATAAAATAGCAGCTTGAAACTAAAGGACCAATATTACACTGTTACACTGTTAGAATCTACAGTATGTCACAAACACATCTGGAGTTGAGTTTTGCTTCATTCACACGTTTAGGCCGAGTTCTCAAACTGAAAACTCTGTTCCACCTTGTGATGTCATGTGGTAATACAGGATTCACTGTGTTTTTAAACTCCACACACCTTCACTAGAATCCTTTGGATGATTTCAGCCTTGGAATTGCTCTCTCTATTGAAATAAAGTAAAAGGTAGACACTCGTGACATCACAAGTTTGATTAGAGCATTTTGAGTTTTGTGGAAATAAACCCACTTTCACCATAAACAATATAAAATGTAATATTTAATAAATCTGTGCATTTTGATTGGAAAATTTCATATCCATATATCCAAATTCTCAAATTCCAGATCCCTATTTAAAAGATATATCTTAGACATTAAGAATTATCTTCAAACATTAAACAGTATTTCCAACAATAAATCTACCAAAACATTTAATATTACAATCTTATCTCTGCACCTCTATACATCTGCTGTTATGTCATGTTTTTGTGTTATTGGAATAAAAAAAAAGCTTTGGAGGTGTAGACAGATTAATAATAAAGGATTACTCAAACATGTGTGAATGAAGCAAAACAGGACGATACATTTTGTAACAGTATTAGAACATGGCTTAAAGCTCACACGAGTTTTAAGTCATTTTAAAAAACTCACTTCTAAGTAGAGATACTTCTAGCCACATCTGGCAAACAGACAGAAGCTCTGACAAAACATGACATAATTAAAACATGGAGGCTTCAGAAAAACTCTTGAGCTCATCTGTTGGTTAACGGTTTTCGTAATTGCAAACATCAGACATTAAAGAGGACTTACTTTGTAAAATGAACTTTTATGAGCTTTTAACTATGTGCCAACAGCGCTCATCCATTCTGTGTTTAATCCCAGTTTATCTCTGCAGACGTCACGCTTCAAAAATGTCACGTTTCTTTTTATTTACAAAAACAACTACATGAAAAACTGTTTCTTGTTAGAGTGAAATGCCACTATGAAGTAAAGCTGCACTGATCCAATACTGGTGTATATATCTGTGGCTAAACAATCTACTGGATCGGATATCAGCTTCCAAATATCGGTTCAGTCGATTTCCTGCTTGGACGTATACACTGTTTACTGTCATATTTGAAACTCTCAGAATGTCTTTTATTTTACACACAGTTATTCCGTAGTTACTTTAGAGATATATACACTACCGTAACGACTATAAGTGTATGTTTTTTCAGGGTTTAGGCGGTTATATAAACTTATACTCAGGTGCGACTTGTATATGAAATTTTTCACACTGATGGCCCATAAACTAAATATATGAATCCTATATATTAATCAAAAATGAAAAAAAAAAACTAATCGGTAAACTGTTTTTTCATTTTAGTTTTAGAGACAAATAATAAAGAAAAGTGCTGTTTTTTTTTTGTTTTCTTATTTTTGGTTCCATGTTGAAAAACAAATGATGAATGCTACACAGATTGTTCTCTATTGGGTTGTTTTTATTACTATAATTTCTATAACTCGTCTTTCAAGATGAAATCTTGTTTTTTGGTCTCTGATTTCATAAAATAAATTTCCCCCACAAAGTGCGACTTATACATGTTTTTTTCTTCTTCATTGTGCATTTTTTGGCTGGTGCGACTTATACTCTGGAGCGACTTATAGTCTCAAAAATACGGTAACAGCTCCATAACACATCTGGATCAGCTTATTTTATTTTAGTGTAAAGAAAATGTTGTTTTCACTCTTTCACTCGGTCGAATGGCAGATAATCAAAGCTATAGTATCGAAATCAGTATCAGAACTGAAAAAGCTAGATCGGTGCATCTCCACTTTGAAGAGGCAGAGCTGATCCATTTTATAGTTTTGAACAGAAAGTTAATGGAACTGTTTCTAATAATATTAATCTGTTTTAGATCAATAAATGAGGATAAGGGTTTATTTATGTTCTAGATGAATACAAAATACCAGATGTTTTGCAGATCATGCCTTCTTTTAATATTTTATTTTTATATAAATAATGGAGGTTAAAGTTGTGCCAAACTTGTTTAACTCTGGAGAATCCAGGATACAGATTTCCCTGTGTGCTCGTACAATAGGCTCCTTAACATTTCTCCTTTAACTTCATAAAAGACTTATTTCTAACAGCTGAGGCCCAGTGTTAGTGAGTGTAGGGCCTGCTCTGGTGGCTCTGCTCCGGGATGTGTGTGTGTGTGCTTCTTAAAGCCCAGCTCTTGTGTACAAACAGCAGGTGAATGCCTCATATTCACTCCTCCATCAAGGCCCTATTCACAGCTCTTTATTGGCTAACACTTAAAACCCTCCACTCGGATTCGTTAGGCTAAAACTCAGCACACACATAATGAGGTGTGATGAGGGGCCGGTGGTGCCTGACCCCCTGACCGGCCCCTGGAGAATGGGCCCTTTGAGGCGTGTTTGGACAGGCACACAGGGGATATGAGAGGTGCCTGTGATCTCATGGAGAGGTAGTAGTAAAGCTGACCAGAGCACAGCGGCCAATGCTTAACTTGTCCACGGACAATTACAGGTTCAATAGACCGCACCCGGGCTCCTGGAACACGCAGTACTGCAGCCCACCACCAGGGGTGTAATGGTAAGGGTCCTGACTCAGTGCTAGTGCAGCCTCTGCAGCTCAGGGAATTTTGAGGTTCTGAGCTTCACATGAGGTCTGAACATATACTGAGAATGAGACACTTGTTTGTGTCTCTATCTGCAGGTTCAGCCTCTGGAGACACAGGGTCAGATGTGATTAATGATCTTTGTAAAACTGTAAACGCACTGTTGTGTGGTCATGTTGTCAGTAAGTAAAGTACATTATACACCTTCTCTAAACCAAGAACCAGTGATAATGGTGATGGACCTGACATTTGTGCTTCATCTCGGTGGTTGTAACATGGCATGTGTTTCATACCATTTAAATGGTGGTGTCTGGAATGTTCCACAGTATGGTATGCAAGTGGCCGTACCTGGGCTTGCCCATGTATGCAGTAGTTGAGCAAAACTGCCCCTGGTCTTGTACAGAAATATTGTGTAAGCAGCCCTTGTGTTGGGAAACTTCATTTTCTACATGAACAAGTTGAGTTCATAAATTTCAAGATGAATTAGTTCATGGTTCATGCAAGCGAATATTATTCAATATCACTGCCAAAGCCCATATACCACAGACAGTGATTATTTGATCTGTTTTAACAATGAAACTTTGTATCCTTATTCAACACGATTCACATGAGCATTCAGGGAACAGTATTTCCCCAGTGTTGCTCAGTTCAGTCCACACTGCAGCAGCCACCACTGCATGGTTAACATGAAGTTACAGCGTTAGCGAGTGATGTTGTCAGCACTAAAACAGTTTACCACAGAGTGATAAAATAACTTCTCATACATACCTGAATCAATACACCTATCCACAGGCGAGCCTGAAATCTGCTGAAGTCCTACAAGATACTGACATGATACCGTTTTCTGCTGGAGACATGATACCAGATCAGACAGCGGCTCTTTCTGCAGGAGATATGTGCAGTAGAGCACAAAGTGACATAATCTGATAATCCCTGTATATTCTTTTTTGTTTTGTCTTGTTTCGATGATGCATGTGGCGATGTGACGCTAGTGACTCGAGTTGTTGCCAGATTTAATGTTTTTCTGCTAAATATTAAGGGCTCTTTACGTGCGTATTTAGCCAAGTTTTTGCCTGGAACATCAAAGAAATCTGGCATCCATTGGCACAAAATTAAATAGAAGCACAAGCTGTTCACAGACTCCAGAGTGAACATGTTCACAGTTCGGTCATCAGGCAGTGATACAGTGAGTTCAGGTCACGTTCACTCAAAATATGAATGCGTTCAGGTACAACACTGGCTCTTGTCATTTGCATCCAATTATAATGAGTTTTTATCATCAGAGAATCAGGAAGTGAACTGTTAGCATACTAGTTGCTAAGACAAGCAGGTGAGTCCACCTCTACACTGATCAGCTGAAGTTCAGTGGAGAGGTGATCCGGCTCACAGTAAGAATGCATGTTTTTTTAAAGGACTTCTCAGTAAAGTGTAGTGTTTTCCCCAGTTCCCCAAAGATCCCAGAGTAAAGCTTTAGAGCAGGCGTGTACCTGTGTGGCGCGTGTCTGGTCCGTGGCTCTCGGTGCTCGGGGCTCTGCTGCTCTCCAGCTCCTGTCAAACAAACAGCAGGTTAACGCAGCATAGACCTGCAGAGCTGTGCAGAGGAGAGCGTTTCCACATCCACCCTCACATCCCCACGACTGTTCCGACTCTTTACGACACACAAGGGCCATGCTGGGAATATGGAGAACAGGCTGGGAATGATATTAAAGGTGCTGTACCTCATTTTTATGGTCTGTAAAACGTGAAAAACAGATCAAGTTAATTTAAAACCATTTAACCAAGTTATTCTGCTGGTCTGAACACATTCGGAGCATCCTCATTATTTAGTTTAGAAGCACTTTTCACAACTTTCAGCGACTGTTGCAGAGCTTTAATGTCAAAGTGCTGCTAACAACAACTAGCATGCTAAAAGCACATTTCCTGCTTTGTGAAGGAAAAAGCGGTTAACAATTTGATGCAACTTTCAGAGCCCACTGTGGGGTTTACTAACAACAACTAGTAATCTAACAGCACACTTCCTCATTCATCAAGGAGTTTCGCCAGCACCGTAATGCTAACAACAACGGGAGAAAGAACTTACTACTTTGTGGAGGATAAAAACTCTTAAATATTAGATGCAACTTTCAGAGGCCAAATCAGAGTTCTGACGTCAGAATAACGCCAACAACAACTAGCATGCTAACGACAACTGGCATGCTAATAGTGCACTTCACTTTTGACACCAAGAGCTGCTTAGAAAATACTGGATATCTGTACTGGGGCAAACCATTTTTGCTCATGGAAATCTCGTGCAGCCGCTTAAAAGTATGGGACAGGATGAAAGCGGAATGTCCACCTGGAGGTCAGCTGATCTGTGCTTCCTGTGGGGAGGGGTCAGAGGTCACGGTCAAAGGCCCCTGGACCCTCCCCGCTGTAGGGCACATGTTTAGGCAGCTGCACCGCTCAGGTCCCCTTTACTTTCCATTGTAATGTGCAGCTCGCTCGCTTTTATTATGAGCTCCTCTGCCTAAACTGTTCTATTTCAGTGGTGGAAACAATGGAAGGGCATCTGGTATAAAATTCTACTACACTTTTAGTCATAAAGCTGGATATTTTAGATAATAGGTTATCAACATGTCATTAATAACCAAAAATATGAAACCTTTGGTAATCTATTAAAGGTGGAATGTTCCATCTTGTATGATCCATTTTAGTTATTGTTGCTAAATCTTCATCTTCTAAATCATCTTGTTTTCTGATTTATTATCTACTTACTAGTTCTAAGTCTGCGTCATTCTAGTCTAGAGGTCGTTTATTTTAAGAGAATTTGTCCAGTAAAACAATCTCACTGCATGAATAGATCATTTCAATACTTTTAAGTAATTTTCTGATAGATTTAAGTGTTTATATCTTACATTTTGGCCACACTTTGTTGCAGTGTGCTTGTGTCCATGGAGGAAGATAAGCATAATGCCATGCTGTGGAACATTGGAAAGGCAATACAATCTCCATAGTGACAAGCAGAAACGTTACATTGTGCTTCTTTAAACACATTTTTCAATAAATCCTGATTCATGTTTACGGTAAAACCTGAACTCATGATGTCTGCTGATTTTGTGTTGTTACGGGCTCTATTCACGTTACGTCACAAACCAGGAGGAAGTTTGGAAACATGCAATGACAACTTCCTGTGTAGTTCCCGACACTGGGCTCGACCGACTGTGATCAAACCCACTGAAGTAAATTTAATCGTTGGTAAAATAAAGACTGCATATGTATGTGCTATTTGGAATCATCTGGAATTTGGCGCCCTCGTCTCTTCTAATGGCATGTACCCAGTGCGGAGTCGTGCACCAGGTCAGGTACCCACAAATAGTTGCTGAAATGGGTGGGTTTTAACGCTCTGGAATTTTACGGGCGGGTATGTGGGCGGGTAGTCAGGTGAATCAGTGCACGGGATGTGTTCTCAATCCTGCATCCAGCGCTGCCAGTGAGAGACTTTTCCTCCACTAGATTTGTGATCCAAGAACAGAACGCAGCTGAAACCTGGACTGAGGCTCATATAGTGTTCCTGTACAGTGACCTTGATTAGATCAAATTAAGGCTTTTATTTTGTGTTAAACTTTGTTTGTTTTGTTGTTATTGTATGTTTAGGGCACAAGTAGAGCAAGGTGTATCATGTATTACTAGTTTAAAGCTTGGCGGCGACTGACTATTGCTGTTTGTTCATTGTTGTTCGTTAAGAGGTGCATCGAACAAAATTAAGTGCGTCAGTTCGAACGCTTCTAATTTGTTGGTGATTTATCATGGGCACTGGCGGGTAACGGGTGAATGATGTTCACAGGTCCGGGCGGGTGTGGATTTAACTTTGATATAATCACGGGTTTACGGGCGGGTGTGGTGCTGTACTGCACGAGTGTGGGTGGGTGCGGGCCTCCAAAAATGGACCCCTGCAGGATTCTGACCCAGTGAGTCGTGCGTCAGTGGGGAAACGATGAAAACTGAGGTATGGTTGGAATTGTGGATGAGCCGAACATAACGGAACACTACAATGACATGGAGATGAAGAAAACTGGGACATTTTCTCATTTTTCTCAATAATAACAGTGAAATCTTCCATTAATAATCTGTTGTTTCTTTGCAGCTTCTGTTTTACGCCCTCCCCATTTGCTTGGTTGTTTATGGGGCCCCAGCTGGCTTCAGACAGATGGATGGGAGCACGGAGGACTGTAAACCTGGGGCTCTGGGAGTTTAACCCTCAGCCGCTCCACTCCGACATCAGCTGCATAAATAGCCCTGCCTGTCCCCGCCTTTGAGCAAGACCCTCGTGCTCCTACACCTGCCCCAGCTGCACAGGAGTGGAGTGATTTAGACTAAAGGTTAGGACAGATGGTTCAGACTGGAGAATCAAATATGTTCCAGACACACATACGGTACTTTTAGAACTGCAGTAAATTCATAGTCAGTGTATTCCCAAAAGCAGAAAATATTTAAACACTTATTGGGATCCTCTTTCTGGTGGAGTAAGAGTCTCTAGGTGAGGCCATTCTGTGTGGTCATCTCGGCAACTACAGTATCATTTTTGTGTGTCTGCCAGTCAGCATGGAGTTAGGACAAAAGCCCGCTCTTATTTCTTTAAACAATAAGAATGTGAATGTTTATTACAAAGAGGAACTCCGGCATGTTTGAAGCTAAAGTCCACTGCTAGAGATGGTGGAATTCTGTCAGAGGCCAAAAAAAGATCTTGCTGTGGCAGTGAGTCTGTCAAGGCAAGAAAACTAGTGTAGTGATGGGGGCAAGTTCTTAACTTCCACGTAAAACGCCAATTTGCTTCACACTGAAGAAGCTTAACACCACTTTAACCCATCTTACAACAGCCACGAGCCTAACAAACAAAACTTTTTGCCTGGCTCACTCATAAATGTCTGGAAACTTTAGAAAACAACTTTATAAGCAGCCTTACACTTACCTAAGATGGGTAAAATGGGTTAGGAAGTGGTGTTAAGCTTCTTCAGTATGAAAATTGGCATTTTACATGGAAGTTAAGAACTGGCCCCCAGCACTACACAAGTTTGTTGCCTTGACAGACTCACTGCCACAGTGAGATCTCCGCCGAGACTGAGATCTCACACTGAACACTGATCTGTGCTGTTTTTTGGCTTTTGACAGAATTCCACCACCTCTAGCAACGGACTTTAGCTTCAAACGTGCCGGAGTTCACCTTTAAGTCGATACAGGCAACATTCTAAGTATAATATCATAGTCTGGTCAATTCCAGGAAAAACAAAATCATCTCCAGGTGCAAATTCACCACCAGAAAAGTTACGCAGAGCATCTTTAACTGAGGACTTTAAAAAAAAACCTAAACTTTAAAAGAGCGGGAACTAAGGTTCTAAAAACAAGCTACAAGCTGCACTGAAATCCAAGGCAGGATCTTAAAAGGACAGTTTGGAAGTTGTACATGTCAATGGTCATAGTTGTCCTGCCACTAAAAACAGTCTTACCCACTCCACAGTGCACCCGAGGCAAAACTATCATAACTCCAAACTGTTCATGTGAATGTTGCAGCTCAAAATAATGGAACGTAGGTCTCAGAGAGAGACGGGGACAAAGATCAGACTGCCACTGAGAGCCTCGATGTCTGTGCTGTCGGAGCATTTCAGCCCTTGATGGTGTGTGGTGGGACCCAACTATCTGAGAAGACCAAAGAAGATCCTGCAGTGGACCCCAGGCTCTAGTATAACACTCACAGCCTCCTCAGGTGCACCAGTCTGAGCAAATGGACACACGTTTGCACAGTTTTACAAAAACAGTTTCAAATGAAAATTGTGTTGACAGTTTACATTAGCTGAAGTGTTGTGCTGTACTCTATTGTTATCCTTAATCAGGAGCACACCCCGCCCTGTAACTACAGCGCCGTGTGACTGTGTTGACAAAGCCACCACAGACCTGTCTGGATGTACGGAGCTGAGGCCCAGGGAGGAACCAGCCCTGCCCCCAGAACGAGAGCTGATTACAGGGCAGAGAGGACATGAGAGCGCCTCAGACACTTCAGAGCTGGAGCTGGAGAGACGGCTGCTCTACTGTGAGCTTAAGGACCATGTGTTCAGTATGAACTCTGCAAAACGACAAATGGACTTTTAAACATACACTGCACAATTTAAAACATGCCCTGCATAACTCTGGTGGAGTGGACATGCATGCCATTTCTTAGCCTGGAATGTTCCACAGCAAGGCATTAAAGAAGACCTATTGTGCTCCTATTACCCCTGTGGACCATTATGTTCTAATATTCACATTTTAAATCACAATTATGATCTAAAATGACTTAATAAAAGACACAAGTGCGCTGACTTCCACGTTAGAAAACTGTGGTGTCCAATGGGAGCTGATGGGCGCCGTAAACGTCATGACAACAAAGGGCCGCAGGCTGTGGGCCTCACCTAAGGATCGCTGCACATGACACAAGCAGATTATTTTAATTTGTACAAAAATGACTACACAACAATGCTAATTTCTATGTGTATCACCAATTAAGAAAATAAAACTGGTACGTCACTGTGGGCGTGTACCTGCGGCGGTGAAAACAGGGGTTGGTCAGCAATATGGAGTCTAAGAGATTAAAGATGACTCAAACATGCACGAATCACTCCAAATACAACTCCAGGTGAGTAAATGATGACGGGCAGAGCAGGGTTAAAAGAGCTCTTCAGAGCTCAAGAAATTTTGCAGAACAGGTCTCATTTAAATTTTTGAATCTCTATGGAGACAAGATGACATCAAGGTCTGAGCAATGAAAACACCCAAACTACATCAAAGCAAAACAGACCAGTTTAATGCCCTACGGCGGAACATTACTTCCAAAACAATAACATCACCATAGAGACAAGCAGCTGGTGTCCTTTCACCAGATCACAGATCAAAGACAAACCTGGAGAAATGCTTTGTTTCATTCACAAATGTTTGAGTAATCTGTTGCATTTATTCATCCTCCTCTCCAGAGCTCATAACACTTTCACCAGATGATGTCATCAGGTGGTAATCCAGAAGAGCTCCTCTGTGATCTCTCACTCACCACATTACACATGACAAACATTAGCAGCTATTTTTAGCCTGAATACTGCTTTCACTAAATCAGTTAATGTCATTTTATTTAAGATTTTACTAAAACTTTTTTCCATTTATTTAAGTTTAATATTTACTCCCTGGTTAGACACATCATGTGACATACGTAGAGGGTAATTCCATAACTGTTACCCAGCAACGATATCCAAGTCTCACAATATGACATCGTCACGGTATGAACCTCACAGTACAATATTTATTGACATATCGCGGGAAAGGTCACGATATGGTGGAGAGGCTCACGATATTACAATATTCTACAGAATAACAAGACTGACATTCTAAAATGCTTTGACCAGTCATTTGGTACAACATTTATTGTCATTAGGGATGGAACGATATCCAAATCTCTCTGTACGATATTTTCACCATAAACATCTCACCCTAACAGATTTATTGCAATATTTTGTGCATTCACAAAACTGTGAATCTGCTCCTTTTTCCTCTAAAAATGCCTTCACAAGACTTAATCCAAAGAATGAAGATTTCAAAGTGCTTAGAACAGTTATTTCTTCATGTAATCTGCAATGAAACGGAGCAAAGGATCATGGTCTATGTAGTTTGCTCTGTTCTTTTTTTTTTTTTTAGCTATTTCTGCATCAGAACTATTCATTTAAGCAAAGAGACTTGTGATTCCATATATTGTGATGGTCCACGATATTATTGTAAGACCTTTGACAATTCGGTATCACCAGATTTCGGTTATTATTACATATTTATGAGTCAACTAATAAAAATAATGACAGCACCATTTTTGTACTTTTCTTCTCAACCTTTTTCCACAAACCATCACTTAAGAGATATAAAACTATTTTGCACAGGTACTATCCACCAAACCAAGTCATTCGCACTTGAAGTTGTCCAAATGAGTTTAAAAAGCTTGATTTGTGCATATCACAGGGAGGAGGGAGGGGCTTGTACTGATAAAGAGCCTGCAGACAGGGGCAGGCAGGGGGGCAGGGTCTGGACAGGGGGAGACAGGTAAAGTGTGTGTTTAACTGCGTTGTTGACTCTGGGCGCCATGACGACAGGCTTAAGCTGCTCATGATGACAGTTTGTTTAGTGCATTAGACACTCATTACAAAGTCACGACTATAAAAGTCAATGAGCTGTGAAGGTTCCCACAAGGTGCTAGTATTTATAGCAGGCTTAGTAGAGGTAGTAGTGGTAGAAAAAGAACTGTAGTAGAGATGATGGATAGTAGTAAAAATTTGATGATAAAAATAAAGGCCACCACACACTACAGGTTTTTTTTGTACACTGTGCAATTTTTGGCCCTTTTTGGGCCAATTTTTCACTTGTGTAACTGTTTTTGGCATTGAGTTTTGGCGTAATTGTCCGTCGTGCTTCGTGTAGTAAACATGAGGTAACGAGAACTGATTAATACCTCACGACCAGCTCTTGATCAGCAATCACAGGTCGCAAGAATATCAAACCTGTTTGAAATCCAGTCGCCTCTTGTGAAGATTTTGCACTGTTGAAGTAGTTCGTATAGTGTGAGAATATGAATCATGAACTTACAAATTTTAAACCCTGAGATTTGGTCATACAATTTGTGAAATAATTGAAAATAAAGCACAGTGCTTTCCCGGGTTTAAATGATTTTTAAATGTGCAATAAAAAGCACATGCCCCAGACACGAGGAGAACCTTATGAGATTTTAAATCTCCGATCGCAAAGACTTGTGAGGGATATGACTGCGTAAAACAGGCTAAAGTTGGGAATGTAAACGCCTCAGCTGTTTCCTGTCTACAGTAAAACCACTCGCTCTGAGACTGTGAAGTGTTCAAAGATCAGAGCTCTGCACTTCCAGTTTAGACACAAGTCAAAACTGTTATTATTATTTGTGAAATGTGGAGCAATACTTGGCGGCCACCGGCGAGCGCCTGGTGGCCTGTCCCCATGGGGCCCGGCCGGGCCCAGCCCGAAGGAGCGACGTGGGGCCGCCCTCTGGTGGACCCACCAACCACGAGAGGAGCCATAGGGGTCGGGTGCGGAGAGATCTGGGCAGCGGTCGAAGGCGGGGGCCTCGGCGACCAGATCCCCGGACATGGAGACTAGCTCTGGGGACATGGAATGTCACCTCGCTGGGGGGGAAGGAGCCTGAGCTTGTGCGGGAGGTCAAGCGTTACCGGCTAGATATAGTCGGCCTCACCCCCACACACAGTTTGGGCTCTGGAACCCAACTCCTTGAGAGGGGTTGGACTCTCTATTTCTCTGGCGTTGGCCGCAGGGAGCGGCGGCGAGCTGGTGTGGGCCTGCTCATCGCCCCTCAGCTCAGCCGCTGCATCTTGGAGTTCACCCCAGTGAACGAGAGGGTCGCGTCCCTGCGCCTTCAGGTCAGGGACAGGTCTCTCACTGTGGTGTCGGCTACGGGCTGAACAGCAGTGCAGAGTACCCGGCCTTCTTGGAGTCTCTGGGAGGGGTACGGGACAGTGCACCAACCGGGGACTCCATTGTTCTACTGGGGGACTTCAACGCCCACGTGGGCAACGACAGTGACACTTGGAGAGGGGTGATTGGGAGGAACGGCCTCCCCGATCTGAACCCGAGCGGTGTTCTGTTATTGGACTTCTGTGCTAGTCACAGTTTGTCCATAACGAACACCATGTTCGAGCACAAGGGGGTCCATCGGTGCACATGGCACCAGGACTCCCTAGGCCGGAGGTCGATGATCGACTTTGTTGTCGTGTCATCTGACCTCCGGCCGTGTGTCTTGGACACTCGGGTGAAGAGAGGGGCAGAGCTGTCAACTGATCACCACCTGGTGGTGAGTTGGGTCCGCTGGCGGAGGAGGAAGCCGGAAAGACCTGGCAGGCCCAAGTGTATTGTGAGGGTCTGTTGGGAACGTCTGGCAGAACCTTCTGTCGGTGCGGCCTTCAACTCACACCTCCGGGAGAGCTTCTCCCGGATCCCGGGGTAGGCTGGGGACATGGAGTCCGAGTGGGCTTCGTTCTCGGCCTCTATTGTCGATGCAGCCGCTCGTAGCTGTGGCCGTAAGGTCTGTGGTGCCTGTCGCAGCGGCAATCCCCGAACCCGGTGGTGGACACTGGAAGTAAGGGATGCCATCAAGCTGAAGAAGGAGTCCTACCGGGCCTTGCTGGCTCGGGGGACTTCTGAGGCAGCTTACAGGTACCGGCGGGCCAAGCGTGCTGCAGCCCGGGCGTTTGCAGAGGCAAAAACTCGGGTCTGGGAGGAGTTCGGAGAGGCCATGGAGGAGGACTATTGGATGGCCCCAAGGAAATTTTGGCAAACCGTCCGGCGCCTCAGGAGGGGGAAGCAGTGCTTCACCAACACGGTTTACAGTGTGGGGGGAGAGCTGCTGACCTCGACTGGGGATGTTGTCGGGCGGTGGAAGGAATACTTTGGGGATCTCCTCAATCCCACCGTCACATCCTCCGAAGAGGAGGCAGAGGCTGGGAACCCAGAGGCGGACTCATCCATTACCCTGGCCGAAGTCACTGAGGTGGTTGGAAAGCTTCTCAGTGGCAAAGCTCCGGGGTGGATGAGATCCGTCCTGAGTACCTTAAGTCTCTGGATGTTGTGGGGCTGTCTTGGCTGACACACCTCTGCAACTTCGCGTGGCGGTCGGGAAAAGTACCTTTGGACTGGCAGACCGGGGTGGTGGTCCCTCTGTATAGGAAGGGGGACAGGAGGGTGTGTTCCAACTACAGGGGAATCACACTCCTCAGCCTCCCCGGTAAAGTCTATGCCAGGGTACTGGAGAGGAGAGTCCGGCCAATAGTCGAACCTCGGATCCAAGAGGAGCAGTGTGGTTTTCGGCCTGGTCGTGGAACACTGGACCAGCTCTACACCCTCCATCGGGTGCTCCAGGGTTCATGAGAGTTTGCCCAACCAGTCCACATGTGCTTTGTGGACCTGGAGAAGGCATTCGACCGTATCCCTCGTGGTGCCCTGTGGGGGGTGCTCCGGGAGTATGGGGTCCGGGGCCCTTTGCTAAGGGCTGTCCGGTCCCTGTATCACTGGAGCAGGAGCTGTGTTCGCATTGCCGGCAGTAAGTCAGACCTGTTCCCGGTGCATGTTGGACTCCGCCAGGGCTGCCCTTTGTCACCGGTTCTGTTAATTGTATTTATGGACAGAATTTCTAGGCGCAGGCAGGGGCCGGAGGGGGTCCAGTTCGGGGACCACAGGATCTCATCTCTGCTTTTTGCGGACGATGTTGTCCTGTTGGCTCCATCAAACCAGGACCTGCAGCGTGCACTGGGGTGGTTTGCAGCCGAGTGTGAAGCGGCTGGGATGAGAATCAGCCGTTCCAAATCCGAGGCCATGGTTCTCAACCGGAAAAAGGTGGATTGCCCTTTCCGGGTGGGTGGGGAGTCTCTGCCTCAAGTGGAGGAGTTCAAGTATCTCGGGGTCTTGTTCACGAGTGAGGGGAGGATGGAGTGTGAGATTGACAGGTGGATCGGTGCGGCGTCGGCAGTGATGCGGTCGCTGCATCGGACCATTGTGGTGAAGAGGGAGCTGAGCCGAAAGGCGAAGCTCTCGATTTACCGGTCAATTTACATTCCTACCCTCACCTATGGTCATGAGCTCTGGGTAATGACCAAAAGAACGAGATCGCGGATACAAGCAGCCGAAATGAGTTTCCTTCGCAGAGTGGCCGGGCGCTCCCTTAGAGGAGCTCGGTCACACGGGAGGGGCTTGGAGTAGAGTCACTGCTCCTCCACATCGAGAGGAGCCAGTTGAGGTGGCTCGGGCATCTGGTCCGGATGCCTCATGGACGCCTCCCTCGGGAGGTGTTCCAGGCATGTCCCACCGGTAGGAGGCCCTGGGGAAGACCCTGGACACGCTGGAGGGACTATATCTCTCGGCTGGCCTGGGAACGCCTCGGGGTCCGTCCGGAGGAGCTGGAGGAAGTGGCTGGGGAGAGGGAAGCTTGGGAGCTCCTGCTTAGACTGCTGCCCCTGTGACCCAGCCCCGGATAAGCGGAAGAAGATGGATGAATGGATGGAGCAATACTTCAGATACAGGATTTTTAAAGCAGATTAGAGGAGATAAAGTCCACAAGAAGTAGAGCAACTGTCGCTGATCTGCAGCTTCACCTCGATCCGTGCGCTGTGTGGATGGAAACAGACACAGACACTATCTCGCCCTTTTACTTCTAACAAACACCTCAACCTGGATTCACAGTGCGGTTTTGTGGACTGGGGTCATTATTTGTAGAGGACAAATTCTATAGAGAATATGATTCATTCATTTTAAATGAGTCTTATTTTAAATGAGTCTTATTTTTTTTACCAAGTTTGTATGTTGCACCTTGGAGGCTGTCAGTCCTCTGCTGAAGCTCTGTTTTATTGGCTGTTACCGTGGTGATGTTTTACTGTTACGATTTGAGCAGTTCAGAGTCACACAGACACCACACACAACAAGCGCGCGCGCACACACACAGACAGACACAAAGATACAAAGTTGGGTCATGCCTCCCCGAACTCGAGGAGAGGCAAATCACAGCCAAGATCAGGCAAATTCTCCTGTAGTGTGTGGCGACCTTTAGTTGTAGTGAGAGTATTTGTTGATTTGATGATTTAGTTGTAGTAATAGTATTTGAAGCTGTAGTGGTTGTGGTGGAGTAGTAACGATAACAGTGTAATATTCACATTGCGTAGTAGTTGGTGCACACATAATAGCAGTATTGTCAGTGTACATTTACAGTGCTAAGCTAACATGAAGCAGTTCTCTCAGCTGACTTGGGAACACCTAAGAGTCCCACAGGAAGAGGTGGAGGAAGTGTCTGGGGTGAGGGAAGTCTGGGAGTCCCTGCTCAGACTGAAGATGAAAAGAAAATGGGTCATATGCAAGGTTAGGGCAGGCCTGTTTCCTCTTCCTCCCCCTTCACTGCAAAAAAGCTTAAGATACACACACTTAAATCTAAGAGAAAATTACTTAAAATTATCTTGCTGCATGACAAGTTCTCGTTTAAAATAAATGACTTCTGGACTAGAATGAAGCGGTCTCAGAACTAGTAAGTACATAATAAATCTAAAAACAATATGAATAACCTGATATACCTGATATAAGTTTTAAAATCCTGGCCAGATCAGAGAAATGTGCAGTGTTTCTCTCCTCTCCTCTCTCAGACAGGCAGCTGGCACTTCAGAAAGAGAAAGAGAAGGCGCTCTGTCATTACCGACTGCTGCTGCACCACAGAGCTCATCACACCAAGGAAACAACTTAAAAACATAAAGATGCATGTACGGCAGATGCACCAGCCCCCATGAGGATGATACATCTCTGTATTGTGTCCTGTATTGTCCTGCATTCCAAACTCCAAACTCTGCAGTTTTCAACATCGAGTCAAAGGAGCCGTCAGTGAAGCTGGTTTAGATCAATATTATGATTTACAATGAACAAAATGTTCATGTGACTGTCCCTGGAGAAAATGTGTCCTCTGCATTTGACCCATCCTTCACTGTCTCAAGATTAATCCTGCATTTGACCCATCCTTCCGTATCTCTGGGTTAAATCTGCATTTGACCCCTCCTTCAGGGTCCCTGGGTTAAACCTGCATTTGACCCATCCTTCAGCATCTCAAGATTAATCCTGCATTAGACCCATCCTTCAGTATCTCGAGATTAATCCTGCATTAGACCCCTCCAGTGTCTCAAAATTAGTCCTGCATTTGACCCATCCTTCTGTATCTCGAGATTAATCCGGCATTTGACCCATCATTCAGTGTCTCAAGATTAATCCTGTGTTTGACCCGTTCTACAGTGCCTCTGGGTTAAACCTGCATTTGACCCATCCTTCAGTAACCCTGGGTTAATCCTGCATTTAACCCATCCTTCAGTGTCTCTGGGTTAAACCTGCCAGGAGCAGTGGGACCCATCTTCAGATCTTGCGCTAGTCTTGGTCAGGACTACTTTAGCTGGAGGATTTGACCTGATATACATGTACCAGACACACACCCAGACACAAGGAGAATGTGCACACTCCACACAGAAAGACCCTGGAATCAAACCTGGAACCTTCTTGCTGTGAGGCATGAGTGCCAGCCAAAATCATGATCTACGCATGTTACAGTTTGACACTAAATACTCGTAACTATTTAGCACGAGTTCTCTCACACAGGAAACTCTCCACCTCCAAACACCTTCACTGGAATCATTTGGAAAATTTCAGCCCTGGAATTGCCCATCTCTACTGAGCTAAAGAACATCACGAGGTGGAACAGAGCATTTTGAACTTTGAAGATCTAGACACAGTAATAAAGCGAGGTCTGTTTTTGAGGAGACGAGCTTTCAGCCGTGTTAGAACATTGTTAGAAGAGTTAATGGTGCCTAGTATAGAAGTTTAAGTCGTGGTGAGCCGGTCCACTGACAGATGCTCTCATCATCATCTCCATTTCATTTCATTCGCCATGGCAAATATTTATGTAGAAAAGTACATTTTAATGACAGTGTGAAAAGATGGAGCTCTTGTCCAAATCCACAGCAGTCCATGAGAGATGTGAGAGTGAGAGCAGAGCTGAGCCGGTCAGAGCCATGAACCCCGTCTGCAACAAGAGATGAAAAATAAGTGCTCCAGCCATCCATCGCCTCCTCCTCTACGTCCACCACCTCCTCTATGTCCATCACCTCCTCCTCTACATCCACTGCCTCCTCTATGCCCCCCGCCTCCTCTACATCCACTGCCTACTCTACAACTGCCTCCTCTACGCCCCCCACATCCTCTACAACTGCCTCCTCTACATCCCCCGCCTCCTCTACATCCCCCGCCTCCTCTACGTCCCCCGCCTCCTCTACGTCCCCCGCCTCCTCTACAACTGCCTCCTCTACATCCCCCGCCTCCTCTACGTCCACCACCTCCTCTACGTCCACCACCTCCTCTACGTCCACCACCTCCTCTACGTCCACCACCTCCTCTACGCACCCCGCCTCCTCTACATCCACTGCCTACTCTACAACCGCCTCCTCTACAACTGCCTCCTCTACCTCCTCTACATCCCCCGCCTCCTCTACATCCCCCGCCTCCTCTATAACTGCCTCCCCTACATCCCCCGCCTCCCCTACATCCCCCGCCTCCTCTACGTCCCCCGCCTCCTCTACGTCCCCCGCCTCCTCTACGTCCCCCGCCTCCTCTGCGTCCACCGCCTCCTCTACATCCACCGCCTCCTCTACGTCCCCCGCCTCCTCTGCGTCCACCGCCTCCCCTACATCCCCCGCCTCCCCTACATCCCCCGCCTCCCCTACGTCCCCCGCCTCCTCTACGTCCCCCGCCTCCTCTACGTCCCCCGCCTCCTCTACGTCCCCCGCCTCCTCTACGTCCACCGCCTCCTCTGCGTCCACCGCCTCCTCTGCGTCCACCGCCTCCTCTGCGTCCACCGCCTCCTCTACATCCACCGCCCCCTCTACGTCCACCACCTCCTCTACGTCCCCCGCCTCCTCTCCAACTTTATATTCACTCTTTAAAAGGTCCTACATTACACTGTGAGAAGTGAACCAGGTCTAAACCAGGACTGAACCTGGACTGAACCAGGACTAAACCAGGAATGAACCAGGAATGAACCAGGAATGAACCAGGAATGAATCAGGACTAAACCAGGACTGAATCAGGACTAAACCAGGACTGAACAGGACTAAACCAGGACCAAACCAGGACTAAAGCAAGACTGAACCAGGACTAAACCAGGAATGAACCAGGACTAAACCAGGAATGAATCAGGACTAAACCAGGACTGAACCAGGTCTAAACCAGGACTGAACCAGGCCTAAACCAGGTCTAAACTGGGACCGAAACAAGACTGAACCAGAAATAAACTAAGACTGAACCATGACTGAATCAGGTCTGAACCAGGACAGATCCAGCACTGAACCAGGACTGAACCAGTATCGAAACAAGACTGAACCAGGACTAAACCAAGATTGAACCAAGATTGAACCAGGACTAAACCAGGTCTAAACCAGGACTGAACCAGGCCTAAACCAGGACCGAAACAAGACTGAACCAGGACTATACCAAGACCGAAACGGGACTGAACCAGGGCCAAACTTTTTAAGCAGAAAACAATACAATATAACTGAACCAGAACTAAACCAGGACTGAACCAGGACTGATCCCAGACTAAATATACATATATAGCAAATAAATTGAATTAAGAAGAGATAAAGAAATAAGAAATAAAGAAAGACGAGTAACTCCTTCCATTCTTCAGAGCCTGTCCCTGTTTTCTGTCTCTCTTTCACTCCTCTTCCTCCTCCTCTCTCATCGTTTTCTATTATTAGTCATTTTAGTAGAATTATTATAGTTTACAATGAACCAAACAGAACAAAATGATTTATGTCTGTTACCATTTAATACTAATCCCACACTCTTTAAGGCGAGAGGAGAGGTGCACTCAGTCTGCCTCTTTGGATCCATCTTATTGTGTCTCGGGTCAGAAGTGCCAATCACATGGAATAGAAATCACATTTTTATGCAAATCCTTGTGAAAGTGGAGCTGTTTTTAGTTTCCGTCTTCTCCTAGAATATGTAAAATGAAAACTTTCTGCTTCTCCAATCAAACTCCTCTCTCTTCTTCTCTCACAGCTTTCTCCCACTCTCTCCTCTATTGGTCTTTCTTCCTCCCCTTCTCCGTCCAGATGAGGTCACAGCGTCTGACTGTTCTCGAGGAAAACCTGGAGAGTTCTTTTCCATGACCACAAGGACTCACTCAAACCCCCCCACTCCTCTCTCTCTTTTCTACCCCCTCTCTTTCCTCCTTTCCATGATTACACTTTCATACACTCATCTCTCTACCCCCATTCCATGACTGCATGACTGGTGACACTATCTTTTTTCTCCCTCCTTTCTCTCCCTCTCCTCTCCCTTTCCTCTCTCCCTCCCTAAAAGAAAGGAGAATGAAGAACCCCTTGTTCTTCATTCTCCCTTCCTTCCTTCTCTTTTCTTCTCTCTCATCTCTCCCTTTTTTCTCTCTTTCCTCTCTCCCTCCCCCCTCTTTCTTCAGTCTCACTTCTCTCTCCTTTCCCCCTTCTCTTGTCTCCTCTCTCCCTTCTCTTGGTTCCTCTCTCTTGTCTCCTCTCTCCTCTCCCTTCTCCTCTCTCCCTTCTCTTGTCTCCTCTCTCCCTTCCCTTGTCTCCCCTCTCCTTTCTCTCATCTCCCCTCTCTCGTCTCCTCTCTCCCTTCTCTCATCTCCTCTCTCCCTTCTCTCGTCTCCTCTCTCCCTTCTCTCGTCTCCTCTCTCCCTTCTCTCGCGTCTTTCTTTTCCATGACTGCTCGACCACACAGTGGGAGCTCTTCCAGCTCTTCCAGCAGTGGAGCAGGAGTTTATGGAGACTCGAGCTGCAGAGGCCGGGCTGAGGCCGGGCTGAGGCCGGGCTGAGGCCGGGCTGAGGCCGGGCTGAGGCCGGGAGGAGGCCGGGAGGAGGCCGGGCTGAGGCCGGGAGGAGGCCGGGAGGAGGCCGGGAGGAGGCCGGGGTGAGGCCAGGCGTGCAGCCTGGCCTGTGAGCTGCACGCTCACAGGACAGGAGATTGGACATCTGGAATATCGTCATTATTGAAATGAGATGGTCTAAAGTTTAAATCATCACAAAAGAAAACCCTAATGCTTTTTCCACATTTTTGAACTGAATATTGTAACAATCAGAACCAATCACTGGATATTTGGCTCCTTTTTTAAAACAGATTTTTCTTTCTAAAAATAAATAAAAATCAAAAACACACGGTTAAGTTTTATACAGATTTCAAGCCCTGATCACACACACGCACAAAATCACCCCAAACATGGGACACTAAGACTAAGCCTGAACTCTTTCCCTTGTTTCTTGTGTTATGGATCTGGTGTAGAACAGATTTGATAGGCCTGAATGAAGTGAAAGCAGCCAGTGTTAAGTTGTATTTTTCCATCAGAATCTCTCCATCTTCTTCCCGCTCTCTCCATCTGATCCTGTAGACCTCTATCTCTCATCAGGAGCTCATCCAGACTTCAGATCACATCTACAGGTAAACACAGGCTTCTCACGAACACTGAGGAGGGACTGCAACAGGGCCACAGACATGAGCAAACACTGAAACTGAAGTGAATTATCACAATGAGGCAAATCCAAAGACACTTTCCAGTCAATGATTGTTAGGTATATTACACAATCTATAAACCCTATAAGGCCCCTATAACTGCTAGCCTCAGTGTGCTTCATTTGACTGGAGCCGAATGCTGAGGGTGACATCACGCTCACTTAGTCCACTTCTTTTTTGTTTAAAAATAAAGAATCCTGGAGTTGCTGGTTCAAGTCCCTTTATGAAATGATCTTTAGAGCAGTCACCACACCATAGCCTGTCCCACTTTCTCCTTTAATTTTTCATATGAGTAAAGCAGCCACGTCCTAAACAAACCGCGGCCCAGCATGGAAGAGAAAAACAGAGATTGTGGAACGCTGAAGCATCGCTCACTTTAAAGACACGCTACAATTGAAGTGACAGAAGAGGAAAGCTTTTGGCTGGGTCTGAGTGCTTTGACAATTGTTGTTTACATGTAGGAGTTAAATGAGACTGTCAGCTGTACAGAGGAACCAGGCCAAAGCTTTTACAGAGACCAGACTGGAGCCAGCCCCCTACAGCCTCTGCCGAGTAATGCACTGTATATCACACATACACAGGGGTGAAACCATATCCAAGTCTCACGATACAATATGTTCACAGTATGATATTTATTGCGATATGGTGGGGAGGCTCAAGATATTACGATATTCTACATAATAACAAGACTGACATTCTAAAATGCTTTGACCAGTCATTTGGTACAACATTTATTGTCAATAGGGATGGAACGATATCCAAATCTCTCTGTACAATATTTTCATCATATACATCTCACCGTACCAGATTTATTGAAATATTTTGTGGCTCACAAAACTGAATCTGCTCCTTTTTCCTCTAAAAATGACTTCACAAGACTTAATCCAAAGAATGAAGATTTCAAAGTGTTTGGAACAGTTATTTCTTCATGTAGTCTGCACTGAAACGGAGCAAAGGATCATGGTCTATGTAGTTCCCTCTTTTTTTTGTTGCCATTTCTGCATCAGAACTCTTCATTTAAGCAAAGAGACTTGGGATTCGATATATTGTGATGGTCCACGATGTTACTGTGAGACCTTTGATAATACGATATCACCATATTTCGGTTATTGTTACATCCCTACTAATACAGTATATCAGGCACACAGTAGTGCAATAATAATAGAGGGGGTATGAAGCAAATCAGTTTTTAGAGCTTTCTCCCATGTTATAAAATTGTTCCCTCATCAGAAAAATGGTTTTAGATGTCGTCCACGCATGTTTGAGTAATTTAGCGATCCCTCCTAATCCCTTCTGTAAGATTCTGTGCAAGGCTCCGCCCACAAGCCTACATCATCCATGCTCCCAAAATATTCCAAAAACATGACACACAACTGCACACAGCGACTGGACAAATCTGGTGTGATATGCAGTAGTTTCATTAGTGGGATACACTGATTGTGTTGTGATAGCGCTCTGAAAGGGGAGTGATTTAGCGCGGGGAGCTAATATAACATTTTAAAAACAAGGCCAGGTTCATATGGCAGTCAAAAGGGAAGAAGTGGTATCAATGGTAAGGGAATTTAATAAAAATACATAGTTGATCGATGGTTGAGAATTGGTTGGAAACACCTGAGGAAAGTGGTCATGTGATCATGGTCGTGTGCAGACTTGGCACTTGCGCTGGAGTTGGGAGAAGCAGAGAGGTTTTAAGGGACTCAGTGTTAAAATAAGGAAAGAAGAAATTATCTTTATGGAAATCGAACAAAAACTGTGATGTGCCCAGGCTGCCAAACCTGTCCATCCTCCTGAGATGAGATATGACACACACACACACACAGACTCACAAGCAGGACTGAACCAGGACTGAACCAGGACTAAAGCAAGACTGAACCAGGACTGAACCAGGACTAAAGCGGGACTGAAGCAGGACTAAAGCAGGACTAAAGCAGGACTAAAGCAGCACTGAACCAGGACTGAACCAAGACTGAACCAAGACTGAACCAAGACTGAACCAAGACTGAACCAAGACTGAACCAAGACTGAACCAAGACTGAACCAGGACTGAACCAGGACTGAACCAGGACTGAACCAGGACTGAACCAGGACTGAACCAGGACTGAACCAGGACTGAAGCAGGACTGAAGCAGGACTAAAGAAGGACTAAAGCAGTACTAAAGCAGGACTGAACCAGGACTGAACCAGGAGTAAACCAGTACTGAAGCAGGACTGAACCAGGACTAAAGCAGGACTGAAGCAGGACTAAAGAAGGACTAAAGCAGCACCGAACCAGGACTAAAGCAGGACTGAAGCAGGACTAAAGAAGGACTAAAGCAGCACCGAACCAGGACTGAACCAGAACTGAACCAGGACTGAACCAAGACTGAACCAAGACTGAACCAAGACTGAACCAAGACTGAAGCAGGACTAAATCAGGATTAAAGTAGGACTAAAGCAGGACTGAACCAGGACTAAACTAGGATTAAAGCAGGACTAAAGCAGGGTTGAACCAGGACTAAAGCAGGACTGAACCAGGACTAAACCATAACTGAACCAGGATTAGAGCAGGGCTTTACTAGTGTGTACACAGAGATAAGAGATAAAGAGCATGTCCTATTCTGCAGCCATATACAGGGAACAAGGACAGACCTGGACTAAAATTGGACTAAAGTTGGACTAAAGCTGGACTAAAGCCAGAAGGACTCCAGTAAAACTCAACCAGGACTCAACCAGGAGGACTCAACCAGCTCAAAGTCAGAATTGCACAAGAACTCTACCAGGACTATAAAACGGGACTAGGACTGGACCAGGGATTAAACCAGGATTAAACCAGGACTACACCAGGAACTAAACAAGAAACCAAACAAGGAACTTAACCATGAAATAACAAATCCAAAGCATGATATTTTGATCAACCCACACATTGTACTTGGCAGAAATATGAGATGATATCGTTTTTTGTCACCATCAGATTCCATAATTCATCTACACGGAACCCTTAAATGTATCTTAAATTGAAGCTTGCCATCTCCATGCAGAATTTACAGGAATAACTTAAAAAGGACAGCTATTTTACCTATTAAAACACATAAAAAAATAATTAAATACTACAATTTTCTCAATTTTGGTTTGGCTAAAAGTTGGTAAAGTTATTTAAAGCTATAGAAAGCTCCTAACCATATGATTGTCTTACCACACACGTCACGTTTTCACAGCTGGAGAGGATAATTAAAGCCAGGTTACCTTGTGTTGACGGATTCCCTGCCCGCGTGCCTATGAGCAGTCGCTCCGGTGCTGACAGGAGCCTCTACTATAGCCAGTCCCTCTCTCACCCTCACTCTACTGCTGCTCCTGGCTACTCCCACCGCATCCTCAGCCCCGCCCCTCCCTCTGTCTGACCACGCCCCCTCTCCCTCCGCTCAGGTTCAAAAGCCAGACGGGTTCACATGGACAATACCGCTCGGATATTAATGGTCCAATGTTACGCAAAATGGAGTCTTGTGACATTTAAACCATGTTAGAAAGTTGTTAGCTACTCAAAAACAGATCTGGAGTTGTGTTTAGTTTCATTTACACATGATTTTGAGCTGAATCAGAACAAGTATAAGAGCACATAGACTAGTATACACCCATGCAGCACTGAGGGAGTACACACATACAAGGACAGATGGGAATAGAAAAGAAAATACTACCATTTAATACTGAAAATCACATTCTATTGTCTAAATATTGTGTTTTTATCATCATTGTGATATATCCAGTCTTTAGTATTGTGACAACACTACTAATAACAAAGAGTTTTACTGTCTGAGAATCAGGAAATTTGCTGTTCACATACTAGTTGTTGTGAGCATCAGTGTAAAAGAAAAAAAAACTGCTCTGGTGAAATTTGTGAAACACACTTATAAACTCACACACCTTATTTAGTCGGGAATACTGAACCTGAAGGATTTAACTAGGACTAAACCAGAGTCAAATAGGAACCAAATCAGGATCAAACTAGAATCAAACTGGCACCAAACGAGGACCAAACAAGAACTAAACCAGGACTAAACTAGGACCACAGACTGCATATATAGATGGACATACTGTAGCTAACGCACTTGCCACCACGTTCCAAATAGGAAGTGAGTATGAGGGCGCTTCTGGCTCCACCGACTGTTTCCAATTGACTTTACCTTAGAAAAGTGTGAGCCCTCTCTGTACCTGCTGCTGTGGCCTCGTCATTTTTGTCTTAAAATGTTCATATTAACCCACTCTACATGATCCTAGGGTTTTTATTTAGGTATTTTGTCCGTTAATAAATTCCTATTACAAGATTCTAGAGCTTCATTTGACTAGATCCGAACACTGTGGATGATGACACACTCACTTAGTCCACTTCTTTATCCAGTCTATGGATTGACCTGGTGACTAAGCCAGGATGACCAAACTACACAAGATTCTACCCGGACTGTACCAGGACTGAACCAAAAGGAGTGAACCAGGACAATTTTCCAGAGGATCTGCTGACCCTCCCTCTCCGCCTCCGCTGCCAAAACTCTCACCACGCCTTCATCACCCCCAGACTCGATTATTGCAATAGTCTCCTCTACGGACTTCCCACCACTGACCTTCAAAAACTTCAGTACATTCAAAACTCTGCCAGCTACAGCCGCTCACGAGACCATATCACCCCTGTTCTGCAACAATTCCACCGGCTCCACGTCCAACAGCGCATCCATTTCAAGATCCTCCTGATCACCTCCAAAGCTCTCTATAACCAGGCCCCTCCACACCGCACAGATCTGGTTCAGCCCCACTGTCCCTCCCGCTGCTTTCGATCAGCCGATTCTAACCTCCTCATTCCCACAGGCAAATCAAAGCACCGGACCGTAGGGGATTGATCCTTTGCCACTGCCGTCCCCACCCTCTGGAACTCTCTCCCCCTTCACATCAGAAACTCAGACTCACTTAACACCTTCAAAAAACTGCTCAAAACACACCTTTTCCTCACAGCCTACAGTCCCCACACATGACTGCTCCTCATTACGGATTTGTCTGTCCGTGTTTTAGTGTTACTTCGCTGTGAAGCACCTTTTTGTCATGGTGAAAAGCTCAAAACCCATGTATTATTATTATTAAACTGCGCTGAGACCTTTGATTGAGACACAAAGGCCACTGTGACACGCAGTGGAAATGTTACAGCAACATCAACTGCAACAGTTTACTGCAGCAAATCTTGAATTTCCCTCAAGGTTAATAAGGATCTCTCTCTCATGACTAAACCAGGACTAAAACAGGACTGAACCAGGACTGAACCAGGACTGAATCAGGACTGAACCAGGACTGAACCAAGACTGAACCAGGACTGAACCAGGATGACTAAACTAGGACTTGACTAGGATTGTACCAGGACTGTACCAGAACTGAACCAAGATGACTAAACCAAGATGACTAAACTAGGATGACTAAACTAGGATGAGACTAAGACTGTACCAGGACTGAACCAGGACTGAACCAGGACTAAAGCAGGACTAAAGGAGAACTGAACCAGGACTGAACCAAGACTGAACCAGGACTGTACCAGAACTAAACTAAGATTTAACTAGGACTGAATCAAACGGATGCAGAAGCAGGACTTAACCGTTGTACTGAAACAGGACCACCAGAACTGAATTGTCCAAGAATCAGGACATTTGCTGTTAACATACTAGTTGCTGTCAGCATTACTGTGGAAGCCACTCCGCTCTGTCCTCTGAGAACAGTAAAAAGCACACACTTGTAAACTCATCACAGTGAATCATGTGGATGACTGCAGTGGGCTCTTGTTTAGTCGGGAATACTGCAGAGTTTTCCTCAGTTTTCCAGTTTTCCACAGACGGCGTTGCCATATACCTATAATTATCAGCTTTTACGAGCGGCGGCGACGCAGGCAGCAGCTGAGCCGGCAGAGGAAAACGCTGAGCTTTTCTGGAGCACCGTGTGATCTGAGGCTTAAAGGAGACAGGCTAATGTGACTTTTATGGGAAATTATAACGTACTTTAAAGGTCCTATATTACACAGAATGGATTCTTGAGCTTTAAGCCGTGTTACCTCCTCAGAAACACACCTGGAGTTGTGTTTTGTCTCATTCACACATGTTTCAGTAATCCTTTATCATTAGTCTGTCTACATCTCCAAAGCTCAAAATGCTCTATTCCACCTTGTGATGTCATGTAGTGGTAGTTTTCAAGTTAAGAGCTCTTTCTACCTTTAGTTCAACAGAGATGGGCAATTCCAGGGCAGAAATCATCCAAATGATTCTACTGAAGGTGTGTGGAGTTTAAAAACCAGTACTGAACAAAAACACAGCGGGTACTAAACCAGGACTGAACCAGGAAAAAAACAGGACTAAACCAAGACCAAAGCCATATTTAAGAAGGTCTAAACCAGGACTAAATTAAGTCTAGTTACTGTGATAAAAAGGTACCAAATTATCCAAAAATATTTAAAATCTCCCACTTAAAAACAGAAGAATTCGTCAAAATTCGTCTCCGACCCTGTCCTGTCCACCCCAACTCTGTCCTGTCGGCTCCGGCCCTGTCCTGTCGGCCCCGGCCCTGTCCTGTCGGCCCCGTTGGCCCCGGCCCTGTCGGCCCTGGCCTTGTCCTCTCCACTGGGAATGTTCTGACCTTTACGATCACTAAGGAGGGCCCCTCACAGCTCTATCTGTACTGTTACCTCAGATTTATGGACTTCATTAAAAGGAGCTATAATCTTATATGTGTTGTCTTTAAAATCTCTAAGCATGTTTTGCAGGAGTGAAAAATACACATCCTTATCAGTGGGCAGCTGGTTCGATATATCTGGAAATATGTATTAAGCATTACAAATGAAAAAATATAAATTTTTATTCAAACTGTGAACATAATATGACATTTGAAATGACTAAGCCAGAGAAAAACTAGGTCCACCGGGCTGGGCTTCTGGAGTTTATTATTATTACCAGTTTTAGGTGTCTACACTATCAAATTCAGGCCGTGAGTTTGAAGAGAACTTTTGCCTTACATGTAAATAACCCACAGTCCTCAGGAGTGGAGGTGCAGCTGTAACACAGACATTTCCTTCCGTTTTGTGTGAGTAACACTGTTAGAAGTGTCTGAGCTCGTGCCCAGTCTTTGAGGTGACCCTCAGCTGTACGGGCCCTCTTGAACCCCCGTTCCATTGTCCTGTGCACAAGTGTGTCTGCTCCGAGCGGAAACCATGACGACCAGCTATGGCGTCACAGGAAATCCTTGCTGACATCACTTCCTGTGGCCCAGCTGAGCTCAGTGATGGTTTGACGACAGGCTGCTGATGAATGAGGGGGTGGAGAATGGTCCAGGGGAGACAGAGACCGACAGGGCAGGGTGGACCGACAGGCAGTGGGCCCCAGCTGAGGCTGTTGTCACTCATGTTACTGCGCTCTAATGAGCGGCCCTGGAGGCACTAGATTTAGGTTGGTTTACTTCACTGTTTGGGTCAAACGTCTGAAAGGCGCGCACGCACACACGCACACACACACACACACACAGCAGGGGTGGGTCTAATAAAGCCCACACAGTCTGTATATGTAGATTTGACTGGTACTGTCCTGGTCATAATGATGATGACTGTATGTCAGAAATGTGCTCAAATGTGAAGGTTTACGTATAGTTTGGAGTTGAAATGCCACACGCATGAGCATGAGTGTAAAATGAAAGGCTAAAGTGCCAGTTTCCAGACAATTGAGAGTCTATAACAGCGACTGAAGCCAACCATGCCCTCACCAAAGTTTGGGCCAAACTTGGACAAAATATTCAGGGTATGGATTCACCCATTCTAATGGGGCAAAATCTCCTGCCTTCTGTTTAAGCTCAGACTGTGCAGGATCCTCTGATGGCAGTTTCCTAGTGTGTTAGCATGCTGTACACGTGGTGTTTTGTTTTCTTCTCAAACAGACCGCGGTGGTTTGGAGCCACAGGGAAGAATGCGACTAAAACAGGAGCAGCAGGATGAGGGGAGGAGAGAGGGAAGAGAGAAGAGCAAGAAGTGAGAAGACTGAGAGGTGAAGGGGACTGTCCCGCATGCAACGACTAAAGAACACAAACACTGGGATGTGTCACTTGGGGTCACAGTAAAGACACCGTGTGAAGGTTCCACATCCATAATGCTTCAGAGGCCTCACTGACTCTTCACACTCATCACCTGGTCAGTGGTTGTAAGACTGAGACTAGAGGGATTAGTGTGTTTTTACTCAGTAAGACCAAATATTGTGTTGTTCGTTAAGGATAACATGTTCTGCTATGATTTTCAAATAACAATTCAAACTGCATTTTTGATTAAATTCACCATACACCTTGAAGCCTTGTGTAATATGCATCTGCTTTACATCAAGGAACCACACACACATTTATACACCAGTGTACACAAACAGTGGGGACGAGGAGGGTTAAGTGTCTTGCACAAGGACAAAGCATTATTCTAGCAGCATATTATATACGGCAATATACTGCAGTGACAATTTTTTTTTAAAGAGTATGTTAAATAAAGTTGATTTTCTAAATGATTTGCTGTATTAAATCCAAAATTAGCCTCAATGTAGTCTCAGTTGAGTTTCAGTAGTAAATAGAAGCATTTGGCCTAACTGAAATGATCAAGTCCAAAAGTTTATTCAATCACTATAATATGAATGTTGCACTTCTTAACAGCCACATTGCAGAATGTTCCTGTATCGTGCTTATGTGTCTCTTCATCACCTCCTACACCTCCCCTCACAGCCCCCTCCTGCTGTGGGACCATCTGATGACCAAACCAGGAGGAAGGAGACTGAAGCACTCACCTGGGCCCTGACCCCTCTGGAACTGTCCACTGCCAGGTCAGCAGATCTGCACCTCTCCACCGAGCCTACAGGAGCACAACACACAGTGAGGCGGGGGTCGAAAATAGGATTTTATTATATTTATATTCAAATATGACACTATTTTGAGCTGTTCTAATGTTGTTTCCTCATCACAAACAGACCTGGAGTTGTGTTTTGTTTCATTCACACAAACCCTGTGTTCTTCCTTCAAACTGAATGCACTCTGTTCCACCTTGTGATGTCATGTGGTAAAACAAAAAGTTCCAAACTCCTTCATCAGAATCATTTGGATACTTTCGGCCCTGGAATTGTCAATCTCTACTAAACTAACATCACAAGGTGGAACAGAGTGTTTGGAGATTTGGAAATGTAGACTGATTAATACTAAAGTGTTACTCAAACATGTGAATGAAACAAAACACAACTCCAGGTCTGTTTCTGATGAGGCAACAACATTTTAACACGTCTTAAAGATCACAAGAAGATTTAGTGTAATTCAGCTTTAAATATGAGAAATCTATACTAGGGTTTTGGCAAGTCTGGGTTTAGTTCCGTGATAGTCCTGGAAAAGTCTTTTATACCTGGTTTAGTCTTGGTTTAGTGTTTATTTAGTCATTTATGGCCCTGTATCAAACATAATTCTTGCTATTAAACTATTTAAGACACCTTAGCCTTGTTTTTTCTACAATCTAACTGAGTTGCTGTAAAATACCTCAAGACATAAAGAGGAGTTAGTATGCAAAATAGTGTTTTTCCCTCATGCTTTATCATTGTTCCCTCATCATCAGTATTTTAGAGATCTCTCCCGGGCCTTATTCAAACCCTCCTTATGTTTAGCTGTAAGACTCTGTAAAAGGCTCCGCCCACAAGCCTATGCCACCCACACTCCCCCATAACAATTCTCAATAAAACAAAAACATGACACAAAACTGTACACCGCAATTTCACAAACCTGACCTGATATGCAGGAGTTTCATTAGAGGGACGTATACTGATTGCATTGTGATAGCGCTCTGAAGGGGGAGTGAATTAGCATGGTGAGCAAAGACAGGGGAGGACTCAGAGCATCGAAAACAAACATGAAACTCATTACAGTTTAATATGTTGTTTTTGGTGAATATAAATGCGCTGTGCTTTAACCGTTACCATCCTATATGTAAAATCCCCCCTCTTATGTTTCCATGAAAAGTATGTAACTGTACAAAACACCAGAAGAGGGCGCAATACTGTAACTGCAGTGAGTAGTCAAGTTAAAAACAACAAATGACAGCTACCATTGCTAACCAGCCAAGTTATTACTGGGACAATTCAACAAATACATTTAAATATATTTGACTTCTATGGGGAATTAACTGTAACACAACAGATTTAGATCACCACATTACCTGACTGTTTTGAAATTGCCACTCTCCCTTCCCTTTGCACCCTGTGTTAAGTCACTCCCCCTTCAGAGCGCCGTCACAACACAATCAACGTGCACCCCAAGTTCGTGAAGTTGTAGCGTATTGTTTTTTTATCCCGCTTTTGTATATTTATGGAAAATTACTGTGCGGCTCATTTTAGTTACAGTTAAGGCCTTAATTTGAGTCATTTTTGGCCGAACCACTTTGAAGCACTTTGGTGGGAGCTGTGGCGGCGGTAGGAGCAGAGTAGGTAGCGGGGAGGGGGACAGAGGGGCCTACAGGAGCACAGCGGCCCCAGGAATGAGAGGAATCCCTAATCGGAGTCATTATCATTCAAGAATCTGCCACACTATCAGACAGTACAGTAGAGCTCAGCCTGAGGAGAGACAGGAGGGGGCACGATACAGCAGATGCACAGGGCTAGATACAAGGTGGGATTGTCATGGTAACAGCTATATCACAATACATTATTATTAGTCCAAGTGCATATGGGCTCAAGAAAGCACAGTAACTGCATTTAGGGTTGGAATAAACACTATGAAACTCCATATGCAGAGTTTAGCAGCAAAATGTTGATTTAGTGTTCAGTGTGAGTAGGGTGCTATGACTGGGTGCTCTTAGTGGGGCGCTGTGAGTGGCTGTCAGTGGGTGAAGAGAAAGGACTTTGCTGTGTTTCCTTTCTGAACTAGGACTAGGGTGCTGGGACTAGGGCGCAAGGTGCTTTAAATGAGTGCAGTGAGAGGACCTTGCAGTGTGCCATCTCTGATAGGTGAGTGGGTACTGTGAATGGGTGCTGTGTATAAACTGCTGTGTATAGGGTGCTCTGTATAGGGTGCTGTGTATAGGGTGCTGTGTATAGGGTGCTGTGTATAGGGTGCTGTGTATAGGGTGCTGTGTATAGGGTGCTGTGTATAGGGTGCTGTGTATAGGGTGCTATGTATAGAGTGCTCTGTATAGGGTGCAGTGTATAGGGTGCCATGACTGGGTGCACTGTATAGAGTGCTGTGGTGGTGCTGGGGTGGGTGCTGAGAGGACCTTGCTGCGTCTCCTCTCTGATCTGTGACTGGGTGCTGTGTATAAGGTGCTGTGTGTGGGTACTGGGTGCTGTGACTAGGTGCAGGAGGAGGACCTTGCTGTGTCTCCTCTCTGATCTGTGTTTGGGTGCATGTATAGGGTGCTATGTGTGGGTGTTGTGAGTGGGTGCTGGGTGCTGCGGTGGGTGCAGGAGGAGGACCTTGCTGTGTCTCCTCTCTGATCTGCCTGATGGCCGCTCGGATCATCTTCCTCTCCTCGTACTCTCCAGCGGCGCGCAGCTGTCACAAAGGACACAGCATTAGGCGACACGATTTAAAGACGCACTGTGGAACTTTTGGATAATGTACTCTCACCATCTTTGTGAGCTCATCGATGTCCCGGACGCACTGCAGTTTCTGAGAGAGGAGGTCCAACGAGTCACTGCTGCCAGACCTAAGAGAGAGTGCACATTAAAGCTCCTGATTACACAAAACAGACTCTTGTGAGCTCTAAACCATGTTATAATGTTACCTCCTTAAAAACATGGACTTGTGTTCTGTTTTATTCGCACATGTTTGAGCAACTCTATTATCAGTCTGTCTACATCTCCAAAGCTCAAAATGCTCTGTTCCACCTTGTGATAGTACACCGTAAACCCGAACGTTCAGAGTAATTAAATAGATTAAATTGTGCATACTCAGAGTTTTAGAAATACTCCTGCTAACTTAATTATGTTGCTGTGTTCTTCCTTTTGAGTAATTTCAACTAATATTTTTTGATTAATGGGAACTATAAGTGGGTATAAGTGAGTGTAACTTAAAAACATGAGGTACAACTTAGTAGAATTATGTAATTAAACACCGAGAATGATAAAGTCCTGTTATTTCTATTGTTTCAAAGAAGAATGATTTAAACAAACTTAATTTATATAGTACATGCTGAAATACAGTACAAAGTACAAAGAGCTTCACCAAAGAAGTACTCAAATCTATAATAACAAATAAACTGCAATCACACAACATAATAATTTGAAAACGGTCTGAAATGCACATGCACTGGAAAAAGTAAAACAATGCTGTTCATTCAATATGTTTTTTGCCATGAGCTTAATTAAAGAAAATCAAATAGACCTGTGCAATTTAAACAATGTGTATTGAATCTTGTGTTTGTATTTATATTTTTTGTCCATTTAATTGGCTAATGCAGATCAGCAGTAATTTCCATCTAGTAAATTGACCCAATGAACATTTGTTCATTGAGCATCTTTGCCATGTGCTGTGCCAAGTCAACCCAACCCTAGTCAAGTTTTTTTTAAATTTTTTATTAATTATTCTTATTGTAATTATTATTTTGGCATCAAAGCCATAAAATCATGATCTGGGCGGTTTTTCCTTCACTCTGTTCCAGTTTATAGGAGTTCAGACGGAGTTCAAGATTTCAGGAGATAAAGTTACCAGGTAATCAAATGAATGTCAATTCTTCTGTCAACCACCCCTCCCTCCTCCTCCCACACCGTCAGTTATTCTACTTTCCTGTTTGAACTAAATGAACTCCTTTGCCATATTAAAGTTAACAATTCATGAATGTGTTCTGTTCATAAATACAATCAGTCTGATTTGAATGATACAGCCCCCCTCTCAGCATACAATGTTGACGGATTGCTGCTGTCTAAATATTGCTTTAGTTACTGCAGCCAATGTTCAGTCAATAAAACCAAACTTATTGTTTTGTAAGAAAACAAATGACCCAGTTGTGACTGAATTTCTGGTGCATATTCACTGCATTTATTCTTAGTCTTGAGGATTTGCCATGGTAATTTCTGCCCTGCTTACTCAGCAACGTACATGTTGTGCCATTTTATTTTTCATTATTTAATTTCATTGTGCAAAGGAGCGGGCAAGAACACACACATAAGTAGTAAGAAATAAACATTTGAGTTTGATTAAGATAAAATGATGTGGTTGTGTACTTACTGTTTTAAAGTTCTGTGAACGTATTCCAGTGGTTTGAAAACTAATAAACCATAATAAAAGCACTTTTAATTCAGCTATTACAAAAGGTAGAAGTAGCAAGCCATCCAACCTTTTAAGTTCTGCAAGAATTGATTGCCTCAATTTTTTTGAGTTCTGGTAACTTATTCGGGTTTACAGTGCAGTAGTTTAAGTTAACAGCTCCTTTTACCTTTTGTTCGTTAGAGCTTGGGGCTGAAATGACCTCATTCTTCAGGGTTTGTGTGTTAAACATGTGTGAATGTGATGTGTGTAAAAGCCCTCAGTTTTCCCATTTGTCAACTGGACACAAGTTTCTTTAGTCTAATATGTTTCGCAGCTCATCTAAGCTGCTTCTGTTCTGGTCAGAAGGTTCAGAGGATAAAACCCATTATGGCCCTGAATGATTCTGCTAATATGACCCCACACTCTGAAACTGAACTGAAAAAGCAGCTTGGATGAGCTGTGAAACATATTTGACTAAATAAACTTTTGTCCAGTTGACAAATTGAATTTCTCCTTTTGCCGTGTGTGAATGAGAAGAAACACAACTCCAGGTCTGTGATGAGGAAACTACATTAGAACATAGGTCAGAAAATAGTTTAATATGGACCCTTCGAAATAAAACATAATCAGAGTCACATTATGGCTAATTGCAATAAAACCAAGACTGGAATTGGGATGGGAAAACTGCACTGAGGCCATTTTTGCTACTTGCTACTTTCTGAATAATGTTTTTTTTTGAAGTAATGGTACTGCTACTTCTTAAATACCATTTCTGGCTTCTCTCCCCAACTCCAATGCTGCTAACCGTGTAGTTTAAACCTCTATAAACATGTTCTGAGATGTCCCTGTGTGTCAGATGCCCTCCCTGTGTCTCCATAGGGTCTGTTAAGCTGTTAACTGTGTAGTTTAAACCTCTATAAACATGCTCTGAAATACATAGGATTATTGTATTAGTTTAAAAGTTCAGATTTCAGTCTTCTCTCAGATTTTAACACAACTGGACAAGTTTAAAATGGACTGAATTTAGATTTTTAGTATAATTCCAAATCCAACCACCATACTTAACGGAAAAGTTACAGTAAGAGATTTTGCAGCCAGACTTTGGACACCTGGGACACTGGTTTGGGCTGGTGGGTGCTGTGGGGGGATCTGTGCCAGGATCAGGTCGGATAGCCCACATTCCTGGAGCAGAGGAGCGTGCGTGTGCTGGAGGCGTGCACGTGGACGAGGTATGCCCTTTGTTTTCCCAAGTCATCTGAGAGCAGCGCGCATGGGAGCAATTACAGCAGCCACCTCGGAATGGGATTCAGAGGAGAAGAGAACGCTCTAAAGCTGGTGTGACCACATCTGAGAGAGGCAGGGCAACAGGACGTTTTCTTAGTCTTCTGGTCATTTTCGAGCATATTCTTCAGTATTATGGCTAAACAAATGACAAATGACAATGTACAACCCTTTTTACTGTTGGTGAGTAGCAGATTAGTCAGAAAAATGGACGCCTGGGACATGTCTCGTCTAAAACTGGGACAAATCAGTGGTTTAGAATAAATCTGCTGGGACAGAGGACACGGGCCTCAAAACTGGAACTGTCCCGGGGAATAGCTAAAGCTGAGAATTAATCCAACTGTTCATCATCCCCTTAAAGTTGCACTGTGTAACTTTTTAGCTATCACCTTCTTGTTTCTATGGAGATGTCATTACGCTGCCTGGAATGTTCCACAGTGTGACAGTAAACAGCTCTACGTTACATTTATTCCATTACAGGTGGTTTTATAGCTCAAAATACCAAAAAAACAAACATACTGACTATGAGCGGGGTCACGTCTCCACAGATTTGACCTGTAACTTGGTCTGTTTTGGGCTCCATGGAGATAGAAAGGTTTAATGCCATATTGTGAAATATTACAAACAAAGCAATAACATCTCCATGAAAAAGCTCAAAATGCTCTGTTCCACCTTGCGATGTCATGAAGCGGTATTGTTCATTTTTCAACAACTCCTTTTACCTGTAGTTCAGGAGAAATCGGCAATTTCAGGGTGAAATCTTCCAAATGATTCTAGTGAAGATGTGTAGAGTTTAAATTCAATAAATTAAATTTAATACTGTCTAATACAGGACTAAAAAGTAAATACTAATAAAATATTATACTAAATACTAAACACAATCAATCAATTAAATATTGTCCCACTTTAACTGTAGGCTTTAACTGTATGTTTTAATCACATTTAATTTGTTTATGTTGTAAGGCGACCACAGGTGTCCAAAAAGGCGCCTAATAAATAAAATATATTATTATTATTATTATTATTATTATTATTATTATTATTATTATTATTATTATTATTATTATTATTATCATTAAAAACACAGTGGTGGTCTTCCTGTGTGTTTTCAGTTTAAGAGAAGAACTTTGCCTTAAGGGTTTGTGTGTTAAACATGTGTGAATGAAACAAAACACTACTCCGTTTGTCTGTCTGTGACAAGGAAACTACATTAGAACAAAAAATATATGAGCTATATATCAGAAAATAGTGTAATATGGGCCCTTTAAACTGTCAAGAGTATTTCCTTGTATAAATTCCGTAAAGTTTTGTGTGTTGATGAGGGATTCTGTTTTACAACTCAGTGCTACTTCCTGTATTTTTGTACTTTTTTCCACCAACCGCCACTTATCTAATATAAAAGTATTAAATATTTAGAACAGTTATTATCCCACCAAACCAAGTCAGAATGAGAAAAACATCAAACCTGCCATAAGCACTTCAGATGTGTATTCTGAGATGCATTGATCAGACAGTGGAGATGGGTGAATGTGCTTTTCGATGTTACTCAAATATGAATCCGCTGAAGAGTAGAAGTTTGGATCACAGCCATTTTATTAAAGCTTTATTATTTATTTGAGTACAAGTTCAGGTTCAAGTTCACTTTGGGTAAATAAACATGGCTCCCTGATCACACATGTTTGTTTTTCTTAGTGATAAGATGCTTTGGCTGCTGTTCCATTCCGATCCAGAACAAATGTATCAGTCCAGCACAGAACCAGAGCCCGAACCAGAGCCCGAACCAGAGCCCGGACCAGAGCCCGGACCAGAGCCCGAACCAGAGCCCGAACCAGAGCCCGGACCAGAGCCCGGACCAGAGCCCGGACCAGAGCCCGAACCAGAGCCCGGACCAGAGCCCGAACCAGAGCCCGAACCAGAGCCCGAACCAGAGCCTGAACTGGAGCTCGTTGGTGATTGGGGTTAAGAAGCGGCAGAGTGGTTAGCCTTTCTGTCAAAATATTGGGATGTTAGAAAGCTGATTTTATGTCAAACTAACTGAGCGGTTAAAAGATGCACTGGAGGATCCATCACACGCTTGACTCCATGGAGATATTATTGCTCTATCTGGAATGTTACACAGTATGGTATTAAGCTTATTAAGACAATCAGGTGACACCATCAAACCAAATTACAGATCAGTTCTGTGGAGATACGAGCACAGGTACAATGTGTGTTTTTCAGGGTGCTTTTGTCAATACATGCTATTTTTATTTCATTTAAAGAAGAGGTGTTATGCATCCTTTTGGAACTTTCTAGCATATTATAACATTCATGCCTGAAGACAAACCTGATGCACACCGATTGTGTGACAGTGCTCTGAAGGGGGAGTGACTTAACATAGAGTGTCAAAAACTAGTGAACCATAAAGCTTGTGAAATTCATTCATCATTGGACTATACAGTATATAGTGCCTTTAATATAGTACCTTTAAAGACACCCAAATCTCTTTACAACATTATTAATTCACTTCATACTTGGTGGGGGTCTAATGTAGCCACAGTTGCCCTGGGACAGACTGATGGAAGCGAGGCTCCAATCTGCACCATCACTCCCTCCAAACACCAACTACACCAGGTTCTGCCCCTAAACACGCCCAGACATACTGACAAAAAGACTGAAATATGAAAAGACAAACTAATACTAATAATAGAATCAAAGGTTTCTACCAATCTGAACTGCAGGCTTCGATGTTTTTATAATAAAACGGGAGTTTTGTTTGTGGGGAAATGATGGTACTTCAAATATTACACGCTCTGATTTTATCTTTCAGCTCAGACACACACAGATCTAATTTATTCATGAAGTACCGTATTTTCCGGACTATAAGCCACTAGGGCTGGGCGGTATACCGTTTGAACCGGTATACCGGTAATTTTTATTTTTATGATATGAATTTTTTATTTACCGCCATACCGTGTGTGCGCGCATATGTCGGCAACACAGAGCGGCGGAACGTCAGCTGTGTAGATTGAGCGGGGCTGTTTTTCAGTGTTACACCAAACAAGCCAACAAGCCAGGTAAGGATAGCGAGTTGAGTAGAAAGTAAAATCTGCATCTTCTCCCCAATCTCTGCGTAACGTTGGCACTGCAGCACAAAACACTACACAGACGTCCCTGGTAGGCGCGTTTGCTAAAAGGGACCGTCTGTGTAGTGTTAAGGCGCGTTGCTAAAAGGACCGTCTGTGTAGTGTTAGGCGCATTTGCTAAAAGGGACCGTCTGTGTAGTGTTAGCGCGTTTGCTAAAAGGACCGTCTGTGTAGTGTTAAGCGCGTTTGCTAAAGGGACCGTCTGTGTAGTGTTAGCGCGTTTGCTAAAGGGACCGTCTGTGTAGTGTTTTGTGACACGGGCGAGGCGGAGTCTGTGAACGCGCACTCCGTCTAAAGGGACCGTCTATGACAAGAAAAGCAAATGTTGGAATGATATTACCAACTCTATCACACTCCACTTAGCCAAAGACAAAAATACCGTTAAATACCGTGATACCGTGATAATTTTAAAAAATACCGTGATAACAATTTTTGGTCATACCGCCCAGCTCTATAAGCCACTACTTTTTTCCCAGGCTCTGAACCATGCGGCTTTTACAAATGAGCGGCTAATCTGTGGTTTTTTCTTCCACCGCTAGGGGCGCTCTAACCGGAATTTCAAAAACAAGATAGACGGAACATTAATACAAAGAAGAATACGCTACTTTTTATTTAGCAGATATAACACGCACGACAAATTACTAACTGGTAATTATTTTCAAATCCTCGCCCCTTCATCATGAAAATCACACGAAGGAGTTTGTATGATGCAAGTTTTAAGTTGAAGGCATCAATCTTGGTCCTGGAAGGAAACCGTGCTGCGGGACCCAACACAAAACAACGCGGAGCGGGACCATGAATGTATAATAAGAGCATTCTGAAAGAACATTCTGAAAGCTTATTGCGGGCACGGGCGGGAGCGCAACCACATGACACTGGAGCGGGAGGCAGCGGGACTGAAAATTCTGTCCCGCGCAGAGCTCTACCATGCTGCTGCACGTAAGCTTGGCGTCAGTTTCAGCGGAGATGATTAAAGTGACTTGTGGTTTCACTGCACAGGAGAAATGAAGGTAATCAATTACCGGTTCTTTTCTGTTTTTGACCTCGTTTTAATCAGCACAGTTGCTGCCGTGTTAAAAGGCACTGTTCGGAAAGAATCTGTTCAGGTGCATAAATGTACGTTTACAGTACAAAATTGTTCTGTATATGCAGTAAATATCTCATTTTTCAACAGATATCAGCAGCTTATAGCCCGGTTGCGGCTTGTATAACTTTTTTCTTAATTAAAAAAAAAAAATAGAGTGGATGCGGCTTATATACCGGTGCGCTCTATAGTCCGGAAAATACGGTATTAAGGCTCAAGTGTCCAAAAGCTGTTTAAAAGCTTAAGGAAAGCATGATGAGACTGTTAAACACAGCAGCAGTCCTGTGAGCTCAGATGCTGTGAGCACAGGATACACATGCTTTTCACTTTACTCCCTCCATCCTCTCCTCAGACCGGTCATCTGGGCCCTGGTGTCACAGTGAAATATGCCCCTCCTGGTGTCACGCTAAAATATGCCCCACTGCTCCTGCACCGTGTGCCCATCCTGTCACTTCCTGTGTGTGGGCCTCTATTTCCTGTGCTGCACAGGGAGGACCATGGAATGTGTTCTGCTGTGGAAGGGCTCCACCATTTTAGGAATCAGAGAATCATAAGAGCCATTCTTCTTACAAATATTGTGACTAGATGTGGGATGAAGTTTCCCATAAAGTCAAGAGCTTTACTATTCAAGAGAAGACTGAACGGCTGAGCCAATGCAGGAATCCCAGGCATTTCAGAACATGCACAGGCCCAAACTCATTAGAATAAGATATTTTGTATAATATTATTCAGAATTGAACATGTACACAAGCACACCACCTTCACACGTCTTGCCCAAGGCCACAACAACAGTCAAACCTGGATTCAAACCAACAGCAGTTGGGTTGGCGGGCAAATGCTCTAATCACTGTGCCACTGTGTTGGTTTTTCCATAACTACATGATGTCATGACGATAGTGTTGCATTTTGTTTTTGGAAAAGGAGGGAAGTGCTGTCTGCATTTGTGGACAGGGAGGATGTCTGTGCTTTTTTTCAAAATTGGCTGTAAGAAAAGTTAATTTTTTTCCACTAACTCTGCTGTGGTGACGTTTTGACCAATCATTTCGTGATTGTAGAACTTCACTCACAGTACTACACATCAGTATGAGCCTGGTGACATTACTGATTTGCGCACATGTTTCAGGCTGGTGTTTTGCTGTATGTATACATGTGTGTGTGTGTGTGAGAGAGAGGAGATGGAGCTCACATGTGCAGCTGGACGTTCTCCCTGTGGTTCTCCCTGTGGTTCTCCTCGCGGTTCTCCTTGTCCTCCAGAGGGGGCGCTCTGGTGGGTCTGAATCTCTTAGAGGCCAGGGCAGCCTCCATGTCCTGGATCTCCCTCCTCCTGAGCTCCCGGATGGCCGTGCGGATCAGACGACGCTCGTCCAGGTCCAAGGTCCCGTCCAACTGCACAGGACAAAAGGGACATGTTAGAGTCACAGTAATACTATAGTACAGGACAAAAGGGACATGTTAGAGTCACAGTAATACTATAGTACAGGACAAAAGGGACATGTTAGAGTCACAGGACAAAAGGGACATGTTAGAGTCACAGTAATATTATAGTACAGGACAAAAGGGACATGTTAGAGTCACAGTAATACTATAGTACAGGACAAAAGGGACATGTTAGAGTCACAGGACAAAAGGGACATTTTAGAGTCACAGTAATACTATAGTACAGGACAAAAGGGACATGTTAGGGTCACAGTAATACTATAGTACAGGACAAAAGGGACATGTTAAGAGTCAGTAATACTATAGCACAGGACAAAAGGGACATGTTAGAGTCATAGTAATACTATAGCACAGGACAAAAGGGACATGTTAGAGTCATAGTAATACTATAGTACAGGACAAAAGGGACATGTTAGGGACACAGTAATACTATAGCACAGGACAAAAGGGACATGTTAGAGTCATAGTAATACTATAGCACAGGACAAAAGGGACATGTTAGAGTCATAGTAATACTATAGCACAGGACAAAAGGGACATGTTAGAGTCATAGTAATACTATAGTACAGAACAAAAGGGACATGTTAAGAGTCACAGTAATACTATAGTACAGGACAAAAGGGACATGTTAGAGTCATAGTAATACTATAGCACAGGACAAAAGGGACATGTTAGAGTCATAGTAATACTATAGTACAGGACAAAAGGGACATGTTAGAGTCATAGTAATACTATAGTACAGGACAAAAGGGACATGTTAGAGTCATAGTAATACTATAGTACAGGACAAAAGGGACATGTTAGAGTCATAGTAATACTATAGTACAAGACAGGAGGGACATGTTAGCGCCACAGGAAAAATGGGACATGTTGTATTCGGGACATTATCAGCATCAGCTTATTTATGAACTTTAATGGTTTAACTGCAAAATTTAAGCAAGCAAGACCACAGTTGTGACATCAGTCTGGTGGATTCAAACAGGAGTCAAACAGTTAAATGAGAAATGCATGAAAAAACAATCTTGTTCTCTTAATGATGGCGTGGCATGCCTTTCAAAATACAAATAATTCTTAATAAAGGCAGATGAAATGTCTGAACATACAGGATTACTGGAGGTATAATGTGGGCAATCAGACACAGACATGGTTGAGCTCATCTCAAAAGGTTAGATGTGAAAGAGGCGGACACACCACACTTCCTCCTGTCATGTCCTGCTGTAATGTTGTTCTCTTTAAGTGCACCGCTCCACAGGTAGAATGTGTCCTGACAGGTTTTCCTCGCTGAACCCTTAATTATATGTGTATGCGTGTCTGTGTATGTGTGAGTGCAGTTTTTCTTAAATAAACCGAAGTGTGGCTGAGATGAGCGACTCTTCTGGAGATGTTGGCCTTGTTTAGCTGTGAACAGACTGAATGCATAAAAACACTGTGCTCTGTTAAACATGTGGTTAGTATTGTCTCTGAGGGAGTGTCCAGTGTACACAGGCAGCACAGATAATAGCACAGATAATAGCACAAACATTTGCTTTTCTTTGAGTTAATCAGTAATGTCATGTCATAAACAAGGAGTCATAAATCCTTTTAGCAGATTTACATACACACGAGGCTCAGTATGTGGTAACAATACCTGTTTTTAAAGGTCATTTGGACTCTAATTTAAATTAAATTAAATGACTTAATACATGGATAGCTGCACATGACACTAGAGCAAAGAATTTATTTCATTTGCACCAAAATGACCAATCCTTCACGTATCACTGATTAAAAAAAGCAAACTGGAGACAGGGCCAATGTTGATTCACTTTATATATGAACATCTGCTTAAATAAAAGGTTTAATTTAAATCTTTTGCACAAATAATTTTCCAGGTCAACTTGGATCCCACTTTCATAATGCCAAGTGTTTGTTCCAAAAGCCGCACTCTGGAACATTCATCATGTATCCCTGACATCTGTGCTGTTAAAGAGTGAGCGCAGAGCTAAATATGTGCTCACACACAGCAGCCTCTTCACTATGAGCCAACAGAACGAGTGATTTAAGAGGGATGCAAAAAAAGACTTTATTATGGAGCGGTGATGACAGGACCATCAAGAGCACTCCTGTCCAGAGAGAAGGGGAGAGAAGGAGGGAGGGATGGAGAGAGGAGAGGGAGAGAGGGGAGGAAGAAAGGAGAGAGGAGAAGAGAGGAGAGGGGGATGAGAGAGAAGAGAGAGAGAAAAGAAAGAGGAGGGAGAGAAGGAGGAGAGACGGAGAAGGAAAGGTAGAAAGGAGAGCGCAGGAGAGAGCAGTGAGAGGAGAGAGGAAGGGAGGAGAGGAAGAAGGAAGAGAGTGGGAAAGGGAGGAGTTGAGGTTAAAGGGGTGAAAGGAAAAAAGGAGGAGAGGGAGAAAAACAGGTAGAAGAGCAAGGGAGGAGAAGGGAAGGAGCGCAGAGAGAGGAGGAAGAGCAGGAGGAGGGTGCAGGTGTCCTCACATCTGTCAGAGCGCTCAGGTCTTTAGTTCAAGGCTGAGCTGTTATTACCACAACACAGCAGGTCATTAAGGCAGGGGGGGCAGGTGCCGTCAGGAGCAGACAGGAGCAGAGACCAGCAGACAGGTGAACACCCGCAGAGGGGTGGACTGACAGAGGCTGATGCAACAGAGACCGCCCTCTACTGGTGGGAAAGTGTATTGGGAGTAAATGTTTCTCTGGGGTTTTTATTTTTGAAGAATTTGAAAAATGGAAAAGTGAGTAGAGTTAGTCTGTACAGTTGGGGCGGGGCCTGGTCAGTATTTACATGGGAGACTGTTGGGAATCCCAGGTGCACATTTGGGAGCTATTTTTGATGTCGTCTTGTTTTGTGAGGCCCTCGCGTTGGTATTTCACATAGAGGAGTTTAAAATCCTGTGTGTTTCGTGGGCTTGGTGGAGCCAATATGGTCCAGTGATAGTTTATGGAGCTGAGACTGTGCAGGAGATGATTACGTCACAATATGGGGAAAATTTAAACAGTCATTTCTGAGCACTCGAAGCAAACAAGCTCAAAAACACAAGTGTTAATGAAGCAGCACGGCTCCGTCAGTTTGGCGTGTCCTGTCTCCTTTAAAGGAGCTGGATGTCAAATGTTGATTAAGTTCCATAAACATGACAGATTTAGCCTTCACTGATTTTAAATCATGGGACAGGATGGACCAGTTGTTTATGTTGTAATCTGGCGTTTTGGTTCTCAAGATGATTATCGACATGAGCCTCATTTGGGTTGCCAGTTTCAGAGATGAAATCCAGCTGGTTTAAACCTAAAATGGCTCTGATCTGAATGGTCACAACCTAAACCCCAGCATCTGCACCAGTCATAAGTCAGTGCTAGTGCAGCCTCTGCAGCTCAGGGAGGGAATTCTGGAGGTTCTTTCACATGAGGCCTGTTCATAAACTGAGACTGAGACACACACTTGGATGTCTCTATCTGCAGGTTCAGGCTCTGGGGGACACAGGTTCAGATGTAAATGTAATACATTTTTAAAGTATAAGAGCACAGGCTACATACAGTTTGGAGATGTCAGTTCAAGCAGTGCAGAAGTTCCAGGAGAAAGGAAGTGTTTTACACAGACTACATTTCTTTTAAAGTGGATGGAGCCGTTAACCCTGCGCCTGTCCCCAGGTGGTGAACTGAAACAGGCTAACACCCTCCACAGATCTGTGCTCAGAGGGACCACAGTGGGACCACAGAGGGACCACAGAGGGGCTGTGCTCTGCTGCGGCTCCCACCACACAGGAGCTTGTGGCCGGGTAACGTTCAGAGCGGGAGGGCCCACGGAGGAGGAGGAGGGCATGAATGTCACACTTGTGGGCAGGAAGGGCAGGGGGGGGCAGAGAGGAGGCAAGAGGGGGCAGGAGGGGCAGAGGGGCCAGAGTGTGCGGGGGAATGCCTAAATATGGCCTGGAGAGGGCTGGGTAGAAAAAGCTCCATTCCACACATTCCTGTTGACTCAGAGGAGCAGACGAAGCAGAGCGGAAGAGGAGAGAGGGAGGGCAGGAGCAGGCAGGAGCAGGCAGAAGCAGACAGGAGGAGCAGACAGGAGGAGACAGGAGCACACAGGAGCAGGCAGGAGCACACAGGAGCAGGTAGGAGCACACAGGAGCAGGTAGGAGGAGATAGGAGCAGACAGGAGGAGGCAGGAGCAGGCAGGAGGAGGTAGGAGGACGCAGGAGCAGACAGGAGGAGGCAGAAGCAAGCAGGAGCAGACAGGAGCAGACAGGAGGAGGCAGGAGCAGGCAGGAGGAGGTAGGAGCAAGCCTGAGCAGACAGGAGCAGGCAGGAGGAAGCAGGAGCAGACAGGAGGAAGCAGGAGGAGGCAGGAGGAGGCAGGAGGAAGCAGGAGGAAGCAGGAGGAGGCAGGAGAGAGGGAGGGTATAGAAGCAGACGGGAACTGACAGGAGCCGGTAGCAGCATGACTACTGCAGCTGGTATGAAATGAGTATTGTGGGACAAACATGGTGCGTTGGAAGCTGCACTGACAGATGCTGCGTCAGCACATTCAGCTGGACCACAAAAATTCTACAGGACTCACCCACGACCAAAAACAAAACCTACACACTCACAGGAGACAAGAGGAAAATATCCCACTATTTAACGCCATTGTCATTTTTCCTCTGGGTTTTTTGGGAAATAAAACCAACAGGAGAAAAACATGTCGGATAGATTTAATGCCATACTGTGGAACATTCCAGGCAAAGAAACACCTCATGGTGGCAGAACTCATCAGAAAGTTATGTTACTTTATTGTTTTGAAAATCCTTTATTCGCCAAAAACAAGGGATTAACATGTTTTAGAAGTTTCACTTTCGTTTTCTGATGTGGTGATACTCCCCTCCCTTTGCTCTCCATGCCGAGTCACTCCCCCTTCAGAGCACTATCACAACACAATCAGCGCTAATGAAACTACTGCACATCGCATCAGGTTTGCCAAGTTGTTGTGTGCAGTTTTGTTTGTATTGTGTTTTTGTATATTTATGGAGAATTGTCGTGCGGGAGCATGGGCGAGGTACAGTAGGCTTGTGGGCGGAGCCTTGTACAACTGAACATAAGGAGGGTTTGAATAGCGAACAGGAAAATGCATGAATGACATTTAAAACCTCTTCAGGCCGTTTTTTTATGAGGGAACAACATTATAACATGGTCAAAAAAAAAAAAAAACCTAGGGTTGGGCGGTAATACAGTATACTGAGGTATCAAAAAGTAGCAATGGTATCAGTTTCATTACCATCCATCCATCTTCTCCCGCTTAATCCAGCTGGGTCGTGGGGGCAGCTTGCTGCCCAATCCTCATAGCACCTGACCCCATCATGAACCCCTCTGCAGGTGGTGAGCCCACAGGAGGGTGGACGTCATGGTCCTTGATGTTAGTTCATAGGGGTGCTGGCATGTTTTGAGTTGATGGGGGAAACCGGAGTACACGGAGGAAACCCATCCAGACACGGCGAGAACATGCAAACTCCACACAGAAAGGCCCGGGCAACCCGGGGATCGAACCCGCAACCTTCTTGCTGTGAAGCCTGAGTGTTGTCACTCAGCCACCGTGCCGCCCAGTTTCAGTTTCATTACCGTCATTAAAAAAATCTGCATAAGGACCTAAAACCACAGCGTGGCCTTTCTCCCCTCCCCTCTCTCTCCTCTTCAAACGTTGTTACACTCGGAGATTTCCATCCACACGCAGCGAGGAAGAAGAAAAACACATGACTGATGCTTCGTGTGTGACGCTGAGCCGAAAAGTTTGTGATGGAGACGTTTTATCAAACGGCGAGAGTCGAGAGGGGACGAGGCACTGAAGAGGAGAAAGTTCCTGCTTGAGGGCGAAGTCAGACTTTCAAGGAGGAGATGGTAACTTCTCAGAGTGCCAAGAGCGCAGGGTCTGTCAGATACAACATGCTGCAGTGGGAAATATCACACGCCGTGGACTGTTGCCTTTTACTTTTTATTCCGGAATCTGCCTCTTCTGCACTTTTCTTGTCATGTCCCAGATGATTAAATAGAGGGAGATACGCACTGGTGAAGTTTGGTTTGATCAGAACTTGTGCCTCAATACCGTATACGGTGGTAAAATGCTGGGAAGGTTCATGGTATCAAAATCTGGATAAGCCCAACCCTAAAATCCCCCCTCTATACTATAAGTTATTAAGTTTACACATTTAAATTGTGATCTTGGCCCGTGCAGATAAACACTTGAAGGGAAAAGTGGTTCGAAGTTTGACTACAACAGGAGCCGTTTCAGAAAAGTCTCTCTCCATCCTGGTTTTCCTGTGGTTTCAGTAGCTGGTCCTGCACTGTGCAGGGCCGTCACTCTCCACACGCACTATGACAGATAAAACTGAATGGACTGACTCGCCGCCAAACACCTCAACACAATGATGACAACAGCTCCACTTCCACACAACCACACTGCGTTTGTGTGTGATTTATGAGTCAGATTTATGAGTCAGAGTTCTCACACACGCATGCACGCATGCACGCACGCACTCACGCACACACGCACACACGCACAAACACACACACACACACACACACACACACACACACACACACACACACACACACACACACACACACACACACACACACACACACACACACGCACACACACACACACCAGGTCAGACAGTGCTGTTACTCCACTCTGAGTTTGTGTCTCTCTAGGAGTAACACTGTACAGCAGATGAACACATGGGCTTGTAAAAAAATATCTAATTACAATAATAATCCTCAAAAATACACCAAACTTAAGGTGACCAGATGTCCCCATTTCCCCGGGACATTCCCAGTTTTGAGCCCTGGGCCCCCTGTCCCAGCAGATTTATCCAAAACCACTGATTTGTCCCAGTTTTATACAAGAAATGTCCCAGGTGTCCCTATTTTTCACCAATTTAATACCTGGCAACAATAAAGAGATGCATAAATTGTTAATTGTTTAAGGTAAAATACAGAAAAGCTGCTTAAAAATGACAAAACACAAAGAAAATAGACTATATGACTATATACTGACTCACATTAGTGCCGAGTGTGTAACAATTTTCCTTAATCACGCAATCATTTTACAGTTTTATTACCAAACACCCCAAAAAAGGTATGTCCCAGTTTCTTATTTTGATATCTGTTCACCATAACCAAGATGAAACAGGTTTAATTACTGCCATACTGTCTCACGTATGGCTGTCAGAACAGAACTACTCCTGCAGGTACATTTGCTCTAGTGACTGTAGAGTGAATTCTGTGATTTTTAGTCAACAAATGAAATGACAGAATATTGCAGATTTCACCCTTCTTTTTGTACTGGTGAACCGCTCAGACACACTTCCTTGTGGTGCTTTTTGCTGATGTAATACATCACAGTTTAACTCGAGTGTGAAGTGAGAGTCATTTGATCATCTCGTGTTCAAGTGGAAATGACCAGTTCCAGTTATTCCCAGTAATCCCAATTACCTCAGGTGCCTGGAACGCTCCGTTACACATGAATGGAGCTCGATTCCAAAGCCGGGCCATTCAAATCTGTGTTTCCATTCAAACGGGCCAATCGTACACAGGTCTGCGGTCAGGGGGCGGGGCTCTGTAGCTGACGCAAAACCACGAGGCAAAAACAAGCACCTTTGACTGGGCACTGCACCAACACAGAGCTCTACAGTGGACTTTACTCTGGAGAAGAGAGAGGGAGGAGGAGGAGGGACTGTGACACCTTCATTAGAACTGCACTTTTTAAACTAGGCCAACCGTCTGTCAGTATTCAGCTGCCTGAGTGCATGTGAACAGAGAGGAGGAGGAGGAGGGGCTGGAGCAGAGCAGGCTGTTCAGTCAGATCTGTGGAGAGTCCTCCTGGCTTCACAAACATGGAACTACAGAAAACCTGGTGTGTTCATCGGACTCGAGTCAGAAGTGAATTCTGAAAATGTGAGTCTATGCCCCATGATCCAGAGGCAATGAGCAGAGAGTCGTGCAGACGTACATTACACAGGCTCACACTCTCCTGGTTTAGCCTTAAAGGAAAAGCAACTTTTATTAGAATCTTAAAATATAAAATAAACAACCTATTAAAATTCAAATTAATCAATCAATCAGTCAAAGTTTATTTATAGAGCGCTTTACATCCAAAAAAATGCAACACAAAGCGCTTAAATTATAAAAACCAAACCTACCCAGTTATTTTTAAATGTAGATTCAGTTTGTGGCATTGTTGTAATATTTATCTGGCTCAAAATTAGCATTAGTGTAAGCATTCGGACACAAAGCTCTACCTTTTTAGCAGCAGAGGTGTAACATGTGGTCAGTGACATCCACAGCTCTGTGCACTGCCTGCTCTTCAAATATTGATTTATTTTATAACAACTGCAACAGAAACCTCAGAGATAAAAGTGGACAGGAAGCAGTGACGCCAACAGTGAGTTTTCTGGGTGCTGTTGTGCACAGAGCCTCTCATGTAAGATCTGGATTTTAAATACCATAAAGATGACCTGTGCCCCCAGATACGAGGTAAACGTGTTCAAATGTTCAAATTAAATTCAGCTTTTACTGATATAAAGTAAAGCTCATTTATTTTTAATGACAAAAACATGAATTGACACGCTCCTTTTCCCTCCCTCACTCTTACACTCTTCTACCTCATCATAACACACACGTGTCAACAGTGATGACAGAAAATCATGTGGTGACGAAGCCCAGACTGAGCATGCTCAGACAGCTCCTCTGACTCACCTGTCTGTCACCATCAACCAATCAAAGCCTTCCAATCATCCGCTGCTCATAGGGTATTCAGAAATGCACTCTTCCTTCTTGCTTCCTTTCACTGTAACCATCATCAGCCTCTCCACCTCTGCACCAGCACCCACCAGCTAGACCTAATTAAAACTAATATCCAAACTAGATCCTCATGAGCAGATATCGATACTAAAGTTAAGTCCCATTGACAGGACAGAGCTGAAACTTTCCTGAATGTATTTAGAATGATCTGGAGCTGGATTAGAACAAGTCTAAGAGCACACAGACTAACATGTGGGTTTAGTCTGTGCAGATTGAGTTCTAGTGAAAGCTCAGACTTAGCTAAAGATATCCCCCCAAAGCCGCTCAGCCAGTCTCAGCCTATTAGAGCTGCAGAGGAAAAGAGGGAGCTGCAAGAGGGAGAGAGAAGCAGGAGTTAGAGATATCGTGTCTCATTTCTCTTTCCTCGATCCTCTGTTTTTCAGCTGTCCATTAAATGCGTCAGTAAACCTGAGGGAGGCTTCAGGAGCAGACGTCAGAGAAAAGAATCAAACTTTATCGGTATCAGTGAGGAGTTTAGATCCTCTCTCCTCCCTGTGTCTCCTCTGTGCACTTCCTCACCCATTTCCTGCAGAAACGAATCAAGGAGAAAGAAGTGAGGAAAGAGGAATGAAACACGACCAGAGAGAGGTACAAAAGGGAGGAGGAAGAGAGGGAGCTGCAGAAGGGAGAAGGAGGAAGAGAGGGGGATGCAGGGAGGAGCGGGACCCCGGGCTGTGGGCGCCATGAGGGAGCTGTGCACTTGACTTGTGGTTCATTCTAAAGTGGACTGTTGAAACACTGTTACATCCTTAAAGTGGAGGTACTTTACTTCTATGGGGTCTTCACTGTAACACACACATTTAGATCAGCCTGTTCCTTTTATTGTTTTGAAAATGCCATATTCACCACAACGTACAATGTAAAAAAAAGTTTGTAGAAATTATGGTAAAAAAACTGTCAAATCGCAACAGTCGAAGGCCGGAAAATCTAAAAAAAACGTGTCAAATCGCAACAGTTGAAGGCCGGAAAATCTAAAAAACTGTCAAATCTAAAAAACGAGTCAAATCGCAACAGTCGAAGGCCGTAGAATCTACAATAGTATAGCACCGTAGTAATTACAGTAAATTAATGTAAATTAAGAAACATTACATAACTTTAATATTTACGGTTCTAATATGTAGAAAACACAATTTTTTCTGTGAAATTTTAAAATTAGTTAATTAATTATTTGGGGAGATATCGTTAAGTCGAAAAAGTAATAATTATGTGTTTAGAACAATTTTTTACTGTAAAAAAATGTATTAAAAGAAAATGTTTTACCTCAAAATGTTTTTGTTTTGTTTTTGTTTTTTTAATGTAATTTTTTTTACGGTAAAATATTGTAATAAGCATATTATTTAACTGTGCAATCAACAATATCAATGCAATTTTTGCTGTAAATGAAGGAAATGTTTCACTGTAATTTAACGGTCAAGTTCAGGCAACCACAGCTGTATTTTACCGTAAAAATTACAAAAAATTTTTTTCAATGTATAAGAAGTTTCCCTTGTGTTTTTGATGCTCTGGGTTTCCTGGACACCCTCCCTTTGCTCCCCGCACTCCCCCTTCAGAGCGCTCTCACAGCACCATCAGTGTGAAGCCCACTAAGAGACCACTGCACATCACATCAGGCTCCAAAAGGTAGAGTTTGAATAATACCCTCACTTTAACACAGTGGTTATGTGTGCTCTATAGTTATACTCTATGAACTGTGGATCGTTAAGTTATCATTTGGACATATAGATCACAATATTCATCTAAAATGATGTAATAAAAGAATCAAAGTCTGACTTCTGAGTTAAATAGCTGAGCCCAATGAGAGACAATCTGAGCGAAATACTGTATGTCTTATCCCAGTACACATACTGTATAACTCCATCCATCCATCCATCCATCTTCTTCCGCTTATCCGGGGCCGGGTCGCGGGGGCAGCAGTCTAAGCAGGGGCTCCCAAGCTTCCTTCTCCCCAGCCACTTCCTCCAGCTCCTCCGGACGGACCCCGAGGCGTTCCCAGGCCAGCCGAGAGACATAGTCCCTCCAGCGTGTCCTGGGTCTTCCCCGGGGCCTCCTACCGGTGGGACATGCCCGGAACACCTCCCGAGGGAGGCGTCCAGGAGGCATCCGGACGAGATGCCCGAACCACCTCGACGTGGAGGAGCAGCGACTCTACTCCGAGCTCCTCCCGTGTGACCGAGCTCCTCACCCTATCTCTAAGGGAGCGCCCGGCCACTCTGCGGAGGAAACTCATTTCGGCCGCTTGTATCCGCGATCTCGTTCTTTCGGTCATTACCCAGAGCTCATGACCATAGGTGAGGGTAGGAACGTAGATTGACCGGTAAATCGAGAGCTTCGCCTTTCGGCTCAGCTCCCTCTTCACCACAACGGTCCGATACAGCGACTGCATCACTGCCGACGCCGCACCGATCCGCCTGTCAATCTCGCGCTCCATCCTCCCCTCACTCGTGAACAAGACCCCGAGATACTTGAACTCCTCCACTTGAGGCAGAGACTCCCCACCCACCCGGAGAGGGCAATCCACCTTTTTCCGGTCGAGAACCATGGCCTCGGATTTGGAACAGCTGATTCTCATCCCAGCCGCTTCACACTCGGCTGCAAACCGCCCCAGTGCACGCTGCAGGTCCTGGTTCGATGGAGCCAACAGGACAACATCATCCGCAAAAAGCAGAGATGAAATCCTGTGGTCCCCGAACTGGACCCCCTCCGGCCCCTGGCTGCGCCTAGAAATTCTGTCCATAAATACAATGAACAGAACCGGTGACAAAGGGCCTCCGCCAGGACTGTATAACTCTTGAGGTCAAAATACGAAACGTGCTATTTTTTGATAATCCAGATGTGCGCGCTTAGCATGCTAGTTGTTGTTAGTTTTATCTGTTCCGCTCTCGTTTCAGAGTTGTGAAAAGCTCTTCTAAACTCATCGTGGTGAATAATGAGGACGCTCTGAATGCAGAAGATCAGTGAGGGAGAACTCTGGACCACTGCAGACTGTTTAACACAAACTGGTTCTGTTTCTAATGTTTTTCATGTTTTTACTTGTACATCGCTTTTAAATCTGCAAAAGATATGAATTAGCAGGTCAGAAAAGAGTTAGTTAGTTTGCGGTGGCAGGTCTGTAATAGGATTAGAGACGAGGGAGCGAGGGGTTAAATAACAGTGTTAAAACAAAGCAAACATGACATTAGCCCTGTTCACACACATGCACACAGCTCTTTCATTACACTAACCACTGGGCCTGTGTGGGAGTACTTCACTGCGGCTGGGAAAACAGAATGGGCGTGGTCTTAAATGTTGCCTTGTGTTGGGACTGTAACTTTACTATCCATCCATCCATCTTCTCCCGCTTAATCCAGCTGGGTCGCGGGGGCAGCTTGCTGCCCAATACTCATAGCACCTGACCCCCCCTATGAACCCCTCTGCAGGTGGTGAGCCCACAGGAGGGTGGACAACATGGTCCTTGATGTTAGTTCATAGGGGTGCGGGCATGTTTTTTGAGTTGATGGGGGAAACCGGAGTACCCGGAGAAAACCCATCCAGACACGGGGAGGAACATGCAAACTTTCACAGAAAGGCCCGGGCGACCCGGGGATCGAACCAGCAACCTTCTTGCTGTGAGGCCTGAGTGTTGCCACTCGGCCACCGTGCCGCCTGTAACTTTACTAGAAGTTTGTAGAAGTTTTTTTTTTTTTTTACAATTTTAAGTAACATATTTCAAATTTTCCAACTTCTTGTAACTTTACTAGAAGTAAAGCCAATGGACATTTAAGCCAATGTCCATTGGCTTAAAGTCAATGTACCTGATTTTTACAGTCTTAAAAATGTGAAAAACAGAACTAGTTCATTCAAACAGTTTGCAGTGCTCCAAAGTGACATCACAAGTGTGAAGGCGAGTGTTTCAGTTTGAGAGAAAAACAAACCTTATGTATTCTGACCATCCTAATTATTCACTGTGATCAGTTTATAAGCACTTTTCACGACTTTCAGAGGCCAGAGCAGAGTCTTGTCGTGACAGTGAAGCTACCGGTAACTAGTATGCAAACACGCACTTCCTGATTATCGTAAAACAGCTGCAAGACAATATATCTGTACTGTCAGTGTCACATTTTGCTCAAATACATCTGAAAAATTAGCCTTTGTGGATCTGGTTTAGATTTGTGTGTCAAATGATCTCCAAACTCATAATTGAGTTGAAATGATCAGTATTGTCATAGTACTCGAGGCCAGTCTTGGTCTCGTTTTTTACCAGTGTGCAGGAGCATAGAGCTCCTCTTCAGCCTGTGCACTCGTCTGGAGCCTGCAGACACTGCGCAGCACAAACACACACGCTCCCAGTGCACGGCTTGTTCACAACAGCATGTGACCCATGTACCAGTGTGTATCACAGGACAGGTTAAACATCCTACATGTCCACCTGCCTCACGTTGGCGCACCACTCTTTGTCTTTTCACACTCTCGTTCCTCCCCGCATATAGTGCACAGAGGCTCGCTCCTCAGTGCACGCTGATTAGACAGACGAGACGAAATGTGACGCAAAAACTGATCTAATCTCCAGCCACATGTGGCTGAAGTTTGCCAATAAAAGTGCACAAATGCACCTGTTTGTCAAAATGTGCGTTTGATAAATGTGCAGAGGTAAACACCATTGCAAAACTAGGAGGTAATGAAACTCCAGTTGGGGAACTTGGAAAAGACATGTTTAAAAATCCTACACACTTTCTTCAAAGTTTTCTGTAAAGTCTAGTTTATTTATATATAGTTTATTTTTTTAGTATAGTTTATTTTGGATACATTTATATTTTTCTAGCCTTATTTCATGTTCAATATTTTATTAATTTAATATTTTATACATCACAAAACTGCTTCAGGGTACACATTTGCAGCCTATATTTATATTCAATTTGAAAGTTGTACGTAAATTATCAATAACAAAGTGTTTGTTTTTTTTAAAGAGAGAGAGAAATGCTGAATAAAACAAAAAAAATAATAATCGTGATTTCAATATTGACCAAAATAATGATAATGATGTTTCCATAATTGAGCAGCCCTAGCTTAAGTGCAAATTAACAAAGCATTCAGGTTTCAGGTTTTCCTAATAGCTCTGGTTCAGTGTGGTTGAGATGTGATCAGATGGAATGTGTCTGAGCCTGTCTGTTCTACAAAGGTCACAGGTCAGGGGTCACACACCTCAAATCACCTTCATACATTTGGACCATAAACAGCTCCAAGTGTAGTCTGCAGGTAACAGCGCTGTGGGCCAGTCCTGACCTGCTGACCCCCAGAGCCAGCGCCAGCACTCAGGGACTTTACAAGAGTCTACGAAAAGTGAAGTGGAGGAATGCGCCACTACGAGTCAACTTCATCACTACATGTCAGCACCACTATTACAAGTCAACGTCACTACTACGAGTCAACAGCACTGCTACGAGTCAGATATATTGTGCCGATATTTGCACTTTTTAATGTGTTGGCTATTGGCCTTAAAAGGTGCACTGTGTAACTTTTCGGTCCATCACCTTGTTTCTACGGAGATGTCATTGCTCTACTTGGAATGTTCCACAGTAAGACATTAAACAATTCTACTTTATATTATTCAGTGGTTTTATAGCACAAAAATACTAAAAAAAAAAAAAGGCCATTCTCCACAGATCTGAACTGTAACTTGCTCTGGTTTGGTCTCCATGAAGAAAGGTTTAATGCCATACTGTGAAACATTCCGGACAAAGCAATAACATAACAGTTACACAATGCACCTTTAAATCTCCAGCATCTGTCGATATTTTCTTTGGGTCAACCAGCCTCCTAAAAGAAATTGCAAAAAGCTTTATTTGAATATTTTTAGAGCAAAGAAGACGCTGCACAAAAGGTGACTGCACAGCTCTCGTACCCAATTTGTAGTAAAACAGGATGGCAGATGAAAATTGCACATTTAATAAAAATAAAAATAAAACCCAAATCTGCAATGCATATTGGACAAAAAATATCGGCAAACCTTATCTGCCATCGGTTTCTCAGGATTCTAAACAATCAGTATGAGCAGCGATAAAAAAACCCTATATTGGTCGATCTCTAGTCAACAATTTGGGTCAACAATGGAGCGTTTATTATGCAGAATACCAAAGGATATTTTGCTGCTTGAGGACATTATGGCGCTTCCAAAATTGCATTTTCCATTTTGTTAATTGCGTCTAATCTTGCAGAAAAGTCCAAAACTATTCCTCCAGGGCACAGCTGACCTCAGAGCCAGCACTGAGGGGAGTTATAAAGAGTCAAACTTAGTCATAAAATTCAGGAATACGTCACAACAAGTCAACATCACCACTGCAAATCGCCACTGGCAACACAAGTCCACACCATCAACGCTAATCAAAACGGCACCACAAGTCAGCGATGTACGGAGCCTGTGTGAGGACAACGGTAAGAAAATAATCTTATTTGTGGTTTAAAATGATATTCTAAATGTTCCCACTAAATTGAATTAGTACCCACGAATGAGCCAGTTTGTTCCAATGAAACAAAAAACGGATTAAGGCTTTGACATTAATCTGCACAGACCAGCGGAGTCCCTGTTTAAACTCTTGGTGGTTTTCAGATTCTAGAATGAGATCATGTCATATTGTCAGATGAGGGCAAAAGACTCATTAGTTAAAAGTAGGGATGGGCAAGATACAATTTCCAGAGAACTACGAGAATGAGACAAGACAAGATTTTGACATTCTTTATTAATAAATTAATTGTGCAATCCAGTTCATTGTAGCATTTCATTTTGGGGCTACAGCTTCTCAAAAAATTAAACTCACCAGTACACTGGAACTTTTTTTGTTGTTAATCCAATCCAAAAGTAAAAATATGGAAGAAAATTTCACAAGATTTTCAGCATGTGTGCACCATCTTTTGCCAAGTTTGTCTCGCAAGAACTTGTCCCATTCCTAGTGAAAAGTCCTATATTACTGAAAGAAAAAGTGTGTTCCTCCTCAAATGTTGCATTTTCTTTCATTAAAAGATCTACATCTCCTAAGCTCAAAATGTTCTGTTCCACCTTGTGATGTCATGTTTACAGTTACCTTTTATGATTCTAGTGTAGGGTTGGGTGGTAATATGGTATTAAGGTATCCCAAAGTATCAAAAAGTAACAATGGTATCAATTTCATTTTAAAAATCTGCAGCGCATAAGGACCTAAATAATATTAGAATTTACTCATACCTAAATTTGTTTGCTCTGCTGTGCACGCTCGGACTAATGGGATCTCTACTCACCGATCCATTTTCGGATTATTGGGCTCCTCCTGTGGGCTCAGCACTCACAGAGGCGTTCATGGGGGGGGGGTCAGGTGCTATGAGGATTGGGCAGCAAGCTGCCCCATCGACCCAGCCGAAGAAAGCGAGAGAAGATGGATGGACGGGATGTCGGACCAATGGGCTGAGCCCAAACAGAGCAGGTGGGCGGAGCTTTACGTACAGCATTTTATGGCTCCTTTAGTACAAGACGTGGCTTCTAAATTGGAATGTGCTTTTGAAATCCTGGCGTTTCCCATGGTTAGTCTGTAAATACGGAAAATACAGCCTGTTCTGTGGTTAGTTTAATTTTCAGTCCAGTTTGATCGACTTTCCCATTGACAAACACAGAGCCAGAGCCGCACATACGTCCTGCTAGAGCTGTCTGAATGGTTTAGGCGCAAGCTACAAAATATTTCTGGATACCGCCCAAAACTATTCTAGTGAAGGTGTACGGAGTGTTAACTTACTTCCTGTTTTACCACATGACATCACAAGGTAGAAGAGAGCTAAACCCAACCTAAATTTACAGGATCTCGAGGTATGTCTGTGATGGGGAAACATTATTATACTAGATCAGAAAAAGGTGTAATATGAGCCCCAGATAGAATGAATGTAGAACACAATCTTATCTCACCATCACAACAGAAAAAGATCTTAAGATCCAAGTCGGCTGAGATCACAGAATGTGGTTCAAATTTTAAAAGAACTCGTCAAAAAGGAAGAAACTGGAGATGGAGCAGAGCAGAGCCAGCCTGACGCAGACTACAGGTTTCAGTCTCAGTTCATTCGCTGTGTTCCCAAACGCAGTCCAAGAGTGTGCTTAAGTGTTCCATGTGGAGCAGGTGTGGACTCATGTCTCTGCAGGAGTGACTGACAGGAGCTCGATCATCTGAGCTCCAGGTCAGGCTTTAGTGACGCAGCCTTATAAGGACACGCACGCTCCTATATCACCAGGCTTCAAGTGCCTCTCCAGCTGCTTCTGTGGAAATTATTCGGAAATCGAACCACGTACAGCAATAATGAAGCCCAAAGAAATATGAGCAAAGAAAAATATGACTGTACAAACTGTTCTAACTGTATAAAAGTATAGTATGCAAAATGGACTCTTCAAGCCAAAAAAATAAATAAAAAAATGTTATAACACTGTTACCTCCTCAAAAACATACCTGGAGTACACTCACAACTTTACAGCCTGTGGTCTGCACCCACATCCCGCTGCTCTATACTAACCAACCTATTGATTGATCTACTGCATTCAGCACCAAAGACAGCGAGAGACGTAAAATATAATGTGTCAGAATAGCGATCGTTCAACAAACGTTCTATATAAGTTACGAATACGTTTTGTATACATAAAAACTCGTTATGATGCACTATGTATACGTCCAAAATAAATTTTAAAAAAACATCAAAAGTATATACGTACGCTGTCTAAATCGTCAAGGTGTAACAGGGCCCTTAAGTAGAGATTGGAAATTCCATAATTGAAATCTTATTGATTCTAGTGAAGGTGTATGGAGTTTAAAAACACAGTGAAGCACTTCCTGTATTACCACGTGATATCACATTGTAAATCTAGGGCTGTAATGATATCAAAGTCTCACAATACGATATTGTAACAGTATGAACCTCACAATACGATATTTATTGTGATATCGTGGGAAAGCTCACGATATTAAGATATTCTACATAATAAAAAGACTGAGATTCTATAATGCTTTGACCAGTCATTTGGTACAACATTTATTGACATTAGGGATGGAACAATATCCAAATCTCTCTGTACGATATTTTCACCATATACATCTCACTGTAACAGATTTATTGCAATATTTAAACTGTAAATCTGCTACTTTTTCCTCTAAAAATGACTTCACAAGACTTAATCCAAAGAATGAAGATTTCAAAGTGCTTAGAACAGTTATTTCTTCATGTAGTCTGCACTGAAACGGAGCAAAGGATCATGGTCTATGTAGTTCCCTAGGTTTTTTTTTTTAGCTATTTCTACATCAGAACTATTCATTTAAGCAAAGAGACTTGTGATTCGATATATTGTGATGGTCCAAGATATTATTGAGAGACTTTTGATGATAGGAGATCACAATATTTCGGTTATTGTCATACACCTGGGTGGAACAGTGTGTTATAAGCAGTGTAAATCTGCAGGGTTTGTGTGTAAAACATGTGTGAATGTAACAAGACACAACTCCAGGTCTGTTTGTGAAAAGGAAAAACATAGTATAGCAGCCCTTTAAAGCTCCACCATGTAACTTTTTAGTCAAAAAATAGAAGAAAGACAAAAAAAAAAGTGTGGTTTTAACTTTCAGTTTTGATGGAATTACGCAGTGTTGCTTTAAAGTTGTACTGTGTAACTTTTCTTGTGACACCTGCTTGTTTCCATAGAGGTACCACTTTAATGCCGCACTCTAGAACATTCGACATAAAGCAGCAACATCTCCATTTTTGGTATGCAAAAATATTAAAATATCAGTATATTGTCATACTAAATTTGCTGATACAGTATTGTTATCATGGGTGGTGTGTCGATATATATATATATATATATGACATATATATATATATGACATATATATATATATATATATGACATATATATATATATATATATATATATATATATATATATATATATACACACACATACATACATACATATGTATATATATATATATATGACATATATATATATATATATTTTTTTTTTTACATATCGTGAGAATATCGTAGTATCATGAGCCATGCATTGTGAAACATATCAAAATGTGAGGGACCTCTATTCCCAGCCCTAATCTCCATGACGTACCTTCCACCACAGCATACATACACCTTGAAATCTAGTCACTCTAGTCTAGTCTAGTCTACTCAAATATTGGACAAACATATGCATTCTTGACAAAACAACTGTACGTCCTTGGAATAACCATTGCGATAATATGCAGTTATTGTAGCCATTTTAAATAATCCTGTTGATTTATTACCTGTATCATGGGATTACTTCAGAGTTCAGCTAGAATTTTCCATCATCTGTTGAATAATAGTGACTTTATTGGAGACTGCATGTGGTCTGAACGGGCCTGGAAAAAAACACAGATCTACGCACGAAGGTTCCAAACGCTGAAGGAACCATTGAAAGTTAGTCAAAGGGGACGTATTACGGTAAATAGACCTTTATGAGCTTGAACCATGTGTTCCTCATCATTATCTTACTCATGCATGTTTCAGTAATGAAGTATGGTCCTGCATTTGAGGCTTGAGTGATTAGAAACTTAAAAATTTAGTCGTGATCTCACCCCTGTGACGATCTGTTGTTTTGTTGTTTCTCATGATTCCCAGGTCTTATGTTTAAAAGGTGCATTGTGTAAATTTTCTGGTGGAGGGTCCATCAAATGCTGGAGGAAATCACATTCTATTGTCTAAAAAAAGAGAGTTTTTTTAGAGTGTGTGAGTGTTGAGTATCAAGTCTGTTCCTTAGTATTGAAAACAAGTTTGAAATTTTGGTATCGTGACACCAACTTCAGAAGCTCAGAAGTAGCAATAATTTTCCAGTTCACTGTACAGTCAATTCTCCACTTGACTTTGACTCAAGATAAGCTCCGGGCAAGTTATGCACTTGTGTAAATCATTAGAGAGAATGTACGGTGGAGGTTTGAGAACACACCCTAAACCTGAGAGGGGGCAGGTGTGTGGGGGCAGGTGCGGTCGGGGCAGGTGCATGTGGGTGCTGCAGGTTCCACACACAGGAACACAGACACACATGTGATCTGGGTCCAAGGCCTCCCAGCTCGACACTCTTCTCGTCCTCTTTTAGGTGGGCGGGAAGACGCAAGAAAGGTGGACCTAGTTTGGCCGAGAGTACAGGAACAACCTGGTTACTTAAGAACCAAATCATGTGCACTTGTAGATGGAGTTACACCGATGCAGCTTATAAACACAACAGTCCAAATTGTATGAATGACAAAAAAGCCTGAAAATGTGATGGACTAGTTTAAATGTCCTATATTGCACTTTTGTGAGGTTTTTTTTGTGAGTTACCTCCTCAAGAACACCTGGAGTTGTGTGTTTTTGTTTCATTCACACACGTTAATGAATAATCATGCATTATTGTGATGCCATAAAATGGTAGTTTTCAACTTTACAGCTCCTTTTACTTCCTGGAGCACTTCCTTTATAACATACACGGTGAGGGTCTGAATGTAGGACACTGCATGGAACAGACACAAACACAGGCCTGTGGAGAACTGCACCAGCTCAGGGGGCACTTTTTTGTATATTAAACAGATACAGAGATGCACCGATACAGATACTAGTAGGTGTGTAACGATAATCACAGTATGAACTTCATGACACAATATTTATTGTGATATGCTGGGAAAGATCACGATATTACGATATTCTACAGAATAACAAGACTGATATTCTAAAATGCTTTGACCAGTCATTTGGTACAACATTTATTGTCAATAGGGATGGAACGATATCCAAATCTCTCTGTACCATATTTTCACCATATACATCTCACCGTACCAGATTTATTGCAATATTTTGTGGAGGCACAAAACTGTGAATCTGCTCCTTTTTCCTCTAAAAATGCCTTCACAAGACTTAATCCAAAGAATGACGATTTCAAAGTGCTTAGAACAGTTATTTCTTCATGTAGTCTGCACTGAAACGAAGCAAAGGATCATGGTCTATGTAGTTCCCTCTGTTTTTTTTTTTTTTTAGCTATTTCTGCATCAGAACTATTAATTTAAGCAAATAGACTTGGGATTCGATATATTGTGATGGACCACGATATTGCTGACAATACACTATCACGATATTTCAGTTATTGTTACATGTAGAGCTGGGCGGTATGACCAAAAATTGATATCACGGTATTTTTTTTAAATTAGCACGGTATCACGGTATTTAACGGTATTTTTGTCTTTGGCTAAGTGGAGTGTGATAGAGTTGGTAATATCATTCCAACGTTTGCTTTTCTTGTCATAGACGGTCCCTTTAGCAAACGCGCCTACCAGGGACGTCTGTGTAGTGTTTTGTGCTGCAGTGCCAACGTTACGCAGAGATTGGGGAGAAGATGCAGATTTTACTTTCATGCAATCTTCGTATTCCAGGATATGATTGTGGCGGAGGTGGTGAAGCAAGTTGCTTGTGTTGCCTCCTGCAGCTAAAACATTAGCTCGACAACACTTACAGATGATGCGTGTTTGATCCGCGTCAGATTTTTTAAAACCGAAGTATTTCCAAACAACAGACACGGCTCCCTTTTTCGGAATGAGTTCTGTGTCTGTGTCATTTTCTTCGTCCATGCTTACCGTTCAACTCACTATCCTTACCACCCTAGTCTCTGCCACTACCGCTCTCCTGCAGAGTTGGCTTGTTTGGTGTAACACTGAAAAACAGCCCCCGCTCAATCTACCGCTGTGCGACGTTCCGCCGCTCTGTGTTGCCGACATATGCGCGCACACACGGTATGGCGGTAAATAAAAAATTCATATCATAAAAATAAAAATTACCGGTATACCGGTTCAAACGGTTTACCGCCCAGCCCTAGTTACATCCCTAGATACTGGTATTGAATATCGGTGCAGATGTGAAGAGTTAACTCGATAGATCATCAGTTCAATGATATCAGTTAAGTCGATGTCCTGGTTGCGTCTCTATTTGGATGTAATAAGACTATTTAAAAAAGCTGTTCAATAGTAACATGAAGGATGAATCATAATTACGTAACACATTTAGGTCTATTGTGTTTTGTTAAATCACACAATAGACCGTTTTAGTGTGGGTAAACAGTGATGACGTAGGCTCGGTTGCGCATAGATTTTGACAACAGAAGAACAGCAGAACTCAGCAGCTTGTCAAACTTTGCCAAAGGATTATCGTCAAAAGATCACGAATATTTCCTCAACAAGTTGCCTTTGACAAATGGTGTCTGACTGCCAAATCCTTGTGCGATCAACATTTTGGTGCTGGAAATGTTTTTATCTCTGTCTTCTTCTGTCCGTGTTCAGTCTGAATGAATCAGAAGGAATGGGGAACAATACCACTATCATTGCCAAAATGCACACGCAGGTTTTTATCACTTCCGCCCTAAGAGTCTATAACACAAGTACCAGTTTCTGTCCTTACACTAGTATCAGTTAATACTGGGTATTGCCAGATGCTTACAATAAAAGTACTGATATTAGAACTGAAAAAGCTGGATCAGTGCATGGGTATGATCTATACTGAGACTAGGGACGTCTCGATCAGATATTCAGTATCCGTATCAGCTCCCGATCCGGCTCTTTTATGAGTATCGGACAGTATTGGATTCAGTCACAGAATCGGACCGATCCAGTTTCACGTTTTTGCGGCATCAACGCGCTTTATGGCAGCTGTAAATCAAAATGCCTTCATGTATGGGATCAATACAGGGTCATAAAAACACACAGTTGTAATAAAGTTTTGCATCTGTGTAAGAGAAATTGTGTATGTGCAATTACATTTTGTACCTGTAGAAATATTTTGTACATGTGTGGGTGAAAAATGTGTGTACGTGCGGAGGGAATTTTGTAACTGTAGAAGAAAAATGTGTACCCGTAGAAATATTGCAAGCATGTGCAAATAAATGTTGTACCTGTAGAAACATTTTGTACGTGTGGAGGGAATTTTGTAACTGTAGGAATATTTGGTGCGTGTGAGAAATACAAAAGCGTATGTGTACAAATATTTTGTACACATGTCCCTGCTTGCGACTCAAAAGTTCACGCTTGCGAAACTGATCTACAGATGTACGGATTTTTGACCCAAATTTTACTGCCACCTTGGGAGAGCCAATCAAAACATTGCTTACTGCAAACCAATCAGTGCTTCCCGAGGACTTGGGAACCCACCCACATCCTTTAACGCAGCCTTGGTAAAGTTATGTTCCTGTTTGGTGCGCAGAAGAGATCGTGGGAGAGGTGTTGAGAACGTAGCCTATTCACATTGAAAGCACGGAATCGTCCAGTATTTTGGCAGTTAAATGATGCATCCAGCACGGGAAACAGGACATGATTTCTTCTGTATTGTCTGAAATGACTTCATGTCTGTCACACGTGTCTATAGTACAGAAACTAGGCTACCTGATTTCATAGCATCCTGAATCCCTCCCGCGTGTGTGCATGCATGCACCTGTAAAGTAAATGTTTGAAAAGTAGTAGCTTATATATCTATATCAACTATTGTTAGACAATCCCCACACTGTTCAAAACATGATTGGTGAGCTAGCCTTGCCGTTACCGTTAGCAAAGTTGGTGAAAATGAAATGGATGCTGTGGCTTTCAACACAGCACAGCTGTCCGTGAATATTCTCATTCATCCAGGTCATCTCAGTCAAGGAGATTAGTTGTAGGTAATGGGCTTTTTGGAGCTAGATCAAGAAGTCCAGGCTACAACTAAACTCCTTGGCCGAAGCATATAGGTCTTTGCTGGTTTGCATATACATTTTGGGGTGTAAATTATAGTGTTGTAGTACTCGAGTCCGGACTCGGACTCGAGTCTGAGTCAAGTCCGAGTCTTTGAAGGGTCGAGTCCGAGTCAAGTCCGAGTCTTTGAAGGGTAGAGTCCGAGACGAGACCGAGACCGCAGAAAATGGTCTTGAGTCCGGTATATTTTAAATAGAGATATCGCCCACCCCTATTCTCAACACCTCTCCCACGATCTCTTCTGCGCACCAAACAGGAAGATAACTTTACCAAGGCCGCATTAAAGGATGTGGGTGGGTTCCCAAGTCCTCGGGAAGCACTGATTGGTTTGCAGTAAGCAATGTTTTGATTAGCTCTCCCAAGGTGGCAGTAAAATTCGGGTCAAAAATCTGTACATCTGTAGATCAGTTTCGCAAGCGTGAACTTTTGAGTCGCGAGCAGGGACATGTGTACAAAATATTTGTACACATACGCTTTTGTTTTTCTCACACGCACCAAATATTTCTACAGTTACAAAATTCCCTCCACACGTACAAAATGTTTCTACAGGTACAACATTTATTTGCACATGCTCGCAATATTTCTACGGGTACACATTTTTCTTCTAGTTACAAAATTCCCTCCGCACGTACAAAATGTTTCTACAGGTACAAAATTTATTTGCACATGCTTGCAATATTTCTACAGGTACACATTTTTCACCCACACATGTACAAAATGTAATTGCACATACACAATTTCTGTGCGTTTTTATGACCCTGTATTGATCCCATATTCATGCCGCTGTGTGGGACTTTTCACTAAAACAGAACGAGAGTCAAACAGCGGCTCAATCGCTGCAAACAAACAGTTTCTCCTGGAAGAACCAACAGAGCCACTTTAACATTACCTATTTGATTTGTCACTTACAAAAGAATCATCCAGACGAGTTTGAGATTTACAAGTGCAAAGCAGAAAAGCCACAGCAGCAAACACTGGCGGAGGCGAGGGTAAGAAATGTAGGTAAGGCTTTCGTTGTCTCATGGACTTTTTGAGCTAAGGTATGAACTTGACATGTTTAAAGTGTAATAGACAGAGGACCCCAAAGCAGAGACAAAGGCACAGGTCAGTATTAAACAGGTTTAATAGTGAGTGCAGGATGTGGGAGCTGGCGGAAGACATGGACTGGCAGGAAGACACTGGGGGTAGACTCACGGGTTGTGGACAGACTGGACGACATGGCTAGACGACGTGGACAGGCAGGACGAGGACATAGACAAGCAATTGACACAGGGTAGACGAGGAATGAACCGACAAACAAGAGCACACAGGAAAAGAGCTGTAGTGGGGCTGACAGGAGATGAGCCGCAGGTGAACCACACAGCAGGTGGAGTTCAGCCACGCCCCTAGTGAAGACACAGACAGGAGGGGGTACAGACAGACAAGACACCAAACCCCAACAGAACTTCCTTCGTGACACTACATTACAGAGAAAGAGCACTCCTTCCGATAGGAAGCCAAAAAATCTTGATCGGGACATCTTGAACTGAAACATCTGGACTAAAGAGGCCACACAAGGTCCTCCAGACTCTGAGAGGAGAACAATGCAAGTGTAAGTTTTTCTATGAGCTAAAAGTCCCAAGAAACAGTTTGGGCCTTTATTGTGCTGCTTTCCCTCTGTGGTGTACAGAGGCGGACCACTGACACAAGAGGGGAGAGGACAGTCACACTAAACCAACAGATGGAGACAGGTGAAGACAGGTGTCATAGTCCTACCTGTTTACCCAGTTTGTCCTTCACCTTTCTCTGTTGGTAGTCCAAACTTCTGAGCAAAAGGAAAGCTCACTTTGACCTCTTGAAAGCATCTGAAGCAAGTCTACATAAATCAACATCAACACCTAAAATTTGAAATGCTACATATTTCTTTCCCACATTCATTTTCATTTCACAGCCTTCTTCCACACCACAGGACGACCCGTGTCTTCTCACTTGCACACATGTCTGTTTATCTTCAGGAGTCTGGAAGTCCCACAGGAGTAAATTCTATCCACAAAATAACACACAGGATCTGCACGCATCCGCCATGAGCTCTGCAAAACTATCAACAAGAACAGAAGAAGGCCACATCCTGCACCAAGACTCCAACTGAGGCTGCATTCATCATAATCAAATCAGAATTACAGTTACCACATCACAAAGGCTGCCATTTGTTAAGTCATACTTTCCTCCACAAAACCTACTAAATATCCTGTCTTATAGGGTTGTCAAAAGTAATGAACATCAGATACCAATCGATACTAGAACTAGCATCAAATCTAGATATTGGTGCCAGGTACTGATACTAGGAATGTAACAATAACCGAAGTATCATGATATGGTATTGTCAAAGGTCTCACAATAATATCATGGACCATCACAATATATTGAATCCCAAGTCTCTTTGTTTAAATGAATAGTTCTGATGCAGAAATAGCTCAAAAGGGAACTACATAGACCATGATCCTTTGCTCCTTTTCAGTGCAGATTACCTAAAGAAATAACTGTTCTAAGCACTTGGAAATCTTCAGTCTGGATTAAGTTTTGTGAAGGCATTTTTAGAGGAAAAAGGAGCAGATTCACAGTTTTGCCTCCACAAAATATTGCAATAAATCTGGTATGGTGAGATGTATATGGTGAAAATATACAGAGAGATTTGGATATCGTTCCATCCCTAATGACAATAAATGATGTAACAAATGACTGGTCAAAGCATTTTAGAATGTCAGTCTTGTTATTCTGTAGAATACGGTAATATTGTGAGTTTTCCCACGATATCACAATAAATATCGCACAGTAAGGTTCATCATCGTTACACCCCTAACTGATACTAAAAAGTCCCAATGACAGGACTAGAGCTGTGTTGAAAAAAATCTCCTATTTTGAATCAATTTGCATATTAGTTCCTTAAGATCCATTCGTATGTTCAAAGATCGATTTAATTTTTAATACATTTTCCCCCAGTGAACTTTAACCCCACTCATCGTGTCATTGAATTAGCGCAGGCGCAGGTCTGACTATATCAAAACTATGAACATGGCGTCAGACAAGAGTGGCAACGTGAGCCAAGTCCCGGCTTTGAAGACGCCAGAAACACTCAAAGCTCTGTCTGCACCATTTTAGGTTCCAAAACGATAAAGAGAAAGATGCACTTGACAGAAGCAAAGGCATGCCAAATAGAGGTGAAGTACAGCGGAAATACAACCAACCTCAGGAACCACTTGGAACAGCTCAAGCAGCAGCTCAAAAATGGTTCTAAGAACACTAACCCGAATCGAGATCGGATCAGAGTGGATCAAATCAAATTGTGATAAACAATTCTGACTCTTGAGAATCGAGTCTTGGAATTTGAATCAATACCCAGCCCTAGACAGGACAGAAATGAACCTTTCCCAAATGTCTTTAGAATGATCTTGAGCTGCACCAGAACCAGAACAGAAGTATAAGAGCACATAGAGTATACGCCCATGGAGCACTGTGGAACCCACCTGGACCACTGAGGAGTACACACAGATAGAAAAGAAAGTACTACCCTTTATTGTTGAAAATCACATTCTATCGTCTAAAGAGTGTTTTGGAATCATTGAGTATAGGGTCTTTTCCTGACTATGGCAGTCTGAAATGTTCATATTGTGATGAGGCTGTGCGTGTCAGGAAATGGGTCCTGGGTTCTGCGGGTCGGGCTTGAGGACAAGTGGACTTTGTCTGGACATGATCTGGTGGTGGGAGTTTCAAAGGGGAGAGACGGCTGCATGCTGTGTCCTATTTTCTCCTGTAAACAAAGCCACGCCTTCATGTTGTTCTATTGAAGTAGAGACGCCAGCGCTGACCTCCATTTCCAGCCCCAGATAGAGAGTTAGTGTATCTCAGATTTAAAAGGGCCTGGACCGGGTTGTTTTTCATACTCGTGCAAATATTGTCTTGCCCCAGTACAGATATGTTGCATAAGATTAAAGGGGCCCGCTGTGTGCTGTCTACATCTAATTCTAAAGTGTTTTAATGTCTGGAATCAGGATGTGTGCTTATGCATGCTAGTAGTTGTTAGCATTACCGTCATAGCAAACTCTGCTCTGGTCTCTGAAAGTTGTGAAAAGTGCTCAACTCAAACTCATCATGGTGAGTAATTAGACTGCTCTGAATGCAGAAGATTAGTGAGGAAGAACTCTGGAGCACTGTAAACTGTTTCATATGAACCAGTTTGAAGACAATAAAAATCAGGTACAGCACCTTTAATTATTTAATTATTCCTGATTGGAAATGTTAATACATAAAGTCAGTGCTAAATTTACCATTTAAAAATAAATTATGGGCCCTGTGCTTGACTTTTACTTCTGTTTCAGGGAAAATAGACTTTTAGGCGTTGTTGGGACTACACCAAGTCTTTGTTGACAAAGCAGTTAGCATTAGCTCCTTGTTGATAAGAGTTTTTTAATGGAGATGATCAAAGAAGCTCCGCCCTCACAGTCTGAGGGCGGGGCTAAGATGCTATCAGCTCCATTACTTTAGCGGCGTACATGTAGTGACACATTCCACTGTAACAGGGACTAAAGTATTCTGTCCCAGTTTAAGCAAACTCTGCTCTGTGACACTGCTCTGTGCAGAAAACACATTATTACCAACGAATACCAGGCAGTGCTCCTCTGTTTTTTTATTCAGTGTAACCTTACCGGACAGGTGTAATGGGGCGTATCATGCAAAATTAACTTGTACAAGTTTTGAACCATGTCACACTGGTGTTCACCATTATCAGTGCACTCAAAGTAGCATATGGATCGATGCTTGTTTAAGTAATCCTGCACTGTGCTGCATTCAGAGCAATGACACCACTGTCCCTCCACTGTGGACCAGGACATTTTGTTTTAGTTCACTGTGTTAAAGTGAAACCTACTGGATCTCCATGTGTTTATTTGTGCAGCTTGTGAGTAACGCAGTTCATAATCTTGCACAGCAAGATGAATTCCCGTGATATTTGTGAGTTCAAACTCACACAAATCCATCTTCTCACGCTCTGTTTTCAAGTTCGCCCAACAACAGGTGGACAATCACTGCCAACGCCGAAGCACACAAACAAACCAAAACAAAAGTGGTGACACCAACAGCCTATTTTAGCATAAATACAGACCATTCAGTTTGTGTTAAGCGTGCAGAAGGTAAGTGCTTTGTGCATTTGTGGACAGATGTGCTTTTCTTTCAACTGTCACAAAAGTTTGATTTTCACCAGGATGCTCTGGCCTTTTCTGATCACTTTCAGTGAGAGCCATTCCAGACTGATTAATGTGAAGAACTCAATTCAGAGTGTTTCAAATATGAATCTGGTGTGAGCCGGTTATACTGAGAGTTCATCCTGATAGAGCGCAAGATAATTCTAAGCCTTGTCAGGAAAGGTAAATTTCTATCCTGAATGTGACTTTTTTTTGTTTCAAATGAGTATATAGTTTAGATGTTTTCGTATCGTTAGTATTTGATTTTTGATTCTTTTCACAGCCCTAAATCCAAGTGTTCATTATAGAGGAAAGCCAGAGTACAGAAATCAGATTATTTTCCGTACATTAAAGTTCTTGAAATACCAGTGCAAAGTCATTCTCCAGACAGTCCCTGTGGAAACAGAGCTTCTCCTCCTGCTCTCAGACATAAACACTCATACATAAACCGGAGCTGTCATCACATTAGCCTGAAGCTACCTGACATTACCTTCAGACATCTCTCACTCCTGTCCTCCTCACAGCTCCACATACGTCAAACCAACATATACATCACACTTATACACACGTGTTCTAGAGACTCTCTCTCACCCCCTTTATATGAATGTGGCTGAAATGGGGCACCTACACTCCTCCCAATACCACATGTCAAACAGAGCTGCTAAACCAAGCTGAACCTGGAGGACTAAAGGGGGGAGTGAGGAGGGGCGGGGTCTGGAGGTATAAAAAACAGTGATTGGTCTAACAGGTATCCACACTTCAAACTCCGCCCCTGCTGCCAGGTGTTTGTATCAGAACCCCCTGGCAGTCTTTTGTGATGTCATGTAGTACTTGAAAGTGCAGAGGCCTCTGGAGGAGCACACTCTCCAGAATGCTGCAAATGTTTGTACTAAAATGGCCAGAAATGACTATGACAATCCTAGTCAAACGCAATATGAGTTCAGTTCTACTTGATGTTCCACATTATGGAATTAAACTTAAGTGGAACCACAGAGACAAGCAAGTGACACCAACCAGGTCTACTTACAGTTCAGATCTGTGGTGAGGTGAGAACATTTACAGTAAAAGCACATGTTTCTCAAGGTATTTTTGACAAATAAATGCCTCAAATAAAGCAAGGCAAGTTTATTTGTACAGCACAATTCATGCACAAAGTAATTGACAGTGCTTCACAGAAAAAGAAATACATTAAAATCCCAATACAAACAAATCACAACATACACTCAACAAAAATATAAACGCAACACTTTTGTTTTTGCTCCCATTTGTCATGAGATGGACTCAAAGATCTAAAATTCATTCCAGATACACAATATTACCATTTCTCTCAAACATTGTTCACAAATCTGTCTAAATGTGTGATAGTGAGCACTTTTGCTTTGCTGAGATAATCCATCCCACCTCACAGGTGTGCCACATCAAGATGCTCATCAGACACCATGATTAGTGCATAGGTGTACCTTAGACTGTCCACAATAAAAGGCCACCCTGAAATGTGCAGTTGTTGCTTTATTGGGGGTCTGGGGACTCAGAACCAGTCAGTATCTGGTGTGACCACCATTTGCCTCATGCAGTGCAACACATCTTCTTCGCATAGAGTTTATCAGATTGTCAATTGTGGCCTGTGGAATGTTGGTCCACTCCTCTTCAATGGCTGTGCGAAGTTGCTGGATATTAGTGGGAACTGGTACGCGCTGTCGTATACGCCGGTCAAGCACATCCCAAACATGCTCAATGGGTGACATGTCCGGTGAGTATGCTGGCCATGCAAGAACTGGGGCATTTTCAGCTTCCAAGAATTGTGTACAGATCCTTGCAACATGGGGCCGTGCATTATCTTGCTGAAACATGAGGTGATGTTCATGGATGTATGGCACAACAATGGGCCTCAGGATCTCATCACGGTATCTCTGTGCATTCAAAATGCCATCAATAAAATGCACCTGTGTTCTTCGTCCATAACAGATGCCTGCCCATACCATAACCCCACCACCACCATGGGCCACTCGATCCACAACATTGACATAAGCAAAGCGCTCACCCACACGACGCCACACACGCTGTCTGCCATCTGCCCTGAACAATGTAAACCGAGATTCATCCGTGAAGAGAACACCTCTCCAACGTGCCAGATGCCATCGAATGTGGGCATTTGCCCACTCAAGTCTGTTACGGCGACGATCTGGAGTCAGGTTAAGACCCCGATGAGGACGACGAGCATGCAGTTGAGCTTCCCTGAGACGGTTTCTGACAGTTTGTGCAGAAATTCTTTGGTTATGCAAACCAATTGTTTCAGCAGCTGTCTGAGTAGCTGGTCTCAGACAATCTTGGAGGTGAACCTGCTGGATGTGGAGGTCCTGGGCTGGTGTGGTTACACGTGGTCTGCGGTTGTGAGGCCGGTTGGATGTACTGCCATATTCTCTGAAACGCCTTTGGAGACGGCTTATGGTGGAGAAATGAACATTCAATGCCCGAGCAACAGATCTGGTTGACATTCCTGCTGTCAGCATGCCAATTGCACGCTCTCTCAATGCTTGCGCCATCTGTGGCATTTTGCTGTGAGACAAAACTGCACATTTCAGAGTGGCCTTTTATTGTGGGCAGTCTAAGGTACACCTGTGCACTAATCATGGTGTCTGATGAGCATCTTGATGTGGCACACCTGTGAGGTGGGATGGATTATCTCAGCAAAGCAAAAGTGCTCACTATCACACATTTAGACAGATTTGTGAACAATGTTTGAGAGAAATGGTAATATTGTGTATCTGGAATGAATTTTAGATCTTTGAGTCCATCTCATGACAAATGGGAGCAAAAACAAAAGTGTTGCGTTTATATTTTTGTTGAGTGTAAATAATCATCATAAGATTAAAAGGAGAGACATCCTCAGAGTGCACATGATTCATGTGGCACTAACATGTCACAGATGGACTTTGGTGCATGGAGAGACTTGTGCACAATTAAGAAAAATACAAGCTAGACAAGTTAAATGTCATACTGGCAAAGCAATACATGGAGACACGCAGGTGGTAGACTGTCCACCAGAAAAGTTACAAGGTGCATCTTTAAATATTCTAAGCTCTAAATGTAATATGACAGTCATACTATAAATACACCCAAACATGTATAGCTGTTCTCCAAGTAAAGCAGGAAACATCCCAGTGCAATGTTTAATGATAAGTGCACAGAAGAGTCTAAAACGGTCCATGCTGGCCTCATGTTTGGGTTTCCTCCTCATCAGAGTCGAAGATATTTTGGGCTGAGTTTCCTGTTTGGGCTCTTATCTGCAGCAGCTGACCGTGTGTTTATAGTGATGCTCCAGAGGCCAGACTGGACGCCAGAGGAAGTACTATGGCCCCGGAGCACTGCAGGGCTGGAGCACTACAGCGCTGGAGCACTGCGGCCCCGCAGCACTACGGCCTCTTTTTGTGTCTTTCCTTTAGGCATTTCAATACCCATGAAGACAAAATGAAAGTGCATATGCATTATTCAGACTTCATACACTATTTGGACACTATAATGCTATGATGTATAACAGATAATAACTCTAACAGTTGCAATAAGATTCTACAAACACAACTGACCCTGTGTCTCTAGAGCCTGAACCTGCAGACAGAGACACATCCATGTTTATCTCATTCTCAGTTTATGTTCAGGCCTCATGTGAATCTCAGAACCTCCAGAATTCCCTCCCTGAGCTGCAGAGGCTGCACTAGCACTGACTCATGACTGGTGCAGGTTCTGGAGTTTCGGGAGAGACCGTCCAGATCAGAGAGACACATTTTAGGTTTAAACCAACTGGATTTACATGAATAAGCAAACCCAGGACTAAAGCAGGACTACACATGTTGAACCTTTTCACTTGTTCTCCTGTAAAACATAAGAGCCTGTAAACACTTTGTGAGGTCAAAGGTCACAGAGACATACATCCCTGTGACAGTGTGGAGTTTACAATAAGACCAACCAACAAGCCAGGCCCACCAAAACAAGTCCAAGAAAACACTGACCACCCCAATATTTACTACCACCACTACTGCTACCATGACTACTACCACTACTACATTCCAGACAGTTAGCATGTAATTCAGCAAGATACACCTGACCAGTAACACCAACCACTGCCCAAGCTTCTTTGTTCTGATGTGTAGTCACAAGAGCAGAACCCATTTCCACCTTTTGCAAGTGAGAGGCAAGGGGAGAGGGGACAAGGCGAGAGAGGACAAGGCGAGGGGGAGAGGGGACGAGGGGGAGAGGGGACAAGGCGAGAGGGGACAAGGCGAGGGGGAGAGGGGACAAGGGGAGGGGGAGAGGGGACAAGACGAGGGGGAGAGGGGACAAGGCGAGAGGGGACAAGGCGAGGGGGAGAGGGGACAAGGCGAGGGGGAGAGGGGACAAGGCGAGGGGGAGAGGGGAAAGGGGAGAGAGGGAGAGGGGAAAGGGGAGAGGGGACAAGGTGAGGGGGAGAGGGGACAAAGTGAGGGGGAGGGGGACAAGGCGAGAGGGGACAAGGAGAGGGGGAGAGGGGACAAGGTGAGGGGGAGAGGGGACAAGGTGAGGGGAGAGGGACAAGGCGAGGAGAGGACAAGGAGGGGAGAGGGGAGAGAGGGACAAGGTGAGGGGAGAGGGACAAGAGGGGAGAGGGGGAGAGGGGACAAGGCGAGGGGGAGAGGGGACAAGGTGAGGGGGAGATGGGACAGGGAGAGGGGACAAGGGGAGGGGGAGAGGGGACAAGGCGAGGGGGAGAGGGGACAAGGGGAGAGGGGAAAGGGGAGAGGGGACAAGGTGAGGGGGAGAGGGGACAAGGCGAGGGGGAGAGGGGACAAGGCGAGGGGGAGAGGGGACAAGGCGAGGGGGGACAAGGCGAGGGGGAGAGGGGACAAGGTCAGGGGGAGAGGGGACAAGGCGAGGGGGAGAGGGGACAAGGCGAGAGGGGAGGGGACAAGGCGAGCGGGAGAGGGGAGAGGGACAAGGAGGGGAGAGGGGACAAGGTGAGGGGGAGAGGGGACAAGGCGAGGGGGAGAGGGGACAAGGCGAGCGGGAGAGGGGACAAGGCGAGGGGGAGAGGGGACAAGTCGAGGGTGAGAGGGGACACGAAGAGGGACAAGGGGGAGAGGGGAGAGGGAGAGGGACAAGGGAGCGAGAGGGGAGAGGGACAGGGAGAGGGACAAGAGCAGAGGAGAGGGGACAAGGGGAGGGGGAGAGGGGACAAGGCGAGCGGGAGAGGGGGAGAGGGGACAAGGCGAGCGGGAGAGGGGACAAGGCGAGCGGGAGAGGGGACAAGGCGAGCGGGAGAGGGGACAAGGCGAGCGGGAGAGGGGACAAGGCGAGCGGGAGAGGGGACAAGGCGAGCGGGAGAGGGGACAAGGCGAGGGGGAGATGGGACAGGGCGAGGGGGAGATGGGACAGGGCGAGGGGGAGAGGGGACAGGGAGAGGGAACATAGACGGGACGAGGGAAATATGAGACACACCCATACTACTCATCAAAACAGTGAAAATGTCAAATGTGTTGCATAAACATATTTCCTTCCTCTAAACATGCAACAAAACTGTAACAAAATAATTTAATAAAATATACCAAGAAATACTCTTGGTGATATATGGATACAGCAGCCCACTGTATCAATACTGGATCAGCACATTAAACAATACAATATTTTGATATTTCTGCACATCCCTGGCCACCATAGTCCCAAAACTGCCTAACTGGCCAACATTCCAGGCAAAGCAATAATGGGGACTTTTCTGGTGCTGAGAACACCACCTGCTTGTCTCCAAGGGCCCCATTATATTATAATAATAGTAGTAATACTAATAATAATAATAATAATAATCGTCTGAAATAGGACAGAGTCCAGAGGGAGTCGACAAAGATTTTTTCCACTGGACACTGAAATGATGGGAGTGACATTTAACATACTCTCCAGGGCCCTCAACACAGAGCCATTCTCCTATGTGTGTGGGACCCTTAACGGGTCATAAACAGGGGCCCCTGGGGTGCCATCCATTAGCTGGACGACAGGACCATTAAAGATTCAAGTGTACAGACATGGACAGTTCTGGACAGTTCTGGCTGGTGCTGCTCACTGCAGAGAGGGCAGGAGACACACAGCCGTCACAGCTCAGCTTAACTCTCCTTTATCCATCTTAACTGTACATATTAACTATTGTGATCAAGGAAGGATGCCTCAGATCTGATTTCAAACTGATGTTATGCAAAAAAAAAAAGAAGATACAGACTTCAAATTTTAGACAAACTTGAAGCTTCCTAAGACACAAAAAGTAGCCCATTATAACCTGGCTTCTGGCATTTAAAAATAGATATTTTTGATTAGAGAAGGCACAGATCTTTGGATTTTGTCAACAAAGTATAAACAAATATGAATGTATGATGATTTTACAATGTTTTTTGTATGTGGACATTTATGTTCTTAGGGTCCTAAGTGTGACTTTTTTAAAGGGAAGCTGGATGTATAGACTGCACAGAAACAGAGCGAAGGATCATGGTCTATGTACTTCCCTCTGCACCAGAACAAAGAAACAAAGAGACTTGTAATTTGATATATTGTGTTAAGAGATCGACCGATATGCATTTTTTCATGGCCGATGCCGATACTGATTGTTTAGAATCCACGCAAACCATTGGCAAATGACCTCTGCTGATATTTGTCGGCCAATATGGGACAGCTTTAGGTCATTTTCTTCAAATGACCTGATTAGAGTTTAGTGCAAACTCATACAAACTTGTTTTACTACAAACTGTGTAAAGACAAATCTGTGACTGCAGTCACATACCCTCTTTGTTTAGATAAAACTTTATGCCGATAAGTAGATTTAGGCTGCCAGTTGAACCAAACAAAATATCAGCTGCTGATGGAGATTTAAGGCCAATAGTTGTTAAACTAAAAAGTGCAAATATACGCCTGATATATTGGTCCATCTCCAACTGTGATGGCCCAAGACATTATAGTGACCACCTTGTGACCACACAATATTACCATATTTTGGTTATTGTTACATCCCTATGAGAGCCGTGGGAGAGCTGTGGGAGAGGTGAGACTGGGGCAGCAAGACAGCGGCTGGTCCAGCAGGTCTGTCCACTTCACTGTGACGCTGCAGGTGTTTGATAAGATCACACTAAACCTGTGCTCCACACTGAGCTTCAACTAAACCTGTGCTCCACACTGAGCTTCAACTAAACCTGTGCTCCACACTGAATCTTCAACTAAACCTGTGCTCCACACTGAGCTTCAACTAAACCTGTGCTCCACACTGAATCTTCAACTAAACCTGTGCTCCACACTGAGCTTCAACTAAACCTGTGCTCCACACTGAGCTTCAACTAAACCTGTGCTCCACACTGAGCTTCAACTAAACCTGTGCTCCACACTGAGCTTCAACTAAACCTGTGCTTCACACTGAGCTTCAACTAAACCTGTGCTCCACACTGAGCTTCAACTAAACCTGTGCTCCACACTGAGCTTCAACTAAACCTGTGCTCCACACTGCGCTTCAACTGAACCTGTGCTCCACACAGCTCCATACTGAACCTGTGCTCCACACTGAGCTTCAACTAAACCTGTGCTCCACACTGAATCTTCAACTAAACCTGTGCTCCACACTGAGCTTCAACTAAACCTGTGCTTCACACTGAGCTTCAACTAAACCTGTGCTCCACACTGAGCTTCAACTAAACCTGTGCTCCACACTGAGCTTCAACTAAACCTGTGCTCCACACTGAGCTTCAACTAAACCTGTGCTCCACACTGAGCTTCAACTAAACCTGTGCTCCACACTGAGCTTCAACTAAACCTGTGCTCCACACTGAGCTTCAACTAAACCTGTGCTCCACACTGAATCTTCAACTAAACCTGTGCTCCACACTGAGCTTCAACTAAACCTGTGCTCCACACTGAGCTTCAACTAAACCTGTGCTCCACACTGAGCTTCAACTAAACCTGTGCTCCACACTGAGCTTCAACTAAACCTGTGCTCCACACTGAGCTTCAACTAAACCTGTGCTTCACACTGAGCTTCAACTAAACCTGTGCTCCACACTGAGCTTCAACTAAACCTGTGCTCCACACTGAGCTTCAACTAAACCTGTGCTCCACACTGCGCTTCAACTGAACCTGTGCTCCACACAGCTCCATACTGAACCTGTGCTCCACACTGAGCTTCAACTAAACCTGTGCTCCACACTGAGCTTCAACTAAACCTGTGCTCCACACTGAGCTTCAACTAAACCTGTGCTCCACACTGAGCTTCAACTAAACCTGTGCTCCACACTGAGCTTCAACTAAACCTGTGCTCCACACTGAGCTTCAACTAAACCTGTGCTTCACACTGAGCTTCAACTAAACCTGTGCTTCGCACTGAGCTCCATACTTAACCTGTGCTCCACACTGAGCTTCAACTAAACCTGTGCTCCACACTGAGCTTCAACTAAACCTGTGCTCCACACTGAGCTTAAACCTGTGCTCCACACTGAGCTTCAACTAAACCTGTGCTCCACACTGAGCTTCAACTAAACCTGTGCTCCACACTGAGCTTCAACTAAACCTGTGCTTCACACTGAGCTTCAACTAAACCTGTGCTCCACACTGAGCTTCAACTAAACCTGTGCTCCACACTGAGCTTCAACTAAACCTGTGCTCCACACTGCGCTTCAACTGAACCTGTGCTCCACACAGCTCCATACTGAACCTGTGCTCCACACTGAGCTTCAACTAAACCTGTGCTCCACACTGAGCTTCAACTAAACCTGTGCTCCACACTGAGCTTAAACCTGTGCTCCACACTGAGCTTCAACTAAACCTGTGCTCCACACTGAGCTTCAACTAAACCTGTGCTCCACACTGAGCTTCAACTAAACCTGTGCTCCACACTGAGCTTCAACTAAACCTGTGCTCCACACAGCTCCATACTGAACCTGTGCTCCACACTGCTCCACACTGCTCCAGACTGAGCCTTCACCGGACGCACTGTCTGAGAATGTGGACTAAACTTCTGGAAGAGTGCATGATTCACGCGCAGCAGACAGGATGTGACAAGTACTTTAGCAGCTGATAAAAACTCCAGTGAGATTACGTAGGTTTGTTTTGCCCAAACATATTCTTCTATTAATCCGTCACCCACATGTGGTGAGGCAGCAGGGCCGTGTTGACAGCTCAGTCCATTTATATAAGGATCATCTACAGGCTTCCACAAGTGACAGACTTGCAAAAGATGAGCACAGGGATCCGTGTTAACATGCCATCATCATTTTCAAATGATCTTTATTATTTATTAGGGATGAGACACAATTTCCACAAGACAAAACAAGATACGAGGTGTGTCTTGTTCTCGTGGACCCAGACAAGATTTTAACATAGTTCCTATAATTTTCACAGTTCAGTTTCCAATTTTGGAGTCACATTTTTTTTATTTATTTGATTTCATAGTTTTTTTTCCATTCTAGTTCTGCTTTTTGGAACTGTAAGAGATGAAACTCACCAACACGTAACCCTTTTTGTCCATCCCGAATGTAAACAGGGAAAAATTATTTTTCTCTTGTGTGCACTGTGCACAATCTTGTAGCAATTTTGTCTCACGAGATTTTTGTGGCACGTGATCTTGTCCCATTCCTAATATTTATAGACACATCACAAATGACAAATGGGAGCACAATAGTCTACAAAGAATATGGACTAGACACTGGGATAACAAAACTATTTTCCACATCCGCACTTTCCTAATTTGCATTCCTATTCTATTCTAATTAGTCTCCATTATGAGTTTATAAGCAGGTCTCACAGTTCTCAAAAGCCAGAGTGGAGTTTTGCGATGACGGTAATCCTAACAAACAGGATTTTTGATTGATTCTTGGAGGAAACATTTGACACAACAATCTCATTTGTACTTCAAGAGCCGTTTTGGATGGAAAAATAACAGTACAGATGCTTAAAATTCTGATTTCAACACAATTCGACAAGTAAATACAGCAAACAAAATGGTTGTTTTTGTTCTCAGATTGTAACTTGTGCAACTCTTCTGTCAAACAATAGAAGTTCATTTCCTCGGCTCTCAAATAAACACACACTCGGTTTGTTTACCACAGGCTGGAGTGGTTGTGCAGAGAATGCTCCTGTGGTTGCCTTGGTGAGGATTAGAGCACAGGACTGTGTGGAGTGTGGATGAGTGTGTGGGATTAGGGCTGCTGTGAACACCTGACCCTACACTGCAAACTCTCAGCACTTCTCCACCTCCTCCAACCGCTTCACTTCCTCCAACCGCTCTGCCAACCACCTCTGCTCACCACCAACCACCTCTGCTCACCACCAACCACCTCTGCTCACCACCAACCACCTCCGCTCTCCTCCAACCATCTCTGCTCACCAACTCCAACATATCTGCTCACCACCAACCACCTCCGCTCTCCAACCATCTCTGCTCACCTCCAACCACCTCTGCTCTCCTTCAACCACGTCCAACCATCTTTGCTCACCACCAACCACTTCTGCTCACCACCAATCAGCTTTGCTCACCTCCTACTACCTCCACTCTCCTCCAACCACCTTTGCTCTCCTCCGCTCATCTCCATTGACCTCCAACCACCTCCGCTCTCTTCCAACCACCGCTCTTCTCCAACCCCCCAAAAAAGAAAAATGACTAATCTGATCAAACTATAATATGTAGCTGTCATTTATCCCTCAAGTAATTACAGAACTTTTGTATGAATAAAAAATTCAAACAATGTAAAACCTCTGGGCCAAGTACGACCAGTGAGTAGTCTTTTACCTCAATTTATGTGCCCGACCAAGATGTCGGCTGATATTTCAAAGCCAACATCCGCAACTTTTTTAAGATCAGCACAATATGAAATATCCATATCCTCCAACCGCACTCTCCTTCAACCACTCTCCCCTCCCTCTCCTCCACTGGCCTACCGACCTGCACTGCAAAGCTCTCCAGACCTTGACTTTATTTGCATTTTAAAAGGACCTCTCAAGATTTCAACTGGCCAGCAAGATGAATGGAGTTCGCAAACACCTGAGAATCCATCTGGCCCGGGTCCAGAACAAACATGGCGACATCGTCATACGTCCTTCAGAATCAGAATCAATCAGAATCAGAATTACTTTTATTCATCCCCGAGGGGAAATTTTCTTTGTTACAGATGCAACCGACCAAGAGCATGTACATCGAACAAGTTACAAAATAAGCTAAATACAATAAGATAAAAGATAAAATAGCTCTCTCTGGGAAACTATTTACATCAGTGACATATTTATGACTATATACATGTGTGAGCAGGGAATAGGATGAAAAGGATTGAGTAGTTTGTGAGTTAAAGTGCAACGTTCAACAGTTTGATGGCGACAGGCAGGAAAGATTTCCTGTGTCTTCAGCCTATTTTAGCAGCGATGTTTGTGAAAAAGGAGCAGAGGGAAAGAAATGTTTGATTTCTTGGCTTGCCCCACTGTGGTGTCAGCCAATCAGATACAGATATTCATCATAAGTTCTACCGTTGTCCAATCGCATTCCGTGAGAGCCGTTCTAGTTCGGCTAACTTTTTAAACCAAAGAAATCCAACAAGTGTTCCTCCATGTTTTTAAAGTCCAGACACACTCAGCAGACTCATTCACTAGACTGTAAAATCATCTTCGGTGCTCACAGATACTGTTGTTAACCTCTTTTAAACTGCCTCTCTCCACTCCAGTCCAGTGGAAACTCCTGACACACAGTCCCATCATGCATCAGATGGAACTCGTGTGGCATTTTGGTAACCTTCAGCAGGTCAAAGGTCAGCTCCCAGAATGCAATGCTGCACACAAGAGACAGCAGCCACCAGGGGAAATGTCCAGAGAGGAATCAGGATGTGAGGTTGGACTGTTGGAGTAGTTAAGGAAATTAATTGGTCATTAGCATCTTCTTCAGCTAATTATTTTTTATCAAAAAGGATTTATACAGACCAGAGCAGAGACATGAAAGCGTGGAGAGAGTGAAATGGGATTCGGAAGTGACTTTACACTTTAATCTGCCTTTTTACATGAGATCCTGCAATGCTCGCCTCCATGGAGATAAATACACTGTGTCCCAAAAATGTGACATTTCGTAGGCCAATAATTTTGGCAATTCTTGTTGAAATAATCTCAAATTTTCATAGAATGTATATACACAGATCAACACTTAACATTTTATTTTTGTTCTGCTTTCAGGCTGAGCTGTTCATTCCCAAAGAGAAGTTGTTTTGTGTTTTGGAATCTGCTCACACACACTCACCAAAGAAAAACTTAAACTGGCAAACAATTTTGGACTTTGTACTAGGGGTTAGGGGTGGGCGATATCTCGATATTTAAAATATATCGAGATATTTTTGAAACTCAATATGAATTCTGACATATCGATATATCGCTATAATGCTTATGTTTACTTCTGGTTTCGCCGCTTCGCTTGTTTCTCTGTGCCGCGCTGGCCTCCGCCTCCTCGCTTTTGTCCCCCGAGCTCCTCCGTGGAGCCCGGAGCTGGCCTCGGACTAAACCAGGACTAGGACTAAACCAGGACTAAACGCGGCCGCAGAGCCCGGGGCTCGGTCGCGGACTAAATCAAGACCAGGGCTCTCCAGTGCGCCCATTTCACTCGCATTTGCGAGTAAATATTTCGTTGTGCGAACAGGAAAAACAAACAGCATCTGTGCGAGTGTTTCTGCAGCCACAATAAGAACTGCGCACAGACGCAACGTGACGAGTTAAACTTTCTAAATGCACCTGCACAACCGAACTGTGCCCGGGCACTATACCTTCGACCGCGCAAGACCCCAGCATACGAGCTCCGCGTGTGGCTGATATCACTCATACGAACAAACTCCGCTTCAAAACACACCCACGCCCCCTTAAACGAGGAGCGCCCCGCAGCAGGACCCACACCTGCCCCACCACTCATTAGACACCCCCACACCGCTGGACTTTCTTCTCTAAAGCGAGCGCATTTGGACTCGGTCTTGTCATGGACTCAAGGTCTGAATACTGAGTGTGATCATATTTGTCACAATGTGCGTTTGGTTTGGTAAATGTGCAGAGACTAAACATCACTTTAAAACAAGAGAATGTTACTCCAGTTAGGAATGTCAAAATACAGGTTTAAAAATCCTAGCCACTTTTTTCACTTTGAAGTAGTTTTCTTTAAAGTACCAGTGGAAGTTCTCTTAAAGAAGAGGGTTTTAAACTGTGGGTGAGGGTCCAAAAAGGGGCACAGAGTGTTTAAGTGCAGTACTAAATGAATATTAATCAGATAAAATTAGTTTGTTGTTTTTGCAGTAGTGTGGGAGGGGGTTATTTTTCCTGTAAAGATATCGAGATATATATCGTATATCGAGATATAGCAAAATATATCGAGATATATTTTTTGGTCCATATCGCCCAGCCCTACTAGGGGTGTAATGATATCCAAGTCTCACGATACAATATTGTTACAGTATGAACCTCACGGTACAATATTTATTGCGATATGGTGGGAAAGCTCACGATCTGGTGGGGAGACTCATGACATTACAATATTCTACAGAATAACAAGACTGACATTCTAAAATGCTTTGACCAGTCATTTGGTACAACATTTATTGTCATTAGGGATGGAACGATATCCAAATCTCTCTGTACGATATTTTCACCATATACATCCAGATACCAGATTTATTACAATATTTTGTGGAGTCTCACAAAACTGTGAATCTGCTCCTTTTTTCCTCTAAAAATGCCTTCACAAGACTTAATCCAAAGAATGAAGATTTCAAAGTGCTTAGAACAGTTATTTCTTCATGTTGTCGGCACTGAAACGGAGCAAAGGATCATGGTCTATGTAGTTCCCCGTTTGTTTTTTTTAGCTATTTCTGCATCAGAACTATTAATTTAAGCAAAGAGGGATTTGATATCCTCCTGTGGGCTCACCACCTGCAGAGGGGTTCATAGGGGGGGTCAGGTGCTATGAGTATTGGGCAGCAAGCTGCCCCCGCGACCCAGCCGGATTAAGCGGGAGAAGATGGATGGATGGATGGGATTTGATATATTGTGATGGTCCATGATATTACTGAGACCTTCACGATCTTCCAGTTATTGTTACATCCCTACATTGAGCTAGACTTAGTAGTTTAAGATAATTGCTTTTAAAATGATATGTACGCTGTATGTTTAATGTTGTACTGTGGAATATTTCAGTCAACAATAGCATCTCCATGGATACAAGCAGGTATCTTTAAATACAAACATTTAGTCATTTCTTATTTCGTTTTTATTTTTCCTTCAATGCCTTTATTACATTGACAAAAAAAATAAGGATGCACCAATACCGATACTAGTATTGACTATCGGTGCCGATACTGAAGATTTTGCTAGATCGGGTACTGTAAACAGGTATTCTAGTTGAGCCTTCAACTGGGTGTAAGAAGACTATTTAGAGACTGATTTCGGCCCAGAAAGTCTCATAATGTTTGAACTTTTATTCATACAAAGCTGTTCTGTTGTGATGAAGAATAAATAACAGTTACAGAACACAACTGGATCACTTGTGCAATAAGTGTGTTTTAAGGAAATAAGTGCCATTTTCTATCCCTGCACTGGTATCGGTTAATATCAAGTAACGGCAGATAATTAAAGTCACAGTATTGATATCAGGACTGAAAAATCTGCACTGAAACATTTGCTGTAGTGGTTTGGGTTATGACAGGTCACAGTGTTGCCGGGATCCTCCACCACATACACAATATGGGTTTGAGCTGCAGGACAAAGCAGCAGATCAGTGTCACATGCAGACCAAGACACTGTGTATTCTGTGGGACAAAAGGTGCCTTCATCCAGGACGGGCCGACAGCACAGGAGCCAGGCCCGGTGCAACAATGAGCCAGGAATTAGCCGGACGGGCTCAGGCTAAGTGCAGTGCTAAATCTGCCACAGGCCCACAACAGCGCTTTTATGACACACAGAACATTACATTAGAAGAGTGATTCGATCTCCTCTCTGCTTTTTGCTCAAACCCTATTCATAAAGCAACACCGTGTAACTTTCTGGAGGTCACATGTCACCGTCCATGGAAAGTGAAAGTTAAAACCATTATTTGGAACATCTACGTAATCCCTCAGTTGTTCAGGTAGGTTCCATTTCAAAAGGGCTGAAGAAGCAATCCCATTTTCTTTTGAAACATACTAACATTCTCCGTGGAGATAGGCAAGTTAAATACCATACTGTGAAATATTATAGCCAAAGGTACGATATTTCCATGGAAACAAGCCAAGGCTAAATAAGAGTCAGATCTGTGGAGCTGCAAGCCTGCTCACAGTAAGGATGCAAGTTTTCAGCTACTCAAATTTCAAACATAATTTTGACTAAGGAATTCACTAGACCTGAACACAAAATAAGACTTTCTTTATCTTAGTATGTCTTGTTTTTGTTCTGATAAAGCTGAAAATCATACTAAAAAATAAACCTTTCCTGAACGTCTTTAGAACAATGTTGAGCTGTATCAGAACAAGTATAAGAGCACATAGACTAGTATATGCCCATTATATTTTTGTGATATTTAGCTTCAAACAATGTTCAAACAACAGGGGTGAAATTTTCAGTTACTTAGTGCAAATTTAAAGCAATATTTGTCAACTTGGACAAAATGTTAAATATAAATGTTATGTATATATGATAAGAAAATAATATAAATAAATATATAATATAAATAAATATTACACCTAAATGTTAAATGCAAATGCTAAATCTTAATCTAAATGTTCTATCTAAATCTAAATGTAAACATTAAATCTAAATCTAAATGTTAAATCTAATATTTAGATTTAAAATTTAGATTATAAATTTAAATTTACATTTTTTTTAGCTATTTAGATTTACATTTAACGTTTAGGTGTAATATTTAATATTTAACATTTACATTTTCTCCAAGTTGACAAATATTGCTATAAATGTGCAAAAAGTAACAAAAAATTTCACACCTGTTGTTTGAACATTGTTTAAAGCTAAATGTTAATGCTAAATGAATGAGCCCCATAGCCCATGGAGCACTGTGGAACCTACCTGCACCATTGAGAGAGTACACACATATAAGAACACATGGGAATAGAAAAGAACATACTACTATTTTAATGTGGAAAATCAAGTTCTATTGTCTGAAGAGTGTTTTTCATTGTGGTATCAGAATCGGTATTGGTAAGGCATTCCTTTGTATCGTAATCGTGTTTGAAATTTTAGCATAACTTGACCAAAATCCCAGACAGTTACTTTTTCTGAACACAGCTCCTCTTGAATAACAGCTTGAATAATCATCCTGAGACATTGTGCGACCTATAAAATAATGTTGAGTGGACATTTGATCCCCATGATTTTAATGCGCTCATAAATTAGTGTTCGGAGGGAGATGCAGCGCTCAGGCCAAGTCATAAAACGTTCAGTAAACACTGGATCTACTTTGTTCTCAGGCTGGAGACAGTTCGTGCCTGTCCGGACACTGATTTAAGAGGCTCTCTCTGTAGCTCTTGGCCGTCTGCAGCAGACGGAGGAGAAATAATGCCCCGAACAGAGCAGTGGACCCCGCCCCAGGCAAAAGTCAACAGACCCCATGGTCACGTTTACACATCCTTCAGCTGTACGCTTTTCCTCTGATGGGAACAGCCAACGCTCCACTGCTCAGGCGTAATGGAGCAGACAGTCACAGATTTACACTTGAGATAAACACAGGGATGGGCCGATATGGATTCTTTTGGTGGTGAGACCGATATCCGATATTTGGCCTGCTGGTGTAGCCAATAACCGGTATTTACCTTTCCAAAGTCCATAACGAGACCCACAAATTCATTTTAAAGGACCCATACTGTGCCATTTTCTGATCTACTGGACTAAAGGTAAAAGGTAGCTATTAACTTGAAAATCGTAAGCTTAAAAAATATGTATCGCAAAATATGTATCACTGTCGATATCGACCGATAATGAAGAATTCAATCTATCGGCCGATACAGATACTGTATCCAACACCCCTCCCCGTTCAGATCATTTAATATTGTCCACATAAAGCTCTTGTCACTTGTAGACTAACTAAGGACACGCAACTTTTACTCAAGTAAGAGTACTGTTACTTCAATAAAAATATTACTCAAGTAAGAGTAAACTGCTAGAAAAGTACTCTGAAAAGTACAATTTCTTTAAAAAGTTAGTGTAACTGAGGACAGCTCACGTCTGTGAATGGCCAATATATTATAGATATGCGACATAGAAATGTGCACTTCCCTTAAATACTACAATACTGAGAGACAAAGTACTTTCCAACACTGTGCCTTTAGGAGCTGGTACTGCTGATAAACATGAGGGGGAAAGAGGGGTGGAATGGGGTTCTTTTTTAGGTCATATTTGTGTCTACGCTAAAATGTTTGTTCTTCTGGATTGTTTAAACCATGCACCTTAAACAGGGATTTTTAAAAGGTAATTGTAATACTGGTAGAGAAAAAAAAAAAAAAAGTATTCCAGTTAGAATAAGTAACATATGAATCCCTCTGGCAGTGGTTCAAGCCCTGAATGATGTGTGCATGCACAAAGATGATATAGAGTGAGTCATAAGTGTCATCCTCAACAGTGCGTACGATCTGTCACAAGAACATGTTCTGAAGTACGATAGATGACACTGAAGAAAATATAGACGATAAACGATAATATGGAATGCCATTATGCCACTAACACCATCACTCTAAAACAGGATTATCTCTAAAAACTATTCTATATACAGTATTGTTCATTAACATGAGGTGCAATAAACAAATAAAAAACACTAATGAGTCATAAAAGTGATTTAATCAACTCTACAGGTACAGTCTTCTCTCTACACCAGCGTGCAGCCACAGAGCAGGGCCTGGGCACAGGCTCGGGCACAAGCCTGGGCATAGACACAGGCCTGGGCACAGGCTCGGGCACAGGCTCGGGCACAAGCCTGGGCATAGACACAGGCCTGGGCACAGGCTCGGGCACACAGTGGATGGTGTAACAGAAGTGTGCTTAGCCCTACACAGTGAGTCACAGGTCTCACAGCAGCACCTGTCCTCTGAGTCAATGATCAGTCTTCAAACTGATGATCAAAATGAAGTCTGGAATACTGAGCATCATCATGATCAAGATGTATGAGGAAATTCTACTGACACACATCACTAGGAGCTCTTCAGTATCAGTTGTAGTCTAAACCCAGGGCGGTCATGCGTCCGTGCTCAGGGTAAGCGAAGGGTCAGTTGGTGTTAATACAAGAGCAATGTATGAAATGACAAATATCTATTTAAAACAGTGTACACCTGCCCAGAAAACACAGACAGGTCTAACAGCAGCAGTGATGTTCCAGCCGCGCTAAAGTGAGCTCACACACGCACACTGTGACCTGGGATAAACCGAGCCAAGCCGCTTTAGCGCAGCGCTGTGCCTGTCCACCTGTTGGATTATCTGAGCTGTGTGCAACACATCTCCACAGGACAGGACCTGACCCAAAGAATATACCCCGTTAGACACATTCAGAGTGAGAAACGCACGTCTTTCACCATAGCCTGGCTCCGGGTCACGCTAACAACAGTGTTCCTGCTAAAATGCCAAATGCGCCGTGAGTAAATGGAAGTGGGTTGCAGTGGCACCGCAGCAGTGCATCAGTCTGGGGGAAACTCACCAGAGCTCGGAGAGAAGACTCATCCAGCGACGAATAACTTTCCACGGACATGTTGAGTAGGTCCAGAGCCAGAGCCCAGGCGAACCAGTGTGTGTGTCAAAGCCTGTGTCCCCGGGTCAGATCCACCTGTGGCTCTTCTCTCTCTGCCTTTTGTCCTCTTGGATCAGCTCAGAACGAGGGTCGTGCTCAAACTCGCCAAAAATTACTCAAAAGAAATAGCTCCGCTCTTTACGCGCATACTTGGTTTTGCTTATGAGAGTTTGAGCGTCAGACGCACACACAGACACACAAACACACACACGGCGGGACACACTCTCCACGGGACGTTAGCGGCTTTTTGAACTCACATTTCCCTTCAGTGAAAGGTGTAATCCCGCCCCGTGTCTCCGCCCCGGCCTCTGCCCGCCTGGACACGGCTCTGTCCCGCTACGTCCTGAGTGGAGCTGCGGTGAAATGGCGCCACCAAGCGGTCAGGACAGAGGCTCACGTCTCCATTAACACTAGAAAACTAAGGCCGAGTGATTTTCACCCACACACTTCTTGTCATGTGGTTTTCATTGTGTTGCTGCTGTCTGAGTTGCAGGTCCTTGGTCAGCTGGTGTTTGTTTCCCTCTTTTCCTTTCCTCCTGTCCGATGTCAGTATTTGTATTTAAATCAGACGCTTTTTGCACTTTTCAAGGGAAACCACATTCAGGCCGGAGCCACATTCTCTGCCCCATGTCACCCACAGCTGTCCTCCTGTCACAGGCTTGGTCACTCTGGCATGCTCACAAGTGAGGAACACTGTATGACAAACTGTAGTACTCTTATTTAATTGCCAATATACAATATCACATAAAATAAAAACAGGTACCAGGGGGAACCCTTTAAAAAGGCAGAAAAATTATAGAAAAATCAGGCAATCCTTAACGAGAAATTACCAAACAAAAAAATAATGGAGCTGGGAACTTGTTGAGGCACAGAGGGGAGCTCCTCACCTCAGTGTCCTGCCTCAAAACAAATAAAATGGTTTTGTCAGTGAAGTCCATCAGGTCCATGCTTGGAGCAAACACCCATTCACGCTGTATTCTTTGATTCCTTCTCCATTTTTATGCTCCAACTACACTGCTCAAAAAAATTAAAGAAACACTTTGAAAACATCAGATCTCAATGTGAAAAAAGACATGTTGGATATCTGTACAAATCTGGACAGGGCAATGTCTTAGGAACAAAAGGATGCTCCTCTTTTAATAGAAATGAACAACAGAGAAAACACTGGAAATCCTAAAAGTGAGAAAGAAATGTGAGTTGAAGCTAATAGTGGCTAAAATAAAGAAATAGAATCAAATATGTAGAATCAAAAGAAGTCAAACTATCACATTTCAATCAAAAGCTAAGCTCAAAAGGTGGGTCTTGAGCCTCCTCTTAAGAACATGAGCGTTCTTTGAGCTCCCCTGTTCCATAGACGAGAGCCTTGGTACTGGAAAGACGCCCTCCGTCAGTGTGTCCTGACTTTGGGAATGACCAGGAGCTGCCGGAGGAGCCCAGGGTCCACCAGGGTTCGGAGGGTAAAAGTGGTTCTGAAAGATAAGAAAGCCCAAGACCATTAAGACATTTCAAAACCAGTAAAAGAACTTTCAAATGGATCCTGAAACTCACAGGGAGCCAATGCAGTGAAGCTCATTGTTTCCTGGCTCTAGTGCAAAGTCGCTCCCTCCATCACAAGACACATCACTCAAAGGCCTGCTGCAGATGTGTGTTTGCTCCTCTTGGATTCTTCCAAGGCCACTCTCCCTTCATGTAACGGGCCCAATTCTTTAGCCATCAAAAGAACCAGGATCTGATAGGCCACAAGAGCTCAGCAAATTCACCTGCAGCCTGCCACACCCTGAGCAGAGCTCCAAAAGCAGCCTGCTCTGTCCTACACAAACAGAGGACATTTCTTTCTTTGTGTGTTTCCTGCAGAAAACAATGTCTACAAATATTTGTATTTAATTTTTTTTCTTAACAATTTGAAGCTCAAGAGAGCTGACATCAAAATGGAACACACAGTTGGAAACAAAAAGCTTCCAATCTTGGCAGCCACGCTTCCATCAGTCTGTCCCAGGGCAGTTGTGGCTACAACAGGAGCTTACACCAGCGGGTCTGAAGTGAATAAAGAATGCTCTGTTAATCATGCTCTGGAAAGCGTCTTTGGGGACATATGTTTGTGAAAAGTGCCCTAGAAATAAAGTGACCTTACCTTACCTTATTCTTACAGAATCTAGATTCCAAATACAGCCTATGATGATATGATATGTCGTGATATGAGGAACAAGATGAGCGTTTACAATGTGCGCCTTTCAAAAGAGTAACAAGCAGTAAAAGAACACAGAATGTTGACCAAGTTGAAGCCAGGGCACTTGACACATCACAATTCAAATTAAACATTCAATTGCCGCTGAATAAGTTTGATCTGATAAAAATTTGAGTGCAACTTTTGCATTGTCAACAAACGCGCAAATTTCTACCTTCTGAATGCTTACATTATGGTCATACCGGCTTGTCAAAGCCTGATTCCGTCAGATCTCAGAAGCTCAGCAGGGCCGAGCCTGATTAGTACTTGGATGGGAGACACTGGGAATTCCAGGTGCCACAGGGGGGCGCCAGTGGCAAAAACTGTTGTTGTGACCTTAGGCAAGACACTTCACTCACATTGCCTAGTATGAAGGTGATGTGTGCATGGCAGGACTGTCTTGAAAAAGAGATTAGTAATCTCAATGGGACTTTTCTGGTTAAATTAAAAAAAAAAAATCCAAATATATATAGGGCCCAGCGCAGTAGCTCACTTAAATAAAAGGACACCCTTTCTCAGTTTGCCAGACAATTTACATTCATTAATATGACCAGAATGTTGTTTTGCATGACTGCAAAAAAATAAATAAATAAATAAAAATCTGTCATAGGTCACTATTCTATTTTCTCACAGCAGATGGATGGGGTCTTCCACGCCTGGCCAACTTGAACAAAATGGCCAAGTTGTATTTCTAGGCCTCCTACTCTCCTGCCTCAGTCATGGTGCCACCGTCAAATGAGTGAGTGCGGCCGCGACCTAAACTTGTGCTGTCACTTTGTTTCACATCAGATCACGAGTCCCACTGGAATCAAACACATGGATTTCAAGTGCAGATAGAAGGCTTTTCTCACACTTTAAACATACAGGGATCAAATCAAAGGGGTTTGCAGCCATCTTTTTGACTTGAATCAATACTATTGTGCAATTTCCACACGTTTGGCCCTGGTTAAAATATATCAATAAATATAATAATGTGATGATGTGAACTATGTTTTAGTTGAGTTGTCTGAACCTGTCATATGCACTTGAAGTCTACCTACACATATTGCGTGTGTGGTTTTCAGTCCAAAATGACAAGTGACAAATGTGACATAGCGGGACACACACAGGAGATTGCAGTGACCGTCACACATGACGTAGTCAAAGTCAATCAGTCATGTCCTTGTGGGTTACAAGAGGTCTGAGGTACAAAGCTGGAGATGTGTGACAAGTGTTTAGTGTAACCCATGATGGTAACCCATGAGGACGTGCTGAGGGACGTACCTCAGATCTTCTGTAACCCACGAGGACATGCTGAGGGACATACCTCAGATCTTCTGTAACCCACGAGGACATGCTGAGGGACGGGACCTCAGATCTTCTGTAACCCACAAGGACATGCTGAGGGACATACCTCAGATCTTCTGTAACCCACAAGGACATGCTGAGGGACATACCTCAGATCTTCTGTAACCCACGAGGACATGCTGAGGGACATACCTCAGATCTTCTGTAACCCACAAGGACATGCTGAGGGACATACCTCAGATCTTCTGTAACCCACGAGGACATGCTGAGGGACATACCTCAGATCTTCTGTAACCCACAAGGACATGCTGAGGGACATACCTCAGATCTTCTGTAACCCACGAGGACATGCTGAGGGACATACCTCAGATCTTCTGTAACCCACAAGGACATGCTGAGGGACATACCTCAGATCTTCTGTAACCCACGAGGACATGCTGAGGGACATACCTCAGATCTTCTGTAACCCACAAGGACATGCTGAGGGACATACCTCAGATCTTCTGTAACCCACGAGGACATGCTGAGGGACATACCTCAGATCTTCTGTAACCCACGAGGACATGCTGAGGGACGGGACCTCAGATCTGGACTCCAGGACCTGTTCAAACACCCTACGTGTGATGGCAATTTCAAAGTGGAACTAATTCATTCTGAAATCAATTCCCAAAATGATTTGTTTAAATTCACATGTTGTCAACATGTTTATTCTTAAAACAAAATCAAAAGTTACATTTCATTTGATGTTCCTGCACTAAATGTACTATATGTATGTAGTGCCCTAAGCCATGATAAATGCCAATGGTATAAGAATGAATCTGCTGCTGTGCAAAACACAATAATGCACCAAAACCAATGTTGTTAGAAATGACTGACATATGTAAGGGTCTAATAACATCAACTCAAATAATCCACTTCAGACTTTTATTTTTGAAAATTTAGCAATTCTTATGTTTTTGGTGTCTAAAAGAATGGTGACTTTTGCACTAAAAATATTGTTTAAAGTTTGATGATTTCTTGATCTGTTGGGAAAGCAGACAAGTAGACAAAAGATTTGAGCCATTGAAAGTCTAAAAAAATGTTAATTCAGTCTTATTTTATAGCACTTTTATGTATTGGGGGCCGTTTGTGCCATGAAGGGTACAAGTGTGACAAATTTGAAAATGTGAATTTGAAAATGTGTGAAATAAAAAGTCAAGTGAAAAGCAGCCTTCCGACAGTGGCCCCTATGATTCTAGAGATACAGGATTAAAGCCAATGGTCAGTTCATGTGGGGCCACTGAGTTGAACCAATGTGGCTGCTTTTGGTCCATTTGGATCTAAACGTAGGTCCCAGTGGGATGAGCAGTAAGCTCATGAACCAACTGAAAGGGCCCATATTGTGCTCTTTTCTGATCTACGTTCTAATTCCCACATGGAAATCATAGCTGCAGTTGTGTTTTGTTTGACTGACACATGTTTAACACACAAAGCCTGCACATTTAGACCCACTGGAGACTCTGGTGCAACTTCTGCTGTCATGTGGTCATACAGGAAGTGCTCCAGTGTGTTTTTAAAGTCCATACACATTGACTAGAATGATTTGTTATCTTTTCAGGCCTGGAAGTGTCAATCTCTACTGAACTAGACTTAGACAAACTTTCTTGATCCACAAGGGAAATTCCTTGCACACAGTAAGTCACACCTCACAATATACCACAATACCACAAGAGAAATAGTAATACCAAATTCTAAACAAGAAGCAAAAAATGCAAGTGACTGGTGTCTAAAAAGGCATCATTATATAAATGTGTATATACAAGTCAGAACAAAAATTAAGTCATTCAAATCTTCTCAGCTCTATACGACAGGTGGTACGGAAAAACAGTGCAAAGATGATGTGATGATTGACAGGACATAGGGTGATCTGTTACAGAAGGGCCCTAATGGAACAGAAAATACTCTCTACACTTGTAGGGAGTATTATCTGTTCCATTAGGGCCAGTTGTTGTACACTTGTAGGGAGTATTATCTGTTCCATTAGGGCCAGTTGTTGTACACTTGTAGGGAGTATTATCTGTTCCATTAGAGCCAGTTGTTGTACACTTGTGTGGAATTTGCACTATAGCTGTGATTAAACAACACAACTCCCGGTCAGTTTTTGAGAAGGAAACATATTCTACCATGACTAAGCTCACAAAAGTGAATAGTGTGTCATATAGGCCCTTTAATGGTGCTCCATCACAAAGTGACAGATGTGATGTGTTGTTCTGACGGCAGCAGCAGTGATACAAACCCACACAGACTCTTTGGGCTGGACTGTCACATGTTCCACAGAAAGGAGCGTCTAACAGCAGCTGTGCTCCACAGAACTACAGGCTCATTTACCCATCTGTTCTACAGCACTTTACCGTCCTGACTGCCCACAGTGAAGAGTCCACCTGCTGCCCTGGAGGTGCAGCTGCCACCGGTTCAGGCAACATATCAACTTGTTTTATACGTTACTCCTTCATTCCCTCCTCCACCTCTCCTCCATCCCCTCACTGTCCCCTTTAGTCCTCCACCCCTCCTCTTCCCCCTCACTGTCCCCTTTAGTCCTCCACCCCTCCTCTTCCCCCTCACTCTCCCCTTTAGTCCTCCACCCCTCCTCTTCTCCCTCACTCTCCCCTTTAGTCCTCCACCCCTCCTCTTCCCCCTCACTGTCCCCTTTAGTCCTCCACCCCTCCTCTTCCCCCTCACTCTCCCCTTTAGTCCTCCACCCCTCCTCCTTCCCCTCACTCTCCCTTTTAGTCCTCCACCCCTCCTCCTTCCCCTCACTCTCCCCTTTAGTCCTCCACCCTCCTCCCCTCACTATTTCTTTTAGTTCACCCTCCTCCCTCTCTCTGTCCTGGGAGCAGAGGTTCTTAAAGCTCTGGAGATTCCAAACTTAAGATGTATTTCAGTGTTAATCATAGTGAACATTTTTGTTTTTTTCTTTCATGGTGATTCTTAAACCACAATGATCTTTATTCAAGAAGTAAATGTTGGCCTGCGAGACTACTGTACTGTACTACAGTAGTGCAGGTCAAATAAAACAAACTCCAGAGCAGCTCATATTCCCTGTCCAACGGTGCTGATGTTTTTCTATCTCAGCAGTCGGGCATCTCATATGTCTGACAGGAAGTGTGCACTCTTAAAAAATGTTCTACAGTCACATCTGAACCTGTGTCTCCAGAGCCTGAGCCTGCAGACAGAGACACATCCAGGTTTGTCTCATTCTCAGTTTATGGACAGGTCTCATGTGAAGCTCAAAACCACCAGAATTCCCTCCCTGAGTTGCAGAGGCTGCACTAGCACTGACTCATGACTGGTGCTGGTGCTGGAGTTTAGGGAGTGACTGTTCAGATCAGAAAGACACATTTTAGTTTTAAACGCACTGGATTTCAGCAGTGAAACTAGCAACTCAAATGAGAGACTCGTGTGAGGCTCATTCTGCTTTTGATTGGATAATTATAACATAAATAAATCATGCCCAGTGTTTTTGTAATCAAGAACAAATTAAAATTGTTATCAGTAAAAGACATTTGGTTTAAACAAAGATCTAAATCTTACACGCATTTCCTTTAAAGGGCCTGTATAATGTCATGTTATTTCCTCAAAAAACATGGCCCTGCATATTTAGGCTGAGTTCTTCTCTCAAACAAAAAACACTCTAGGTTGTCTATTCAATTCAATTCAATTTTATTTATATATCGCAGAATCACAACAAGAGTTGCCCCAATGGGCTTCACAGTGAAAAACATGGAAGCATAATCTGACATAGACATCAGCAAACACATTGTCTCATCCTCCGTTTCTTGATGAACACGTGATCCTTGGTGCCAAGGAGCAAAAAACCCACCGGCGGGTGCAGTATTGGAAAATTCTCTCCAGACACTGTTGCCAACCAGGTGTCGCCGTGCGGCACCTTCAGACCTGAGAGCTTTGAGGAACCAGTCACTTTATAGAGAGCAGGGTTCAGACGCATAGGCAGACGTGTGGGGGACTGGCCATCGGCTCAATCCAGGCAGGTGGGGCTCAATCCAGGCAGGTGGGGCTCAATCCAGGCAGGTGGGGCTCCATCCAGGCAGGCGGGGGCTCCATCCAGACGGGTGAGTGGAGAGGGGTAGAGCTAAGGTCTGGTCAGCGTCTGCTCACAGGAGGACATCTGAAACCTCTGGAACATCTGAAACAGCTCCACTCCCCAAAGGGAGTGATAGAGAAGAAGAGAGAAAGAGACACTGGTGAACAGCAGTTAACTGATTTGTCTGTGTAAAACATGAGGTTATGGGACAGAGATGAAGAGAGAGCAGTTAGAATAAGAGGACAGAGGCTCAGGGTATCATACTTCCCCCAGCATCTAACTCCTAGAGCAGCCTGTTTTCAGCTGTGGAGTTAACCCTGCTCCTAGCTAGCCTGGCCATAAGCTTTCTCATAGAAGAATGTTTTAAGACTAATCTTAAATGTAGAGACTGTGTCTCTGTGACTGTGCCTCTCTGACATGAGATGGAAGCTGGTTCCATAAAACAGGAGATTGGTAACTAAAAGTTCTACCTCCCATTGTAAGTTTATTAAATCTGGGGACCACTAGTAGCCCTGCATTTTGTGAGCGCAGTGCTCTGTTTGGTTTGTAAGGTGCCATCAGGTCAGTAATATACACTCAACAAAAATATAAACGCAACACTTTTGTTTTTGCTCCCATTTGTCATGAGATGGACTCAAAGATCTAAAATTCATTCCAGATACACAATATTACCATTTCTCTCAAACATTGTTCACAAATCTGTCTAAATGTGTGATAGTGAGCACTTTTGCTTTGCTGAGATAATCCATCCCACCTCACAGGTGTGCCACATCAAGATGCTCATCAGACACCATGATTAGTGCACAGGTGTACCTTAGACTGCCCACAATAAAAGGCCACTCTGAAATGTGCAGTTGTTGCTTTATTGGGGGTCTGGGGACTCAGAACCAGTCAGTATCTGGTGTGACCACCATTTGCCTCATGCAGTGCAACACATCTTCTTCACATAGAGTTTATCAGATTGTCAATTGTGGCCTGTGGAATGTTGGTCCACTCCTCTTCAATGGCTGTGCGAAGTTGCTGGATATTAGTGGGAACTGGTACGCGCTGTCGTATACGCCGGTCAAGCACAATCAAACATGCTCAATGGGTGACATGTCCGGTGAGTATGCTGGCCATGCAAGAACTGGGACATTTTCAGCTTCCAAGAATTATGTACAGATCCTTGCAACATGGGGCCGTGCATTATCTTGCTGAAACATGAGGTGATGTTCATGGATGTATGGCACAACAATGGGCCTCAGGATCTCATCACGGTATCTCTGTGCATTCAAAATGCCATCAATAAAATGCACCTGTGTTCTTCGTCCATAACAGATGCCTGCCCATACCATAACCCCACCACCACCATGGGCCACTCGATCCACAACACTGACATCAGCAAAGCGCTCACCCACACGACGCCACACACGCTGTCTGCCATCTGCCCTGAACAATGTAAACCGAGATTCATCCGTGAAGAGAACACCTCTCCAACGTGCCAGACGCCATCGAATGTGGGCATTTGCCCACTCAAGTCTGTTACGGCGACGATCTGGAGTCAGGTTAAGACCCGATGAGGACGACGAGCATGCAGTTGAGCTTCCTGAGACGGTTTCTGACAGTTTGTGCAGAAATTCTTTGGTTATGCAAACCAATTGTTTCAGCAGCTGTCTGAGTAGCTGGTCTCAGACGATCTTGGAGGTGAACCTGCTGGATGTGGAGGTCCTGGGCTGGTGTGGTTACATGTGGTCTGCGGTTGTGAGGCCGGTTGGATGTACTGCCATATTCTCTGAAACGCCTTTGGAGACGGCTTATGGTGGAGAAATGAACATTCAATGCTCAAGCAACAGATCTGGTTGACATTCCTGCTGTCAGCATGCCAATTGCACGCTCCCTCAATGCTTGCGCCATCTGTGGCATTTTGCTGTGAGACAAAACTGCACATTTCAGAGTGGCCTTTTATTGTGGGCAGTCTAAGGTACACCTGTGCACTAATCATGGTGTCTGATGAGCATCTTGATGTGGCACACCTGTGAGGTGGGATGGATTATCTCAGCAAAGCAAAAGTGCTCACTATCACACATTTAGACAGATTTGTGAACAATGTTTGAGAGAAATGGTAATATTGTGTATCTGGAATGAATTTTAGATCTTTGAGTCCATCTCATGACAAATGGGAGCAAAAACAAAAGTGTTGCATTTATATTTTTGTTGAGTGTAGGATGGGGCCATCCCATTTACAGCTTTATAGGTGAGAAGATTTTTAATTTAATTCTAAACTCGACCGGGAGCCAATGAAGTGAGGCTAACACCGGAGTAATGTGTTCTCTTCTATTTGTTCCTGTTAATAATCTTGCTGCTGCATTTTGAACAAGCTGAATGCTTTTTAGTGAGCTTTTAGGGCAGGCTGCCAGCAGAGAGTTACAGTAGTCTAATCTTGATGAAATAAATGCATGGACAAGCTTTTCCGCATCATTTTTAGATAAGATATTTCTAACTTTGGCGATGTTGCGGAGGTGGAAGAATGCTGTTTACAGACTTGGTTTATGTGGGCTTTAAATGATAAGTCTTGGTCAAATATAACCCCCAGGTTCCTCACGGTGGAGCTCGAGGTTACACCATAGACCGTATATATGAGTGGACTAAGCTATCCCGTTAGCTGCCGCGTGCCAAATAGGAAGTGCGCCAGGAGGCTCTTCCGGCTCCTTCTCTCCCTTTTTCTCATTGACTTACATTGGGATCTGACCGCTCCTCTCTCTGTACCTGTTGCTGTGAGCCTCGTCATTTTGGTCTTAAAATGTTCATATGAACCTGCTCTACATGATCCTGAATTTTTTCCCCCGCTATTTTGTCCGTCAAAAAAACCCTGTTCATAACATAGAGCCTGGCTCCAGATTTGCCCCTGTAACCGTTAGCATCGTGAGCCTCATTTGAACGACACTAAATGCTATGGGTGATGTCACGCTCACTTAGTCCACTTATTTTATACAGTCTATGGGTTACACTGATGCCATCCAGGGATACTATCTGATCTGATAGAGCCTCTCTCAGGTTTCTGGGGCCAAGTATAATAACCTCTGTTTTTTCAGGGTTTAGAAGGAGATAGTTAACTGTCATCCAGGTCTTTATGTCTCTGACACAGACATTGAGCTTTTCCACATGGTCACTGTGACCAGGTTTTATTGATAAGTACAATTGTGTGTCATCTGCATAACAGTGAAAATTAATGCTGTGCTTTCTGATTACATTTCCTAAGGGCAGCATGTAGAGCATAAACAGAATGGGTCCAAGTACTGACCCCTGCGGCACTCCGTAGTTCTCATTAGTGCACTCTGAAGATTGACCATTTACATTGACAAACTGGTACCTCTCAGATAGATAGGATTTAAACCAGCACAAGGCCACTCCTCTATGGGGGTAGTTTTGTTCCTTTTTTATTCAAACAAAGAAAAAAAATCCAAACAAAATATACAGCTTTGAAAACAAAAAAAAAACATGTTTACATTTTTAAGCTGGAAAAATATTTGATTGAGTTCTGATTTTCTTTCATTTTAAATGTGAAATCTTTGATTGCGGGCCAAAGTTTTGTTTGCAAGTTGAAAAGTTTTGAACCTCAAAATCTTTTGCAAACCAAGAACGTTTGCTTGCAAGTTCAAATGAACGCGATGGGCGGGATCTTAAAGAGGAGAAAGGGTGGATTTCTATTGGTAGCTTACCTCTGATTGACAGTTGGGCTGGTGCCTGCCTGGCCCTCCCGCCAACTCTTCTACTGCCTATCTGCCAAGTTACCCCGCCCCCTGAAGACGGTGTGTGAATGGGAAGAAGTCCGTTGGTGGGAAATTGGAAGGTAAGTCGCTATAATGAAATAGTTTAAAATTCTAAACAGCAAGACCATACGTTGTATTGTAAAGATATTTGAATATAAATGTTTCCCTTGTCAGTGATACCTAGAATGCAGTGGGCGTCCGTTTTGCGCAAGCAAGACTGTGCACCAATTTACCTCATTTACTGGGCTAATACTAGAGACGTTACCTAGCTAGCTACCTGGAGAACCCCAGCACGGTTAAACTTAGACCTTGTTGTGTAAGAGCTTCAGCTATTTTGATTTGGTACAGAAATTACTAAAACCCGCTCAGTTAAGAGCGAGCTAGGCCTCTTACATGCTACCCAGCTAACACGGTTATGTTGTCACAACATTGCAGATTAGTGAATTCATGACCACACATACGTTGTAGCTACGGTACCTCCTGACGTGGTAGTAACGTTTTGCAAACAAAACTTTGGCCCGCAATCAAAGATTTCACATTTAAAATGAAAGAAAATCAGAACTCAATCAAATATTTTTCCATCTTAAAAATGTAAACATGTTTTTTTTTTTTTTCAAAGCTGTATATTTTGTTTGGATTTTTTTTCTTTGTTTGAATAAAAAAGGAACAAAACTACCCCCATACTCCTCTAATCCCTACATCACATTCTAATCTTAATCTTGTAATAAGATGTTGTGGTCGATCGTGTCGAAGGCTGCACTGAGGTCTAACAAAACCAGGATTGAGAGCAGCCTATTGTCTGCAGCTGATAACAAATCATTTGTGACTCTAACTAATGCAGTTTCTGTGCTGTGGTGGGGTCTAAATCCTGACTGGAAAATCTCAAATAGGTTGTTGTCCTGTAGGTGGCAACAAAGCTGTTTAGTTACAACTCTTTCTAGAACTTTTGAAACAAAAGGAAGGTTTGATATTGGTCTGTAGTTGGCCAGAAGGCCTGGGTCTAAACTGGGTTTTTTCAGAAGTGGTTTAATCACTGCATCTTTCAAGGACTGTGGGACGTAGCCTGTCTCTGCGAGGTATTTACTATATTCAGTATAATATCATTAATTAGGGGGAAAGTTTCTTTAAAAAGCTTAGTAGGTATTGGGTCTAGAAGTCAAGTTGAAGTTTTGGAGGACATTACAACTGATGTGATCTTTGCTTGGTCTACTGCGGCGAAGCAGTCCAAAATTTTAGCTGGCTTTACAGAAGCCTCTAATACCAAAGCTTTAACTTGATCAGGGCTGATTGTGGGAGCAATTTTATTTAATTTGTCTCGGATAATTGTGATTTTATTATTGAAAAATTTTAGAAAGTCATCTCAATTTAGAGTAGCCAGAATACACGGTTCTACCAAGCTGTGGCTGGTGGTCAGCCTGGCTACAGTGCTGAACAAAAACCTGAGATTGTTCTGGTTTTCTTCTATTAGAGTTGAGTAATACCTGGTCTTAGCCTTACGTAGGGCCCTTTTATAAATTAAGAGACTATTTTTCCAGGCATTCAGAGACTGCTCTGAGCTGGAGTGGTGCCATATCTTTTCTAATTTGCGGGCTGTTTGTTTAAGAAGACGAGTTTCAGAATTAAACCATGGTGAAACTTGATTTGGTTTAGTAACTTTTTGTTTTAGTGGAGCTACTTTGTCTGTTTTGAACTGTTTTTAATGAGAGCATTGCCCTGTCAAGAAAACTGATCGGTAACTGTGGGACTAGAGCTGAGGAAGCTGCTTCCTTCACACTCACTCAGCATAGAGCTGAATATTGGCTGAATTTTGTCCTTAAACACTCCTACAGATCGATCATTTAATGATCTTTTATTCTGAGTTTTATTTATTAGCACGGTGAAGCTCTCAAGAATGAGCTGAAAGGTGATCAGAGAATGATCTGAAATTAAGCAGTTGAGGGGGAGAACACTGAGCTGACCAATGTCTATACCATAGGTTAAAACAAGGGCCAGGTTGTGCTTGTGACTGTGTGTGGGTTCATTTACATTTTGAGTGAAACCAATGTTTCCTATTAGAGTTGTAAAGGCACATGCTAGACTGGCAGTACTATCATCAACGTGAATGTTAAAATCCCCGAATATTACAATTTTGTTTGAGTCTAATATTATACTGGATGTAAATTCAGAAATCTCAGTTAAAAATCTGAGTACGGGCCAGGGGGCCAGTAAATAATCACAAACATAACTGGTTTATGTTTCTTCCAGTCTGGGTGCTTGATTGACAGTGTAATACTTTCAAATGAGTTATACACATATTTAGGTTTAGGACTCAGAAGGATACTGGACTGTGATAGAACTGTTACCCCTCCGCCTCTACGCAAACTCTACATCTCCAAAGCCCAAAATGCTCTGTTCCACCTTATGATGTCATATGCTCCACTGTGTTTTAAACTCCAGACACCGTCACTAGAATCATTTGGATGATTTCAGCTCTGGAGTTGCCGATATCAACTGAGCTAAAGGAGCTGTTAACATGAAAACTACCACTTCATGACATCACAAGGTGGAACAGAGCATTTTGAGCTTTGGAGATGTAGACAGACTAATAATAAACGATTACTCAAACATGTGTGAATGAATTAAAACACAACTCCAGATCTGTTTTTGAGGATTTTGTGTAATATAGGACCTTTAACTCACATTTATGGCATCATGTTATTTCCTGACGCTGCCACTAGAGGGCGGAGATGATCTGTGCAGGTGCAGACTTGGATCACTGTCGTTTGCAGATCACACTGCTTAATTTTTACAATGATTCACTTTGTCGTTGCATAAAACGTTCACCAAGAACCCGGTGACACGTGAGAGGCGCTTCGGTGCGATTAGAGATTAGTCCAAACGCAGCGCCATGTTTGCGTCCGCTCCGTGATCGCCCGCCGCTCCACAGCGCCACGGAGCGTGTACGGAAGCGCCGTGGCCTCGTTACATTTGAAGGGCACTACACCGGGAGGAGGGCGCACAGGCGGGGAGGAGGAGGGCGAAAGAGGAGAGGAGGAGGGCGCACTAGGAGGACTCTACGAGCAGAGGAGGGCTCGCCAGACTCGGAGCTCATACGCACGGCGCGGCGCAGCTCTCACGGCCGCTGTGTCTTCACCTCGGGCGGGGGGAACGGTCTCATGTAGCGCTCGCATCACCACCAGACCCCAGCCCGCCTCCGTTACCCGCGCGTCTGCTCGGACACCTCCAGCCCAGAGGAGCGGCTCGTCGGACGCGGGGATGCCGATGGTCTCCAGCGCCACACGGACACAACACGCGGGACTTGTACCACAGTGACACCAATTTAGACCACCGAATCGCCACCGCAGCGAGACCCTGACATTATTCCACGCTTTTAACCTCGCAGGTAAGTGATAATTATCTAGCAACACGCATGCGTAAAGACGTGCAACCTATCAGGGACATGTTGGTTTTCTAGCGCCAGGTAAGCTAAAAATCTCCCAAAATGGCTCGGAATTGTTGTTTACATTGGGTACATTGAGAAGAGCTGCAGCTACAGACCTGTTCCCAAGGGATGTGTTCATATTTTCTCTACATCCAACACAAACACAGGCTGCTCTGCTCTATTCAACACTATTACATTGTTTTTAGATTCATATCACCCAGTATTTGTTGTTGACACAGACTCTGTTAAATGCGTCCTGCGGGCTAAACATTCCCATGGCCGTGTAGTGTTGCCAGTCTGACACAGTGTCCTTGGAGTATTGTATAATTAGGACAAGCCCACTGCCTCCTGCGATCAAATACTCTCTGCTCCACTGCCGCGCGTAGCCTATCTGAGGCTTCAGTGAGAGGAGGGGCAGGACAGTGAGGAACAAAACCTATTCCCCGCTGGTGTTCATGCTTTCCAGCTTCCTGTTTATAGGTGACATTTTGAGGACCCATTTCAAAGATTGAAGGTTTTGTTTTTAATGCTTAATTGCTATGGAAACGGTAACAGTGCTGGATTTTCATCACTGTCCCTGGTTAAGTGCTTTGACACAAAAGCTCAACATGAAATGATGCTTTAATTATCCAGTGTGGAAGGTGCACTGTTTGTTTCTGGTGAAGGGTTCATTAGCTGCTTGTATCCATGGAGATGTCATTGCTTTGCCTGAAATGTTCCACAGTATCATAGTTAGTTTATTATTTTACAAGGACCATGTAAGAGCATAAATCAAGAAAAAAAAAACATTGAAGAGATGCTCACTAGGGGTGTAACGATATCCAAGTCTCACAATATGATATCACGGTATGAACCTCAGGGTACGATATTTATTGCGATATCGTGGGAAAGCTCACGATCTGATGGGGAGACTCACGATATTACGATATTCTACAGAATAACAAGACTGATTCTTAAATGCTTTGACCAGTCATTTGGTACAACATTTATTGACATTAGGGATGGAACGATATCCAAATCTCTCTGTATGATATTTTCACCAGATACATCTCACTGTACCAGATTTATTACAATATTTTGTGCAGGCTTCATAAAACTGTGAATCTGCTCCTTTTTCCTCTAAAAATGCTTCACAAGACTTAATCCAAAGAATGAAGATTTCAAAGTTCTTAGAACAGTTATTTCTTCATGTAGTCTGCACTGAACGGAGCAAAGGATCATGGTCTATGTAGTTCCCTCTGTTTTTTAGCTATTTCTGCATCAGAACTATTCATTTACGCAAAGAGACTTGTGATTCGATATAGTGTGATGGTCCACTATATTATTGTGAGACCTTTGATGATACAAGATCAACATATTTCAGTTATTGTTACATCCCTTATGCTGACTGCTCGTTCCCTGTGGTCCTTGTGGCACACAAAACACACAATACAAACATATACACACAACATAAATACATAACATACACACACATAACATACACACATAGCATACAACAATACAATCTATATACAAATAGTGATACAAATGACAATGACATTGAACAGATCTGGCCCGTTCCCCCTGTGCAATTAACCAGAAATCATTTACCCATTAGGCCAAATTACAGGACAGATCTGTGGAAAAGTGAGGTTGCTCAAAGTAACAATGCATGTTTTTCAATGTTTTTGTCTTCATTTTTAACAATAGAACATGAAGTTAAACAAATACAAGATAAGATTAAAGCAGACATATTGTGCTCTATAGTTATAATCAATAATAATTTGACACCTGTGGTTTATTATGCTCTAATTTTAATATTTCAAATTGCTATTAATTAATCTAGAAGAAACAAGTGCGCTGATTTCCATGTTAGAAATCTGCTTTGTCCAGTGGGAGCTGACGTCGCCATAAACGTCATGACAACAAAGCGCGGCATGTTGTGGGCCCCTCCTCTGGACATGCACATCACACTCACTGACACTGCGCCTGTGCATCACCCATTAAGAAAATCCAGTTGGAGAAGGAAGTGCGTCCTTCACCGGTGGAGCTGAAAACAGTGGTTGATCGGCACAATGGCATCTTGAAAATAGGCTTTTCAGGAAACATGTCTGTCACAATGGAGGTGCTAATTCTTGGTCTTGAATGTTCAGTAATATGGCATTTAACACATCTATTTCAATGGAGCCAATACTGGAGGCAAAGTTACAGGTCAGAACTGTGGAGAGGTGACCCCACTCACAGTAAGAATGTTTTCCAACGCATTTTGTGTCCACATAAACATCTAATTTTATAAATGTGATAGATACAATTAATGCCATACTGTGGAATATTCCAGGCACGGCGATAATATTTCTATAGAAAAAAGCAGGTGTCAAACCCTAATAAAAAGTCACGTACTGCACCTTTAATGCCCTTCAGGTACATTCTTTGTGCAATACTTAAATTGGTTAAATTTCCTGTTAGTTTTAATAAAGCCATCTGAATAATAATTTAAAAAAATCCAGATATACATTTTTGTCATTGTCGTCCTCCCCATAGGATCTTGCAGTAGGTTTAGGTAGGCTTTGGAATAGTGTTGTCACAAAACTAAAATTTCAATCTTGATACAAAGGAATAGACTCAATACTCAGTACTGATTCTGATACCACGATGATAATAAATAATATTTATTTAGACAATCAAATGATTTTCAACTTTAAATGGTAGGGCTTTCTTTTCTGTTCCCATATGCTCTTATATGTGTGTGCTCCCTCAGTGGTGCAGGTAGATTCCATAGTGCTCCATGGGTGTTTACTCTATGTGCTTTTCTACTTGTTCTAAAGATGTTCAGGAAAGGTTCAGTTCTGTTCTGTCCTGTCAATGGAACTTTTTTTTAGTATACCTGCAAAAAAATTTGTTTCTAGTTTTGATACTAGTTTTAGTATCGATTAGTATCTCCTACTTTGGAATAACCCTTCCCTGCTTCCTGTATTCCCCAAAACGATGGCGTGACTCAAAAGTTAATGGGAAACTCCGGCACGTTTGAAGCTAAAGTCCGTTGCTAGAGGTGGTGGAATTCTGTCAGAAGCCAAAAAACGGCACAGATCAGTGTTGCCTCGGCGGAGCTCTCACTGTGGCAGTGAGTCTGTCAAGGCAACAAACTAGTGTAGTGATGGCGGCAAGTTCTTAACTTCCACGTAAAATGCCAATTTGCTTCACACTGAAGAAGCTTAACACCACTTTAACCTATCTGCCTGGTTCTCTCATTAGTGTCTGGAAACGTTAGAAAACAACTTTATAAGCAGCCTTACACTTCCCTCTGTTTCCCAGTGCACAGACCAAAGCCCAAAAGACGTGATTGCCGATGTGGTTTCTAATCCCATTTACATTTTCTGAAAATGCTAACAAAAAATACATTTCCAAACCATTTTCTTTCAACATCTTCTTCACTGTGTAAATTGGTGTTTTACGTGGAAGTTAAGAACTTGCCCCCATCACTACGCTAGTCTTGACAGACTCACTGACACAGCGAGATCTCCGCCGAGGCAACTCTGATCTGTGCCGTATTTGGCTTCTGACAGAATTCCACCACCCATAGCAATGGACTTTAGCTTCTAATGTGCCATGAGTTCTCCTTTAAAGCCCCCTGTCGGTCCTGTGTGTGTGTGCTCCTGTCATGGCCCTGGGCATATTGAGTAGAGCCTCTGTAGGTCCAGCTCCACAAAAGTCACCAACAAGTGTGTGATTGTGATGTTCTGTGATGTGTGCGTCACCAGACCCAGCTGCTGTTTGGCAACTGCTCAAAGTCCACACGAGGAACTTTCCCCATGTGTGGTTATTCTTATCTCACATCTTACACAACTATTCACCACGAGGACCTGGTGGCATGCACATGCATTTTTGGCATATTAAAGGCACTAGTCTGTACCTCATATTTGCCTTAAAGAAACCTGAAAAACAGAACTAACAATGGTCCAAAGTTTTTCTTCACTGACCTTATACGTTCAGAAAATCATAATCATTCACTATGATGACTTTAAAAGAGCTTTTCACAACTTTCAGAGACCAAAGCGAAGTTAGGCGCAGTAATGCCAACAATAACTAACGTGCTAACTGCACTTCCTGATTCTTGAGAAATAAAACTATTTATAATTAGATGCAGACAGTGCGCAGCAGATTTATTTTGACCTCAGGAGCTGCTTATATAATACATCTGCACTGGGGCGAGACACATTTTGCACAAACACATGGGGAAAATAATGGGCAGGGCATTTAAAGTGGGCATATTGTGTTTTATTTCGGCCTTTATTTTGGCATTTATTGGCTCTTAAACATGTGTTCAGTCTGTTTGACATTTGTCTATTTTTAGAACATGAAAAATCTCCCACTGCTGACAACAAAAAAAAAACCAAGGGTGGAAAGTAACAAATTACATTTACTCACATTACTGTAACTGAGTAATTTGTATTTGTCATTTGTAACCCGGTTACATCATTACATTATTACAATAATTGTAATTTGTACATTTTAACCCAAATATTTGGCTTCAACACATTGGAACCTGCCCTTGTTACTGAGCAAATTCAGACTGATAGAGGAAAAAAAAAGAAATGTGAAAAATACCTCCAGTCTGCTGGAAATGAAAGGAAATTGCGCAGACTTGAACAGGCTGTGTTTTCACTATAGAATGTTCAGTCATTGTGCAGAAGCATCATTTTCACTATAAAATTTCCAGTCATTGTGCAGAAGCATCATTTTCACTATAGAATGTCCAGTCATTGTGCAGAAGCATCAGTCTGTCTTGGATCAACTTGGATGATGCTGGAGTCAGAGACAGAGGTCGACATCGATGATATTAAGAAAGTGCATTGAATAATTCTCGAGACGAATTATTCAATGCACCTTCTTCTTGGCCAAACCTCAGACAGATATTTGTGTTCAAACTAAAATAGGGAATCACTTAATAATGCAAAATGTGCCTGCCCCACTGGACAGAGCTGTAGTGTTCAAAACCTCCACATCAAATGCGCAAAAGCCTGTGGCAGTAAGTAGAATGTGCTTTTGCCAGTTTGTCCCAAACATATATTTATTGTTTGGTTAAAACCTTAATCTGTTAGTGTTATAAGCTCAGGTGTCTTTAAAATGTACACAGTTTGCACTGAACAAAGTTTAACTGGATCACCCAAAAGTCGATGAAAACAACTTGTGTTGGATTAGATTTATGACTCGCCTTTTTACATCAAATCATTGAAAGTAACTAAGTAACTTTTACTCAAATTACATTTTAAATGAAGTACTTCTTTACTTTTACATGAGTAGATTTTTAGATGATTACTTTTACTTGAGTAGAAATTAAGCAAAGTTAAGATACTTTTACTTAATTAAAATTTTTTAGTACTTCTTCCATCTCTGTAAAAAACAGTAACAAACCAAAAGCAATAACGTGAGCGCACACAGTTGTGGTGAAACTGAAGCAGCTCCTAAAGAAGACTTTACAGGGAGGCTCTGGCAGCAGGGGCCGGGGTTTAGGTAGTGACCCTTCAGATCAGAGAGTACCAGAGGATCTGGCAACCCACATTAAGAAGCTCATCCTGTGTTTTTAATGCAATCAGATGAGAACCAAAACAGCAACAACACGACCATGACGTCAGTGGCTATGTCAGAATCTATCAGTGTTACAATATTTATCAGTAAAAGTCAGATTTCATTACACATGCACTACCGTTCAAAAGTTTGGGGTCACCCAGACAATTTCGTGTTTTCCATGAAAAGTCACACTTTTATTTACCACCATGAGTTGCAAAATGAATAAACTATAGTCAAGACATTAACAAGGTTAGAAATACTGTAATGATTTGTATTTGAAATAATAATTTTTTCCTTTAAAATTTGCTTTCGTCAAAGAATCCTCCATTTGCAGCAGTTACAGCCTTGCAGACCTTTGGCCTCTAGCTGTTAATTTGTTGAAGGATCTGGAGACATTTCACCCCACACTTCTAGAAGCTTCTCCCACAAGTTGGATTGTCTGGATGGGCACTTTTTACGTACCAGACGGTCAAGCTGCTCCCACAACAGCTCAGTGGGGTCTGTCCATAACACTTCTTTCCAATCTTCCTCTGTCCAATGTCTGTTTTCTTTGGCCCATATTAATCTTTTTCTTTTATTGGCCAGTCTCAGTTGTGGCTTTTCCTTTGCCACTCTGTCCTGAAGCTGCATCCCGGAGTCGCTTCTTCACTGTAGATTTTGACACTGGCGTTTTGCGGGTACTACTTAATGAAGCTGCCAGTTGAGGACCTGTGAGACGTCCATTCTCAAACTTGAGACTCTAATGTACGTATCTTCTTGCTCAGTTGTGGAGCGGGGCCTCCCATTTCTCTTTCTACTCAGGTTAGAGCCTGTTTGTGCTCTTCTCTGAAGGGAGTAGTACACACCATTGTAGGAAATCTTCAGTTTCTTGGCAATTTCTTGCATGGAATAGCCTTCATTTCTAAGGACAAGAATGGAGTGTCGAGTTTCACATGAATGTTGTCTTTTTCTTGCCATTTTGAGCGTTTAATCGACTCCACAATTGTGATGCTCCAGATACTCAACCTGCTCAAAGAAGGTCAGTTTGATAGCTTCTCTAACCAGCTGAACTGTTTTCAGCTGTGCTAACATGACTGCACAAGCCTTCTGACGCAACGAGGAAACACATTGTACCATTAGAACACTGGAGTGATAGTTGCTAGAAATGGGCCTCTATACACCTATGTAGATATTGCACCAAAAAACAGACATTTGCAGCTAGAATAGTCATTTACCACATTAACAATGTATAGAGTGCATTACTGATTAGTTTAAAGTGATCTTCATTGAAAAAACTGTGCTTTTCTTTAAAAAATAAGGAAATTTCTAAGTGACCCCAAACTTTTGAACGGTAACTTTTGTATGTACCTCATATCCAGTAGACCTGCACAATTGGTGAAAAATGTCTTAATGTGATTTTTCTCACAAGCATTGTGATTTATGTTTTAATAACATGATTCTGTTCAAAGTTCACATTTTAAACGCATCCAGAAGAATTTACATAAAGACTGAAATCTTACAAACTAATACAAGGATCACACATCAGGTTTGTGCAGATCTAAACTACAAGGTTAGCAGTTTTTATGCACAATCAGGCAGGAGAGTTTGCTGTTTGTGGAGGAAATGAAGGTGCTTAAAAAATTGCAGCCTTCACGACTTTCTATTTCTGTCCATTCAAATTCAATAAGGATTCATTGTGCAGCCTCTCAATTACGATCCCAAAAGTACTGACTCATTACTTGATACTGATTATGAGACCACAATGAAGATGCTAGTCTTTTAGTAACAGACTAACAATATACTTTTCATAGACGGAACAATAGTACTTTCTTTATCTTATATCTTATTAGTTCAGATCAAGCTCAAAATGACACTTAACGGTTCAGGAAAGATCAGATTTTGTCCTGTTAATGTGATTTCTTTGCAGTATCGATACTTGCTGAAATGATGATCATCTAGTTTTGATATTAATATCAAGTTTAACAGTGTAAATAGTTGAATAAATTAGTCTGAGTTTGAGTTGAGCTGCAGTGACCTGTCATTCAAAGTATTTGTGTATTTTATTTGTGGTCCGACTTCACAGTTATTTTGAGCTGGTGACAGACTCCTGGTATGTGCGTGTGTGTTTATGTATGTATGTGTGTGCATGTGTGAATGTGTGTTTGTGTGTGTAGAGGGGCCCGGTCCAGTGGAAGAGTCCTGGTGTAGTGTGTGTGTGTGTGTGCGTGCATGTGCTTGGGTGTGTGTTTGTGTGTGTAGGTGTTGGTCCAGTGGAAGAGTCCTTGTGTGTGTGTGTGTGTGTAAGGTAAGGTAAGGTAAGGTAAACTTTATTGTCCCCGAAAGGAAATTTGTCTTGGGCCACAGCACCACCAAAACTGCAGAACATACAAATTCACATACAAAGACAGTCATAAAAACATACAATGGGTAAATAGATCACTGTGAATACAATATCCGCTTCCTGGCAGCATTGAATCCAAGCTCCATTAAATTCATCAAATCCAAAAGTCCACCATAATGAATATTAATAAATACAATTATCCAAAGTCCACGTTCATAATATAAAAAAATAAAAAATAAAAAAATCATTAAAAGTAGTCGTAGATAAGAACCTAAAAGACCAAGGGCACATGATATGATGAATAATAATGCAGAACAACTAGTTCTTATTCAAGAAAGTGATCGCTGTGGGGATAAATGAGAACCTATAACGGTTAGTTTTATGTCTGATGGCTCTGAATCGTCTGCCTGAAGGTAAAAGATCAAATTCTGAGTACAAAAAGTGGTTTTGGTTGGTAGAAATTTTCCTAGCTAGCTTAAGTATTGTTTCCTCAAAAATGGTTTGCAAGGATGGATGGTTATTGCAGCCAATTATTTTCATGGCTACATTGAGGATCTTTTGAAGTTTAGTTTTGTCTTTCACAGTTAACCCTCCAAACCAGGCAGCCATGACATACCTCACTAAGCTCTCTAACACTGCAGTATAGAAGGTGAGTAGTATTTTGGAGCAGACACCAAACAACCTCAACCTCCTCAAGAAATAAAGTCTTTGGGCAAGTTTCCCACAAAGATGATCCACATGGTCACTCCATTTGAACTGGCTGTCGATGTAAACACCCAGATATTTAATGGTGTTCACAGTTTCAATCGGTCTACTGTCTATTATCAGAGGATCATGTACAGTTACATTCTTAGGATCAAAAATGATCTCTTTCGTTTTCACAGTGTTTAGTAGCAGATGATGATCCTTACACCATTCTTTAAATTGATTTACTTCATCAAAATAAACTGTTGGGCTGTCAGCTGCAGATAGGAGACTAACAATAATGGTATCATCGGAAAACTTTACAATTTTGTTTTGACTGTGGTTACTTTGGCATGTGTACGCGCATGTGTCGTGTCTGGTCTAGTGGAAGAGTCCTAGTGTGTGTGTGTGTGTGTGTGTGTACATGTGCGTGTGTGTGTGTGTGTAATGTCTGGTCCAGTGGAAGAGTCCTGGTTTGTGTGTGTGTATGTCTGTGTGCATGTGCATGGGTGTGTGTCCATATGCATGTGTGTGTGTAGTGTCAGTCCTGTAGAAGAGCCTTTGTGTGTGTGTGTGTGTCATGTCTGGTCCAGTGGGGGAGTCCTAGTGTGTGCTTGTGCATATGTGTGTGTCCATATGCATGTGTGTGTGTAGTGTCTGGTCCAGTGGAAGAGTCCTGGTATGTGTATGTGTGTGTGTGTGTGTGTATGTGTGTGTAGTTTCTGGTCCAGTGGAAGAGTCCTGGTATGTGTATGTGTGTGTAGTGTTTGGTCCAGTGGAAGAGTCCTGGTATGTGTATGTGTGTACGTGTGTGTAGTGTTTGGTCCAGTGGAAGAGTCCTGGTATGGGTGTGTGTTCATGTGTGTGTAGGCGGCAGTCCAGTGGAAGATTCCTAGTATATGTGTGCATGTGTGTGTGAAGTGTCTAGTCCAGTGGATGAGCCCGGTCTGGTCCAGAGGGGAGTGTGTGTCTGAGCATATGGTCCTAAGGCTGGTTGGATCTGTGAGTGTGACTAAGAGCTCCTCCACCTTCACCTCCACCTCCTGCAGGTGCTAAAGACACAGTGGAGTGTGCAGCGTTCCACACATCAGAACTGCAGTACTATCAGACACTACTGTAAATACTCACGTACAAGTACAGCCGAGTGACGGTAAGAATCCAATCCTGGAAATTTGGGATTTTTATGACTAAATATGGGTTAATTCTGGTGTTTATCTGCTGCAGCTCAGGCCTTATTTTATTTATTTATTTATTAGTTTATTTGATGCACATTAATAAACATCTCTGTAAATGTGCCAGTATTAGCTATACAGCTAGTTTCCAACTGTAGTCCCTAGGCAAGGTGTAAAATGCCAACAATATACAGTACACAATACGATTAGTAAAAGAGAATTAGTAGGTTATATAAAAGCACACACAGAATGTAAAAGCACAGAGATAGACTACACAATAAAAACAGTAATATAATAAAAATTTTACATAAACAGGTTGGCAGCCGCACAAAGCATTAACTATGGTCACAGGTTTGATTCTCAAGTAACCACGACTTTAACATGTCCTTAAAAGTTCTGTGTGTATGTAGCATTGTGTATGTGAGCTGCTTTGAACCAAACTATTTCAAACATGGGTCAGTGAGATTTCCTTGCTTTAGTCAGTGGCGTGAAGGATTTCAACAGGCCTATACATATGAGAACTTTGATACATTATGGGGGAAATTCCAGGTTTGCAATGCACAGTTCAAGAGCAGCCAGATAAAGTAGAATAAAGTCATAAAGTAACATAACTTTATTTACGTAATAAAGTAACAAAATAACTAGAGCACTGTTGTGTACAGGAAGTGGCTCAGTTTCCTGTGAAGAGGACATTTTGACATGATTCATTTGTGATTCGTACAAACAAAGCAACCAGACCTGTCATCATAATTTTTATATTGATTTAATCATATATTTTCTAGTTCAGTACATACATTTTCTTTGCAGCAGTGAGATGGCTGTGTAACATTTTGTGTAATATGTGTAATTGTGTAAGATTTGAGCAGTACAGGGTTGAATTAGTCACTTCTTGGCTAATTATTGACTCATTCTGCTTTATATTTGCAGTGTCTGATGTTTTTGTAATGATAATCCATATTTTTGGACTATCCTGCTTTATTGTTATTGTGTCAGTGGTATAAAGTAGTTTCAAAATGAAATTATACTTCAAAATTCAGCTTTGCAAAGATACGTATAAACATATTAGTTTGTGGAGAAAGTGCCACTGACTGTGAGGTTAACATGAAGTTACAGCACTAAAACAGTTTATCTCTGTTCTGATGCTAAATTAACATTAGTGAGTGGAATATGTCTTCATGAACCATATGCATTAAATGCAGGTGAATGAGTAAATGACGAAAAGAAATGGCTCAAACTTCAGTAGCTGGACATCCACTCATACCTGATGGACACACCTAGCCCCGCCCCCTGGGAGAGCCTGAAATCTACAATACACTGACATGATACAGGACAGGACACATGCACAATAGAGCGAGAAGTGACGTGTTCTCTATACTAGTATCAAAACTAGATACTCATTTGAGCAGGTATTGATATTAAAAAAAGTCCCATTCACTGAACACAAAAGAACCTTTTCTGAATAGTTTTAGAATAATCTGGAGCTGTATCAGAACAAGTATAAGAGCACATAGACTAGTATACACCCATGGAGCACTGTGGAACCTACCTGCACCACTGAAGGAGTACACCATAGACGTATATATGAGTGGACATAACTAACATGCTAGCCACTGCCTGCCAAACAGGAATTGCTCAAGGAGGCTCTTCTGGCTCCTTCTGACCCTGGCTCTCATTGACTTACATTGAGATCTTATTGTCCCTTTCTCTGTACCTGCTGCTATGGCCTCGCAATTTTGGTCTAAAAATGTTCGTATGAACCCGCGCTACATGAACTTGAATTTTTTTTCACTATTTTGTTCTTCAAAAAAATCCATAACATAGAGCCTGGCTCCACATTCGCCCCGTGACCGTTAGCATTGCGAGCCTCATTTGAGCGGCGCTGAACGCTATGGAGATGTGACACTCACTTAGTCCACTTTTTTATACAGTCTAGGGACTACACACATATAAGATCACATGCAAATAGAAAAGAACCTACTTCCATTTAATGTGGAAAATCACATTCTGTTGTCTAAATAAAGCGTTTTTATTATCATTGTGGTATCAGAATCTGTATTGAGCATCAAGTGCATTCCTTAGTATCCAAACAGACATTTTAGTATCGTGAGAACACTGGCATGTTTAGGAGTAATTTGGGACAGATGAGCAGTAGGCTCCAGCTGAGTGGTACTTTCACCCCTCAGGTCAGAGAGACGACCCAGCGTACACAGAGAGGACCACCCTGGTGTCCACCACGTGTCACTGCATCTCGGGGCGCCGTAATCTCTGCTCACAGTCTGGACGTGAGTAGGATGTGAAACACACTGTCACAGAAAACAGCCCATTTGGCCCTGCTCCTCTGCTTCCTGTAATCTGCACAGACTGACAGACACAACTGTGAGTCACCATGACGACGCACGCACTCACATACAGATAGAACGTGTGCGCTGACAACACGCACACACACACACACACACACACACACACACACACACAGCCTCATACCTGCATCTGCTACACAACTGGCATTTTCATCAGTTGATACACAGACCCATGAGTCTAAGATAACTCGTTTGCGTAGACGTGGTTGGCACGGGGCAGTTGCTGGTTCAATGCTCCTGGCTCATTGCTGTTTCGGATGTTTGATACCTGATATGACCTGATAGCCGGTGTGGATGGAGATCAATAATGAGATGAAGATCAATAGTGATCAATAGTGTTATGTAACTGTTATTTCGCCTTCACATCATGGCTGAACAGCTTTGTGTGGATTAAACCTTATGAGAAGTTCTGGGCCAAAATCAGCCTGTAAAAAGATATTACAAGTTTTTATCATGTGTTTATGTTTTTGTTTTCATATAAAAATTTTATGTGTAAAAATGAAAACCAAACCAAACCAAAAACTGACCATTTGGGACATTCAGAACAGAAACATGCTTCTTTTTGTTGACATATTAGATACTAAAAATATACAGAGGTCATTTTGGATCTTATTTAATATTTGAGTAAACTAGATCTGACTGAAAATGTGCCTAAAAACCTCTGATCTTGGAATTGGGTATTAAAAAATCCTTCTGTGTGTTTCATCAAGACCGTCACAGATGCTTATGTCCCAATGGGAGAACTGCATTTGGAGAAAACTGACTTTGAATAAACAATATCCCACAGAACTCTGAGGAGGCAGGTCGATTAAATGAAATATTAAACCTCTTTTCACTGCAGTTGTTTCCACATGAAAGCTTGTTGCCAAGAGACCAAACTGACCAAAAAACAAAAAAACACATTTGCCTGTAGTGACCCCTCCATCTTTCTCCTCTCCCCTCCCTCTCTCCTCTCTGCCTCCTCTGTCCTTATCTCCTCTCACCTCCTCCTTCTGTTTCCTCTTGTATTATTTGTTTTCTGCTCTCTGCTCTGTGTGTGTGTGTGTGTGTGTGTGTGTGTGAGACAGGTGTGTGAAAGATGTTTGGCAGGCCCTCACCTGGCAGGCCCTTCGGTCAGAGAGCTCCACTTATCCCCATCCAAAAGCTCTGCTCGTCCAGCCATGACCAGAAGCAGGAGTGTCCTCGGTCAGCAGCAGAGAGGGGAGGGCGTGGGGGGCTGCGGTCAGCATAGATGTTCAGTGGTCAGCCAGTGGGGGCAGGTGGAGGTGCAGTTGTCAGCAGGGAGGGTGCAGCAGTCAGCTTGTGGGGGTGCAGCAGTCAGCTTGTGGGGGTGTAGTGGTCAATGGGGGGTTCCGGTCATTATGGTCTGGAGACAGTCCAGCTCTTCTCAGCTCACTTGTCCAGTCACTTGTCAAAAATGAAGCTGTGCTGCAGTTTGAGTCCAGATTCTGACAGACTCGTGTCTGGACCCTTCTCTGACCAGAACTGAGGAGCTCTGAGGGGCGAGAGTGTTTCAGTAGAAAGTGTATTACTCTTGGTGGTTTGAATCCCGCTCTTGACATAAGGGTCATTGGTGGAGTGGTCAGATCCACTGAGAGTCCTGAGAGTGTATGTAAGTGTGTGTGAGTGTGAATGGGTGAGTGTGTGTAAGTGTGTGTGTGTGTGTGTTTATGTGTGTAAATGGGTGAGTGGTTCCTTGCTGTAAACGCTTTAAGGCTCGGTGGTGGAAAAGCGCTCTATAAAAACCATTGACCATGTGGTGTGTGGCAGCTCCAGCAGGTCAGTTTTGTCCGTTTCTATCTACAGTCTCCAGCAGCTACAGGCCACTCTCTTCCACCATCCAAATGTGTGAGTGATTAAAGCAGCATGAAGAACTTCAGCTGAAATTGTGTTGATGAGTCATCTAAATGTACATTTTGTCAGTGGTTGCTCTTAAAGCGCTGCTTTTGTCTGGACAGTGAATGTCAGAAGTCCGTTTTGAAAATGTGTTAGTCATGGCATAGCAACAGACAGATCACCTGGTGCCTTGGTAACGCTGCTATTTTTGCTTTTGCCTCTGCAGACATCTCCCAAAATGGACGCCGATAGCCAGAGCCGGGCGCAGGCGGGGGACTCGAGTGGAGCTTCGGACCCTGTGAAAGAGCCAGACCCCAGACCAGACCAGAGTACAGAACCGGGTCTAGAACAGACCTTGGTCCCCCCCAGACCCAAGAGACCCCAGAGGAGCGCCCGGGTGGAGGGGTCCGTGGACATATCTGAGCCCAAAGAGCCTCCTGGGGCAGAAGAGAGCGTCCCCGATGGTTCCCCGACCCGCCCCAACCCCCCCCAACCTGCACCTGCCAGCCCGTCACCCGCCAGGTCCACAGGGGAGAGTCCTCCACTGCCGGGCATCAGGCCGGGTCCCAAAGGTCCCGGGCACCACCACCAGCCGGTGCGGGCCGCCTCCGTGCCCGACCCCCCCATGGGCAGGCACATCCCCCCTCACCTGAACCCCCACTCGCACAGGGCTCTGTCTGTGGCCGGCACCGCAGACACTCAGGCACTCGCTGTGGAAGACTTCAGGCAGGTTCCCTCTGCTCCAGCTCTCATGTGTCACTCACTTATGGCTATATAGGGGCTTTACTATTGGCTAGCGTCTGTGTCCTTACAATGTCTCTTCATAAGTTAGTTTTTGACAAGGAAAAAACATTATAACATAGATCAGAAAATAGTGTAATAAAAGACAAACTCCGCTGACCTGCGTGTTAGAAAACTGTGCTGCCCAATGGGAGCTGACGCCGTAAACATCATGACAACAAAGTGCCGCGTGCACTAAAATGACACTGCAATGCTTCTACACATATCGGATTAAAAAAATCAAATTGAAGATTGAAGTGAGTACAGTGGATGTATGCTTATGGAGGTGAAAATAAGGGTTGATCGGTATATGGAGTCTTGAAAATAAATGATTAAAGATGACTCAAACATTCACGAATCACTCCAAATACAGCTCCAGAGGAGTAGAAACAACTACAGCAGGACTTAAAGCTCTGAACCGTCCAGAATAGGTCTGATTTAAAGGTGAACTATGGTGGACTAAGCTTGTCATGGTAATTGCTTTGCCCAGAATGTTTCCCAGTATGGCATTAAACTTTAAATGGAAACAAGCAGGTGTGGCTAGGTGTGGCAGTGAGTGAGTATGGTGTTTTTCAAGATTGAGTGTGGCTAAGACCATAGCTGCTGTCTAACTCTGCTAATGTTAGGGAGGACTGTGTTATAGGCTGGTAAAGTGTTAGTTATACTTACCCCCTCTTATACCTGTGCTGTGTTTGAGCCTTCACCTGGAGAAAGTAGGCCAAGGCACACAGCGCCGGGTGCCCGATCACCTTTCTAATGGAGGTCATGTGACAGTATTGTGCAGTAACAGTAGTTTGACCTGGAGAGGGTCTGTCTGAAGTGCACTACACACAGATCAAAATAACTCCAGTGTCAGTGTTATCTATGAGTGACAAACAAGTCCTCCTGTAGGCCTGAAGGTTGTGCAGGATTCACCAGGCCTGAAGTGTTTAGACTAGTTTAAAGGTCAATAGACTCCTGTGTACATGCACTAATTAATATATGCGTTTTTATAAAAGTAAAACAATTAACACCTCTATTAAAGGCACAAACACTGAAGTACTGCTGTTGTGCTGTTCGCATGCTAGTTGTTGTTTGCCTGTGCAGATTCTTTGTGGTGAAGACGTTTACTCCCACTGGGCACTGCAGTTCTCTCACATGGATGTCAGAGGACTTGTTTCTATTATTAAGGCATTTTAGATGAATCTTAAATGTCATATTATCATTAGATGTATTATACTGATTCACAGGTGTCATAGATCAGTGTACTGTAGAGCACACACAGGCACTGCAGGTCTGCAAACTAAATAGCAGTAAATAATTCTGGTGTTAGGAGTAGACAGGAAAATGGGGAATAGCTCTGCTTTTCACATTTTTAAACATAAAAATCGGGTTAAGTGCCTTTAAGCTCCTCTGCATATAAAATCTGAAAACACATGAGGTCACTGTAAAATGTAACGTGCTTCTCGTTTACAGGATCCATATCATCACGTGGAATGTTGGCTCCGCCCAGCCCCCGGATGACATCACCGCCTTGTTGGGTCTGAACGTGGGAGACGGAAACACAGACATGTACATCATCGGGTGAGATCTGGACCTACACACTCACAACATGTGGGATTCTCTTTATTTGTAAGTGTAAATATAATGTGCGTGTGTGTGTGTGTGTGTGTGTGTGTGTGCGCGCGTGCGTGCGTGTGCACAGGCTGCAGGAGGTGAACTCCATGATAAATAAGCGTCTAAAGGATGTGCTGTTCACTGACCAGTGGAGTGAAGTCTGCATGGAGCGTCTCAGCCCCTTCGGCTACGTACTGGTCAGTGCACCTGTCCGCACCTGTCTGCTCTCATATACAGTGTACCTGTCTGTTCTTATATATAGTGCACCTGTCTGCTCTCATACACAGTGCACCTGTCTGCTCTCATATACAGTGCACCTGTCTCCATATGTCTTTCATACACAGTACACCTGTCTGCTCTCATACACAGTGCACCTGTCTGCTCTCATACACAGTGCACCTGTCTCCATATGTCTTTCTTACACAGTACATCTGTCTGTCTGCTGAGGCTCTCATGTACAGGACTCATTCTCATACACAACTGTTCACAGCACCTTGACAAACCTAATGTGATGTGCAGTAGTTTCATTAGAGGGATGCAGGCTGATTGTGTTGTGATAGCACTCTGAAGGGGGAGTGACTTAGTGCAGAGAGCAAAGGAGGGGGAGGCTCAGAGCATAAAAACCAAAGTAAAATATGTGAATATGTTGTTTTTTTGTTTTGAATATAGCATTTTCAAAACCATCAAAGGTAACATGCGCCAAAACATGCACTGTAGGTGTAAAAGTTGTGTGAGTGAGTGTTGGTGGTGGTCGGAGGGACCGTTGGCGCCGCTTGGCTTGGCAGCCGCGCCTCCGTCAGTCTGCCCCAGGGCAACTGTGGCTATAACAGTAGCTTACCACCACCGGGTATGGAGTGAATGAAGAATGCTCTGTAAAATGCTGTGTAAAGCACTTTGGGGACATGTGTCTGTGTAAAGCGCTATATAAATAAACCTTACCTTACCTTACATGATGTGTTGGCAGTTAATATCACACAGAAGTAAAATAGGCTCTTTAAGGTATATGCAGTTGAACAAAGTGCGGAATAATGGCCAAGCAAAGATAAAAAGTCACACATAAAAAAGTGTCTTGCCTAAAATGCCCTTATATCAGTGTATCAGTGTTCTGAGACTGTGGTGTTAATAGGAGCTCTTGTGTGTGCAGTGCTCTGACAGACTGACATCTGGAATGTTCCGGTGTACTATGTGTTTCGTAGGCGCCTGTGCTCTGCAGGACTGTATCAGCTCTGAGGCTGAAGGATGGATCCACTGACTCTGTGATGGAGCCAGACAAGCAGCCTCCAGGGTGCCACTGTATTTTAGTCCCGTCGCTGCCAGGGCTAATGGGCCCCTGACAGTGAGCCTGCCCGGGGCCCCTGACAGTGAGCCTGGCTGTGGCCCCTGGCTGTGTTATGGTCTGGAAAGGCTCCTGATGTCATCTGCATATAACCTTTACCCACGGCGCTCAGTGGGGGATGGATGTGCATGAGACCAGGACACATACATAGTACAAACATGTGTGATTATAATTCTAAGACACTCTGTGCTTGTGTCTGCTCTGTAGTTAGAATCTATGACACACGTGCATCATTAGGTTAGAATTTGCACAGTTTAAATCACAATATTCATCTAAAACAACTTGATAAAAAAATCAAGTGTGCTGACTTCTGCATAAGAAAACTGCGGTGACCAGTGGGAGCTGATGCCTCCTTAAACAGCATCACAACAGAAAGTTGTCATCTCTGGTGGATAGCTACACATCACACTTGTGAGTAGCAAATTATGTTTTTATTTGTGACAAAAGCACAATGCACTGCTCCCGAATCCAACATGTATCACTTATTAAGAAAATAAAACCAGAGAAGGCAGTGCGTACGTCACGGTGTATGTGCACCAGTGGAGGTGAAATCGGGGCAGATCGGAGCAGAGATCTCTTGAATACAGGAGAATAAAGATTACTCATAGCTTATAGCATAGACTTTACTCCAAATACAGCGTCAGTGGGACAATGAAAAGGAAACAACCACAACAGAGTTAAAAGCTCTAAAAAGTCCATTTTGCAGGTCAGATTTAATACTGTGGAAAATACAGGCAAAGCTATAATTTCTCCTCTCAGAGCCTTTACCAGAACAGTGACAGCGTGCTGTTACTGCAGGGGAACGTGTTATTTTATTTTTCCAGTTGTTACCACCAAGAAATACATCGCTTTGGTTTTGTTCTTAAAGATCGATATTATGACTTTAAGTATAGTGTATTGTATAGTGTATAGTGTACTGAACTGTATACAGTGCTTTAACAGTATTCTGTGCTGTTCCTAGTCATTTTTGGGCAACTTTAGTGCAAACCAGGTACATCTGCAGCTTCATGGTCAAAAATGGCTAAATCTAAGTGTGCACTGACTTCAGTGTACGGCTGCCAATACGATACATACTTTACATGGGCTGCAATACGATGCATATCTTGATACAGTGAGCTTTCAGTTCAATACGATTCAGTACGATATATTTAAATTCAATTTGATTCAATAAAAAATAAAGGCTAAATCATGGCTGTGATACGAAAAGTCTTTGTTAAATGACTTCTTGTACAAAGCTGATATGAAACTAGGGCTGTCAACGTTAACACGTTAATGCATGCGATTAATCACAAAAAAATATCACACTAATGTTTATTTTGAACGCACATGCTCCTCTATGCAAAGCGTGGATGGTGACCTGAAAGGCGGCGCAGGTTATCAGGTCAGTGATCAGGTCTGTCCATACGCATATGTGAAGACGACAGATGAGACTGTGACTGATGCTCAGCAGCAAATTTCTCTTCAAAAACCTGCCCCACGGGACTTTAGATAAACTAAGGTAGTTTGCAGATATTGCAGCAATGAACTCTCTTTCCACAGAAGCACAAGTTTAAAATACCATCTTAAAGCAAAACAAGGGTTTGATTCAATGGCAGCAACAACACTACTTGTACCAACAACAAGCCGAGCAGCAATAAACTGCATTTTTGTCAAAATATTTTGGTCTTTTTTTTTAATAATAATTAATTGCGATTAATTGTGATTAATCAAAATTCTAGTGTGATTAATCTGATAAAAAAAAAAAGGTTGACACTTGACAGCACTATAGGAAACACAAACATTTTATTCATCACAACAGTGAAAAGTGTCAAATGTGTTGTGTAAATGAGTTTCCTTCCTCTGAACAAGCAACAAAACTGTAGCTGTAACAAAATCATTTAGTAAAATATACCAAAAAATACTCTTGGCGATATATTGATACAGCAGTCCATGATATCGATACTGTATCAGCACATTCAACTCTACAGTATATCGATATTTTGATATTTTTGCACATACCTACTTAAGTGACTGCTGCATTTTCAAGTACTACATGACATCACTCAGCACAGCCCGGATTACAGCCTGATGTTTCTGATTCCAAACCTAGTTTGACGTGTGGAGACCTGTTAGACCAATCACACTGTTCCTTAAACCTCCAGACCCCGCCCCTCCTCCTCGTCACTCTCTTCTTCAGTCCACAGACCCCGCCCACTTCAGCAGCTCTATTTAGAGTGTGGTTGTAGGCGGAGTTTAGATATTTAGTCACACTATAAAATAAAAATTCTTCTTGGAAACTAAATGGTGGATTAAAGGACAACCTTTATAAGAGAGCAACAGAGCAGCACAACCTGTTACTAGTCTGACAGGTAAACAAGTCCAGAACTCCTCCCTCAGGCCTAGGACACAACTGAGTCAGCTCCTTCTCTTATTCCAGGATAAAAAACAGTTTCTCCCACCAAAACCTTCAGGCTGATAAAGGCTTCTGAGAAACCTTGTCCTTTGAAACCTCTTCACGTTACTGTATTTAATCACTGTAAAATCCAAACATTTGGACATCCCTGGCTCACTGTACAGAATATAGTTTTATTTTTTTGCAATGTTTGTTTGGATAATATACAATTCAGGCAGTTGTTGTAAAGCAGTATTGAGTGTGAAAGTCCACCTGTTCTCAGGGTCGGCCGCTCCTCTGTCCTGTCACTCATTACACTGGCCATTCTTTAACTTGTGTCCTCTCACAGCTCAAATAAAACTCTAAACAGGGAGTATTGTGCAAAAAGTGAATATTCCTCATCAAAAACCTGCCTGAAGAGGTTTTAGATGACATCTGCATGTTTGACTAATCTAGTGATCTCTCTCGGGCTCTATTTCAAACCCTCTTTACAATTAGGTGGACAATTCTGTAGCAGTAAGTCAGCGTGGTGTTTATCAGGACTAACGAGAAGGACTCTCTTCCTCTCCCCCTCCCTCTCTCTGTCTCTCTTCTCCCTCCCTCTCTCTTTCTTGCTTTCTGTCTCTCTTTCTCTAACTTTCTCTCTCTCCGTCTCTCTCCTTTCTGTCTCTCTTTTTCTGTCACTCTTCTTTGCTCTGTCTCTCCGTTTCACTCTCTCGCCCTCTTTGTGTGTCTCTCTCTGTCTATCCCCTCTCTCTCTGTCTTTCTCTCTCTGTGTCTCTGTCTCTCTCTATCTCTCTCCCCCTCTGTCTATCTCCCCCTCTCTCTCTCTATCTGTCTGTCTCTCTCTCACTCTCCCTCTCTCTGTCTCTCTCTCTCTGTCTCTCTCCCCCTCTCTCTATCTATCTCCCCTCTCTGTCTGTCTCTCTCACTCTCACTCTCTGTCTGTCTGTCTCTCTCACTCTCTCTCTCTCCCTCTGTCTGTGTGTGTCTCTCTCCCTCACTCTCTCTCTCTGTCTCTCTCTCCCCCTCTGTCTGTGTGTGTGTCTCTCTCTCTTACTCTGCCTCTCTCTCTCTTCCCCCCCCTCTCTGTTTCTCTCTGTCTCTAGTTGTTCTAGTTGTTGTCAGCGTTACTATGGCGATAAAACTTTGCTCTGGCTTCTGAACACCTTTGGACCTCAGCAATCATTAAAAATAGAATTCTCATGTTTATAAGAGCGTGAAGTTCAACTCCAGCACCTTTAAGATACAGACATGCACTGTGTGCAACATTTATTAGGCAAATTTGACCATATCATGACTTTTATGCATATTCTCCAACTCCAAACTGTAGAAAATTGAATTCTTATTGGATTGAAGCAGATCAGGTGATGTATCTTTGTCTAAAGACGGTGTGGCCTAAGGAATCAACACCCGATATCAAGATGGGCAGAGTTACTGTATTAGGCAGCTTCTTTTCCTCAGGGCAAAAAAGAGATTTAACTGTTTCTGGAAAGTCAAAAAATGTAAAGAGTCTTTCAGAGGGATGCAGCACTCTTGAAATTGCAAAGTTATTGGGCGCACAGAGCCATCAAAGAACCAGAACTTCACGGCAAGAGATTTGTATCACACACAGGAACCCATTATCCTCCAGCGCGGCCATGTTCCAGAACTGCAGCCGACCTGGAGAGCCCAGAAGTACAAGGTGTTCAGTGCTCAGAGACATGGCCAAGGTGAGGAAGACTGAAACCCGACCACCACAGAACAAGAAACATATGCTTAAACATCAAGACTGAGCCAAGAAAAATCTGAAGACAGATTTTTCAAAGGTTTTATGGACTGATGAGATGAGCATGACTCTTGACGGAGCAGATGGATGGGCCTGTGGCTGGATCAGTAATAGCTCCAGTTTGACTCAGACGCCACGAGGTGGAGGAGGGGTACTGGTGTGGGCTGGTATTATTAAGGATGTGATAGTTGGGCCTTTTCGGGTTGAAGATGGACTCAAAATGAACTCCAAAACCTAATGTCAGTTTTAGAAGACACTTTCTTCAAGCACTGGTGCAGGAAAAAGTCTGCATCTGTCAAGAGAACCATGATTTTTATGCAGGACAGTGCTCCATCACTGCAAGTCCTCCACCACGTGGCTCACCAGTAAAGGCCTTAAAAGGTGAAACAATATTGACAAGGCCCCTTCCTCACCCGACCTAAACCCTAATGAGAACTCTTTTTAAACGGGAGATTTATGGTGAAGGAAACAGTCTGGAGCTGTGGACGCTGCTGCACAAAAAGTTGATCAACAGATCAAGAAACTGACAGACTCCATGAATGGAAGGTTTATGACTGTTATTGAGGAGAAGGCGGCTATATCAGTCACAGATTTTTTATTTTTTTTTACATTAGAAATGTTTATTTGTAAATTTTGAGTTATTTACTATTCTGACAGATGGAAATAAGTAAGTAAGAATGGAAAATGTTAATTTTTCATTTAGTTGCGTAATAATTGTGCACATTAATATCCATCCATCTTCTTCCACTTTATCCAGCTAGGTCAGGGGGGCAGCAGTTCACTGCTGTCCTCTGCTCTATGCATTAATAGTTGCTCAATAATTGTGCACACAGATTTTCTTCTAAGATTTTGTCACATTTTGGATTGATCCAGAACAGTGTAGTTGTTCAATTATAAAATGAATCCTCAATAAATAAATACAACGTGCCTAATAATCATGCACTCAGTATAATCCAAAAAGTAAAAGTGCTTCTCTTCACAGATCATCTCTCGGCCTCCACAGGAGAAGTCTCTGTGCACATGCAAAGTTTTTGCTGATACTCAAATTTCACATTCAACTGTCAGCTGAGCAGGTGCCAATGAACAGCTAGTCATTTAGCATTAGCACTAAGACTTTTAGCTGTAACTGCTAACAAACATGGATATCACACATAAGTGTAGTGTAATTAATTTGGCAGAGAGCATGTACAAAGTCATTCACCTTACAAAAGAAAAACAAACAATACTAGATTTAGCTGCTTCTACTCGCCCTCTGCAGGCCCTGGACAGGTGCAGGCCCTGGACAGGTACAATTCCTGGACAGGTGGACACACTAAACATACACATTTTATTACATTACAAGGCTAACTTAGCTTCAGCTTTAACATTAATAAAATGCAATTACATGTCCTAATGTAAATCGGACTGTGTTACATCCAATGTGTATCTGAGTACTTCTGTGGCTTCTCCAGATGTGTTATTGGGATTTGAGAGATTTGAACCAGCATACTTCCTGGGTTTACCCCCATTTAGAAAAACTGGTCAGTTATCCAGGGCTCCTGGCGTGCATGTAAACGTAGTGAGTGAGTTATCTGACGTGTAAGCAGGCTCGGCTCAGGCTCGGCTCGGGCTCAGGCTCGGGCTCAGGCTCGGGCTCGGGCTCGGCTCGGGTTCGGGCTCAGGCTCAGGCTCGGGCTCAGGCTCGGGCTCAGGCTCGGGCTCGGCTCGGGCTCGGCTCGGGCTCGGGCTCGGGCTCAGGCTCGGGCTCAGGCTCAGGCTCGGCTCCGTCCCTGAGCCGCTCACACTGCGAGAGGAGCTGCCTCCTGGAGTCACTTTGTTGCATAACGCGCTGTAGTGAAGCGTAAAGGGGACGGCCTATTTGTGGTGAGCTGAGGGCCGAGTGCAAACTCACATGCATTAGTGCTCCTGGAGATGTATACAGACTGACACCCATACACAAGCACTGGACTCTTATGTACATGAAGAACAGAAAGAATGGAGAGGGGGGCAGGATTAGCTTAAGTGGTCACTGAGGTGTTTTTATTCAGAAATATTGGGGATGTAAGCATAGACTGTTTGAGTGATTGAGTTTGAGCTCAGGGTCTTGTAGTACTCAGGATTCCTAACACTAATTCTGATTGCTGCTTTTCTTAGTTTCCAACTAAGTCTTCCAAACTAAGATCTCAGCTTTATTTTCATGGAACTGAAGAACATTTTATACCATCCATTTATTAACTTTGTCTAAACTTGACTTGACAACTTGATTCTTTAAAAAAAACAACACATGTTTAGAAAACTTGCCTTTGTAAAGTTACATCAGCTGTATAGAGACATCTCTGTGACCAAGAATGAAATGACCATTTACAAAAACAAAATGTACAAGAGTCTTGGACTTGTGGCCCACATAGAGTGACCAGACGTATGGGACAGTCCCAGTTTTGAGCCCTGTGTCCCCTGTCCCTGCAGATTTATCCAAAACCAGTGATTTGTCCCAGTTTTATTCAAGAAATGTCCCAGGTGTCCCTATTTTTGACCAATCTGATCTAAACCAGGACTAAGACTAAACCAGGACTACATCAGGACTACATCAGGACTAAAAAAGAACCATCACAATTTTTAACTGATCGCCTACAGTAAAGAGGAGGATAAATTGTCATTTGTTTTGCCAAAATACAGATCTGTGTCCATCTGTGTTACGAATGAAAAAAGTGAAGTCCCTCAGATCATGACTTACATGAGAATCCACAATCTTACATGCTCTTTTCACTATTTTATTTATACCAGCCATCCCAACCCGGGTGTATCCCAGTTTAAAAATCTGGTCCCCCAGGCCCACTGAACCTGGAACCCACAGACCTGAGACTTACAAAACAAAGGCTCTGTCCCACCCCCATCTACTCACAAATACTGGTTACTGAGTAGCACATAGGCATAAATAACTAACGTCACGTTTGTGCCCGGAGTCAGTGGAAGCGAGTGCAATAGTGTGTCTATTGCTGCCTCACCAAAACAAGATATTTAATACTGTAATCATGTTACTTGATCTCAGACATACTGGATATTCCCTCTGGAGTTGTGACGTGATGCGTGTTTGTGGTGTCTGAAAGGGCACACTACGGCCCGGCCTACTCTGTCCTAATGTGTGTGTAATGTGTGTGTGGTGCTGTGGTGGGAGAGTGCTGCAGGGCTAATGGACGAGCCATGCTCCACACACTGCATGTACTCAGTGTGTACAGTCCTCTGCAGTACTTCAGGGTTACGCCTTCATCCTCTCAGCACTGTTTGCCTTCTCTCACGTGCAAATTCAAAGTTTGCAGATAGGCTCTTGTTGTTTTAGCCAAATTTTAACGGCGAACTCATTTGCCTGCAGTGGGATCTGCTCAGGATTCAGAGAAAAATTACTCATTTTCTATGTGTTATATTAAGTGTATCTTAAAGTTTCACATACAGGTCCTTCTCTTTACTTCTTGCCCCTTGTGAGGCATTCTTGTTTTCAATAATCTCAAACAAGCACTTGCAGATGGAGTCATTTTGAAACTAAATCAATAAATTATTCGGTTTATAAAATGCACAACATTTTCAGTTCTAACCAGCAGAACCATCAGCCTCCTCAGCCTCTCCATCTCCTCCTCTTCACCACTGTCAAGCCTTGAGATAGATTTTTCCCATGACAAATGTATCCTCTTCTCCCTTCTTCACATCACTCACATCTAGGGTGTAACGATATTCAGTTCTCACGGTACGATATCGTCACGGTACAATATTTATTGTGATATCGTGGGAAAGCTCACGATATTACGATATTCTACATAATAACAAGACTGACATTCTAAATTGCCTTGACCAGTCATTTGGTGCATCATTTATTGACATTAGGGATGGAACGAAATCCAAATCTCTCTGTACGATATTTTCACCATATACATCTCACAGTACCAGATTTATTACAATATTTTGTGGAGGTTCACAAAACTGTGAATCTGCTCTTTTTTCCTCTAAAAATGCCTTCACAAGACTTAATCCAAAGAATGAAGATTTCAAAGTGCTTAGAACAGTTATTTCTTCATGTAGTCTGCACTGAAACGGAGCAAAGGATCATGGTCTATGTAGTTCCCTCTGTTTTTTAGCTATTTCTGCATCAGAACTATTCATTTAAGCAAAGAGACTTGTGATTTGATATATTGTGATGGTCCAAGCGGCACGGTGGCTGAGTGGCAACACTCAGGCCTCACAGCAAGAAGGTTGCGGGTTCGATCCCCGGGTCGCCCGGGCCTTTCTGTGTGGAGTTTGCATGTTCCTCCCCGTGTCCGTTCCTCCGGGTACTCCGGTTTCCCCCATCAACCCAAAACATGCCCGCACCCCTATGAACTAACATCAAGGACCATGTTGTCCACCCTCCTGTGGGCTCACCACCTGCAGAGGGGTTCATTGGGGGGGTCAGGTGCTATGAGTATTGGGCAGCACGCTGCCCCCGCGACCCAGCTGGATTAAGCGGGAGAAGATGGATGGATGGTCCATCCATCTTGGATGGATGGTCCAAGATATTATTGTGAGACCTTTGATAATACCATATCACCAGATTTCAGTTATCCCCTCATGTCTCGTGTGTGTAGGTGACGTCCCAGAGGATGCAGGGTGTATTGCTGCTCGTTTTTGCCAAGTACTTCCATCTGCCCTTCCTGCGCGGGGTCCAGACGGAGACCACCCGCACCGGCCTTGGGGGCTACTGGGTGAGAAGCACCACACACACACCAGCTCCCCACAGCCCGGGAGAAGCACCACACACACCAGCTCCCCACAGCCTGAAAGAAGCACCACACACACCAACTCACCACAGCCCAGGGGTCCTGTGATGAGATGAATACTAAATAGTGAAGGTCTAAACCAGGATTAAAACTGATCTGTAAAAGGTCTAAACACCCAATAAATGAGGAAACAAACACTAAACTAGAGGCTAAACCAGGTCTAATCACAGACTAAACCAGGACTAAATCATGTTTCATATTTAATAAAAACTAAAACAGGACCAACCCTCACAAACTCTTGGAAACTGAAATAGCAAGTAAAAAATAGTACAGAAAAATGACACAAGATCATAGAAATATATATATAAGGTTAGATTAGAGTGAAGAGTTGAGATGATGTCCATAATCTGAATTCATGGCCTCTTTGCAGTTTATGTTTAGGCCACCAAACATTTTAATCATAAGCACCTTTCAAAACCTCCGACACTGTACAGAACAAGTTCAGACATAAACAGGTGAGTAAGAACACAGTCCAACAGAAAAGAGATGAGGTGTAGTGGTGGTTATGGTTATAGTGGTAGGAGTGTTAGAACAGGTAGAACAGTGTTGTAGATCTGAAAAGAGGAAGTCCTGAGTGTAGCGGAGGTCAGGAGGAAGTGCAGTCATGTTAATACTTACAATTTGAACAAGATAACAGAGTTTGACTTGGCTGCACTGGCCCAACACGCCCTCTGACCTCTGCTTTGTTAAACAAATACTGAGCAGGACCTGACCACCAGGGGGAGACAGAGGGTGCAACAGAGACACTGGGCAGTCAGGTCCAACACTAGAGCTCTAATGTGGTTTCTCAGTATTATTTGGCATAATAGTTCTTTTACACGATGCCATTTACAGAACATGATTGTAATCTGAGGCAGCACATTACTATAGTTACTTACCCACTACTTCTTTAGTCCCGAACACGTGCACTCGAGATACAACAAACAAGCAGATATACAACTTTAAAGTTTTGTTTATTGGGACATGATATTAGCTTTTATTGTTTTTATTTATTTATGCTTAGTTGTTTTTCATTCTATTATTTGTATCTGAGTTTTCTATTGTTGTATTTTCCTTTCTGTTATTTAAATTATGTTTTCCTTATGTTTTATTTCACTATGTGCAGCCTTTGTCTGTCAAATTGAATATTAGAGGTGGGCAATAAGATGGCTTATGTATATGATTCATAGAATTGTATTTTCAGATCATTCTTTAAGCACTGTCACACAATGTTATGATCTCTCCCAATAGTCAAAGATCGATGATGACTGTTCTATTACGTCTTCACTGACCACAAATGCTCCATGTGCTCCCCTCCACATGCAGCATGTATTATGTATTCTGTGTTGTGGCTTCAGCACAGAGCTCTGCTCTCACCACTGTCACATCCTCTCTGTCCTCTCTCAGCTGGAGGACTGTCCCCTGTTGTAGCAGATGCCCATTTTACAATACCTTATCTTTAGCTAAACTGTGCATGTGTGGAAAGATGGAGTTAAGTTTACAGATGATATTTTTTATTTCTCTTGAGAATTATGAGTGTATATAAAAAAAAGAGATAAAAAACATTTAAATAGCCATTTTAAGTTAGCAGTTGCAGCTGCAACTACAGGTCCATGCGAGTGAAAGTAAAATATATCACCTGTTAACAACATGTAGGATCCTGTTTATGAATATTTTGTATTTTCATGTTCAACACAAACCCCGAAGCAGACTTTCCAAATGCATTAAAAAAGAAAGGTTTAGCTCAAGTATGGGTGAAGGTTAGGGTTATCTGTGTCCATGTGGATTAGCGTCATTTTATTACATTCAGACCAGACTGTTATCAGTCCCCCTGCTGTAAATATGCTTCTCACTAAACCTGCACTAAAGCCACTGCTGCCCCCCTGTGGCTCCTGCTGTTCACATCACATCACTGTCCCATCCAAACAGGACTTGTCCTGCTCAGCACAAGAGCACAACAGTTATGACACTGACAATAGTGGTGGACACCTCTTTTGTCCTCTGATCTTATCCTCTCTTGTCCTTTCATCCCTGTCCTCATCTGTCTCTGCTCCTGTCCTCTCTCACCTGTCCCTGCTCCTGTCCTGTCTCACTGTCCCTCCTCTCTTGTGCAGGGAAACAAAGGTGGCGTGAGTGCTCGTATGTCAGTGTTCGGTCACACTCTGTGCTTCCTGAACTGTCACCTTCCGGCGCACATGGAGAACTCGGAGCAGCGCATGGACGACTTCGAGAGCATCCTCCAGCAGCAGCAGTTTGAGGGCCAGGCCGCCACAGGAGTGCTGGACCACGAGTGAGAACACACCCTGGTCTAAAAATTTTATTTTATGATTGTGATGGATGTAATTCAAATAAGTCTTATCAGAGAATACAGACAGCACTGAAGTATTACTGCATGTAACACCCTGACAGTACTGCCAGAGGCTTTCAGCTGCATAGCCAGACAAATATGAACCACATGCAGACTCCCCTTGTCACCAAATACCTCCTCACTCTCCACTTTAGTCCTCCAGGGCTGCCCATTTAAACAGCTCTACATTTCCCTAAAGATATGAGCAGTCACTGGGTTGGCTGGATTCATTAGTTCTTGTGCTTTAGAGCTCAAACTAATTCATTCTATCCCTACATGTGTGTTTGGACAGTGTGGTGTTCTGGTTTGGGGACCTGAACTTTCGCATTGATGACCTGGACATGCAGGTGGTGAAATCGGCCATAGACAACAACAAGTACTCCACCCTGTGGGAGAAGGATCAGGTAGAGTGAGGTCTGTCAGGGCACCAGTAGGGGGCGCCGGTGGTACTGACAGTGTGATGTCCTGTTTGCAGCTGAACATGGCCAAAGACAGTGAGACAGTCCTGGAGGGCTTCCAGGAGGGGCCCCTCAAGTTTCCCCCGACGTACAAGTTTGACGTGGGGACGGACACGTACGACACCAGGTCAGTGTGGAGGCACTGTTACTCTGTCTTCTGTTTATGTGTGATACAGTGCATGTGACAGGTGACACTACTATGACAGGTGAAACTGCTGTGTCAGGTGAAACTATTGTGACAGGTGACACTACTGTTACAGGTGAAACTACACATTTATTAAAACATTAAAAAGCTCAAATACATTTATTTAAGATTTAACTAGTGTAAACTTATTCTTTATCTTGTAGTTTTCATTACTTTGACCATTTTGGTCAAGTTTATAATTTCACACAAGCAGCAGATGTGACACTTAACTGATGTAAAACTATGATTAAATATTTAGTACAGGCACTATCCACCAAACCAAGTCAGAAATCTAAATCAAAATGAAGGAGCTCAACAGTTTCTTTTAATATAATTTCTACACTTCAGGACATGAAGAGTATTTGGTTAATCTGTGTCAATAGAAGCTACATGTGCAAGATATTTAAAGCAACAGTATGTCATTTTCTGGAGAGGGCCTGTCACCTGCTTAATTTAATGGAAATAAAGTTAAAACCATACATTGGAACATTCTCCATTCTCAAGGGCTAGTAAGAGTCAGGTCTGTGGAGATGCAAACACGCCCAATGGTAAAGATACAGGTTTTTCAGTGCAATGAACAACCAAATGAGAAAAAAAAACAAATAAAAAAAACTGGTGAAAAGTTACATACTGGGGCTTTAAAATGAGTTGTGTTAAGGCAAGGCAAGGCAAGTTTATTTATATAGCACAATTTGTACACAAAGTAATTCAAAGTGCTTTACAGAATAAGAAATACATTAAAATCACAATACAAACAATTCAAAACATAAATAATCATCATAAAATTTTAAAATAGAGATGGGACATTAAATTAGAGAGAATTAGAGAGTAGAGTAGAGTGCAGAATGGAAAATGAAAACCTTTCAGTCATATGCACAGCTAAACAGAACCATTTTAGCCTGGATTTAAGCAGAGTCAGAGTAGAGGCCTGTCTCACATGTTCAGGGAGACTGTTCCAGGTTTTAGCTGCATGAGTCTGAAATACTGACTCCCCGAGTTTAGTCCTGACTCTGGGCACCAGCAGGAGGCCTGTTCCTGAGGTCCTCAGAGTGTGAGATGGTTCATACGGCACTAACATGTCACAGATATACTTTGGTGCTAGGCCATGGAGAGACTTGTACACAAGTTAACTAGTCATATATTAGTTAAAACATACAAAAAGGCAAATATACACTAAACCAGCTCTTGAATGTTCCTCCTGGTTTAGAGCTCTTAAATGTTCCTCCTGGTTTAGAGCTCTTAAATGTTCCTCCTGGTTTAGAGCTCTTAAATGTTCCTCCACGTTTAGAGCTCTTAAATGTTCCTCCACGTTTAGAGCTCTTAAATGTTACTCCACGTTTAGAGCTCTTAAATTTTCCTCCACGTTTAGAGCTCTTAAATGTTACTCCCTGTTTAGAGCTCTTAAATGTTCCTCCTGGTTTAGAGCTCTTAAATGTTCCTCCTGGTTTAGAGCTCTTAAATGTTACTCCACGTTTAGAGCTCTTAAATGTTCCTCCTGGTTTAGAGCTCTTAAATGTTCCTCCTGGTTTAGAGCTTTTAAATGTTCCTGGTTTAGAGCTCTTAAATGTTCCTCCATTTTAAGTGCTTTCTGCTCACGGTGGTGTGTTCACGTGCAGTGGGAAAAAGCGCAAACCAGCCTGGACTGATCGCATCCTATGGCGTCTGAGGGCCACAGCTCCGGTCAGTGCGGGGGGCAAACGGAGCTCCATATCCGGGCTCACCAGCGGCACCCGTGTCACCCAACACTACTACAAGAGCCACATGGAGTACACCGTCAGTGACCACAAGCCCGTGTCGGCCATCTTCACTCTGCAGGTCAGAGGGGCGGGTCAAGGGGGGCCCACACACACACACACACACACACGCGCTCTCACTCTTGTTTGGCTGTGTGCAGTTTCCGTACAGAGTGGACGTGCCTCTGGTCACTCTGATCGTGGAGGATGAGTGGAACTGTGTTGCCGATGCCACAACTAAGTTCAGACTGGCCCCCAACTACTCCCGCAGCTCCTGGGACTGGATTGGCCTCTACAAGGTACCGAGTATTCAACAATGACTTCTTTTCCTATATGTGTGTAATCCCTCAGTGGTCCAGGTAGGTTCCATAGTGCTCCATGGGCGTATACTAGTCTGTGTGCTCTTATATTTGTTCTGATACAGTTCAAGATCATTCTAAAAACGTTCAGGAAAGGTTCATTTCTGTCCTGTCAGTGGGACTTTTTTAGTATGGATACCTTCCCTGACAATTGCAATAAAGTGTGTGTGTGTTGCAGGTGGGATTCAAACACCACAAAGACTATGTGGGATACGTGTGGGCCAAACAGGAGGAGAACGACTTCCACCAACAGGAGCACCAGGTACAGGACACTTGAAATCTTTAGTTTAACATGACACATTTGACTGTATATGTGCCTTATGTCTTATGCCATATTTATTAAAGCAAACCTTACATCAGGGGTGCCCAATACGTTGACCGTGATCTACCAGTCGATTGCTATGGTAGTGTTGGTAGATTGCCAAGGTAGATCGTAGTGTAGTACTTGAGACCTGTCTTGATCTTGGGACTGGCCTTGAGACGATTTTTTTTGTCTCGGTTTTGAAGGCGCTTGGACTCATTCTTGTCTCAGAAATGGGGTCTGACACTTGACGAGTGCGATCATATTTCGTACCATCTGCCTCACGTCAGTGCACTGCACCTCACCTTTTCACCCCTCCCCACATACAGCGCACATCGGCTCCCTCTCTGCACGCTAATTAGAAGAGCAAGACGAAAAGCAAAGCAAAAACTAATCTAAATTTATGTTAGTGTTGGCACAGAGCAGGCCTACTGCAACACGTAGTGGAAGTTTGCCTAATAAAAATGCACAAATGCATCTGTATTTGTCACAACGTGTGTTTGGTAAATGTGCATAGGCTGATAAATACCACTGCAAAATCAGTGAGAAGGTAACTCCACTGGAACTTGAAAAATCAGGTTTAAAAATGCTACACGTTTTCTTCACTTTCTTCACAGTTTTATGTAAAGTGCCAGTGGAAGTTCTCTGAAAGAAGGGTTCTCAAACTGTGGGTGAGAGTCCAGAAAAGGGGCAGAGAGTGTTTAAGTGCAGTACGGTTTGCCTTATTTTAAGCTTAAATTAACATTTATCAGATAAAATGTAGATAAAGTTATAAAAACGTATTTATTAGAGTCAGGCTTTTCCCACATGAAGATCATTAAGTCCAAGTACCGTTCCACCACGACTGATTCTCAATATATTTATAAATATATAAATTATTAGCATTTTTGTAGTAGGCAGATCATTTTGACTTGGTCATTTTATAAGTAGCTCACAGAAGTGTGGGCGCCCCTGCCTCACATGGTACCCCTTTAAATCAAACCTACCCTGCAAAATGTACATTTCTGTGGAGTCATTTATTTTATTAAGTCGTTTTAGAACAAATATTACAATTGAAACTGTCTAAATGATAATGATCCACAGGGGTCATAGATTAGAACTACACTATAGCAAACACAAGCACTATACGTCTTCTTTGAGATTCTGATCACTCACATCATCATGGTCTGAAACAAACAAACCAGAAGACCAAATGAGCCTCACCGGGTCCACCACCTAGACTTCCATCCATCCATCCATCTTCTCCCGCTTAATCCGGCTGGGTCGCGGGGGCAGCTTGCTGCCCAATACTCATAGCACCTGACCCCCCCTATGAACCCCTCTGCAGGTGGTGAGCCCACCTAGACTTGTCTACATAAAAATGTTATTGTTTTGCCTGGAGTGTTCCACAGTATGGCATTAAACATACAGTATCTATCTCCATGGGGATAAATAGGTGACTCAAAAAAAAATCACTTTAATGTCATACTGTGGAATATTCCAGGCAAAGCGCTAACATCTCTGGAGAGCCTTAATAATGTGATTATCTGTGTGTTTGTGTTAGGTGTCGTTCACTGAGGAGGAGCTGCCTAAAGGCTCAGGGGACTTCATCCTGGGTTACTATAGCAACAACATGAACTCCATCGTGGGGGTGACAGAGCCCTTCCAGGTACAGCTCTGCACACTGTCCACTGCACACTGTCCACTGCACACTGTCCACTACACACTGTCCACTGCACACTGTCCACTACACATTGCTGACTGTCCTCTGCGCACTACACATACACTCTCCACTACACACTATACCCTGTCCACTGCACACTGCCCACTACACACTATACACTGTCCACTACACACTGTCCATTATACACTGTCCACTACACACTGTCCACTACACACTGTCCACTACACACTGCACACTATACACTGCACACTATACACTGTCCACTACACACTGTCCATTGCACACTGCCCACAACACACTATACACTGTCCACTACACACTGTCCACTGCCACGTGTCCACTACACACTGTCCACTGCCTATGGTCCACTACACATTATACACTGCCCATTGGCCACTGTCCACTGCCCTCTTAAACCAGGTGTATTTAAAAGCTGATGCATGAGTTCAGGGAGGTGTGGTCTGACCAGTGCTTCTCATGAGCCACTACTGGTGAGTTGTGAGTGACCCCTCGTGTCTGTGGGCACAGTGTGATCCTGTTATCACTGTATGCCAGGTCCACTCCTCCTATCATAAGGTTCTGACATGTTGAATAAATCATTTCCATTGTGGATCGATAAAGTCTGTCTAAGTCTAAGGTTGTTGGTTGTGATCAGGTCCTAAACACAGCGGCCTGTTTAAGTGAAAGGGCCGAGCTCAGCGGTGTGTGTGAGATTAGTGTCAGTGACCATGTGTATAGTGCTCTTTTTCCACACGAGTGTTCACAAAGAGCATAGACTCTGTGACTGATCTGACAAATCAGAGTGAGAGTAGCAAGAGCAGAGGGCGCAGAAGCTAAACACTGCTCCCACTTCTTCAATTCTAGAACAGAAATCAATATTTCTATTTTTAGTTGGTTAGTTAGTTTATTTTCTTTGGTCAATTAAAATAATCTTTACTATATTACAATAAATTAACAGAGAAATTCTGCATAACACAAAGTTATTCTACAGGCTGAAGGGCAACAAGCTGTAAAATGATGATGTACTTTTGTTTTTGTTACCTGATAAAGCATAATAACATCTTTTCATGTTTAAATCACATTTAAACTTTTCATCTGTGCCAGCAGGGGGAGTCCTTGTCCCATTTTCTGAGACTTTTTCTGGGTTTGGATCAGGTTTTAAGTTGAAGATGTTTGCCCACTCCAAGAGGCTTTATCCATAGAAAACTTTGACACAAATATTGATTTACTACTTCACACTTTTACTTAACGTCTGTCTTGTTTTAAATGTAATATAGGACCTGTAAGCTACTTTAATGGCTCAAAGTCTCCTATTCACACTGTACTTCCTCTGTGTGTGTGTGTGTGTGTGTGTGTGTGTCTGTCTGTGTGTTTGTGTGTGTGTGTTTCTCTCTCTTTGTGTGTGTGTGTAGATCCAGCTGCCCTCGGAGGAGCCCCACAGCAGCTCCTCTGACAGCTCCGACTTCAGCTCGGAGGACGACAGCACTGTGGTCCACATGAAGACCAGGTCCCGGAGCTCCAGCCCGCCCCACCGGACCCCCCGAGCCCACCGGCCCCGCAGCCCGGTGCCCCGGCCCGGCCCCGCCCCTGACCCCAACCCTGCACCTGACACTAGCACTGACTCCTGTCCACGTCCCCAGCAGCCAGCAGAGGGCGCCAGAACACAGGAGGAGGTGAAGGGGGCCGGGGAGTGACCGGTGCACATGTCCAAATGTAATGTCTCTCATACACTGCAAAAAGGAAGAGCCGTTAGCATGACTTGAATCAAGTTTTTGAATCTCGTTTTGAATAGTTAGATTTATCTAGTTAGTCTGGATATTTGAACTGATTTTAATGTAATTCTGTGTATTTATGGCCATTTCAATTTAAGGAAATGTGTGTCTAGTGTAAGAAAATTGTACTCAAACTGTCCAGAATGATGAATGAGTCTCAAATTTAGCGTGACTGATAATTTTACTTGAATAAAATAGTATTGGGGTTTCAGCTTCATTCCCAATCAAAATATATTATATAGTTTTTTATTGTTCATCTCTATGGCAACTGTCCTAATATTTCATCATTCTGAATCTAAATGAGTCAAATCTACTTCACTACACTATTCACAGCATTAATTAGGCATGAAACTAATGAAGAATTTTTTAAAGAATGATTCAGGCTTGGTTGTGGTGAGGAGTTAGGTTTACAAAGTTCTTTAAGTTAAGTAAGGCACAATGCAATTAGAACTTTACATAATCAGCGTAAAATGAACATTAAAAGAGTCGTACACAGCTGAACAGAACTGTTCTGAGTCTGGATTTAAACTGTCAGAGCAGAGGCCTGGCTCAATTCTGGGAACCAGCAGGAGGCTGGAACTGAACCAGGACCGAACCAGGTCTAAACCAGGTTTAAACTAGGACATCACCAGAAGTAAAGCAGGACTAAAACTGGTCTAAAACAGGTCTAAACCAGGACATAACCAGGACTAAAACAGGATTAAAACAGGTCTAAACCACGACTAAAACAGGACTAAAATGGGATTAAAACAGGTCTAAAACAGAACATAACCAGGACAAAAACAGGATTAAAACAGGTCTAAACCAGGACTAAAACAGGTCTAAATCAGGACCTATTCACATGTACTTTGGTGCTAGGCTGTGGAGAGACTTGTACACAAGCAGAGCCTATACAGGCTCTTCTCTGAACCACAAGGGGCAGTGCAGAGACCTGAGCACAGGAAGCATGTGCTGGGACTTCCTGGTTCTAGATGCCGCTGTCTCACAGTGAGAGGCCGTAACGATAGTCTAACCTACTGGAGACAAATGCACAGTCTGTCCAAGTCTGCTTTAGACAGTCAAGTAGACAGTAGAGTCCATTACTAAACATCGTAGTTACAAATCCTGAATCATTCTTAATAAACTATTAGTTCATTATGAATGGTTTGAAGTCATGCTAACTGCGTTGGAGTTTTTGCGTGTAGTTCTCTCCATGTGGCTGCTACGGTTTCCCCCTGAAACGTACAGCGCTGGAGCAGTCCTCTCTTTGCCTGGAGCCGATTCAGCTCTGCGATGTGTCCGCCCTGTGCACATCCTGGAGCTCTGTGTGTCTGTGAGTCATTCTCAGGTGCGGACAGTACAGGGAGATGTCACACTCGCCCCAAAGCCAAAAACACAGCCAAAAACACAGCCAGACTCTTGGAGAAAAAACATTTATTATACAGTGTATTTCTGATGATCCTACCTGGATTTCCAACGATAATGTGAAACGCTGCGTTTGCTGGAAAAGGCATTTTTGTGACTTTAGATAGCGAGATAGGACCAAATGCTTCACACGGAAGCTGCTTTAAATGTTCATTTGGGAAACCATCACAATACGTCACTTAAAGGAACAGTATGTAAGATTTGAATTTAATTTTATAAACATGACCAAATCAAATGTTCTAATCATGTTCAAGTCAAATATATCTTTTACTGATAACAGTTATAATGCTGATTTATTAAGTACAAAATCATTGGAATATCTTTCTTTTGTTCCAATGCTGAAATCCTGTTGGTTTAAACCTAAAATGCCTCTCTCTGATCTGAATGGTCACTACCTAAACCCACCTGAGTCAGTGCTAGTGCAGCTTCTGCAGCTCAGGGAGGGAATTCTGGAGGTTCTGAGCTTCACATGAGGCCTGAACATAAACTGAGAATGAGACAACCATGGATGTGTCTATCTGCAGATGAAGGCTCTGGGGACACAGGGTCAGATGTGATTGTGGGACCTTTATAAAGCAGTAAGAGGTGCTACATACAGTTCCTTTAATATTTGTAATCGAGTTGAGGTTTATACAGAGAATTTTAACTTGTTTTCTCAAAGTGCTTTTCTGACACTAGCCACTTTATAGCCACCAGTGTCCATTTTTGTACTTTCAATATACAGTTCAATATTTTTTATTTATTTTACAGAAAAAGTGATTTCTTATGCCTTATTTCCTGAGCCTTTTATCCCGCAAAACAAGGCACAATTTTATTATTCTTATTTTATGTATTTATTTTTATTTATTTTTTTTACAGTTTTTTATAATATCGAAAAACCCAAAGACTAAATCCAAAATCCAACTGAAATCTCCTCTGGAAAAACTCTGCACCTAATCGACAAATTTGGAGAGGGGCGCAACAGGTGGAGAGGTGGTGGGTGTCTTTAAATAACCCTGAGTGTGGGGTGTGGGTGAGGGGGATTCTGCTGACCATCCTAACATGCCTCTGCCCCTGACCACTGCACTTGTGGAAAATCAGTCAAGTCGTTTTTGGTCAAGATTAGAATCAGACAATTCTAATGTCTTGTTTTTAAATGTAAAGATGAACTGTGTAACTTTTGCCACCTGCTTGTATATGGTCTTAAACTTATCTGTTTCCATGACGACAAGCAGTTGGCACCACCAGGCTAAGTTACAGGTCAGGTCTGTAGAGAAGCGAGGCAGCTGACAGTAAGAATGGATGTTTTTCAAGGTGCTTTGAGAAAGAAAACACCTAAAATTGTACGCTAAATAAATGGACAGATACAGTCAAGTTTGGGCACCCCTGATCATTTTCAAGATTTTCCTTTATAAATCATTGGTTGTTTGGATCAGCAATTTCAGTTAAATATATCATATAGCAGACAATCACAGTGATATTTGAGAAGTGAAATGAAGTTTATAGGATTTACAGAAAGTGTGCAATAATTACTTAAACAGCTTCTAATGAGGGTCTGGATTCTGGTTGAAGGCATTTTTGACCATTCTTTACAAAACATCTCCAGTTCAGTCAAGTTTGATGGTGCCCGAGCATGGACAGCCCGCTTTAAATCGCACCACAGATTTTCAATAATATTCAGGTTTGGGGACTGAGATGGCCATTCCAGAACGTTGTACTTGTTCCTCTGCATGAACTGCTGTAGTAGAATTTGAACAGTGTTTAGGGTTGTTGCCTTGAAGTATCCAGCCCTGGCGCAACTTCAACTTTGTCACTGATTCTTGAACATTGTTAGCAAGAATCTGCTGATACTGACTGGAATCCATGCGACCTTCAACTTTAACAAGATTTCCAGTCCCTGCACTGGCCACACAGGCCCACAGCCTGATGGAACCACCACCAAATTTTACTGTGGGTAGCAAGTGTTTGTCTTGGAATGCTGTGCTCTTCTTTCTCCATGCACACCACCCTTTGTTATGTCCAAATAACTCAATTTTAGTTTCATCAGTCCACAGCACCTTATTCCAAAATGAAGCTGGCTTGTCCAAATGTGCTTTAGCAGACCTCAAGCGACTCTGTTTGTGGTATGTGCTCAGAAAAGGCTTCTATTGCATTACTCTCCCATACAGCATCTCCTTGTGCAAAGTGCACTGAATAGTGGATCGATGCACCGTGACACCATCTGCAGCAAGATCATGTTGTACGTCTGTGGAGCTGGTCTGTGGGTTGAGTTTGACTGTTCTCACCATCCTTCTCCTCTGCTTATCTGAGATTTTTCTTGGCCTGCCTCTCCGGGCCTTAACTAGAACTGTGCCTGTGGTCTTCCATTTCCTCACTATGTTCTGACAGTTGAAATTTCTGAGCTAGCTTTTTGTATCCTTCCCCTAAACCATGATGTTGAACAATCTTTGTTTTCAGGTCATTTGATAGTTGTTTTGAGGCTCCCATGTTGCCACTCTTCAGAGAAGACGCAAAGAGGAGAACAACTTGCACCTGGCCACCTTAAATACCCTTTCTCCTGATCGGCTTCACCTGTGTATGTAGGCCAAGGGTCAGTGAGCTTACCAAATAAATTTTGTGTTCCAATAATTAGTGCTAAAGGTATTAAGATCAGTAAAACAACAAGGGTGCCCAAATTTATGCACATGTGTACTTTTGTTTAAGTAATTATTGCACACTTTCTGTAAATCCTATAAACTTCATTTCACTTCTCAAATATCACTGTGTTTGTCTGCTATATGATATATTTAACTGAAATTGCTGATCTGAACAACCAATGATTTAGAAAGGAAAATCTTGAAAATGATCAGGGGTGTCCAAACTTTTTCACACGACTGTAAGGTTTAATACCATAACGTGGAACATTCCAGGCAAAGTAACAATGTAGAAAAGTGACATAGTGAAGGTTTAAGTGTCAAGGGTGAATTTGCACTTTGCGAGTCATTTACTTAAAATACGACCTACCTGTTCTTCAACAAACTTAGGAAAAGTCTTGGGCACACAGTAGCTCAATAGTGTGATGAATACTGTTTGGAAATGCTGAACTAAAAGAAAAAAAAACATCCATCCATCCATCTTCTCCCGCTTAATCCAGCTGGGTCGTGGGGGCAGCTTGCTGCCCAATACTCATAGCACCTGACCCCCCCTATGAAGCCCTCTGCAGGTGGTGAGCCCACAGGGAAAAAAAACAATATTGTTAAAAACTGAATGAAGTTAAAAGAACTGTTTCTGATTCTTACTTAAAAAAAAAACCCTGATAAATAGAATTAGTTCATTTAAAACCGTTTACAATGGTCCAAAGCTCTTCCATACTTATCTTATGCATTCAGAGCGTCTTCATTATTCACCACAATGAGTTTATAAAAGCTTTTCACCAGTTTTTGTCGTGACTGTAATGCTGACAGCTGGCATGCTAATGTGCACTTCCTGATTATCGGACAATAACACGCTGTATATGTAGATGTAGGCAGCACACTGGTCTTATTTTGACCTCATGAGCTGCTTGTACAATATATCTGCACCGGGGAAGACACATTTAACTCAAATACATGCAAGCATGTATTTACATGAGGCCCAAACCTTCCCTAACCCATGCAAGCATGTGAAGAAATAAAAAACAAAAAAAAACAAATACACAGATATCCTCCTGAGACCTGGATGATTCATTTGTGTCCTTTATAGTGGACATTGAGTTGTCGATCTTTTGATGTACTCTTAATGCAGAGACAAGGTTCCTCTGCCTAAACAGGGCTGGGGGATATGTCCAGAATAAAAAAAATGAGCTCAATAGGAGTTAGTTTGTGGCTGCACTATGATAAAAAATTCAATAAAATAATAAAAAAAAGAACATTAAAATTGAATTAAAAAAATTGTTAGGTTGTTCATATTCACTTCACATGGATTTAACGCCAAAAAGTCTAGTTTGTGGCTGCACTATGATAGAAAATTAAGGAATTAAAAATGAGTCTAAAACTTTTTGAAGCGGCTGTGGAAGCTTGTCAGAGATGTTGGTCATCAGAAAAGTTGTTAAAGTTAATTACTTCACATGGATTTAACACCAAAATGTCCCCGGCGTCCATTACAAAGGACATGTTACAAATTATAAATAAAAGTAAAATTAACAACATCTAAATGCTAAGGAGTTCATTTACCTCCAAATAGACTGAAAATCACAATAAATATATATATTGCAATACTCTTGTCCTTCAGGTCCCAGGAGGATATAGGGTAGAAGCACATTTTCCAGCAAGCAAAAATTTCTTCTAACTTCAGCGTGCACTGTGAAACTTTTCTGGTGGAGGGTCCATCCAATGCTTGTCTCCATGGAGATGTTATTGCTTTGCCTGGAATGTTTCACAGTATGGTATTAAATCTTCCAATCTTCATGGAGACCAAACTAGACCAAGTTACAGGTCAGATCTGTGGAGAGGTGACCCCGCTCACAGTCAGAATGCCTGTTTTTCTAGGTATTTTTGAGGTAGAAAAACTGTAATTGAATAAATGTAATGCAGAGCTGTTTAATGTTTAACTGTGGAGCAATGACATCTCCATAGAAACAAGCAGGTGATGGACTCCCAACCAAAAAGTTACATAGTTTAACTACTCAAAACAAACGTATATTCTAAATTCAAGTTAAATCCAAAGCCTAGTGTCCTGCTTTGCCTGTGCCCAGCCTGGAGCAGCCGCCTCTCAAAGCCAAGTTTAAGAAAAGAAACAAGACGATCACCTCCAAAACAGGCTAAAGATCCTGCAGCATATGACCCTTTGGAGATGCAGGAGAGCCAGTGAGACGAGTTCCTCACTCTGAAAAATAAATCAGTTTGTACTTGTCTGTCAAAGAAGATTTGAGACACTGTGAAAAATGACAATGATGCTGATAAGATCCAAGCAAGAATTTGTAGTAAAAAATGTGAAACTGGAATGTTGCTCAAACAGAAAAGGCCAATTCAGAGAGAAAAAGGTTAATTAAATGTCCCATATTACACAAAACTATCTCTTGTGAGCTTTTAGCCATGTTTTAACGCTGTTCCCTCCTGAAAAACAGACCTGGAGTTGTATTTTTCTTCATTCACACGTATTTGAGTAACTCAAATACTCACGATATGGTGGGGAGGCTCACAATATTACAATATTCTACATAATAACAAGACTGGCATTCTAAAATGCTTTGACCAGTCATTTGGTACAACATTTATTGTCATTAAAAATGGAACGGTATCCAAATCTCTCTGTACCATATTTTCGCAATATACATCTCACTGTACCAGATTTATTACAATATAAAACTGTGAATCTGCTCCTTTTTCCTCTAAAAATGCCTTCACAAGACTTAATCCAAAGAATGAAGATTTCAGAGTGCTTAGAACAGTTATTTCTTCATGTAGTCTGCACTGAAACGGAGCAAAGGATCATGGTCTATGTAGTTCCCTCTGTTTCTTTAGCTATTTCTGCATCAGAACTATTCATTTAAGCAAAGAGACTTGGGATTCGATATATTGTGATGGTCCACGAAATTATATTTTATATTCTGATATTAAGGAATTACTTCAAGAATATTCCACAGTATGACGTCAGTTTTAATACCATACTCCGGAGCATTCCATGCAGAGCTTTCTCCATGGAGACAAGGTGACAGACAGTCTACCAGAACAGTTGCATTATAATAGAATACATAACGTAGCCTTCAGTGTAACTGGAAAGATCCAGAAAACCAATTCCTTCTGAAGATTAGGTGAACTTTGGTATGGTTCGTTTAAGCAAAGTCATCCTGACACTGAGATGTTTCACTCAGAAGGATTATTTTGCAGAATCCTGTTATCAGCTCTTAAGTATGTTTGTCGAATGTGTAGTGCCGTCGGGTGTGTAGTGCAGTGACATTTGAACAGGGCTTTAAAGCTTCAGTCTTTTTTCATCTTATCTGAAATGTGTATTTGCTTCACACTGCACATAGGATACAATGAGGGATTTTAAAGTGTAAAGAAATCTGAAAAAGGTTAAAGCAACAGTTTGTAACCTTTTAGCATGTTTGTCATTTTTACTGCACTGAGAAGCATAGTAAAACTTTCGTCCTTACTATGAGAGAGCTTGCATCTCCATAAACCTGACTCTTATTTAGCCTGGAGGAGGACTTCCGGCTTGTTTCCATGGAGATGATGTTCCTTTGGCTGTAATGTTAATGTAAAACTTATCTATCACCATGGAGAACGTTCCGAAGTATGGTTTTAACTTTCTGTTTCCGTGGAATCATCAGGATTTTTGTGTGGGAACAGAAGAAGTTACAGAAATTATTAGCAGCTTTGAAATGAGACACCTGGAACCATGAAATGAATGTTCCAGAATGGCATTAAATCATGTATAAAGGGCCTATATGACACTATTTTACTGATCTATGTTCTCATGTAGTTTCCTCGTCACAAACAGACCTGGAGTTGTGTTTTCTTTTCATTCACACATGTTTAACACACAAACCCTTCTTCTCTTCAGTTCTTCTCTTAAACAGAAAACACTGTGTTCCACTTTGTGATGTCATGTGGTAACACAGGAAGTGCTCCATTGTGTTTTTAAAATTTGTACACTTTCACTAGAATCATTTGGATGTTTTCAGACCTGGAATTGCCGATCTCTATTGAATTAAAGGGAGCTGTTAATGTTAAAACTCCCACTTCATGACATCACAAGGTGGAACAGAGCATTTGGAACTTTGGAGACAAATAATAAAAGGTTACTCAAACCTGTGAATGAAACAAAACACAACTCCAGGTCTGTTTTTGAGAAGGTAACAGCATTATAACAGCTATTAAAGCTCACAAGAGTCAATATAAGATCTTTAAAATACAAGTGTTTTATTGCCCAGTAGTCCCTCTCCACAGATCTGACCTGTAACTTGTCACCAGTTTGTCTCAATGGAGTTTAGTGCCGTTTTGTGTATGCAGGTTGCAAATCTACATCAGAAACCACTTTTTGACATATTACAGTGAGATCGGATAGTGTTTGATTTTGATAACGACACTTATAAACGCAGGTGAATAAGACACATACTTGCTTACACGACCTCTAGGGGGTGCCACACTCTCCACCTGCAGTCCCTCCGTCTCCAATAACCCGCCGAAACACCCACTGTTTATCTGTCGCCATGGGTTCTGTAATCGGGTGATTTCACTGCCCGTCATTGTGTCCACGCTGTTCCCCTGTCCACTCATCAGCTCATGTGTGACCAAGGCAAAGTGTGTCCAACCCTGAGCCATAACATATCACCTGTGACCTGTGATATTTTATGGAAGTCTGTGTGTGCGCGTTTGTCCTTTTGTGCGTCTCTGTGTGTGTGTCAGTTTTTCAGTCTCTTTCTCTGGACTTCTGATATGGGACGATTTTTGGACTTTTGGACTACGGACTAATCCAGGACTATGTCATGCATATTTACTTCAGAGAGGTTCATTTGGTCTTCCAACATTACATCCAGATATTTTCTTTTGACAGTGTGTTGTGTCCACCTTGACACGTTTCAGATTATTTCTGCGTCCTTCTTCAGCAGAGTGATGCAGAAGGCATCCCAAACATGTACAGCTGTAAACACCACACCGCTTTGTCAAAAAGAGCTTTAATTTGGATCATGTAGACTTTTGAACTTAAAGGCACACTGTGTAACTTTTCTAGTGGAGGGTATGCTACCTGGTATTAAAGCTCCTATATTACACATAATTGACTCTTATGAGCTTTAAACCATGTTATAATGTTGTTCCTTCCTCAAAAATAGACTTGTGTTTTATTTCATTCACACATTTGAGGAACTCTTTATTATTAGTCTGTCTAAATCGCCAAAGCTCAAAATGCTCTGTTCCACCTTGCCAAGGTTTTTCAAGTTAACCTTTAATTCAGTAGAGATTGTCCATTCCAGGGCAGAAATCCTCCAAAGGAGGTTTTTCTTGTCATATACCAAGTTAATGGGTTTAGTAACCTGTAGAAAAGATTTCATTAAAGATTTGTAAATAAACTTTTTGGCTATTTTATGACAGAGTACAATGTACTCAAAAGGAAAAACTGTCCTTTCTCCCATCTGGGAGTATGACATCATTGCATTCTAGAATCAGAAAACCACCAATGAAGGTATATGCAGTTTAAAAACACAGTGGAGCACTTCTTGTATTACCACATGACATCACAAGGTGGAACAGCATTTTCTGTTTGAGAGAAGAACTCAGATATACAAGGTTTGTATGTTAAACATGTGCAAATGAAACAAAACACAACTCCAGGTCTGTTTGTGATGAAGAAACTACATTAGAACAGATCAGAAAATAATGTAATATGGGCCTTTTAAACCACCAAGCCAAGTTACAGATCAGATCTGCAGAGACGTGAGCCAGCTCATAGTAATAATGTACCACTGGAGAAAAGTTACACAGTGAATCTTTTGGAAAATAAGACCTACCTGCTCTTCAACAACCTTAGGAAAAGTATTTGTAGCTCAGTAGTGTCATGAATACTGTTTAGAAAGGCTGAACTAAAAAGAATATGAAATAGTGATATAGTTGATAATAGTTGAATAAAGTTAAAAGTGGAGTATCTGATTTTTACCATCTTAAAAACATGAAAAATAGGACTAGTTGGTTTTGAACAGTTTGCAGTGGTCCAAAGTTCTTCCTCACTTCTCTTATGTATTCAGAGCATCCTAGTTATTCACCGTGAACACTTTCCACATCTCAGATTCACACGGGTGAACCCTGTACTTTGACAGTTCACAGAGAACACTGCTGGGTTCAAACAGTTCAGATCTCATGTCGAGCTTTCACTGATGGTGTTAATGATTCTGGGTCATATCAGAAGTGGGTAAAGCAGCTACAAACTGAGCTCAATTGAGAGTATCAAACTGTTGTTATTTTAGTATCATGACAACACAACTTCAAAATAGAAATACTCAAGCAAAAGTACACAGTAGTTGTCCAAAGAAACGCTTGTGCAAGTAGCAGTCAGTCTTTGGGAAAACTCCTACTGCTATCTGGACGTAACATCTGATCTATAATTTTAAGTTAAGGTAATCGAAAGGTAGCCAGAGCTGTGAAGCCATGATGTCAAACTCAAGCTCCTGTCTGGGTTGTTTTGTGGTAACAGCACAACAGTAAACAAAGCGTACAGATGGATGTAGACGAAGCCAGACATTTTGTGTTGGCATTGATTCCCGACATCAAGGATTTAAAGATGGAACAAAGAGAATGTTTGGTGAATTTTATCAAAGGGAAAGACGTTATTGCCCTTCTTCCTACGGGATTTGCTGTTGTGCTGGGATTACTTGGACACCACTGAGCATTCTGGCGAATTACAGACACCACCAAATAACAGCGATTGGTTAAATAAAAAAAGTACCCGCCTACCGTCGAGCGAACCAATCCTCATGCTGCGAGTTTAGACTGTTTCCATGAAGCGAAACGGGTTGACTAATCGAAAGCAACTCTGCAAGAAACAAATGTTCAAATTGTTTCATATTGTCGACATAAAACTTTTGCCACTTGTAGACTTACTCACAGTGGGAAGGGGAAGCAAAAAGTGAAAATAGTGTTACATTGTAGATCAGTGCATCAGTCTTTAAGGCACTGTATTTGACCTAAATTAAAAAGCTAAATTAAACACAATGCATAAGGTAAGTGAGGAACCAAACTTAACTTCTTGGATTCTTTTTTAAAGACAATACTGTATGACTTGTACCTTGTTGACATGTTTGGGCTGCTGCTGTGAGCCATCTTCAGAACTGTCCCCAGTGTTGGTGGTGATGTGTTGGATATCAGTAGGCGTGGTCAGCCTGATGGACCTGGTAGTTCGCTCAGACCGACCATGCCTCCCATTGCCCGGTGGTCTCTGGAGGAGGGGGGTCCCAGGTATGTGAAAGCAAGAACACTCCATCATCTAGGTTGATGGCGATCGTGCCCCACTTCTGGATTTGAATGGCCTACCAAACTCTGGTCCATAAATACATCTCCTGCCGTATTGTCTTTAAAAAGAACCCAAGAAGAACTTATTGTACCATGGACTTAATGGACCAAACACTGATTTAAAAAGTCAAATTCTGCTACAGCCCCAATAAGAAAAGTCTCGTCAAAGGGCCATGAACCGTAATTTCTTCTAAGCTTTGACTTTCATGTACCTCTATAGAGACTGGTACTACGTGGACTTTGTCACTCGGACTCCACAACAAGGACTTCAAGAGGACACACTGGTGACTCGGACTGGACCGGACCAGACTGGGTGGGTGGGCGGCGCGTGGGTGTAGTCTCCAGGTCTCTGGACATTGTAACATTCCAGTACTGTACAAAGTGCTGTTTTAGGTTTAGTTGAGTCTGTGGCTGTGACTTAGAACTCTGGTGCAGATAGACATGCATGGTGTGGTCTCTGTGTTAGTGCTAACGATGATTTCATAGACGTCATATTTCACAACCCCGTCATTGTGAACTGCTGTATTTGAGGATTGTAAATGAAAAAATAAAAAGTCCACATATGTTTGTACTAATGTCTGTTAAAGTGGACTTAGGTCACTGTGAAAAATACTGGAGTTGTGGTTTTAAAATTCAAATGTTGATCAAGTTTTCTCAGGAATAATGGGGCGATTTGGAAGAAAATATTTGATTAAAGGTGTGTTATTTTTTTCAAAATCTCCATGGAGATAAGGTACCATGGTGCATCTTTAAAGGAACTGTATGTATGATGAGATAAACCTGTTGAAGTCAAATATTGCTTTTATTGTAAACAATTGTAATGCTGATTTATTCTCCTCTAAATGGTCACTACCTAAACCCCAGCGCCTACACCAGTTATAAGTCAGTGCTAGTGCAACCTCTGCAGCTCAGAGAGGGAATCCTGGAGGTTCTGAGCTTTCACATGAGGCCTGGTCTGTCCAAATACTTAGAATGAGACAAACTTGGATGGGTTCTTTATCTTCAGGTTAAAACAGGTTCTGGCAACGCAGGTTCAGTTGTGATTGTAGCATCGTTTTAAAACTGTAAGAGTGCAGGCTACATACAGGTCCTTTAAGGAGAAAGAGAAAAAATGGATTAGGAAAAATGACATTCTATAAACATACATAAAATACACTGTAACTGGAATTTCACATAGAAAACAAGGCCATTGTGAACTTTTAAACTAACTAGAAAGTCATTGTGATATTGGGACTTAAATTCAGAATTTTGGGGAATATTTTGATTTGAACATTTTCAAAAACAGTAAAATGTCGTGAAATGTGTTCTTTCCAGTGTCCCGGATGCCCGCTCCTCCTGTACATGCGTGTTCTGTCCTGTAGGGGTGCTATAGGTCCTAGTGCATTGTAGCCATGCACCATAAGAAAACCATAAGTCTCATGAATATTCCAAATGCTGTGTCCTCAGAATGTGACTGTATGTGGTGAATAGAAGATTACCTATGTAAAGGAAAGTATTCGATATATATATACAGTATATATATATAATATATATATGACAAAACAAGAGACAATCTATGCCGCAAAGAGGATTTTAAACTACGTATTTATTTTTTTATTTGAAGTCTGGATTCTGCTGGCCAGTGGAAGAGTGCTATTTAACAGATTCTAATGTTCGGTTCTGATGTTGTTCTGTCTGAGTGTACTACTACTGCTGTGTTCTACTGTGGAATTATCTGGAAACAAACCACTGTCTGCTGTTCGGAATAAAACATTTGTATTTGAACTGTCCCATCATGTGTTTTTATTTATTTTCATATAATCATGTTTTACTATTATATCATATTACGCAAAATAGTCTGTTTTGACCTTTTAATCATGTTATACTGTTGTCCCCACACACAAAACAAACACAGGCTACCTGGAGTGTGCTCTGTTTGCATTTTGCCAGTTAAGTTGTGCCACAGGTAAAGCTCCAGCTCTAATTTCTCCAGTACAGTTTTTAAACCCATAAGCTGTCACCGTACTCAATCTGTGGTCAAATCGTGTTCACAACAAACACATGGCTCTATTAGAACAGCATGGCTATTAACAGCCATCACAGGGGATAAGGGCATCGCTTGTTTACTTTCTAGTTCTTTGCTAAAAGCAGAGGGAACTCCATAAATGCCTCATTGTTAACAAATGCGTTGTTTATGAAAGATTTGTTCCTGCAGTAGACATTATCTTAAGTTAGAAAATGTGAAATACTGATCCCAAAGTGACCAAAAGTATATTTAAAGCCACAACAAATCATAACTGTTCATGGCTACTTGACTTAATTAGACAATGACTGACTTGGTAGTCTTATAGAATATGTATAAAAATGTATATTTCTTTACATTTTTCAGTTGCAGCAGTTGCTTCAAAAAGGAGTCAGTAATGGTGTAATAATTTTGCAGTAAGTTTGAATAGTTTCACACGACTGTAAGGTTTAATACCATAACGTGGAACATTCCAGGCAAAGTAACAATGTAGAAAAGTGACATAGTGAAGGTTTAAGTGTCAAGGGTGAATTTGCACTTTGCGAGTCATTTACTTAAAATACGACCTACCTGTTCTTCAACAAACTTAGGAAAAGTCTTGGGCACACAGTAGCTCAATAGTGTGATGAATACTGTTTGGAAATGCTGAACTAAAAGAAAAAAAAAACATCCATCCATCCATCCATCTTCTCCCGCTTAATCCGGCTGGGTCGCGGGGGCAGCTTGCTGCCCAATACTCATAGCACCTGACCCCCCCTATGAAGCCCTCTGCAGGTGGTGAGCCCACAGGGAAAAAAAAACAATATTGTTAAAAACTGAATGAAGTTAAAAGAACTGTTTCTGATTTTTACTTAAAAAAAAACCCCTGATAAATAGAATTAGTTCATTTAAAACCGTTTACAATGGTCCAAAGCTCTTCCATACTTATCTTATGCATTCAGAGCGTCTTCATTATTCACCACAATGAGTTTATAAAAGCTTTTCACCAGTTTTTGTCGTGACTGTAATGCTGACAACTGGCATGCTAATGTGCACTTCCTGATTATCGGACAATAACACGCTGTATATGTAGATGTAGGCAGCACACTGGTCTTATTTTGACCTCATGAGCTGCTTGTACAATATATCTGCACCGGGGAAGACACATTTAACTCAAATACATGCAAGCATGTATTTACATGAGGCCCAAACCTTCCCTAACCCATGCAAGCATGTGAAGAAATAAAAAAACAAACAAATACACAGCTATAGGGTAGAAGCATATTTTCCAGCAAGCAAAAATTTCTTCTAACTTCAGCGTGCACTGTGAAACTTTTCTGGTGGAGGGTCCGTCCAATGCTTGTCTCCATGGAGATGTTATTGCTTTGCCTGGAATGTTTCACAGTATGGTATTAAATCTTCTGTGGAGAGGTGACCCCGCTCACAGTCAGAATGCCTGTTTTTCTAGGTATTTTTGAGGTAGAAAAACTGTAATTGAATAAATGTAATGCAGAGCTGTTTAATGTTTAACTGTGGAGCAATGACATCTCCATAGAAACAAGCAGGTGATGGACTCCCAACCAAAAACTTACATAGTTTAACTACTCAAAACAAACGTATATTCTAAATTCAAGTTAAATCCAAAGCCTAGTGTCCTGCTTTGCCTGTGCCCAGCCTGGAGCAGCCGCCTCTCAAAGCCAAGTTTAAGAAAAGAAACAAGACGATCACCTCCAAAACAGGCTAAAGATCCTGCAGCATATGACCCTTTGGAGATGCAGGAGAGCCAGTGAGACGAGTTCCTCACTCTGAAAAATAAATCAGTTTGTACTTGTCTGTCAAAGAAGATTTGAGACACTGTGAAAAATGACAATGATGCTGATAAGATCCAAGCAAGAATTTGTAGTAAAAAATGTGAAGCTGGAATGTTGCTCAAACAGAAAAGGCCAATTCAGAGAGAAAAAGGTTAATTAAATGTCCCATATTACACAAAACTATCTCTTGTGAGCTTTTAGCCATGTTTTAACGCTGTTCCCTCCTGAAAAACAGACCTGGAGTTGTATTTTTCTTCATTCACACGTATTTGAGTAACTCAAATACTCACGATATGGTGGGGAGGCTCACAATATTACAATATTCTACATAATAACAAGACTGACATTCTAAAATGCTTTGACCAGTCATTTGGTACAACATTTATTGTCATTAAAAATGGAACGGTATCCAAATCTCTCTGTACCATATTTTCGCAATATACATCTCACTGTACCAGATTTATTACAATATAAAACTGTGAATCTGCTCCTTTTTCCTCTAAAAATGCCTTCACAAGACTTAATCCAAAGAATGAAGATTTCAGAGTGCTTAGAACAGTTATTTCTTCATGTAGTCTGCACTGAAACGGAGCAAAGGATCATGGTCTATGTAGTTCCCTCTGTTTCTTTAGCTATTTCTGCATCAGAACTATTCATTCAAGCAAAGAGACTTGGGATTCGATATATTGTGATGGTCCACGAAATTATATTTTATATTCTGATATTAAGGAATTACTTCAAGAATATTCCACAGTATGACGTCAGTTTTAATACCATACTCCGGAGCATTCCATGCAGAGCTTTCTCCATGGAGACAAGGTGACAGACAGTCTACCAGAACAGTTGCATTATAATAGAATACATAACGTAGCCTTCAGTGTAACTGGAAAGATCCAGAAAACCAATTCCTTCTGAAGATTAGGTGAACTTTAGAATGGTTCGTTTAAGCAAAGTCATCCTGACACTGAGATGTTTCACGCAGAAGGAATATTTTGCAGAATCCTGTTATCAGCTCTTAAGTATGTTTGTCGAATGTGTAGTGCCATCGGGTGTGTAGTGCAGTGACATTTGAACAGGGCTTTAAAGCTTCAGTCTTTTTTCATCTTATCTGAAATGTGTATTTGCTTCACACTGCACATAGGATACAATGAGGAATTTTAAAGTGTAAAGAAATCTGAAAAAGGTTAAAGCAACAGTTTGTAACCTTTTAGCATGTTTGTCATTTTTACTGCACTGAGAAGCATAGTAAAACTTTCGTCCTTACTATGAGAGAGCTTGCATCTCCATAAACCTGACTCTTATTTAGCCTGGAGGAGGACTTCCGGCTTGTTTCCATGGAGATGATGTTCCTTTGGCTGTAATGTTAATGTAAAACTTATCTATCACCATGGAGAACGTTCCGAAGTATGGTTTTAACTTTCTGTTTCCGTGGAATCATCAGGATTTTTGTGTCGGAACAGAAGAAGTTACAGAAATTATTAGCAGCTTTGAAATGAGACACCTGGAACCATGAAATGAATGTTCCAGAATGGCATTAAATCGTGTATAATGGGCCTATATGACAATATTTTACTGATCTATGTTCTCATGTAGTTTCCTCGTCACAAACAGACCTGGAGTTGTGTTTTCTTTTCATACACACATGTTTAACACACAAACCCTTCTTCTCTTCAGTTCTTCTCTTAAACAGAAAACACTGTGTTCCACTTTGTGATGTCATGTGGTAACACAGGAAGTGCTCCATTGTGTTTTTAAAATTTGTACACTTTCACTAGAATCATTTGGATGTTTTCAGACCTGGAATTGCCGATCTCTATTGAATTAAAGGGAGCTGTTAATGTTAAAACTCCCACTTCATGACATCACAAGGTGGAACAGAGCATTTGGACCTTTGGAGACAAATAATAAAAGGTTACTCAAACCTGTGAATGAAACAAAACACAACTCCAGGTCTGTTTTTGAGAAGGTAACAGCATTATAACAGCTATTAAAGCTCACAAGAGTCAATATAAGATCTTTAAAATACAAGTGTTTTATTGCCCAGTAGTCCCTCTCCACAGATCTGACCTGTAACTTGTCACCAGTTTGTCTCAATGGAGTTTAGTGCCGTTTTGTGTATGCAGGTTGCAAATCTACATCAGAAACCACTTTTTGACATATTACAGTGAGATCGGATAGTGTTTGATTTTGATAACGACACTTATAAACGCAGGTGAATAAGACACATACTTGCTTACACGACCTCTAGGGGGTGCCACACTCTCCACCTGCAGTCCCTCCGTCTCCAATAACCCGCCGAAACACCCACTGTTTATCTGTCGCCATGGGTTCTGTAATCGGGTGATTTCACTGCCCGTCATTGTGTCCACGCTGTTCCCCTGTCCACTCATCAGCTCATGTGTGACCAAGGCAAAGTGTGTCCAACCCTGAGCCATAACTTATCACCTGTGACCTGTGATATTTTATGGAAGTCTGTGTGTGCGCGTTTGTCCTTTTGTGCGTCTCTGTGTGTGTGTCAGTTTTTCAGTCTCTTTCTCTGGACTTCTGATATGGGACGATTTTTGGACTTTTGGACTACGGACTAATCCAGGACTATGTCATGCATATTTACTTCAGAGAGGTTCATTTGGTCTTCCAACATTACATCCAGATATTTTCTTTTGACAGTGTGTTGTGTCCACCTTGACACGTTTCAGATTATTTCTGCGTCCTTCTTCAGCAGAGTGATGCAGAAGGCATCCCAAACATGTACAGCTGTAAACACCACACCGCTTTGTCAAAAAGAGCTTTAATTTGGATCATGTAGACTTTTGAACTTAAAGGCACACTGTGTAACTTTTCTAGTGGAGGGTATGCTACCTGGTATTAAAGCTCCTATATTACACATAATTGACTCTTATGAGCTTTAAACCATGTTATAATGTTGTTCCTTCCTCAAAAATAGACTTGTGTTTTATTTCATTCACACATTTGAGAAACTCTTTATTATTAGTCTGTCTAATTCGCCAAAGCTCAAAATGCTCTGTTCCACCTTGCCAAGGTTTTTCAAGTTAACCTTTAATTCAGTAGAGATTGTCCATTCTAGGGCAGAAATCCTCCAAAGGAGGTTTTTCTTGTCATATACCAAGTTAATGGGTTTAGTAACCTGTAGAAAAGATTTCATTAAAGATTTGTAAATAAACTTTTTGGCTATTTTATGACAGAGTACAATGTACTCAAAAGGAAAAACTGTCCCTTCTCCCATCTGGGAGTATGACATCATTGCATTCTAGAATCAGAAAACCACCAATGAAGGTGTATGCGGTTTAAAAACACAGTGGAGCACTTCTTGTATTACCACATGACATCACAAGGTGGAACAGCATTTTCTGTTTGAGAGAAGAACTCAGATATACAAGGTTTGTATGTTAAACATGTGCGAATGAAACAAAACACAACTCCAGGTCTGTTTGTGATGAAGAAACTACATTAGAACAGATCAGAAAATAATGTAATATGGGCCTTTTAAACCACCAAGCCAAGTTACAGATCAGATCTGCAGAGACGTGAGCCAGCTCATAGTAATAATGTACCACTGGAGAAAAGTTACACAGTGAACCTTTTGGAAAATAAGACCTACCTGCTCTTCAACAACCTTAGGAAAAGTATTTGTAGCTCAGTAGTGTCATGAATACTGTTTAGAAAGGCTGAACTAAAAAGAATATGAAATAGTGATATAGTTGATAATAGTTGAATAAAGTTAAAAGTGGAGTATCTGATTTTTACTGTCTTAAAAACATGAAAAATAGGATTAGTTGGTTTTGAACAGTTTGCAGTGGTCCAAAGTTCTTCCTCACTTCTCTTATGTATTCAGAGCATCCTAGTTATTCACCGTGAACACTTTCCACATCTCAGATTCACACGGGTGAACCCTGTACTTTGACAGTTCACAGAGAACACTGCTGGGTTCAAACAGTTCAGATCTCATGTCGAGCTTTCACTGATGGTGTTAATGATTCTGGGTCATATCAGAAGTGGGTAAAGCAGCTACAAACTGAGCTCAATTGAGAGTATCAAACTGTTGTTATTTTAGTATCATGACAACACAACTTCAAAATAGAAATACTCAAGCAAAAGTACACAGTAGTTGTCCAAAGAAACGCTTGTGCAAGTAGCAGTCAGTCTTTGAGAAAACTCCTACTGCTATCTGGACGTAACATCTGATCTATAATTTTAAGTTAAGGTAATCGAAAGGTAGCCAGAGCTGTGAAGCCATGATGTCAAACTCAAGCTCCTGTCTGGGTTGTTTTGTGGTAACAGCACAACAGTAAACAAAGCGTACAGATGGATGTAGACGAAGCCAGACATTTTGTGTTGGCATTGATTCCCGACATCAAGGATTTAAAGATGGAACAAAGAGAATGTTTGGTGAATTTTATCAAAGGGAAAGACGTTATTGCCCTTCTTCCTACGGGATTTGCTGTTGTGCTGGGATTACTTGGACACCACTGAGCATTCTGGCGAATTACAGACACCACCAAATAACAGCGATTGGTTAAATAAAAAAAGTACCCACCTACCGTCGAGCGAACCAATCCTCATGCTGCGAGGTTAGACTGTTTCCATGAAGCGAAACGGGTTGACTAATCGAAAGCAACTCTGCAAGAAACAAATGTTCAAATCGTTTCATATTGTCGACATAAAACTTTTGCCACTTGTAGACTTACTCACAGTGGGAAGGGGAAGCAAAAAGTGAAAATAGTGTTACATTGTAGATCAGTGCATCAGTCTTTAAGGCACTGTATTTGACCTAAATTAAAAAGCTAAATTAAACACAATGCATAAGGTAAGTGAGGAACCAAACTTAACTTCTTGGATTCTTTTTTAAAGACAATACTGTATGACTTGTACCTTGTTGACATGTTTGGGCTGCTGCTGTGAGCCATCTTCAGAACTGTCCCCGGTGTTGGTGGTGATGTGTTGGATATCAGTAGGCGTGGTCAGCCTGATGGACCTGGTAGTTCGCTCAGACCGACCATGCCTCCCATTGCCCGGTGGTCTCTGGAGGAGGGGGGTCCCAGGTATGTGAAAGCAAGAACACTCCATCATCTAGGTTGATGGCGATCGTGCCCCACTTCTGGATTTGAATGGCCTACCAAACGCTGGTCCATAAATACATCTCCTGCCGTATTGTCTTTAAAAAGAACCCAAGAAGAACTTATTGTACCATGGACTTAATGGACCAAACACTGGTTTAAAAAGTCAAATTCTGCTACAGCCCCAATAAGAAAAGTCTCGTCAAAGGGCCATGAACCGTAATTTCTTCTAAGCTTTGACTTTCATGTACCTCTATAGAGACTGGTACTACGTGGACTTTGTCACTCGGACTCCACAACAAGGACTTCAAGAGGACACACTGGTGACTCGGACTGGACCGGACCAGACTGGGTGGGTGGGCGGCGCGTGGGTGTAGTCTCCAGGTCTCTGGACATTGTAACATTCCAGTACTGTACAAAGTGCTGTTTTAGGTTTAGTTGAGTCTGTGGCTGTGACTTAGAACTCTGGTGCAGATAGACATGCATGGTGTGGTCTCTGTGTTAGTGCTAACGATGATTTCATAGACGTCATATTTCACAACCCGTCATTGTGAACTGCTGTATTTGAGGATTGTAAATGAAAAAATAAAAAGTCCACATATGTTTGTACTAATGTCTGTTAAAGTGGACTTAGGTCACTGTGAAAAATACTGGAGTTGTGGTTTTAAAATTCAAATGTTGATCAAGTTTTCTCAGGAATAATGGGGCAATTTGGAAGAAAATATTTGATTAAAGGTGTGTTATTTTTTTCAAAATCTCCATGGAGATAAGGTACCATGGTGCATCTTTAAAGGAACTGTATGTATGATGAGATAAACCTGTTGAAGTCAAATATTGCTTTTATTGTAAACAATTGTAATGCTGATTTATTCTGCTCTAAACGGTCACTACCTAAACCCCAGCGCCTACACCAGTTATAAGTCAGTGCTAGTGCAACCTCTGCAGCTCAGAGAGGGAATCCTGGAGGTTCTGAGCTTTCACATGAGGCCTGGTCTGTCCAAATACTTAGAATGAGACAAACTTGGATGGGTTCTTTATCTTCAGGTTAAAACAGGTTCTGGCAACGCAGGTTCAGTTGTGATTGTAGCATCGTTTTAAAACTGTAAGAGTGCAGGCTACATACAGGTCCTTTAAGGAGAAAGAGAAAAAATGGATTAGGAAAAATGACATTCTATAAACATACATAAAATACACTGTAACTGGAATTTCACATAGAAAACAAGGCCATTGTGAACTTTTAAACTAACTAGAAAGTCATTGTGATATTGGGACTTAAATTCAGAATTTTGGGGAATATTTTGATTTGAACATTTTCAAAAACAGTAAAATGTCGTGAAATGTGTTCTTTCCAGTGTCCCGGATGCCCGCTCCTCCTGTACATGCGTGTTCTGTCCTGTAGGGGTGCTATAGGTCCTAGTGCATTGTAGCCATGCACCATAAGAAAACCATAAGTCTCATGAATATTCCAAATGCTGTGTCCTCAGAATGTGACTGTATGTGGTGAATAGAAGATTACCTATGTAAAGGAAAGTATTCGATATATATATACAGTATATATATATAATATATATATGACAAAACAAGAGACAATCTATGCATAAAGAGGATTTTAAACTACGTATTTATTTTTTATTTGAAGTCTGGATTCTGCTGGCCAGTGGAAGAGTGCTATTTAACAGATTCTAATGTTCGGTTCTGATGTTGTTCTGTCTGGAGTGTACTACTACTGCTGTGTTCTACTGTGGAATTATCTGGAAACAAACCACTGTCTGCTGTTCGGAATAAAACATTTGTATTTGAACTGTCCCATCATGTGTTTTTATTTATTTTCATATAATCATGTTTTACTATTATATCATATTACGCAAAATAGTCTGTTTTGACCTTTTAATCATGTTATACTGTTGTCCCCACACACAAAACAAACACAGGCTACCTGGAGTGTGCTCTGTTTGCATTTTGCCAGTTAAGTTGTGCCACAGGTAAAGCTCCAGCTCTAATTTCTCCAGTACAGTTTTTAAACCCATAAGCTGTCACCGTACTCAATCTGTGGTCAAATCGTGTTCACAACAAACACATGGCTCTATTAGAACAGCATGGCTATTAACAGCCATCACAGGGGATAAGGGCATCGCTTGTTTACTTTCTAGTTCTTTGCTAAAAGCAGAGGGAACTCCATAAATGCCTCATTGTTAACAAATGCGTTGTTTATGAAAGATTTGTTCCTGCAGTAGACATTATCTTAAGTTAGAAAATGTGAAATACTGATCCCAAAGTGACCAAAAGTATATTTAAAGCCACAACAAATCATAACTGTTCATGGCTACTTGACTTAATTAGACAATGACTGACTTGGTAGTCTTATAGAATATGTATAAAAATGTATATTTCTTTACATTTTTCAGTTGCAGCAGTTGCTTCAAAAAGGAGTCAGTAATGGTGTAATATTTTTGCAGTAAGTTTGAATAGTTTCACACGACTGTAAGGTTTAATACCATAACGTGGAACATTCCAGGCAAAGTAACAATGTAGAAAAGTGACATAGTGAAGGTTTAAGTGTCAAGGGTGAATTTGCACTTTGCGAGTCATTTACTTAAAATACGACCTACCTGTTCTTCAACAAACTTAGGAAAAGTCTTGGGCACACAGTAGCTCAATAGTGTGATGAATACTGTTTGGAAATGCTGAACTAAAAGAAAAAAAACATCCATCCATCCATCCATCCATCTTCTCCCGCTTAATCCGGCTGGGTCGTGGGGGCAGCTTGCTGCCCAATACTCATAGCACCTGACCCCCCCTATGAAGCCCTCTGCAGGTGGTGAGCCCACAGGGAAAAAAAACAATATTGTTAAAAACTGAATGAAGTTAAAAGAACTGTTTCTGATTCTTACTTAAAAAAAACCCCCCTGATAAATAGAATTAGTTCATTTAAAACCGTTTACAATGGTCCAAAGCTCTTCCATACTTATCTTATGCATTCAGAGCGTCTTCATTATTCACCACAATGAGTTTATAAAAGCTTTTCACCAGTTTTTGTCGTGACTGTAATGCTGACAACTGGCATGCTAATGTGCACTTCCTGATTATCGGACAATAACACGCTGTATATGTAGATGTAGGCAGCACACTGGTCTTATTTTGACCTCATGAGCTGCTTGTACAATATATCTGCACCGGGGAAGACACATTTAACTCAAATACATGCAAGCATGTATTTACATGAGGCCCAAACCTTCCCTAACCCATGCAAGCATGTGAAGAAATAAAAAAACAAAACAAATACACAGATATAGGGTAGAAGCATATTTTCCAGCAAGCAAAAATTTCTTCTAACTTCAGCGTGCACTGTGAAACTTTTCTGGTGGAGGGTCCGTCCAATGCTTGTCTCCATGGAGATGTTATTGCTTTGCCTGGAATGTTTCACAGTATGGTATTAAATCTTCTGTGGAGAGGTGACCCCGCTCACAGTCAGAATGCCTGTTTTTCTAGGTATTTTTGAGCTGGAAAAACTGTAATTGAATAAATGTAATGCAGAGCTGTTTAATGTTTAACTGTGGAGCAATGACATCTCCATAAAAACAAGCAGGTGATGGACTCCCAACCAAAAAGTTACATAGTTTAACTACTCAAAACAAACGTATATTCTAAATTCAAGTTAAATCCAAAGCCTAGTGTCCTGCTTTGCCTGTGCCCAGCCTGGAGCAGCCGCCTCTCAAAGCCAAGTTTAAGAAAAGAAACAAGACGATCACCTCCAAAACAGGCTAAAGATCCTGCAGCATATGACCCTTTGGAGATGCAGGAGAGCCAGTGAGACGAGTTCCTCACTCTGAAAAATAAATCAGTTTGTACTTGTCTGTCAAAGAAGATTTGAGACACTGTGAAAAATGACAATGATGCTGATAAGATCCAAGCAAGAATTTGTAGTAAAAAATGTGAAGCTGGAATGTTGCTCAAACAGAAAAGGCCAATTCAGAGAGAAAAAGGTTAATTAAATGTCCCATATTACACAAAACTATCTCTTGTGAGCTTTTAGCCATGTTTTAACGCTGTTCCCTCCTGAAAAACAGACCTGGAGTTGTATTTTTCTTCATTCACACGTATTTGAGTAACTCAAATACTCACGATATGGTGGGGAGGCTCACAATATTACAATATTCTACATAATAACAAGACTGACATTCTAAAATGCTTTGACCAGTCATTTGGTACAACATTTATTGTCATTAAAAATGGAACGGTATCCAAATCTCTCTGTACCATATTTTCACAATATACATCTCACTGTACCAGATTTATTACAATATAAAACTGTGAATCTGCTCCTTTTTCCTCTAAAAATGCCTTCACAAGACTTAATCCAAAGAATGAAGATTTCAGAGTGCTTAGAACAGTTATTTCTTCATGTAGTCTGCACTGAAATGGAGCAAAGGATCATGGTCTATGTAGTTCCCTCTGTTTCTTTAGCTATTTCTGCATCAGAACTATTCATTTAAGCAAAGAGACTTGGGATTCGATATATTGTGATGGTCCACGAAATTATATTTTATATTCTGATATTAAGGAATTACTTCAAGAATATTCCACAGTATGACGTCAGTTTTAATACCATACTCCGGAGCATTCCATGCAGAGCTTTCTCCATGGAGACAAGGTGACAGACAGTCTACCAGAACAGTTGCATTATAATAGAATACATAACGTAGCCTTCAGTGTAACTGGAAAGATCCAGAAAACCAATTCCTTCTGAAGATTAGGTGAACTTTGGTATGGTTCGTTTAAGCAAAGTCATCCTGACACTGAGATGTTTCACGCAGAAGGAATATTTTGCAGAATCCTGTTATCAGCTCTTAAGTATGTTTGTCGAATGTGTAGTGCCATCGGGTGTGTAGTGCAGTGACATTTGAACAGGACTTTAAAGCTTCAGTCTTTTTTCATCTTATCTGAAATGTGTATTTGCTTCACACTGCACATAGGATACAATGAGGGATTTTAAAGTGTAAAGAAATCTGAAAAAGGTTAAAGCAACAGTTTGTAACCTTTTAGCATGTTTGTCATTTTTACTGCACTGAGAAGCATAGTAAAACTTTCGTCCTTACTATGAGAGAGCTTGCATCTCCATAAACCTGACTCTTATTTAGCCTGGAGGAGGACTTCCGGCTTGTTTCCATGGAGATCAGAATCAGAATCAGAATCAGAATTACTTTTATTCATCCCCGAGGGGAAATTTTCTTTGTTACAGATGCAACCGACCAAGAGCATGTACATCAAACAAGTTACAAAATAAGCTAAATACAATAAGATAAAAGATAAAATAGCTCTCTCTGGGAAATTATTTACATCATTGACATCTTTATGACTATATACATGTGTGAGCAGGGAATAGGATGAAAAGGATTGAGTAGTTTGTGAGTTAAAGTGCAGCGTTCAACAGTTTGATGGCGACAGGCAGGAAAGATTTCCTGTGTCTCTCAGTGGAGCAGCGCGGCAGCCGCAGTCTATGGCTGAAAGAGCTCCTCTGATTGGCCAGCACCTTGTGGAGGGGGTGGGAGGGAGAGTCCAGGATAGTCCAGATTTTGTCCAGCATTCTCCTGTCCAACACCACCGCCAGAGAGTCCAGCTCCTCCCCCACAACATGTCCAGCCTTCCTAATGATCTTCTCGAGTCTATTAGTGTCCCTCACGTGCAGACTACTGCCCCAGCAGACTACAGCGTACATGATGGCACTGGCCACCATAGACTCGTAGAACATCCTGAGCATTGTCCTGCAGATGTCAAAGGACCTCAGCCTCCTCAGGAAGTAGAGGCGGCTCTGGCCCTTCTTGTAAACCGCGTCCACGTTCCTGCTCCAGTCCAGTTTATTGTCCAAGTACACCCCCAGGTACTTGTACTCCTCCACCACGTCCACACTGACCCCCCGGATGGAGATGGGGGTCACAGCAGCTTTGGTCCTCCTAAGGTCCACCACCAGTTCCTTTGTCTTCATCACGTTGAGCTGGAGGTGGTTCTCCTCACTCCAAGTGACAAAGTTGTCCACTACAGTCCTGTACTCCTCCTCGTCACCCCCGCTGATGCATCCCACCACTGCAGAGTCGTCAGAAAACTTCTGAAGGTGGCAAGACTGGCTGCAGTAGTTGAAGTCCGTGGTGTAGAGGGTGAAGAGGAAGGGAGACAGGACTGTCCCCTGTGGAGCCCCAGTGTTGCTGACCACCCTGTCCGACACACAGCTCTGCAAACGCACATACTGTGGTCTTCCAGTGAGGTAATCCACAATCCAGGACACCAAGGAGGCATCCACCTGCATCACTGCCAGCTTCTCAGCCAGCAGAGCCGGCCTGATGGTGTTGAACGCACTGGAGAAGTCAAAAAACATGATCCTCACAGTGGCAGACGGCTTGTCCAGGTGGGAGTAGACTCTGTGGAGTAGGGTCAGGATGGCGTCATCTACTCCAAGGTGGGGCTGGTAGGCAAACTGGATGATGTTCCTTTGGCTGTAATGTTAATGTAAAACTTATCTATCACCATGGAGAACGTTCCGAAGTATAGTTTTAACTTTCTGTTTCCGTGGAATCATCAGGATTTTTGTGTGGGAACAGAAGAAGTTACAGAAATTATTAGCAGCTTTGAAATGAGACACCTGGAACCATGAAATGAATGTTCCAGAATGGCATTAAATCGTGTATAAAGGTCCTATATGACACTATTTTACTGATCTATGTTCTCATGTAGTTTCCTCGTCACAAACAGACCTGGAGTTGTGTTTTCTTTTCATTCACACATGTTTAACACACAAACCCTTCTTCTCTTCAGTTCTTCTCTTAAACAGAAAACACTGTGTTCCACTTTGTGATGTCATGTGGTAACACAGGAAGTGCTCCATTGTGTTTTTAAAATTTGTACACTTTCACTAGAATCATTTGGATGTTTTCAGACCTGGAATTGCCGATCTCTATTGAATTAAAGGGAGCTGTTAATGTTAAAACTCCCACTTCATGACATCACAAGGTGGAACAGAGCATTTGGAGCTTTGGAGACAAATAATAAAAGGTTACTCAAACCTGTGAATGAAACAAAACACAACTCCAGGTCTGTTTTTGAGAAGGTAACAGCATTATAACAGCTATTAAAGCTCACAAGAGTCAATATAAGATCTTTAAAATACAAGTGTTTTATTGCCCAGAAGTCCCTCTCCACAGATCTGACCTGTAACTTGTCACCAGTTTGTCTCAATGGAGTTTAGTGCCGTTTTGTGTATGCAGGTTGCAAATCTACATCAGAAACCACTTTTTGACATATTACAGTGAGATCGGATAGTGTTTGATTTTGATAACGACACTTATAAACGCAGGTGAATAAGACACATACTTGCTTACACGACCTCTAGGGGGTGCCACACTCTCCACCTGCAGTCCCTCCGTCTCCAATAACCCGCCGAAACACCCACTGTTTATCTGTCGCCATGGGTTCTGTAATCGGGTGATTTCACTGCCCGTCATTGTGTCCACGCTGTTCCCCTGTCCACTCATCAGCTCATGTGTGACCAAGGCAAAGTGTGTCCAACCCTGAGCCATAACATATCACCTGTGACCTGTGATATTTTATGGAAGTCTGTGTGTGCGCGTTTGTCCTTTTGTGCGTCTCTGTGTGTGTGTCAGTTTTTCAGTCTCTTTCTCTGGACTTCTGATATGAGACGATTTTTGGACTTTTGGACTACGGACTAATCCAGGACTATGTCATGCATACTTACTTCAGAGAGGTTCATTTGGTCTTCCAACATTACATCCAGATATTTTCTTTTGACAGTGTGTTGTGTCCACCTTGACACGTTTCAGATTATTTCTGCGTCCTTCTTCAGCAGAGTGATGCAGAAGGCATCCCAAACATGTACAGCTGTAAACACCACACCGCTTTGTCAAAAAGAGCTTTAATTTGGATCATGTAGACTTTTGAACTTAAAGGCACACTGTGTAACTTTTCTAGTGGAGGGTATGCTACCTGGTATTAAAGCTCCTATATTACACATAATTGACTCTTATGAGCTTTAAACCATGTTATAATGTTGTTCCTTCCTCAAAAATAGACTTGTGTTTTATTTCATTCACACATTTGAGGAACTCTTTATTATTAGTCTGTCTAAATCGCCAAAGCTCAAAATGCTCTGTTCCACCTTGCCAAGGTTTTTCAAGTTAACCTTTAATTCAGTAGAGATTGTCCATTCCAGGGCAGAAATCCTCCAAAGGAGGTTTTTCTTGTCATATACCAAGTTAATGGGTTTAGTAACCTGTAGAAAAGATTTAATTAAAGATTTGTAAATAAACTTTTTGGCTATTTTATGACAGAGTACAATGTAATCAAAAGGAAAAACTGTCCCTTCTCCCATCTGGGAGTATGACATCATTGCATTCTAGAATCAGAAAACCACCAATGAAGGTGTATGCAGTTTAAAAACACAGTGGAGCACTTCTTGTATTACCACATGACATCACAAGGTGGAACAGCATTTTCTGTTTGAGAGAAGAACTCAGATATACAAGGTTTGTATGTTAAACATGTGCAAATGAAACAAAACACAACTCCAGGTATGTTTGTGATGAAGAAACTACATTAGAACAGATCAGAAAATAATGTAATATGGGCCTTTTAAACCACCAAGCCAAGTTACAGATCAGATCTGCAGAGACGTGAGCCAGCTCATAGTAATAATGTACCACTGGAGAAAAGTTACACAGTGAACCTTTTGGAAAATAAGACCTACCTGCTCTTCAACAACCTTAGGAAAAGTATTTGTAGCTCAGTAGTGTCATGAATACTGTTTAGAAAGGCTGAACTAAAAAGAATATGAAATAGTGATATAGTTGATAATAGTTGAATAAAGTTAAAAGTGGAGTATCTGATTTTTACCATCTTAAAAACATGAAAAATAGGACTAGTTGGTTTTGAACAGTTTGCAGTGGTCCAAAGTTCTTCCTCACTTCTCTTATGTATTCAGAGCATCCTAGTTATTCACCGTGAACACTTTCCACATCTCAGATTCACACGGGTGAACCCTGTACTTTGACAGTTCACAGAGAACACTGCTGGGTTCAAACAGTTCAGATCTCATGTCGAGCTTTCACTGATGGTGTTAATGATTCTGGGTCATATCAGAAGTGGGTAAAGCAGCTACAAACTGAGCTCAATTGAGAGTATCAAACTGTTGTTATTTTAGTATCATGACAACACAACTTCAAAATAGAAATACTCAAGCAAAAGTAGACAGTAGTTGTCCAAAGAAACGCTTGTGCAAGTAGCAGTCAGTCTTTGGGAAAACTCCTACTGCTATCTGGACGTAACATCTGATCTATAATTTTAAGTTAAGGTAATCGAAAGGTAGCCAGAGCTGTGAAGCCATGATGTCAAACTCAAGCTCCTGTCTGGGTTGTTTTGTGGTAACAGCACAACAGTAAACAAAGCGTACAGATGGATGTAGACGAAGCCAGACATTTTGTGTTGGCATTGATTCCCGACATCAAGGATTTAAAGATGGAACAAAGAGAATGTTTGGTGAATTTTATCAAAGGGAAAGACGTTATTGCCCTTCTTCCTACGGGATTTGCTGTTGTGCTGGGATTACTTGGACACCACTGAGCATTCTGGCGAATTACAGACACCACCAAATAACAGCGATTGGTTAAATAAAAAAAGTACCCGCCTACCGTCGAGCGAACCAATCCTCATGCTGCGAGGTTAGACTGTTTCCATGAAGCGAAACGGGTTGACTAATCGAAAGCAACTCTGCAAGAAACAAATGTTCAAATCGTTTCATATTGTCGACATAAAACTTTTGCCACTTGTAGACTTACTCACAGTGGGAAGGGGAAGCAAAAAGTGAAAATAGTGTTACATTGTAGATCAGTGCATCAGTCTTTAAGGCACTGTATTTGACCTAAATTAAAATGCTAAATTAAACACAATGCATAAGGTAAGTGAGGAACCAAACTTAACTTCTTGGATTCTTTTTTAAAGACAATACTGTATGACTTGTACCTTGTTGACATGTTTGGGCTGCTGCTGTGAGCCATCTTCAGAACTGTCCCTGGTGTTGGTGGTGATGTGTTGGATATCAATAGGCGTGGTCAGCCTGATGGACCTGGTAGTTCGCTCAAACCGACCATGCCTCCCATTGCCCGGTGGTCTCTGGAGGAGGGGGGTCCCAGGTATGTGAAAGCAAGAACACTCCATCATCTAGGTTGATGGCGATCGTGCCCCACTTCTGGATTTGAATGGCCTACCAAACGCTGGTCCATAAATACATCTCCTGCCGCATTGTCTTTAAAAAGAACCCAAGAAGAACTTATTGTACCATGGACTTAATGGACCAAACACTGGTTTAAAAAGTCAAATTCTGCTACAGCCCCAATAAGAAAAGTCTCGTCAAAGGGCCATGAACCGTAATTTCTTCTATTTCTTTCATGTACCTCTATAGAGACTGGTACTACGTGGACTTTGTCACTCGGACTCCACAACAAGGACTTCAAGAGGACACACTGGTGACTCGGACTGGACCGGACCAGACTGGGTGGGTGGGCGGCGCGTGGGTGTAGTCTCCAGGTCTCTGGACATTGTAACATTCCAGTACTGTACAAAGTGCTGTTTTAGGTTTAGTTGAGTCTGTGGCTGTGACTTAGAACTCTGGTGCAGATAGACATGCATGGTGTGGTCTCTGTGTTAGTGCTAACGATGATTTCATAGACGTCATATTTCACAACCCCGTCATTGTGAACTGCTGTATTTGAGGATTGTAAATGAAAAAATAAAAAGTCCACATATGTTTGTACTAATGTCTGTTAAAGTGGACTTAGGTCACTGTGAAAAATACTGGAGTTGTGGTTTTAAAATTCAAATGTTGATCAAGTTTTCTCAGGAATAATGGGGCGACTTGGAGGAAAATATTTGATTAAAGGTGTGTTATTTTTTTCAAAATCTCCATGGAGATAAGGTACCATGGTGCATCTTTAAAGGAACTGTATGTATGATGAGATAAACCTGTTGAAGTCAAATATTGCTTTTATTGTAAACAATTGTAATGCTGATTTATTCTCCTCTAAACGGTCACTACCTAAACCCCAGCGCCTACACCAGTTATAAGTCAGTGCTAGTGCAACCTCTGCAGCTCAGAGAGGGAATCCTGGAGGTTCTGAGCTTTCACATGAGGCCTGGTCTGTCCATATACTGAGAATGAGACAAACTTGGATGGGTTCTTTATCTTCAGGTTAAAACAGGTTCTGGCAACGCAGGTTCAGTTGTGATTGTAGCATCGTTTTAAAACTGTAAGAGTGCAGGCTACATACAGGTCCTTTAAGGAGAAAGAGAAAAAATGGAGTAGGAAAAATGACATTCTATAAACATACATAAAATACACTGTAACTGGAATTTCACATAGAAAACAAGGCCATTGTGAACTTTTAAACTAACGAGAAAGTCATTGTGATATTGGGACTTAAATTCAGAATTTTGGGGAATATTTTGATTTGAACATTTTCAAAAACAGTAAAATGTCGTGAAATGTGTTCTTTCCAGTGTCCCGGATGCCCGCTCCTCCTGTACATGCGTGTTCTGTCCTGTAGGGGTGCTATAGGTCCTAGTGCATTGTAGCCATGCACCATAAGAAAACCATAAGTCTCATGAATATTCCAAATGCTGTGTCCTCAGAATGTGACTGTATGTGGTGAATAGAAGATTACCTATGTAAAGGAAAGTATTCGATATATATATACAGTATATATATAATATATATATATATGACAAAACAAGAGACAATCTATGCCGCAAAGAGGATTTTAAACTACGTATTTATTTTTTTATTTGAAGTCTGGATTCTGCTGGCCAGTGGAAGAGTGCAATTTAACAGATTCTAATGTTCGGTTCTGATGTTGTTCTGTCTGAGTGTACTACTACTGCTGTGTTCTACTGTGGAATTATCTGGAAACAAACCACTGTCTGCTGTTCGGAATAAAACATTTGTATTTGAACTGTCCCATCATGTGTTTTTATTTATTTTCATATAATCATGTTTTACTATTATATCATATTACGCAAAATAGTCTGTTTTGACCTTTTAATCATGTTATACTGTTGTCCCCACACACAAAACAAACACAGGCTACCTGGAGTGTGCTCTGTTTGCATTTTGCCAGTTAAGTTGTGCCACAGGTAAAGCTAATTTCTCCAGTACAGTTTTTAAACCCATAAACTGTCACCGTACTCAATCTGTGGTCAAATCGTGTTCACAACAAACACATGGCTCTATTAGAACAGCATGGCTATTAACAGCCATCACAGGGGATAAGGGCATCGCTTGTTTACTTTCTAGTTCTTTGCTAAAAGCAGAGGGAACTCCATAAATGCCTCATTGTTAACAAATGCGTTGTTTATGAAAGATTTGTTCCTGCAGTAGACATTATCTTAAGTTAGAAAATGTGAAATACTGATCCCAAAGTGACCAAAAGTATATTTAAAGCCACAACAAATCATAACTGTTCATGGCTACTTGACTTAATTAGACAATGACTGACTTGGTAGTCTTATAGAATATGTATAAAAATGTATATTTCTTTACATTTTTCAGTTGCAGCAGTTGCTTCAAAAAGGAGTCAGTAATGGTGTAATATTTTTGCAGTAAGTTTGAAAGAGTTTTTGCAGGTGGAAGGTCTGCCACCTGTTTGTCTCCATGGAGATGCTGTTTCTTGCTCAGTCTAAAATGTTCCACAGTATGGCATTAAATATGGAGAGGTGCCAAAGAGTGCACATATTTAAGAATAATCCATCCATCCATCTTCTCCCGCTTAATCCAGCTGGGTCGCGGGGGCAGCGTGCTGCCCAATCCTCATAGCACCTGACCCCCCCTATGAACCCCTCTCCAGGTGGTGAGCCCACAGGAGGGTGGACAACATGGTCCTTGATGTTAGTTCATAGGGGTGCGGGCATGTTTTGAGTCGAGTTAAGAATAAGGTAAACTTTATCATCCTTGTAGCAAGTTTGACCCTTCCTTCAGCAGGGCTTAGCAGAGACATTTGTCCATAATATTCACCCTATCCCACAGAATTAGAACAGACTAGCTGTCTTTAGGGAGTTATTGCTTCAAAATACACTGTCATATTTAACAGGTAAATATGCAGATGACAAGAGTACAGAAACTGTATTTTAAATATGCACTCAGACAGAAGACAAAGGGGACTGAGCTAGTGTTGTCACTGCCATGTCAATAAACTTTGTTTTAAGGCTTTTCAGAAAAGTAAAGTATTAAGTTCAAACAAAGACCTTTTTGTTATGTATTTGATAAAGCCTATTAAAAATACTTGCAATATTTTGCATACTTGTTCTTTTTCTACCTGTGTTCTTGTTAGGACACTGCATTAGGAACACCTGTTAGACTTTATATCTACATAGTATGTTTCAGTACATTTCAGTAAATTTGAAAGAAATTTTACTTTTCTTGGTGGTTGGTGGGGCACACAGAGCATTTTTCGTTCTTTTTTTTTTTTTTACCAGAGACACAGAATTTGTCTTCCATCCCACCCTGCAGGCAGCATGAGTAACAACATGGCCGTCTTGCATCATGTAGGGCCATTGTGTAGTAGGCACATTATACAGGCCCATTGTGTAGGGTCTTTGTGTAGGCCTGTGCCAACAGTGACACTCTGCACTATCACAATGACAAGTCACTTTGCTCTCATTCAGGGTAGACTCAGTCCATGTTCACACATATCACCTTACAGGCCGTCATCTCTAAAGCTACTGAAAATATGTGAGAGGCGTTTGTGTTTGCAGAATGAAATGACTGAGCATATAGGATACTGTATATGGAGGCTTTATTTGGAATTGACCAGATGCTAGTTTTGGCTCTCGTGATCCAGTGACTGACTAGCAAAATGGTGTCTTGAAAATAAGCAATTAAAGATTGTTCAACATGCACAAATCACTCCAAATACAACTTTGGGTAAGTAAATGGTGAGAAGAAACAACTATAACATGGTTAAAAGCTCTGAAAAGTCATTTTTGCAGAATAGACACTTACCCACTTCTCTACATTGTCCTGATATTTCAAGTTCCAAACATGTGGGCCTACTGGTGGAGAGGACCTTCTTTGGATTTGGCCAGTCAACGTTATCAAACCTGTGGCTCCAGCAGATCCTCGTCCAGGGGCCAGGCTCCCTCTTTCATTACTTGTTGTTTGGTATTCCACTGAATCCATCCGACAGGGGGGTTGGCTGATCAGATTTCATAAGAGCCCTGTTGGTCAGCCTTTTACAATGGTGACATACAGTATATGAACAATATTCAAAGGATGAAAAACTTGTTATAAACCTAAAAGGACGCTCTCTGATCTGGCCATATCGACTTGTCAAAGCCTGATCTCCTCAGAGAAGCTCAGCAGGGCCTGGTCAGTGCTTGGATGGGATTCCACTGGGAAAATCAGATTCCACAGGGGGGCGCCAGTCACAAGAACTGTTGTTGTGTCCTTGGGCAAGACACTTCACCAACGTTGCCTAGTATGAAAATGGTGTGTGTGTGAGTGATGGTGGTGGTCGGAGGGGCTGATGGTGCAGATTAGAGCCTCACTTCTGTCTGTCTGCCCCAGGGCAGCTGTGGCTACAATAGCCAAGTGTAGAATGAATGAACAGTGATCTGTAAAGTGTCTCTGAGTGTCCAGAAAAATGCTATATAAAACTGATACATTATTATTATCTGAATAGTTTTGCTGTCACGGTAAAGCAAACAACAGCTACCATACAAATGCGCACTTCCTGATTACCAGACTATAAACCAGTTAATTATATTCAGATGGTACACAACTAACTTACTTCGACCCCAAGTTGTAACAATACATCTTTACAACATTGTACAGTACATTTGCTTAAACACATAGGTGAATATAAAGCTACTTTTAAAGATCCCTTGCCACAGAAACCAGTCCCCTTCCTGCTGCCTCTGTCCTGGGGCAGGGACACTATGTACAAGACCAGTATTACCTCCTTCTGTTCCATCTGTGAGATTAAAGCAGGCCTCTAAAAGTCCACCTATCATCTTTTCATCTGGGCAGTGAGTGTACTGTCCATGTGAGCACCTGTCTGACCCGAGGAGTGACCACAGGACAGCAGCAGAGCACAGGCCGATAAGGTCCTAATGGTGCTGTCAGGCCTGGAGCAGTTTTTTATGTCATTTTAATGGCTCCACATCAAGACTTTTATCTCACAAAACAAATCATGTCAGGGACACTGTCATTGATTGTATTATAGCCTATTATTATTCGTGTATCTATTTTCTGGCCACCTTAGTCATATACAAAGGGGTGAGGACATAGGCCTCTAGGCTGCTGCTGATAAAATCTGAGACCTGTCTTGCCACGTTGTTTTACTGAGTTAGGCATCAGTTCAAGCACAACACGCAAAATAACATTTACGTGTCTACAGCTTTTATATGTCTACAGCTTTTCTCATAGTTGCCAAGAAGACCAGACCGTACAGTCAGGCATATGCTCAAAAAGGCTCTTTTCGGGTAGCCCAGACAAGCACCAGCCTATGGCCTAGGCTGCTATAGCTAAACTTCATCCACTGAAACACTGAGCACTGAAACATTGTCCACATGGATGGCAACACTAGAATCGAAGCAAACACTGAAATCAGTAGTCCACATCCCTTATCGTGATTAGGAGGCCTTGTGTATGTGTACTAAAGATCGCCACTATAATAAAACACAAATAAGAGCAGTCATTTGTAGGCAGTGCAGCAGATCAGGTGATGATAGACACAAGAGTCTGATGCAAACTGTCATCACAGGGTTCATGTAAACAACACGTGTCCCTTCCGGGCACAATGGGCATTGGGCACCCTGACCGTGCGCACAGATCCACCGTGCGCCGCAGACCCTGCGGGCTTTGGGGCGGGGAAGATGGCTCCGTGTGAGTTGTGCTGACCTTTCCATATCATCCATCATAAAGCTGACAGCATCCGCGTGTCCACCCCTCCTGTACACACTGTGACGGCCCTCCGCCTCCCCGTGACGTCAGCACGTAGCTCTCCTTCCTGAATAAATACGCTCTGCGCCATGAAACTCCGCACTCAGGATCACAGCGAGCAGAGAGGACCGGCCCAGGCTCTGGCCCCAGCGCGACTATTACAATCCTCCATTTGAATAGCACACTTTAGTCTACCACAGCACCGCAGCCATGATGAACGGACAGATGAACGGTTTCCACAACGCGCTCATCGACGAGGACTGCTTCTTGTTCACCTCCGAGTCCGTGGGAGAAGGGCACCCCGGTAAGAGCCGCCGCTCAGAAAGGCGTTCACTCCTTTTATTACGCCCTGCTGTCGCATATAGTAACGCTAGAGAATAACCCAGCTCTACTGTGTTTCCAAAGCCCGTGTGGGACTGGTGAACAGTGATCAGTGAGGCCGGAGGGGCTTGTGTGAGGCACGCTAGCTGCTAACACGCGCTAGCCTATTCGGATGACCGCAGTAATCCGCGTGTCTTGGGGAATCCATTAGCCCTACACGTTTTACGCATGGTGGACTACATGTCAGGCCCGTAATACGTGGTCCTAACTCTAAACCCGCCGCCCTGGGATGGTCTAGACACCGGCGTTTGACTTGTAAATGTATTTGGACAGGTATTGTGGCGGTATTTTGTCCGTATAATCCAAACTGTGGCACACTGGTGTGTTTGGAGCCTTCACGCGCTCGCTGCCTTCCGGTCCCGGTGCGTTGCGCGCGCTCACTACAGCCCCACGTGCGCATGATGCAATCGCGGCTGTTGTAAAAGTGTGCGACACTCCCCCCGGGGCGCCCTGGAGCACTCTCCCTCGCACGGCCGCTTTTTGGTCCCCGGCACAGCCGCTCTTTGGCCCGTCACGGCCTTTTACGTTACGTGGAGGGCAGTCAGGTGGAGCTGGGGGACGTTCACGGCTGTGGGGAGACTAGGTCAGTGCTGTCACGGGTGGTAACTCTGCCTCGTAAAAGCAACGTGCGATCGAACCAGGGCTCTAAAAATACCAATGAGTAACGCAGTCTATGAATAATACTGTAGATATGTAAGAGCACGTGGGAAGTGTTCAGTTACCTTTACTGTTACATTTACTTAAAAAAAAAATCTACTTCTCAGCCATACTTTCACACATTATTGGGCAATACATTTAACAGTAACCATACTACCTTTAGCGTATAAATTTGTGATTCCTCAACCCACTGTAAGTCTACAAGTGACCAAAGCGTTATGTTGACCTCTCCTTCAGATTTAGTTTTTTGGTCTAGCTTGGAAAAATCCCAGAATTTGTGCATTAAATCTTTCATGTAAATCAAATTGCATTAACTGCAAATAAAAAATAATATAAATTCGATGTGATAAGTATTCAAGTACTCTTGAGTAGTATTAAAGTAAAATTGTGGCTACTCTACCCACCTGCACATGGCTAGTAACAACAACACAAACAAACCAAGATACCTGGGGACAAATGATTTGTCTCAAGTGGAGGAACCACATATGAGGCCAGACAAAACCTACAAACTAACTGGATACACGCATAACCATTTAAAACTTCTACTGTGCTCTGGATGCTCTCAATAATGACTTAATGAATGTTCTGTTTTATTTTTTCAGACAAGATCTGTGACCAGATCAGTGATGCTGTTCTGGATGCTCACCTGAAGCAGGACCCTGATGCCAAAGTAGCATGTGGTAGGTCCCAGCCTGTTTTTGCATGAGTCCCATGAATGTGTAGACCTGCAGTTTGATTGACATGTCTGCTTTTGTATGCTTCAGAAACCGTTGCCAAGACCGGGATGATCCTGCTGGCTGGAGAGGTGACTTCCCGCGCTGTGGTGGACTACCAGAAAATAGTCCGTGACACCATTCGCCAAATTGGATATGATGACTCTTCCAAAGGTAATGCTGCAGGGGTTTGTTGAGTCTCCAGTGTTGGAACACACATGACAGTTCTTTTGTTGTAGGTTTTGACTATAAGACCTGCAATGTTTTGGTGGCCTTGGAGCAGCAGTCGCCTGATATCGCTCAGGGAGTCCATGTCGACCGCAATGAGGAGGACATTGGAGCAGGGGACCAGGTCAGATAAGGGCTCCAGGGATCATGTGGGCCTTGACTCTCAGGCTTGTATTAAATGGTCTTTGATGGTTGTCCTTTTGCAGGGCTTGATGTTTGGCTATGCCACTGATGAGACCGAAGAGTGCATGCCTCTCACCATTGTGCTTGCACACAAACTCAACTCCAAAATGGCTGAGCTGCGACGCGACGGCACTCTGTCCTGGCTCCGACCGGACTCCAAGACCCAGGTACAGAATGGTTTGATATGTGAAAGGACCTTTTAGACATAAGTACACATGTCAGTATACATGACTGTGCTTGTACAGGTGACAGTACAGTACCGGCAGGACCGGGGAGCCATGCTGCCTGTGCGGGTCCACACCATTGTGATCTCTGTCCAACACGATGAGGACATCTGCCTGGAGGAGATGAGGGACGCCCTGAAGGAGAAGGTTATCAAAGCTGTGGTCCCCTGTATCTACCTGGATGATGACACGATCTACCATCTGCAGCCCAGTGGGCGCTTCGTCATCGGTGGCCCTCAGGTAGCACACTGTACAACACCTCTGTACACTGCACTATGCATATGAGACTTACTCTTCTGTGTCCTGTTGTTCCAGGGCGACGCAGGGCTCACGGGTCGAAAGATCATTGTGGACACGTATGGAGGCTGGGGCGCTCATGGGGGTGGGGCCTTCTCTGGTAAGGACTACACAAAGGTGGACCGCTCGGCTGCATATGCTGCCCGATGGGTGGCCAAGTCTCTGGTGAAGGCAAACCTCTGCCGGAGAGTTCTGGTCCAGGTGAGAACCTTCATACTAGAATGTTTGCCTCTGAACAAGAGCCTTCATTTAGAACTCATCTAAACCTTCAGTAACGTGTGGTTATAGGTGTCCTACGCCATTGGAGTGGCCCATCCTTTGTCCATTTCTATTTTCCACTACGGGACGTCCAACAAGAGCGAGCGCGAGCTGCTGGACATTGTGAAGAGGAACTTTGATCTGCGCCCTGGAGTCATTGTCAGGTAACCACTAGAGGAACGGCTCTAGAAGAGTTCTACTGGAACTGTAGTAATGTCAGTTTGAATTAGGGATGGGCATTCGATTAAATTTTCTTAATCGATCGTCGGGAAAATTAACAATCGATTTTTGAGTCATCATTAACATTTTATATTAAAATTATCATCATTATTATTATTACTAATCTGTATAAATAAACTCAACTTTATAACATATAAACCATCACCACTATAGAGCCACATCAGCCCATGTGAGCTTAGAATGTGTTTAATGCAGCTTTGGCATGTTTATTTACGTCTTACAGAAACAAAACTTAAAACCGCATGGCTCATTTGCGTAAGCGAAAAATTTGGTCAGCTTCGGTTGGACTAAAGGACACGACTCGGTGGATTATATGAGTGTTCTTTCTGTGTCAGAGGATGTGATGAGGATGTGATGAGGCTGGTGAGTCTGTTCTGCGCATATGTCACGTTGGAGATACTGCATATACACGTGAAACTGGGATACTCAAAAAAAAAAGAAAAAAAAAAAATATCATACTTTGGACACTGACGAGCAGGTACACGCACTCTGAGGGATATAGTGATCTCCAAGGAGCCAGAGCTGAGTCGTGGGACTGCGGGGCCATAACAGTGTTTGTGCTGTGAGACGCAGCCTCGACTCCTTATGCTTTCGATTAAAATGAATTAATCGACTAATCATGCCCATCCCTAGTTTGAATGATGCAATCGGAGCTGCCTCACTGTAGGAGTGTGTAGGCCTTAAATAGGACTGCTGATGGCAGCTGTGTGCACGCCAGGCAGCTCATTAATCTTTCTTTGAGTTGATGTTTAAACCTTTAACACCATTTGGAGCTGTAGGGGAGTTTTAGGTTACGTTGCTGTCTAGTAGTACTGCAAAATCCATGTTATTTTAAATACAGCAGATAAGTGGCTTTGTTCCAGTCACAGACATGGCCTCAGGGATGTGGTAAGTGTCCTGGTGCATGCCTGACCTGAGCCGCAGGTCTAACAGGGTGGGTACTGCGCACATGTAGTCTGTTAAACATCGCAGTATTAAAGTGCTGGTATAACTGGCCTGTAGTGTGGCTGTGACTGCTGCTAAATCTTCTGATTATGTATTCCAGGGAGCTGGATCTGAAGATGCCCATGTATCAGGGGACCGCAGCCTACGGCCACTTTGGCCGAGATTGTTTCCCATGGGAGGTGCCCAAAAAGCTCAAATACTAAACGTGTTAAGCTTTTCCCCCCAGGCTTGTTGGTGTATACTACAGAGAAGCCTCAAGTCTCCCGGGGAGAAATGCCTTTGCATCATGCCCTCACTGATTCCCTCCTCACTCCTCATTGTCCTGTTACTGATGGCACATCACATGTTCAGTCTTGTAGCTAAAGCTTTCAGGTCCTTTTGGCATTCCTCTATACTCAGTGGTCATCAGTGGTTACTCTTCTGTCCTGTGGTGGTGGACATGTCTCAAGCCTTCTAAGGTCATGGTGCTACTCATGCTGGTGTGGCAGTGTCAGGTGGTCCTCTCAAACATTCCTCTGCTCTTAGTGACCCAGTGTTCCTGTCTTTTTGCTTTATTCCCTCTTTGTCTTTGTGGAGGATGCTAGAATGGCACAATTAAAATTCGAGTTGTTGCTGTTTTCACTCAAATGCTATGCATTGCAGGCTACAGGAAAAGCCAAGTCCTACAAGCTCTGAACGAGCAGCTCCTCAGACTCCCCATGCACAGACTGGAGCAGTTTTCTGATGTAATACAGAAAAGTCAGAAGCTGCTGTCTGCTCTGGTCTGCACTGGGACTGGTGATACTTGAATTCAAGACAAATTGGATCGTTATGCATTGAAATGAAATTTTTAGATGTGTCCTTTTTTTGCACATGAAATGTTGGCATATCCCTGGCTCCATGCGCTGTTGGCAGGTGTAGCTACAGAGAAACCTGCTCAGCTTTGGAGCTGGGGTGTCTTTGCCTTGCCCTCTATGGGCTCGTCCTCAAACCTCCACTATTTATTTGTTCTCTGAAGGGCGGCGTGATACAGAGAAGCCGTTTCAGAAGGCAGCTTTCCACTGGTATGGACACGTGACTTTTTAGAGTGTGACGTGAGGCTCCAGGGTGTGCTACAGAAAAGCTTTGGTTCGCCTCATGACACAAGTGTCAACTTTAATTTTTTAACCTGCACATTCTATTTATGAGATTCTTAGTCTATGAAATCCCGTTGAAAAATGTTGGTGGTGCAATGTCTATAATTGGCTCTTAGCTGGGCGCTAGGGATGGAGACGTGGCTGGTGTTGTACAGAGAAACCAGCCTTGTTTACAGGCCATCCCTCAGTGGTCCAGTGCTCTCCCACCGCTGGCTCACGTAAGCTTGAGTGCCTTTTTCTATTCCTCTGCTTTTGCTTTCCTCCCCACCCCCCCACCCCCCAGAACACCCGCACTGTACTGTCCATGTGTACGATGCTCTGTAATAAACAACCACTCATCCTGCCCTGTGTCTGTCATTCTTCCATACTCATGTCAGACTACAAATGAACAAATGGGTTCAATCGGGCTCCATTCACACCTGCTTATCATGACCTGTTACAACTTGTGGAAAACTGTTTTGCAATTTTCATACATTTCTGCTGCATCCTGATGACTGCAGTGTTTGTAAGATAAAGGTGGTCAGGAAGGGCTTTTTTTTACTCTGCATAAAGGTAAAACTGAACATTAAAATGAGATTAGAAAGTCAACATGCATATTGTGGCAGTTAGGAACTGTTGCCCAATGTAACCTAAATGCGACAACAAAACATGGTGCATTAGGAAAACGTGTACAAGAGACGGTGTTTACAATATTACTGTAAAAAGGCATTCAGCAAACCATGAGCAAAAGGACAGCACAATGGAAACTTGTCACACTGCTTTTCTTAGTTTAACATTTCTGTTATTGGCACTTTAACCAAAATCACTAAATTCTTGATGTCAGTGGATTTTATCAATACTTGACTTTTTTGGGCACCTTTTAAATAAAATGTTCTTTTACTACCAGTCAAAAAGGCCCAGTGTTTCAGTAAGTCCTGGGTGTAAATACTGAACACTTCAAAACTATTCAAGATTAAAGGGCCCATGTTGCACCGTTTCTGATCTGTCATTTCCTTGTCACAGACCTGGAGTTTTTTTCTTTTTCTTCATTGTTTCACACAAATCCTTCATATTTAAGATGTGTTTTTCTGAATTGCAAACTCTACCACCTTGTGATGTGGTAATACAGGAAACACTGTGCTGTGTTTTTCAAACTCCACACACCCTAAAATTAATTTGGATTATTGCAGCCCTGGAATTCCCAGTTCTTCCTGAACAAAAGGTAAAGGGCAGCGGTTAACTCGAAAACTTGCTTCATGACATCACAATGTGAAGAGCATTTTCAGCTTTAGAGATGTAGACAGACCAATAAATGGTTACTCAAACATGTGAATGAAAAAAAAGCAATTCCTGGTATGATTTTGATAAGCTAACAGTGACCAGATTTACAAAATCAAAAACTGGGACACCCTCGGTTTTGGGCGTTGGTAATAATAAAATTGTGAAACGAGTGCGTAATTAAGGAAAACTGTTCTGCACCATACGGTCTATGTTCTGCACTCAGCACATTCATGAGTCAGTATAGTCACATTTTCTTTGTGTTTTGATCATTTTTAAGCCACTGTTCTATAATTTACCTAAGCAAATCACAGTTTATGCCTCTTTTTACTTTTGGCACGTATCAACTTGGTCCAAAATAGGGAGTCCTGGGACATTTCTTGTATAAAACTGGAACAAATCAGTGGTTTTGGATAAGTCTGCTGGGACAGGGGACACGGCTCAAAACTGTCCCAGGTAAATAGGGACGACTGTTCTGCTTAAGCTTACAACATGGCCAAAAAGAGTCAAGTTTGTGTAATATAGGACCTTTACTCTGAACACGATCTTAACTTAAATCTTGTTTGTCCAGTGTCCTTAAACGTGTGTGTTCTCACACAGTGCAGAGGGATGAGGACTTTGATGCTGTTGGCTAAGCCCATAGTGGCCTGTGCACTCTTGTATTACAGTTACAGTGTTATCAGCACAGCCTGTGTCTGCACCTCATGACATTCCAAAGAGACACTTATCTAGGGTGACCAGACTGTCCCTATTTACACGGGACACTGCCAGTTTTGAGCCCTGTGTTCCCTGTCCCAGCAGATTTATCCAAAACCACTGATTTGTCCCAGTTTTATACAAGAAATGTCCCAGATCTCACCATTTTTAACCATCTGATCCCTGCCAACAGTAAAGAGTGGCATAACCTATCATTTGTTTAGGGGAAGGTTTTAAGCCTGGTCTTAAATAAAGAGACTGTGGGTGCCTGTTTAACATCAACAGGGAGTTGATTCCATAACACAGGAGCTTGGTAACTGAAAGCTCTCCCCCCCACTGTACTTTTAGACACTCTAGGAACCACTAATAATCCTGCATTCTGAGAGCGAAGTGCTCTATTTGGCTGATAGGGGACAATGGCATCCTGAAGATATGATGGGGCCATATTGTTTAAGGCTTTGTATGTCAGGAGGAGAACTTTGAATTTAATTCTAAACTCGACAGGAAGCCAGTGAAGTGATTTTAACACAGGACTGATGTGATCACTTCTTTTAGTTCCTGTTAGGACTCTGGCCGCTGCATTTTGGACCAACTGGAAGGTTCTTAAAGTACCTTTAGCGCAGGCGGCAAGCAGAGAATTACAGTAAACTAGTCTGGATGTAACAAATGCATGGATAAGTTTTTCAGCATCATTTTTAGGCAAAATATTTCTGATTTTAGTTATGTTTCGCAGGTGAAAATATGCAGTTTTACAAGCTTGGTTTATATGAGCTGTGAATGAGAGATTTTATTCACTCATTTATATGAATCTGTGCAGAGGAGCTCATTTTGACAGGCCTAGAGCTTCTATCAAACAAGGCTCTCGCTGTATAAAAGAAAGAAATGACTGAAAACACTCAAATCTTTATGTTAAGTAGTATTAAATATATAATATATAAACAAAGTTACATCGTTTTCCACACATGGAAACAAAATAAAATACTATGTGATGATAAAATCAAATATTAAATCCAAACTATTCAGTCATCTAACGTAGGTATTCTGCCGTAAATCTAACACACACTCATTGATGTTTACAGGTTTAACTGGTCAAAACATAGCATAAACCCAATACACTTTTAATATGTTCCTCCACTTCTGCCTCAGGAGCTCAAATCGACCGGTAGCTCAAATGGACAGGACACCTGAGCTGACTTGGAAGTGTGTGGGACTATGGAGCAATAAGCACCTTAGAGGGTCATGTGAGCACAGCACCTGCCAGCTGCCGGACACATGAGAATGTCACTGAGCTGGCCCAGTGCTCAGCAGCAGAATACATATCTGCAGAGTCCATTAGCCTACTGTCCTGTTCTGATGTCACTTCTAAAACACCTTCAGAGTCCAGATTCAGTGATGTTACAGTGAAAAACAAAGTGTGCATAAAAGACTTGAATCAATCATTTTAATACTGATTATGACTACTCCATTAATACTGACTACTTTAGTTGTTTATCTGACTTGCTTTGATTAATCGAATTCCATAGAGTTGTACCCCTTAAATGGCCTGCTACTTGCTTGTCATGGAGATGTTAATGCTTAAACTGAAATATTGACATTAAATGGATCTATTATGCATGTTATTATTAAACATTTTATGGCTCAAAATACACTGTAAACATACATTTTAGAAAGCTCACCTCCACAGACCTAACCTTTAATTTTGTCTGGTTTCACCCCCTGCTTGTCTCCATTAAGGGTAACTTTAATTCCATACTGTAAAAGGCTACTGTTGTTGCGATTTTGGGCGCTACAAAATAAATTGAATTGAATTGAATTGAATTAAAAAGATGACTTGTTAAGTCAATTAATCGGTTGATAGTGTCTTAGTCGATCAAAATCTGTATTCGTCAACTGATTATTCCATTTAGAAAAACATTTCTATGGAACGACAGCAGAAAGGAGAAGTGAGTGAGTTTGCTGGAATGTATATAAATAAATCGTTTTTTTTTTTTTTTGCATAAAAAGTATTTTTGCATGAATTCCCCCTGCAGGTGGAGTTTTGTGAGTAGACTAATCGAGCATGTGTCTTAAGTCGACCCTGAATTTCAACTACAGCCCTGATCTCCATGGAGACAAGTAGGTGACAGACCCTCCCTTAGGACAGTGCAGCTCAAATGAACTTAAACTTAAAAGATTGCTTCTGACTTTAACTAAGTCCTGTTCACTGGTGTGGATGTGTATTTTTGTGGTGATCATGGGCCTGGCCTGATCAGAAGGAGCTGCTGTTAATGTGATGAGCCTCACGTGCCTGTAGAGTGACGCACATACAAAATACTAATGTAATTCTCCCTTTTGAAGAGCAGCAGCTGTGAGCCTGAACCTAACCTCTATATTTAGGCCAGGTGTCAGGGGCCAGGGGGATCATGAGGGGTATAACTGACCTACTCACTCTCCCCTCCAAGGCTGGAGAGGCAGTACATATCCTCACCTTTGACCTTTTCATATGAGTACGGCAACATCTGATAGATACAAGCTCCAGCTGCAAACTTACTACTACATACACTTGCAAAATACTGCATAGTTGGTTGGTTGTCATCATCAGGAACCTTGGGGTCACTTTTGACAACAACTTCAAATTTGATAAGCAGATTGACAGTGTTGTGAGAGCCAATTTTTATCAGTTACGCCTTTTATCTAAAGTAAAGCCTTTTTTAAATCGCACCGACCTCGAAAGGACTATTCATGCTTTTATCAGTTCGAGAATAGATTATTGTAACGCACTTTATGTCGGTGTCTCCCAAACTGCTCTCAGTCGCCTTCAGCTTGTGCAGAATGCTGCAGCTCATTTTTTAACCAACACATGTAGACGTCAGCACATCACCCCAGTCCTTTTTACACTTCATTGGCTTCCAGTTTCTTTTAGAATTGATTTTAAAATTTTACTTTTTGTTTTTAAAGCTCTTAATTGCTTAGCACCTTGTTATTTGACCGAGCTTTTATCTTTCCGAAAATCAGGTTGCACTTTAAGGTCAAATAACCAACTTCTTTTGGAAGTCCCCCGAGCCAGGCTCAAACACTGGGGTGATCGAGCTTTCTCTGTGGTTGGTCCCAGACTGTGGAACAATCTGCCCTTTGAGCTACGTAGCATCACTGATTTTAATCTTTTTAAATCTAGGCTTAAAACATATTTATTCAAAATGGCTTTTAATACTTAGTGGTTTGTGGCACGTAATTTTTCTGCATTGTGTGTTTTACTGTATATTGTTTACATTGTTGTATGTTCTGTCTTTTGTATTGTTGTATTTTCTGTTTTTAATTGGAAAGCACTTTGGTCACCAATGGTGTTGTAAAGGGCTATATAAATAAAGGTTGATTGATTGATTGATAGTCAAAACATTTAAACTAATTAGTGGCTGAGATTTTATCAAATCAACCTGTGTCCTCCAATATGAGGCAGACCAGCTCAAATCAAATGGAGCTTTGACTGAGAACAACTGTAATGCTGATGTGTTCTTAATTACAAAAACATTGGATAAGATATCTAGTGTTTGTTGATGTTTGTTATAATCTGAACTTTTCATTTTCAAGACAGTTATCCAATCACAAAGCAGAATGAACCTCACATGACTCCCTCATTTGGGTTTCCAGTTTCAGTGCTGAAATCCAGTTGGTTTAAACATAAAATGTCTCTCTCTGATCTGATTGGTCACTAAACCCCAGCACCTGCACCAGTCATGAGCTGGTGCTAGTGCAGCCTCTGCAGCTCAGGGAGGGAACATTAGATCTTTTGGCCCTTGTTTCCTTTGCAGTTGCTAGGTAACAGTCATAGAAATGACCTCTATCAATTCATAGACATCATGATTTAAATTCCATATCTGTTGTCCAGAAAGGTCCTTGATTGCTTAAAATGGGCTCTTGTGAGCTTTAAGCCATGTTAGAATGTTGTTACCTCCTCAGAAACACACCTGGAGTGTTTAGTTTCATTCACACATGTTTGAGTAACTCTCCAAAGCTCACAATGCTCTGTTCCACCTTGTGATGTCATGTAGCAGTAGATTTCAAATGAACAGCTACTTTTACCTTTAGTTCAGTAGAGATTGGCAATGAAACTATCAAAATGATAGTGAAGGTGTGTGGAGTTTAACAGTGGAGCACTTCCTGCAAGAGTGTAATATGGGCCCTTTATTGTGGATGTAAACTGTACCTATCTCCTGTCCTTTCCCCTTAATAATACAAGTTGTTAATAGGTAATAGATCATACACTTTCCCCTTAATAATACATAGATGGATAGATTGCTTCAGCCTAACCTTATTAAATACATGTTGTTAATAGGTAATAAATCATACACTTTCGCCTTAATACATGTTGTTAATAGGTAATAGATGGATCAAAGTGTTACCATCTCTGTGAAACATTGATGGCTTTAAAGTGCATGTCACTCAGACCACTGGAGCAGTCCAAACCCCGCTCCACTCCTCTTGTGTCGGTGGTGTTTGTTGTGAACCCCAGAGGAATGTTCCTGGTTGCGTCAGGCCTGATCATGATGACTGTGCACTCTGCCAAATTACAGGTGACTAAGGCTCAATAACAGACAGACATGTGGAGCCTTTGTTCGATGTAGTCCAAAAGTCAGCGCTGGCTCACAGGAAGTGTTACATAAGCTGCCCCAGTGCCCCACAACCCACTGCATGGTACCTTTGTTTACTCCACTGCTGTAGTCTGGGCACGCACTGTTAGAGGGAGCACCGCAAATAGTAGTACAAGTACTGCCAACTCAGTTTTAATACTAAAGAGGCACAATACTCAATACTGATTTTGATGCCACGATGATAATAAAAACACTTTCTTTAGAATGTGATTTTCCACATTAAATGGCAGTATTTTCTGTTCTATTCCCGTGTGGCCTGATATTGCGAGCGTGCTTATGTTCCCTCAGCTCTATGTTCCCACATTTCCTTTATCATCAATTTCCATCAAATTTTATCCCCATTTCTCTCAATTTGGTCATCAGTTATATCCACGCTATTATCCAGTAGCAGTTGACTACAGATGTAATGGAGCTTTTAGCTACATGTGGGAACACAGAGCTGACACCTTCCAACACCTGTACTCCAACATGACATGAGTTGAGTGACGAACCCTCAGACTGAAACTAAACTCACCTCCATGAGTTAGTGCAGTTTAGACACATCACATAGTTACCCTTCTAGAATTCTTTAATGAACAGTATTCACATTCAAACAACCTAAATAACAAAATGTTTCACTATTGATTCAGGTCACTTAAACCTGGAAAGGCCTCTAGTACCTTTCATCCTTTTATGTGCCAGGAACAGGCATTCTGTAACATAGAGCTGAGGGAACATAGAGCTGATCCCCTTATATGTACTCCCTCAGTGGTCCAGGTAGGTTCCATAGTGCTCCATGGGTGTATACTAGTCTATGTGCTCTGATACTTGTTCTGATACAGCTCAACATCAGTAAAACTATTCGGGAAAGGTTCATTTCTGTCCTGTGAACAGGACTGCTCAAATGAGTATCTAGTAGATTTAGTATCTGATTTTTGATACTTTTGACGACTTTAAGTACAAGTAGAACATTTCAACTGTAAGCACAGAGAGATTAGAATGGCAGCAGGGGAAACTGGGAATGGTTGTAACTCTTTGCTTGAGCACCTATAACTCACTAAATTCTCGGAGACAATACCTACTTGTGTAGGCTACAAAAGGCGACTAATTAAATTAGTGAAACATAAGCAGAGGCACCGTTAGCTTTTGTTAAATCCACTTTCTGTTACAAGTTACAACTTGCTGGGGAGGGTTCAAACAGTGTAAATGCAAAAGCTCCTCAGAGTTGAACCTTTGCATTTTCGTTTGCATTTGAACTCAACTGAGGATTACAAAACCTCCCAAAGGAACTTGAACTAATCAAAGTAAAAATCTTTGACACAAAACTTGAAAAGGGACTTGAGCTAAAGGTTTTTTTTGTGGTCTTTTGCCACACTGGCATTTCTTCCAATTATTTATTTGGTTTGTTTTTTCCTTGTACATTCTCAATTTATTTAATATATTCAGTTAAACTTATTTCTGTCTCCTACGTGTTTCATTCTCCCCAAGCTCCCATAACAAATCTGGTTTTCCTGTCAGTCACATGCTTCCCATTGTAATAACTCAGCCTTAACATTTTAGCGTCCCAAACTTTTAAGTTAGCATTGCATCGTTACAAATCCTTGAGTAATTTTTATTCTCCTATATTCAAGATCTAGCCCTGTATATCATGTTTGTTTGTGGGTCAATGACGTATAAGGATTTTCAACAGGTTTCTATTGAACTTTTTCAAATATTTACAGTGTCAGGTGCATAAATCTGTGTTTAACATCTATATGAAGCATTTTAAGTGTTTTTTTCCTTTTTTGCTATGACCTTAAAAATGTCCTGTGGTGTGACTGAGAATAACCTTAAAATAGTTTTATTTTCTAAAACATGGTTGGGATATTAATCTAAGTTCTGAGTAATATGAAGTGTACAGAAACAAACTGTTGCATTTCTTTAGATTTTTAATGCATATTGATATTTTCTTTTGCTGTCCAGACAGTCACCTGCTTGTGTTTAATGAGCAAACTAAGACCCTGTAAAATGCTTCAAATGAAGAAAAATGCCTAAAGAATCCCATTCACCCAAGTCTACTTTGTCTGTTATTAAACTCCAGCCATAGAATTACTGCTGTTATTAGTTGCACCACATGATGCACAGTTGCACCACATGACATTTGAACACTTTAAGTACAAAAAACATGCAGAATAACCTATGAACTCAAATAAAAAATTATTTGATTTCATGGAGGTCAGAGGTACTACAGAAATGTGGTAAATTATTATGAAATTTGAACCTTTTAAAAGAGGAAACTGCAGTTGGACAGAAAATGTATGGGTCATGTCATTGACCCATGTATAGACTCTTTTAGGGCTGAAGTGATAACGGCAACAGAAGTGTCATTGTTCCCCATTCATTCTGATTCATTCAGACTGAACACGGACAGAAGAAAATGGAGATAAAAACATTTCCAGCAAAATGTCTGGTTGTTCTGTGTGTGTTTGTCAGAATTCTACTGGCAGACTAAAGTTTGAAGGTTTTACTCACTGATCACACAAGGACCAGCTTGTAGAGGAAAAATTTGCAATCTTTTGATGATAATCCTTTCACAGAGCTTGACAAGCTTCTGAGTTCTGCCGTACTTCTGTTGCCAAAATGTGTGCACCACCGTGCCTTCGTCACCACTGTTTACTCACACTAAAAGGATCTAGATCAGTGGTTCTTAACCTTGTTGGAGGTACTGAACCCTACTAGTTTCATGTGCACATTCACCGAACCCTTCTTAATTGGAAAAATAAAATATGTTTTTTTCAAATTCAAAACATAGGTCTATATATTTTATTGGTGCACACATGTGAATCCATATTGCACATATTCATCCGACCACTTTTTTATTTTGCTCAACATAGTTAGTATGAAGGGAAAATATTAAGAAAAAAATTACACAACACCATCACGACAGTCACAAGACTATTGCACGCACAAAAGTTCCTGCAGCCAATAACGGCCAAATGGGGCGTGTCATAACGAATCATATGAGTTGGATGTGAGTCTTGACCCCTGCAGGACCCCTGAGATTGACTCACCGAACCCCTGGGGTTCCATCGAACCCAGGTTAAGAACCACTGATCTAAAGGCTCTATTCACACTTATGTCACAAACCAGGAAGACGTTTGGAAACATGCGATGACGACTTCCTTTGGGCTCTGTTCGCTGTGGTAAGTCTGATAAAAAATGTAGGAAAAATTAGAAAATGTCCCAGTTTTCTTCATCTCTATGTCATTGTAGCGTTCCGTTATGTTCGGCTCATCCACAATTACAACCGTACCTCAGTTTTCATCATTTCCCCACTGACGCACAACACTTTCTCACACTGGGTACATGTGATTAGAAGAGATGAGGACGCCAAACTCCAGATGATTCAAACAGCACATATGTCTGCAGTTTTCATTTTACCAACCATCACATTTACTTCAGTGGGTTTCAGCCCATGTTTCCAAACGTCCTCCTGGTTTGTGACGTAGAACCTATTGTGATTTTAATGTATTTCTTATTCAATTCAATTTATTTTGTAGCGCCCAAAATTGCAACAACAGTTGCCTCTAAGGGCGTTCCAACGTTCCAATTATTCTGTATAGCACTTTGAATTACTTTGTGTATGAATTGTGCTGTACAAATAAACTTGCCTTGCCTTTATAACAAAGTCTTTAGCATTCGTTTATACAGGGGGATGCTGGTCAGCTGATGTTTGGTTCTTAGTTTGGGTTACAAAAGGTCTCTCAGGTCTCAAAGTCTGTTTGTCCTCAATAAAATCTGCATATCACCACCATACAATCCGACAGAAGGAGCTAATCACTGATATGAACATTGTTATCTTAGCTGATCCTCTGTAAGCCCTGATTGGCTGTTTCAACTCTCCCCATGTTATCCTAGCTTGCCCTACATGTCAGAACATTTTCCCAAAAGAACCCCCAAAACACGACTTTTTCATTTTTTTGACAATGAAAATTTACTTTATCATGGTTTGTGTGTAAATCAGTTTTTAAAAAATCAATCAATGTCGTAAAAATCAATTCATGTGTATTAAAAATATAATTCAGTTAAGTGATTTATTGTCACCCTCTTATGGACCCACCACCCGCGAGAGGGGCCATAGGGGCCAGATGCAGAGAGATCTGGGCGGCATTCGAAGGGGGGGCCTCGGCGACCAGATCTCCGGACATGAAGACTAGCTCTGGGGACATGGAATGTCACCTCGCTGGGGGGGAAGGAGCCTGAGCTTGTGCAGGAGGTCGAGTGTTACCGGCTAGATATAGTCAGCCTCACCTCCATGCACAGTTTGGGCCCTGGAACCAAACTCCTTGAGAGGGGCTGGACTCTCCATTTCTCTGGAGTTCGGCCGCGGGGAGTGGCGGCGAGCTGGTGTGGGCTCATTGCCCCACAGCTCAGCTGCTGTGTGTTGGAGTTCACCCCGGTGAATGAGAGGGTCACATCCCTGCACCTTCGGGTCAGGGACAGGTCTCTCACTGTGGTGTCGGCTTATGGGCCGAACAGCAGTGCAGAGTACCCGGCCTTCTTGGAGTCTCTGGGAGGGGTGCTGGATAGTGCACCGACCGGGGACTCTGTTGTTCTACTGGAGGACTTCAACGCCCACATGAGCAATGACAGTGACACTTGGAGAGGGGTGATTGGGAGGAACGGCCTCCCTGATCTGAACCCGAGTGGTGTTCTGTTATTGGACTTCTGTGCTAGTCACAATTTGTCCATAACGAACACCATGTTTGAGCACAAGGGTCCATCGGTGCACGTGGCACCAGGACTCCCTAGGCTGGAGGTCGATGATCGACTTTGTTATCTTGTCATCTGGCCTCCGGCTGTGTGTCTTGGACACTCGGGTGAAGAGAGGGGCAGAGCTGTCAACTGATCACCACCTGGTGGTGAGTTGGATCCGCTGGTGGAGGAGGAAGCCGGAAAGACCTGACAGGCCCAAACGTTTTGTGAGGGTCTGTTGGGAACGTCTGGCGGAACCCTGTTGGTGCAGCCTTCAACTTACACCTCCGGGAGAGCTTCTCCCGGATCACAGGTGAGGCTGTGGACATGGAGTCCGAGTGGGCTTCGTTCTAGGTCTCTATTGTGGATGCGGCCACTCGTAGCTGCTGCCATAAGGTCTGTGGTGCCTGTCGCGGCGGCAATCCCCGAACCCGGTTGTGGACACCGGAAGTAAGGGATGCCGTCAGGCTGAAGAAGGAGTCCTACCGGGCCTTGCTGGCTCGGGGGACTCCAGAGGCAGCTGATGGGTACCGGAGGTCCAAGTGTGCTGCAGCCCGGGCAGTTGCAGAGGCAAAAACTCGGGTTTGGGAGGAATTTGGGGAGGCCATGGAGGAGGGGAGGGGGAAGCAGTTCTTCACCAACACTGTTTACAGTGCAGGGGGAGAGCTGCTGACCTCGACTAGGGATGTTGTCGGGCGGTGGAAGGAATACTTTGGAGATCTCCTCAATCCCACCGTCACGTCTTCCGAGGAGGAGGCCGAGGCTGGGGACCCAGAGGCGGACTCGTCCATCACCCTGGCCGAAGTCACTGCGGTGGTTGGAAAGGTCCTGGGTGGCAAGGCTCCGGGGGTGGATGAGATCCGTCCTGAGTACCTTAAGACCTTAAATGTTGTGGGGCTGTCTTGGCTGACACACCTCTGCAACATTGTGTGGCCCCTCTGTATAAAAAGGGGGACCGGAGGGTGTGTTTCAACTACAGGGGAATTACACTCCTCAGTCTCCCCGGTAAAGTCTATGCCAGGGTACTGGAGAGAAGAATCTGGCCGATAGTTGAACCTCGGATTCAAGAGGAGCAGTGTGGTTTTCATCCTAGTCGTGGAACACTGGACCAGCTCTACACCCTCCATCGGGTGCTCAAGGGTTCATGGGAGTTTGCCCAACCAGTCCACATGTGCTTTGTGAACCTGGAGAAGGCATTCGACCATGTCCCTCGTGGTGCCCTGTGGGGGGTGCGGGAGTATGGGGTCCGGGGCCCTTTGCTAAGGGCTGTCCGGTCCCTGTATGACCGGAGCAGGAGCTGTGTTCCCATTGCCGGCAGTAAGTCAGACCTGTTCCCGGTGCATGTTGGACTCCGCCAGGGCTGCCCTTTGTCACCGGTTCTATTCATTGTATTTATGGACAGAATTTCTAGGCGCAGTCAGGGGCCGGAGGGGGTCCAGTTCGGGGACCACAGGATCTCTGCTTTTTGCGGATGATGTTGTCCTGTTGGCTTCATCGAACCAGGACCTGCAGCGTGCACTGGGGCGGTTTTCAGCCGAGCGAGAAGCGGCTGGGATGAGCATCAGCTGTTCCAAATCCAAGGCCATGGTTCTCGACCAGAAAAAGGTGGATTGCCCTCTCCAGGTGGGTGGGGAGTCTCTGCCTCAAGTGGAGGAGTTCAAGTATCTCGGGGTCTTGTTCACAGTGAGGGGAGGATGGAGCGTGAGATTGACAGGTGGATCAGTGCAGCGTTGGCAGTGATGCGGTCGCTGTATCGAACTGTTGTGGTGAAGAGGCTCTCGATTTACCGGTCAACCTACGTTCCTCCCCTCACCTATGGTCATGAGCTCTGGGTAATGACCGAAAGGACAAGATTGTAAATCCAAGTGGCTGAAATGAGTTTCCTGAGTGGCCGGGCGCTCCCTTAGAGATAGGGTGAGGAGCTTGGTCACATGGGAAGAGCTCGGAGTAGAGTCGCTGCTTCTCCACATCGAGAGGAGCAGTTGAGGTGGCTCGGGCATCTGGTCCAGATGCCTCCTGGATGCCTTCCTCCGGAGGTGTTCTGGGCATGTCCCACCGGTAGGAGGCTCAGGGGAAGACCCAGGACACGCTCGAGGGACAATGTCTCTCGGCTGGCCTGGGAACACTTTGGGGTCCATCCGGAGGAGCTGGAGGAAGTGGCTGGGGAGAGGAAGCTTGGGAGCCCCTGCTTAGACTGCTGCCCCTGCGACTCGGCCCCTGATAAGCGGAAGAAGATGGATGGATTTATTGTCAAAGAATCAGGGTGTGCAAGTTAGCATGCTAGTTGTTTTTAGCTTTACCACCATGTGATGTGAGTAATTAGGATGTTCAGAATACACAAGGTCAGTGAGGAAGAACTTTGGACCACTGCACTGTGATCAAAGTTATTCTTCACGTCGGTGGGTTTGAAAATGAAATACTAAAAGTAGTATCGAAACTAGATCCTCATTTGAGTGTTGGTATTAAAAAAGTCACATTCACTGGACAGAAATAAACCTTTTCTGAATAGTTTTAGAATGATCTTGAGCTGTATCATAAGTATAAGAGCACATAGACAAGTGACACTCTTTTGTTTAAAGAAAGAGTATTTTTATTATCACAGTGGTATCGGTTGAATATCGTGTCTATTCCTTAGTATCAAAATCAAGTCTGGACTGTAGTATCATGACAAATGTTTACGCTCCTGTTTGAAATATGCACTGAACCCAAGCTCAATGTTAAAGTTATGTTATGTTATTTTTATATCACAAATCTTATCATAACTTCAGTATTTCTTTGATAAGATTCTGTAGTCAAACCTGAGCTGTGCCAACACCAGTACTCCCATGTTATTGTTGTGATCTCACATTAAATACCTGCACAGACAAGCTCCACACACCCAGGGCTTCTGCAACAAACAATAAATAAATAAGTTCAGTTGGAAACTAGTTCATCTAATCAGTGTGAGAATGGGGGCCCGATCTGAACTCAAGCCTTCTAATTGGAATGAGGCCGATGACCAAGCAGGAACCGGAGACAGCACTGTACTCAGCACTATACTCAGCACTATACTCAGAACTATACTCAGAACTGTACTCAGAACTGTACTCAGAACTATACTCAGAACTGTACTCAGAACTGTACTCAGCACTGTACTCAGAACTGTACTCAGAGCTGTACTCAGAACAGTACTCAGCACTGTACTCAGAACTGTACTCAGAACTGTACTCAGAACAGTACTCAGGACTGTACTAAGGACTGTACTAAGGACTGTAGTCAGAGCTGTAGTCACATGTGCAGGAGGAATGCAGCCAGAGGAGCGCCTCCGTCGACCAATCAGAGCAGCACAACCCAGCCTTGGCCATTCAGAGCGACTGAGGAAGAGTTTGTGTAACACAGGGCCCCGGGGCCTGAGACTGTTAGCATTCCTCACATCTGCACTAAGCTCATTCAGGTTTTTTTAGCCTTGTGTCAAAACAGAAACAAAACAGACTTGTCCTCATGAGCCCCGTGCTTTAGAGTAATGTCGAATTATTCTGTTTTTATCAAATACTTCTGCAGTGTGTAGAACGGCTGAGTGGACTTTAGAAACACAGAGGAGCCTGATGCAGTCTCTGTGCTGATGGAAGGCAGTGACAGCAGGTTTTTTCATACTGACTATGAGCCAACTTCACAATGTACCAGTCTGCCTTTTAAAGGTACAATATGTGACTTATTTCCACCTAATGTTTGAAATAAAAGTAGCAGAAGACCTACTGAACCTCACTGGATCTACCACCTGCTTGTCTCCATGACGATGATTACTTTTCTTGGAATATTTCAAACTCTTGCATTAAACCTATCTATCTCCATGGAGATAAGATGGTGGCTTCACCAGGCCAGTTTACAGGTTAGATCTGCAGAGAGGCGACCACTCAGGAAGAATGTTTATGCAGGATTTTGGAGCTTTACACACCTGTGATTGTGGAAGTGGTGAAGATAAGTGACACAGTGCACCTTTAATTAAACATTCAGCTATAAAGTTTAAAATGCTGCACTTGACCAAGGACAGAACAACAGTAAGCAGGAGTAGTGAGAAATGAACCGCCAACCGTGGGATAGAGCTGTACTCTTAAGTACTCAGATTGTTATACTGTATACTCCTACTTATCAATATATTTTATGAGTTCTTTGCCCTTCAAATTACATTGACTTTTTATTTGTAAATTAGATGTTAGGTCCAAAATTTTCATTCCTCATACTTTTTCCCTGACCACTACTACTACCCTGTACTTTTACTTGAGCTGTAATGTTTTACAGTAATGGTACTCTACCACCTCTGTGAACTGTCCTTCCTGTAGATGTGGATCAAAGTGGGACTTCCTCACAGCCGCTCAGAGGAGACGTGTTGACCGTTGGCACTTGTAATAAAAATGCTTTAATGAATGGTCTCCTTTGATACAATAAGAGAGAGCCCCGGAGCCCGGAGGCGGGGCCCTGTCTGAGGTTTTCTGAGAGCAGTGATCTCAGGTGAGGTGAAGCAGCCTGTTGGGACGGATCACAGCCTGAGGAAAGGCTGACGTCAGGAGGAGCACAGGAGCTTTGGGCAACAGCTCTTATACGTACTTTTGTCTGTGTGGAATATGACATGTTTTATTCAGTTTAAAGGCCCACAGACACTATGATCTCTGTTCTAATGTAGTTTCCTCAGCACAGACGCCCCTGGAGTTGTGGTTTCATTCACACATGTTTAACACACAAACCCTACAGATTTAGACTCTTCTATCAGACAGTTCCACCTTGTGATGTCATGTGGTAATACAGGAAGTGCTCCACTCCACATTCACTAGAATCATTTAGATAATTACAGCCCTGGAAATTTCTCTAAAGCAAAGGTAACTTGAAAAGTACAGCTTCAGGACATCACAAGATGGAACAGAATATCTTGAGCTTTGGAGATGAAGCCAGACTAAAAATAAAGTGTGTTAAACATGTGTGAATGAAACAAAACACAACTCCCGGTCTGTTTTTGAGGAGGTCACTACATTCTAACATTTTACTTGGAGCTAAAAACGAAATCCACATTCTTGCTACTAAACTGTACATATGGAGTTTTAAAGTATTCTCTAAATTAATACAGCTATCTGGTCAAAAACATCTCAGTCTAAGTTTGTGCTGCCTTTGACCTATGCATCACACAGGACTGCCCTGACGCTGCATTCATGCATCTTGAAAACTTGAAAGATCTTCGACCTTCGGAAAATGGTAAATGAACACAACTCATGTCAGAATTTGAACTCAGAAACTGGTGTGAAAGGGTTGGACTCTGAATTCCTGAGTTAACGTCACATCACAGGAGTCTGTCTGGGATGGAGGAGAGTGTGGTGAGAGATTTTGATATCCTTCCCAGCTAGAAACAACATATCGTATCATATCGCAAGTCTCTGTCACAACAAGTTTTTGATTTGAAAAACTTAACAATGAATCGGCAAAGAGAATCAAGTTATGCCAGTGTATCTTATAGTCATTGTTGGTGCGTTTCACCTCTGCTCTTATGAACCTTCTCCATGTTTCTGAGAGCTCATGAGCCTGCCCCTCCTCTCCCATTAAAAATGTACAACAATTACAATCAAGTTTGTCTCATTCTCACTTTATGTTCAGGCCTCATATGAAAGTTCCAGAATTCCCTCCCTGAGCTGCAGAGGCTGCACTAGCACTGACTCAGGACTGGTGGAAGGGTTGGAGTTTAGGGAGTGACTGTTCAGATCAGAGAGACGTTTGAGGTTTAAACACACTGGATTTCAGCATTAAACTGGCAACACAAATTTGATTTGAACATATTCACCATGTATCTGGGGTTACAGTTAGGTCGTGTTTCTAAAATGACTTCCTTTAAACTTTAAAGTGTTTATGGTTTCAGCTTCCTGTTATATGCAACATTTTGAGCAGGCTGCATCTAAAAGATCAAATAAATTGTTCCTCACTATATAAGGCAATGGGAACTTGGTCTAAACCCAAGGCTTGGTCAACTTTTGACATCACATCGACACCTGCTGGACAAAGAAGAGAACTACACAACTGTCCTAATTCTAATTCTTAATTCTGTCCATCCGATTATCAGGATTCAAGTTTTTGCATTTCTTTTAAACACAAAAATGTAAACTTAAAGGTGTGGCATACAACATTTCTGATGTGAGGATACACTTATTTATCTTCCATAGTTTCAGTTACAGATCAGAATTATGAACAGAGCACAAACCTGCTCACTTGTCATGTTTCTGAGCTCAGAGCTCCTGGCTTATCTCTGGACGTCCTAACTGACTGCTCATTTGAAGAGTTCGCAAACTTAAAGTAGAAAGTCATGTATGGAACATTTTTGTATGTACACATGTTATAAGCAGTGGTGGCTGGTGGTATAATTCTGGGGCATGTGCCAAAATTATGTAGTGTGTATATCATAGAACTATAATAAACTCATTAGAGCAGTGAGGGGAGAGCAGATAGTGCCCGGAGCCCAGCGGTGGGTCTGTGTCTGTGTGCCCGCTGCTCTGGCTCTGATGAACGGGGCTGTGATGTCTCCTGTGTGGAGGTTTAGGAAAAAGTAACTACAAACCAGGTTGAATCCAAATACCAGACGTATATATACACCACCGCCAGATGTTCTCAAATCCAGCTTTTCACAGAATTCTCCCTAAAAACTGTTCCTCGGACGCACTCCCTCAGCCCTCTGTTCCCTCAGCTCTATGTACCCTCAGCCCTATGTTCCCTCAGCCCTATGGTCCCTCAGCCCTATGTTCCCTCAGCCCTATGTTCCCTCAGCCCTCTGTTCCCTCAGCTCTATGTACCCTCAGCCCTATGTTCCCTCAGCCCTTTGTTCCCTCAGCCCCATGTCCCCTCAGCCTTATGTTCCCTCAGCTCTATGTTCCCTCAGCTTTGTGTTCTCTCAGCCCTATGTTCCCTCAGCTCTATGTTCCCTCAGCTCTGTGTTCTCTCAGCCCTATGTTCCCTCAGCCCTATGTCCCCTCAGCCCTATGTTCCCTCAGCTCTATGTTCCCTCAGCCCTATGTTCCCTCAGCCCTATGTTCCCTCAGCTCTATGTTCCCTCAGCCCTATGTTCCCTCAGCTCTATGTTCCCTCAGCTCTATGTTCCCTCAGCCCTATGTTCCTTCAGCTCTATGTTCCCTCAGCCCTATGTTCCCTCAGCTCTATGTTCCCTCAGCTCTATGTTCCCTCAGCCCTATGTTCCCTCAGCCTTATGTTCCCTCAGCCCTATGTTCCCTCAGCCCTATGTTCCCTCAGCTCTATGTTCCCTCAGCTCTATGTTTCCTCAGCCCTATGTTCCCTCAGCTCTATGTTCCCTCAGCTCTATGTTCCCTCAGCCCTATGTTCCCTCAGCCCTATGTTCCCTCAGCACTATGTTTCCTCATTTCTACAGCTTTTTTTTTCTTTCCAAAATTTAGCCCTATGTTCCCACATTTCCTTATTATCAATTTGCATCAGATTTTATCCCCATTTCTCCCAATTTGGTTGTCAGTTACACCCAACCTATTCCAGCACCAGTTATCTACAGATGTAATGGAACTTTTAGCTACATATGGGAACACAGGGCCCTGGGAACATCGGGCTGACCTTCCAACACCTCTACCCCAACAAAGGGTTGAGTGATGAACTCTTAGACAGACATTAAACTTACCTCCATGAGTTAGTGCAATTTAGACACATGAACAGTATTCACATTAAAAAAAAAAAAAAAATCTAAATAATCAAAATGTTTCACTCTTTATTCAGTTCACTTAAATCTGGAAAGGCCTGTAGTACTTTTCAACTTTTTATGTGCCAGGAACAGGCATTCTGTAACACAGGGCTGAGGGAACATGGGGCCTAATTTTCAAAATTTTCAGTGAACAAAAAATTCTTTGAAATGAGGGACCATAGGGCTGACCCCTCTGTGATCCATTCTTTACCTATAGTAGTGAAATGGCACCAGTGGAGAGTTGGGCTGGGTGGAGAGAGCTCCCAGACAATAACAGGTCAGATGTGTGATAAATGTTTATGAAGAACAATCAGGTGAGTGAGTGGGTCTGTCTGCACCTCAAGGACCCATGTGACGGCCAGATTTGAAGTCAAATTTTCTCAAAACTTCATTCAGTTTGCTTCAACCCAGCGCCCTCAAAGGATAAACAAGGACATGAATCAAAATGATATGAGCTCATTTAACATGCTAAAAACATGCCTGTGCAGACACGTTACATTTAAACAGTGTAAAACATGTTGCCTAATACAAAATAACAACTTTACTCATTTAACTAGGTGAAGTTATGGAGTGCGGAGCCCATTGACCAGCCACCACTGGTTATAAATGGTCTGAAAGTTGAAAAATGCTCATCGTGGTGAATAATTAGGATGCTCTGAAGGTAAGTGAGGAATAACTTTGGACCTCTTTGGACAAGTTATAATGAACTAGTTCTGGTTTTCACGTTTTGAAGCCCCTGAAAAGCAGGTACAGCACCTTTAAGTTTGTTCTAGTGAGCGATAATACTTGAGACAAGTTGCTGAGTCATATTATCTAGGTGAAAAAATCATCAAAACTTCTCGACCAGAGGAATCCATTTGAATTCCAGCTGGTGTAGACATGTTTATTTACAGTACAGATCTGTCTACAGAGTGTTTTTGTGCACAATCCATTTTACATGCAAATAACTGTATCAAAAATACAAAGGATTTATAAAGCACTAAATAAATATATGAATAAAACACCTTTACAAACAATAGAAAACTACAGCAAACATTCTACAACACAAAATGTAACCAACACTTAAAACGACACAATCCTGATGTGTTTAACTGCGACTGGCACGGGCAATGTGGAGGAAACATCTTGGCCAGAGACTCTGAAACAGTTAGCACTTGACTTGGCTGAAGCTTGAACTGGTTACCCGCTGGTTGGTGGGTGAAAGCTTAGCCCAATGAGCAAGTTAGCTAAACCTGGGGACAGTTGTAGCGATAACTAAAGCAAAAGTACATGGCTTATGGACAGAGTCGTTTGGCTCAAGTAATAAAATGAAAAAGTCTCACACTACTGTTCACAGTTACATGATAAAATATATTCAGAGCTGTAATGTGGCAAAAATCTAGAGTAACAAAACCCTTCTTGTGAGAATTTTGGCTCAGGTTTAAGCCAGATGCCCTTCCACGACAGTACATTTATCTGGCTTTGTCCTATATACAGTATGGCTAAATGTTTGGCCACATCCCTCAGGTAGAGGTTTCATTGAAATGAAGGTCTCATTTTCCTCAGTGGAGCGCCCCCTACAGTTTTCTTTACATTACTGCCTTAAACAGAAGCCCAGCTGACTCCTGTGATCCTTGCTATACTTTCAATAAGGTGCCCTACGGAACTTTTCTGATGAGAATCTGTCAACAGTTTATTTCCATGACAATGCACTGACATTAAAGGTCCTAAATGACACTTTGACTCCTGAGAGCTTTAAGTCATGTTCTAATACTCTTATCTCCTCACAGCCCTGAAGTTGTGTTGTTTGAGTAACCCTTTAAAATTAGTCTATCAATCTCCAAAGCTCAAAATGCTCTGCTCCACCTAGTGATGTCACGAAGTGGTAGTTTTCAAGTGAACAGCTCCTTTTACCTTTAGTTCAGTAGAGATCGGTGATTCCAAGGCTGAAATGATCCAAATGATTCTAGTGTGTGGAGTTTAAAAACACAATGGAGCACTTCCTGTATTACCACATGACATCACAAGTTGGAATAGAGTGCTTTCTGTTTAAGAGAAGAACTCAGCCTAAATATAAAATAGATTTGTGTGTTAAACATGTGAAACAAAACACAACTCCATGTCTGTTTGTGATGAGGAAACAACATTAGAACAGATCAGAAAATAGTGTCATATCGGACCTAATTTACATGTATTTAACTGAAAGTGGGCTTGCCTCTCCACAGATCTGACCTGTGATTTGATCTGATGGCTCCATGAATACAGGTGTTAAATACTATACTGTGGAACATTCTCAGCAACAGCATCCCAGAGGAAAGAACCGGGTGTGATACGCTGCATTAGAAATGTTACACAGTGCGTCTTTAAACATGTGGCATATGACAAACATCACAGTGTAAACATGTTGTGGCTGCCATGACTGCGTCCACATGATTGTCCATGTCCAAAAGACGTCCCTTTTGTCCTCTGTCCCGGCAGCAGCTCCAGAAGACAGTCCCACAGTCCCACACCTCTGAACATGTCCTCTGTCCTCATGTTTGTCCACTGTCAGGGCTCGTCTGTGCATGTCCTCTGTATATGTCCACTGAGTGTCCACTGTCAGCACTTGTCCCGTCTCTTGTCCATCTCCTTCTGGACGCGGGCCCTCAGAGCTGCTCTCATGGCCTCATCTAAAATGTTCTTCTGTGCCACACGCGCCACCACCTTCTCTGGTTTGTCCTCCTGGTGAACACACATAGAAACATTTTATTTTTATTTTACTCTAAATAGAACAAAACAATTCACAGTTTTAAGAAATAAACTCTGTGGCAAATCTAGGCACTTCTTAAGAATCACTTGTAATCTGAAAGTAGTAGGACTAGCCCAGTACTAGCTCAACATCATTTAGCTTGGCATTTAAAACAATAGTACCGAGCATCCTGCTGAAGAAGCTGTTAGAACTTGGTGTTAACAGCCACATTATTAAGTGGTATTGGGCATTCCTCACAGGAAAACAGCAACAAGTTAAGGTTAATTCCACGCAGGTCATTAGCACTGGAGCGCCACAAGGTTGTGTTAGCTCACCTCTTCTTTTCACTTTGTATACCAATGCATGCAGGAACAGGCAAGTAAACAACTATATACTTAAATTCTCTGATGATACGGCTATTCTTAGTTTGCTCAACAAAAGCACAGATGTCCTCGTTTATAAGACAGAAATTGATGAAGTGGTGCAGTGGTGTAAGGAGCACAACCTTGCCTTAAATGTGGAGAAGACTAAAGAGATTATCTTTGACCCCAAATCTGTGGGGGACCACAGCCCTGTTAATATCAGGGGGAGGGACATAGAGCAGGTGACATGCTATAAGTACTTAGGTGTGTACTTTGACTCTCATCTCCAATGGAGCCAGCATGTACAATTTGTCTGGTCAAGAATCAGCCAGCATCTATATTTCTTAAGATGACTTAGATTACATGGAGTGGATAAAAATGTAATGCTGATGTTGTACAGAGCATGTATGGAATCAATTTTACCTTATGGTATGTCAACATGGTTTGGTAACCTGACAGTCAAACTTAAATCACAGATTTTTACAGTGACTAAAAGAGCGGGTAAAATAATGGGTGTGTCCCCTAGCTCACTTCAGCAAATCTTTGAGGAGACGATGTGCCATTAGCCATTAATCTGCTAAACTCAGAGTGCGCAGTTAAAAAATAAAAGTAAAAGGCTTAGGGAATGTGCAATTAAAACCGCACATAGGCTTAGGGAGTGTGCAATAGAACCGCACATAGGCTTAGGGAATGTGCAATTAAAACTGCACAGAGGCTTAGGGAGTGTGCAATAAAACTGCACATAGGCTTAGGGAATGTGCAATAAAAACTGCACAGAGGCTTAGGGAATGTGCAATTATGAATAGATACAAGATTGTGATGGTCTTGCCTGTAAAGACTGCCTTAAAAGTCCTATATCACTCGTGGTCATATTTGGTCTCTTATTTGTTTCTGTTCTATGGTGGATGTTTGTGTGGTGCTGATGTTGTTGTATTGTCCTGTCTTTATGTTAAAGCATGTGACCCCCTGTCCCAAGACAAATTTCTCCCACGGGGGACAATAAAGGATTATCATATCATATCATATCATGGATCTGTAAAAATAACTGGTATTGCGGTACTACATCTAAGAAAAATCCCTCCTGCCCAGAAAGCATTTTTCCCATAGAGTGCAATGTCATCACAAACAGCTCATGTTCGGCTGACTGGGACTACGGCTTTCACAAAGTTCCAGTTCTGTCTCACAGTGAACAGCTTTTTGTTTTATTAAATCTTTAAAATTAATTTCTTATCTTACCTTCTTATCCATCTATTACAGAAGTCATGTGGCAGCCATTATCAATCTGAAAATACTAGAACTCCACCCCTAGAGCAGTACTTCTATGTCCCCTAAAGTCTTCTAAAAGCTCCTCAGGGTGTGGTCAGTCCTGGAGTCCAGCACCAGTGCACCAGGAGCCTGTATGTGGTATAGCACAAGTGCAGTTTGAATGTGGCGCTGTATCTGACCTTGTGCACCAGGACCGAGGTCACACTTCCACAGTCGGCCTGATAGTCCAGCCAGAACAGCTCTGTGGGCCCCTCCACTTCTGCAGGCCCCTCCCCCTCGGCGTGTGACCCAGAGCTGTCACTGCACTCGTCGGCCTCGCCTCCTGGATCTGCCCTCGAACCATCTGCAAACACATAGTGACTTTGGAAGAAAAGGGGATTTGTCATCGTTTTCAGTCGCCACACTTTTCCTCCGTGAATAATCGATCTGACAGTAACAGTTCTCTTAAAGGTAAAATATGGAACTGTCTTGAAGTGGCATGTCACCTGCATGATTCCATGACAACAGAAAGTTAAAGCCATACTTCAAATCATTCTCCATGGAGATAGATAAGTTTAAAGCCGTACTGAGGAAGATTATAGCCAAAGTAACATTTGCATGGAAAAAAGCATGATTAGCCTGCTCACAGTAATGATGCATTTTTTTGTTTTTCAGTGCCATAAAAAATTGAAGAACATGCTTTTACTGAAGTCTATTTTTAGTTTAAAAAAACAAACAAAAACAAAACAAACAAACAAACAAAAAAAAAAAAACAGATCTTAGACCTTAAGTTAAAGTTTGGTTGCTCTTCTCACTATCAGTAAGTCTTTTACAGAAGCTTTTTGTTGACAGTATGAAAATATTTGTGTTTCTTTCTCTGCTCCTTCGGGTCTCATTTTTTCATCTGTGCTCATTTTTGGACTATGCTTTTGTCTTTATTTGTACCTTCCAATTACATTAATTTAAAATTATACTAATCCATCCAAAAAAATGTGATATACTGAAAAAGTTCAATATTTTTTGTCACTCATTTCAGAAGCTTTAAAACTTGACTCAGACTTCATATGACAGTATTTATTGTCATATGATGAGTCTTTATTGGTTTGACTTTCTGAAATGAGTGACAAAAATATTAATATAATAACAAGTAACATACCTATTACAGGTATGGTGGGTGAAGTGTCTTGCTAAAAGACACGCCAACATAAAGTGGTTAGTGGCTGTACACCATAACATTGTGCTATCTGAGACGTGTTTTGCGTGTCACTCTGACCTCTGCGTTTGGGATGGTACACCTGAATGTCAGGTCTGCGTGGGCGTCTGGGCACTGTGGTGTGTCTTCTCCTCTGCAGCTCTTTGGCCTGCTTCACCTCCTTATCATAGTCGTCTCTGGAGCAAACGCCCAAGAACCATTAGAACATCAGTAAGATATATGTATTCCACTACATCTTGAAAAAAAGTATTAGGTCAGACAAACTCTGAAAACATTTTTAGACTAGTTTATCTTTGTTATTTTTTTAGTGAAACAAAAAATATTTAGTATAGGCTACAACCAAATAAAGACATCAACAATCAATCTGAGTTTAATCTAGAGTTCTCACGATACCACAATTTCAAACCCGATTTTGATACATAGACAGGAATAGATCAGACACTCAATACCAACTCCAAAACCACGATGATAATGGAAACACTCTTTCTTTAGACAACAGAATGTGATTTCCCACATTAAATGGTAGTATTTTCTTTTCTATTCCCATGGGTCCTTATATGTGTGTACTCCCTCAGTGCTCCAGGTAGGTTCCATAGTGCACCATGTGCATATACTAGTCTATGTGCTCTTATACTTGTTCTGATACCGCTCAAGATCATTCTAAAGACATTCAGGAAAGGTTTTTGTGTGGATTAGTATCTGATTTATGGTTACTTTTGACATCTCTAGTGTAATCTAAATAAGACCAAATATGCATTACAAATAACATAGAAACTCATATGAAAATACAATATTAAATCATTCACTGATTTATGACCAAATTGTAAACACAAACTGTATATTATGAAATAAACTGCATCTATATTCATTCTATGCAAAATCTATTGTTTTGGTGGTCCTAAACTGCACTAGCCCACTCTTACAGAAACTAAACTGCACCATGTATCAAAGCAAAACTATTGTAGATGGACAAACTTTATACACAACATTATGCAGGACTGTTACATACGATGTTAAACTATTTTGAAATAGTTTTACAATAAAAGGTTATATTATAAAAAAAAAAAAAAGATTCAGTAGTAAGATGAATCAAACTTACTGGTAACTAGTCTCTCACCTGGCAATCTGGTTCCTCCGAATATGGTGCAGAAAACCGTGGCTCATGTCCAAACGGCCCCCGGGCTTATACTTGAGCTCATCGTCTTTTAGAATGTCCATTTTTATGCATGAATAAATAACACATATAGGTCAAAACAACAAACAAATGTGGCAGCACTCACAGTCAGTCACAAATGCTACATGGCTAGTTGTGCTAAAGCACTGGCCAACAAATTATACCCGGAGTTATTGCACCGCTATCTAACGAGTACAAACAAAACCACATATGAGACACTGTATTATAATGGTTAAGATTTATCGCCACTCTCAGCTACACAATATTTGACACGATTCAGCTAAATTATTGAGAGAATTAACTTCAAAAACGTTTATCTGAGCTTTTAAATAACTCCGGGCCAAATTTGACTCCACCATTTTGCTCTGCGAAGTGACGTCACATCCGGCATAGATCTGGAGGCGCTCACTCATTCAACACTTCCATAATAAAGCAGTCGTTCTCTCTTAAATCTCTTGAAGTAATCGTGATCATGGTTTCCCTGAAGCGCGAGAGAGACGTGGACGTGGACGACGATGATAATGAAGATGAAGGTGGCCTTATGTTTTTGCACACACGTTTAAAGCTAAATTAGCCGGTTGCTAGCATGCGTAAGAGCTGCGTCCATGGCCAGCACTGAGCATAAAAAATGTGTTGTTATTTTGACTGCATTTGTTTGAAGAGTAATTTTACATTTTAAGAGCACATGCATTGTATGGGGAGTGACGTTATATATTATATATATATATATATTTCATGTAATAAAGTAGTCACCCTTTAAAAACCTCCCTCTGTAGAATAAGTGACTACATCAAAAGCTTTCACTCATTCACATTTACAAAAGTCCTCATCATTCACACACTAGGGCATCAGACACTGTCAAAATGAGTGAAACTGCAGCAGCAGTTTGTGCTGTGTAGAATGGGGCTGACAACACCTGCCTCAACAACTTTTCCTTGTTTTTATGGAAATTTTTTTCTGTTCTACTTCTATTCTAACTTAGGGTTGCCAAAAGTATCGAAAATCGGATACTAATTAATACTAAAACTCGTATCGAAACTACATACTAAATGAAGCAAGCCAAAATCACCTTTCCTGAACAGTTTCTCAGACCTAATGCAAGACCACATGGTGTAATAAAACAAATACCAGAACATTATAATATTGCCCAAAATAGATTTTAAAATGATCATCAAGTTTGAAATTGTAGTATTGTGACAACACTATTCTAACCCACCCGTGCTCACTCTCCTTGATCTGTAGTGAAGCTCGTCTTTGTTGTCTCTCTTGTTTCAGTGGCTCCCAAAATCGGACGAGGACGTCAGGCAGAAGACCGCAGGAGTCGTCACTGTCCGTATCTGGACACAATCAACAGGTCACCAGAGACCTGGACCATACATGCTCTAGCACTGTTGTGTGGCAGATATAGTAATGATATATGGACTGTCTAAGCTCTTGTGTGTGTGTGTGTGTGCAGGAGCGTGTTGGATTTCGACTTTGAGAAGCTGTGCTCCGTCTCTCTCTCTCACATAAATGTCTACGCGTGTCTTATATGTGGGAAATACTTTCAAGGTTGGTCAACTCACAAATTCATAAAATAAACATGAATGGAAACTGACATGTCACACCTAACTACTGTTTGTAGTGTGGAATGTTTACCACATCTTCTAATGTAATAACATTTACACAAAGGGTCTCCACCTTTTCCCCCCAGAGAACTACTTTTACCAAACAAAAATGGTATGGAGCTACTCCTGTTAGTCTGAAGAAATTCAATGGGTGATGGCTAACCTTAGCTGGGTACAGTATAGATATAAAAGGAGGGTATACAACAGAAACTATTATGCATTCATTGGTGCTTCATTGTGTCAGTATTTTGATAGATTTACATGGCATTGCTTAATTATAATTCTTGCAGTCTAGTTTTTGAAATCTTAAAAAGCTTTAGGGACCCCAAGTTGAGTCTCGACTCCCACTCCTTGTGTTGTGAATCACTGCATTAGACAGACTATGCAGTATTTAGCCATTTTCAGCCTTTAGTCATTAGTTGATTATGTTTCCTAGTACTTTTCTGTATAAATACTTGTTTCCATGTGAACGATTGTGTAGGTGTTGTTTTGTGAGTATAGGCAGGTCAGATACATGGTTAGACCATATACAGATACTGAAACGTATGGAAAGCTTTTACCATTTTCACACCACTCTCCCCTTTAGCAGGCTAATCAGTCATCAGGGCATATCTTTATCTGCAGCCCTGTACTGCAGATTGTATCATGACAAACCCATAGATCCTCAGCCCTCACCTTCACCTGGTGCTGTGTTCTAGGGCGTGGCCTGAAGTCCCACGCTTACACCCACAGTGTGCAGCTCACCCATCATGTGTTCCTCAACCTGCACACGCTCAAGTTCTACTGCCTCCCAGACAACTACGAGATCATCGACTCTTCTCTGGAGGACATCACGGTGAGACTGCTCCCTAATGACCCCACACAGCCCTGCACGAACCCTACATGAGCCTGTGTCTGCTGTGTTTTGTTTCAGTATGTGCTGAAGCCTACGTTCGCAAAGCAGCACATCGCAGGCCTGGACAAACAAGGAAAGCTATACAGAGCCTACGATGGCACCACCTATCTGCCAGGGATCGTAGGACTCAACAACATCAAGGCCAATGACTACGCCAATGTAGTGCTACAGGTAAGAAGGGAGAAAGAGACCCACTGTCTGTCATTTATATCTAAATCTGATCCGCTTTAGGAGAATATTTGTAAATGAAACAAAATACAGCCTGAATATGTTTTAAGACAATGTGGTTAGAAATGTGAAAAGATTTCTTAATATGACCTTTAAAGAAAAATGACTACCTTGTCACTTTTTCCTTTGAGATGAGACATGAGTTTAACAAAAATACAACACTAAATACAATATTAATTAAATCAATCAATTAAATACTGTCCCACTTTAACTGTAGGCTTTAACTGTATGTTTTAAATTGTACTTAATTTGTTTATGTTGTTGTAAGGCAATCTTGGGTGCCCAGAATGGTGCCTAATAAAAAAAAAAAGTTATAAAGAGAGAAGGCTGCATTGATTAGGGCTACACAATTATAAGCATATTGTTGTTGTTACAATGGTACAATTTTCCACTAGGCTAAAAACATAAAAAAAATATTGTAACAATTATTGACCAAAAGGAGTTTTTCTTCACACATTTCTTAATGAAGGTCTAAGTTTAGTAACTGGTAAGTTTTTTTAAAATTATAGTCTAATATTATTGTTATAATTTAACTGAAGGTGTCAAATAGTATATCGAAGTGTTTCTATAACTATGTTGTTATTATACTTTCTTAGTTGCTAAATACTGCATTTTTCTTCTCTTACTGTGCAGCCCTGTTGTGGGCACACCTGATAGCCTAATGGGTTGTTTTAACACTGATGTTATGCTGATCCTTCTCTCTCAGATGGGAGAGGAGCTTGTATTCATATTTGGTATTTTTATTACAAATTTACAAAAGGAAAATCAACACAAAATATTTACAAAAGCTTGTTTACCTGTCTCCATCTTAACCTAACAACACAAACATAGAATGTTCAGTAAAACACAAATGCCATTTGTTTCCTGGATGTGTCCAGGCCTTTTCAAACGTGCCTCCTCTGAGGAACTACTTCCTGGAGGAGGAGAATTACCGGGACATCCGGCGGCCTCCAGGGGACATCATGTTCCTCCTGGTGCAGAGGTTTGGAGAGCTCATGAGGAAACTGTGGAACCCCCGAAACTTCAAGGCCCACGTGTCCCCCCACGAGATGCTCCAGGCGGTGGTCCTGTGCAGCAAGAAGACCTTCCAGATCACCAAGCAGGGTAAGCGTGAACTACATGAGGGTAAGAAACAACCGGTGTATCTCTATTAAGAAGCCTTCACATCACTGAGCAGGTAACAACTTGAGCCACCACGTCACCAGTCTAGTGTTACAGGTATTACCTTGTACAACATTGTAATAATAACCATCATTATTGAATTCTTACCATCTTAAATGTGCCTTATTTGCGATGTGATTTGTTTTATTACACATTTCTACATGAGCTCACCACTCTCTGACTGTTGCTGGTGTGCTGTGCAGGAGATGCTGTGGACTTCATGACGTGGTTCCTGAATGCTCTACATGGAGCTCTGGGAGGAACCAAGAAAAAATCCTGTGAGTGAACAATTACTACAGTGCTGCTTGAACATTATATACTCAGTATGTTTAACTGTAGTAACCATATTTTACAGCCATCATAACAAAGGCCTTCCAGGGCTCTATGCGCATCTTCTCCAAAAAGCTCCCTCATCCAGATTTGGTGAGTCACACAGGGACAAGGATGTGTTGATTTTAAATGGGGCTGTAATGACAAATTGTGAATGTGGATGCATACTGTAGATTTTTTTTAACCACTTGAGTTCCAAGTACACATTTTCAAGGTGCTCTATGCTTTTCTAATGGAGGGTGCGCCCTTTGCTTGTGTCTGTGGAAATGTTACTGCTTTGCCTGAAATGTTTCTCAAAATCAACTTTGAAATGAGCATTTTGCATAAATAAACCTCATGTCTACCAAGTGGGTTTTACTGATCTAGTAATTATTTGTATTTCCAGTATCATTTAAAATGAACAGTACACACATGAACAGTACATTTCTGAGTACTAGTAGTGAATGTCATTTTTGACTTCCCTACTGCAAAGTAGCCTTTGCAGTATTTGCGTGATTGGGCCAGCAATACATAGTTTGTGTTGTGTTCAGACTCCAGAGGAGAAGGAGGCCCTGCTGCACACAGAGGACTACCAGGAGAAGATGTCGGAGTCCACGTTCCTGTTCCTGACCCTGGACCTGCCCACAGCCCCTCTGTACAAGGACGAGAAGGAGCAGCTCATCATCCCACAGGTGCCCCTCTTCAACATCCTGGGCAAGTTCAACGGCAACACTGAGAAGGTACTGCACAGAAGGAGGGGACATGGGGAGGGGACTGAAGAAGTCTCTATCTTTTCTGTTTGTGAGATTGCACAGAACACAAAAATAGAAGTAAATAGCATTTAACAAAAATGAAATGAATTGCTCAGTGTTTTCATGAAATATCTGTCCTCTTAAGTTCTTGAAGTAGATTACATGGACCTGTACTTGAGTCATAATTATTAGGATAATGATGGGTCTCTTCATTGAGCAAACATTTAGTCTACTTTACCAAACTCTGCCCTGCTGGTAGTTCATGATTATGAAAATCCAATGTTGTAACTACAGGGAGATGTAAAGTGTAACTATAGGGAAAGGTTTATTCAGCTACATTCAGCTATATTTAAAATAAACATGTAATTTCATGCATTATTGAATCTTAAGTGCCAAGTGTAAGAGCAGCTAAAGATGTTTTACAGTCTTGTATCTCTGTCGTCAGGAATACAAAACGTACAAAGAGAATTTCCTGAAGAGGTTCCAGTTGACCAAGCTGCCTCCCTATCTCATCTTTTGTATCAAAAGATTCACCAAGAACAACTTCTTTGTGGAAAAGAACCCAACGATTGTTAACTTCCCCATCACGTGAGTCACTGTCCTGTGACCTACTGCCTGTGGGGTCTGTAACCAGCAGCACTATAGAACTCTCCTTTACACAGCTCAGAAGAAGCTTCATGCCACACTGTGTTGTGTCTTGTTCATCTGTGAAAGGGGAGGAACCAAATAGAAATAGAGCATTTGAATTTTTTCATAATTTGAGGGAATGTTTTAATAAGTACAAAAGTATGATGGAACAAATGATGGTGTTTTTTGTCAATGTAGTGAGACAGAATCTGTAAAAATGTCCATTCTCTTCAGGAACGTGGACCTGCGCGAGTACCTGACAGAGGAGGCCCAGGCCACAGAGAAGAACACTACCTACGACCTGGTGGCCAATGTGGTGCATGATGGGAAACCCACAGAGGGCTCCTACAGGATACACGTCCTCCACCATGTAGGTTTCTCACAGGTCCCTTCCACTTGTGTTTAGCTCAGTCCTCCACTTCTGAGTCCTCAGTCACAATGAACCACACAAATGGCTGCAGAGTTATCTACAAGCGACTTTTTTCTAATTTCCTACAGCTTTTAGTCAGCTCAAAAGTGAAAATAAATCATTAAAAATAACTGAGACTATTGCTGATAATAGACCAGAATTCCTAAAGTGTTATTCCTCTAGTGTTATAATGGAGGCGTTGCTCTTTCCACTATTTATTTGTTATTATGGCAACAGCCAACAAGGTGTCAAAGGCCAAGCAGTGGCTTCCACCACGTGTTATGTTGATGCCATTCATGCAGAGGCTTGAGCAGAGACAGGTGCATTATGTCATCTGGAAAATAACAAGTTCAGCACTAAAGCCTCTATAAAAGATCTTTAGAAAGACTTGAGAGCGCCTTGGGCTGCACACAGAGTCCACCTAGAGCGGCCGTGTGATAAAACGGAGCAGTGGGGACTGATGTGAAGATGCATTAGGAAAGTCTTGAGACCCATGTAAGAACTCCATGACAGGACCATAGATACACTCTGATTACAGGGCCATGGATACGCTCTATTAGGCCGTTTCTGTATGTGACCTTTGTATGACCTGTGTGGGAACTCTGACCTCTCAGGGCACAGGGAAGTGGTACGAGATGCAGGACCTCCAGGTGATAGACATCCTGCCTCAGATGATCACACTGTCAGAGGCCTACATCCAGGTGAGGGTCTCAGAGCAGAGCACAAGTCTCTGTATTCAATTCACATACCTGTATTATGTGAATGATTTTCTTTTATAGTCTACTGTAACGTTCCCTCACAAATACAGCCAAATATCTCTGACTCTGAACTGGAGATCTTCTGTTAGAAAGTCCAGTGTTTTAACCAAGAATCATTAATGTTCGGTCTCTGTGTGTGAACAAAATAGATTCTATTACACTTCTGATATTATTGCATTTCTTTTCTCATGTAGATCTGGAAAAGACAGGAGAGCAGTGACGACACAAATCACCACACGGGGGCGTAGTAGACACAGGACTCCACACAGAGGAGAGGGACTAGTTTATTTCATGAGCAACAGCAAATGTGTACATTTTCATACACTTTCATATTTTTCACTGTTATATATGGAATAATGTGCTTTTTAATAAAACAACACTGATTAATTTGTGCTGTGTTTCTTTATGTATAGGTTGGGTTCACATAACGAAATATTCTTAAGAGGTTATAGATTAAAATTGTGCCATGGGACAGGAGAAAATCTATAGAATTGTTTCTGTTTAAGTATAGATGTTTTTACCTGGTTTATAGTTAAAGGGCCCATACTACATTATTGTTCTGTTTCCTCATCACCATCAGACCTGGAGTTGTATTATGTATCATTCACATGTTTAACACACAAACCCTGCAGATTTTTCAACTGATTTCTTCTCTCAAACAGAAAACACTGATGTCATGTGGTAATACAAGAAGTGTTCCACTGTGTTTTTAAACTCCACACACCTTCACTAGAATCATTTGGATCCTTTCAGGCCTGGAATTGCCCATCTCTACTGGACTAAAGGTCAGAGGTTATGGAAAAGTGGCAGTTTGAGTTGTTACAAGGTGGAGCCGAGCGTTTTGAGCTTTGGAGATGTAGACAGACTAAATAATAAAGGCTTACTCAAAACACAGTCAATTTTGTGTAATATAGGACCTTTAATATGTCTATCTCCCTGAAACAAAAACTGGCACAAAGCTCTGCTTCTTTGTCAGGGAAAAAACAGTTAGTCAATGTGTCCTCTCTCAGTACACTTAAAAAGGTGACATTATTTCTGTCAGTTGAAAAAGAGTTGAATGTGAAGTCTACAGACTCACTCCCTAACCAGATTTGTATATAGTTTTGTTATTTCTTCATATTCAGTTTTCAGAAGTTATTGGCCTTAAAGAAATAAGCCTTTCCTAAAAAATGTCAAATTTGATCCTTAAACTGTACATAGTGAGCCCAACCTATTAGTGGTGTGTGACTGAAACAGAAAATACATGCTGTGACATTCACTTGAACAGTGACAGCATTGCTGCAGGCTGAAGCGCACAGTAAAACAGACATGATGTGAATATTTATCATTATAAAACAAATCAGTGCAGGACTGGCAGAACCTTCAGTGCAACAGTGACAGGGCGAGAACAGCAGGGGGCCTACTTCCACACGAACTTCTTACAGAAGGCCTGGTTCTGCAACGACAAAGCACAAATGAGTGTTATGTTTGGAAATGGACAAATTATGACAAAATATAACAACTATTTAACCAGTCCTAAATCTAAATACTAAAGTACTGTTTTAGTGGCAGCGGGCAATGGGACATTTTGAGAGAAAAGCTATAAATTAAAGACTTTAAAAAGCTGTAGTTCTTATGTAAATTGGTCTATCAGAAGCTGCCTCTCCAGTCTGGCCTGTGTAGGTGTGCCCGTTTAAGTGCTCATTAAAATGCCCTCAGTGCTGCAGAGTGGAGACACAGTACAGTGTGTGGCTCTGCTTGATGCTGGTGTATAAAATAAAACAGGCGCCACTAAAGGACTCTTCTCTAAACACACAAGTGTTGTGCTCTGTGCCCACACCCGCGAACACCTTTAACTCAGTCAGTCCAGTGCAGTGCTTCTCAGCTTGGGAGCGTGACAGGCTTCAGGAGGTCCCCAGATGATAAGAGGAGAGATTTGAAAGGCCTGACACCCTTTAACTGCAGTGCAGAATGTAGATTCCTACTGGCCAAGATGAATGAACCTAGTTCATGAAGTTCAGATGAATAACCTTGGCCAATGCCATAAGATGTTACTAAAGCTTATGTGATGTGTTTGAGTCGTAAATTCCAGCGGCTGTTATACTGGAGCACTGAAAAAGGTGGAAAAACACGACTCTAGAGTCTGGTGGCACAGGGGCACTGGCTGCTCCAGAGAGGGTTTCTGGACTCTGTAAGAGATGAAAACATTTTGCAGGCCTGTTCTTGCCTTCACAATAGTGTCGTAAGATTCAAGCTGCTGTTGTGTCATTGTGGATATAAGATTAGAGTGTGAGCACTGGGCTCTGTGTTCCACCAGAGCACACAGTAAGTGTAGTAAGTGTAGTGAGGTGTTCATACCCCACACTCCTGCGCTGTCTGCATGTCTCTGCACCAGTAGCTGGGACCCCACGTGCAGCGCCTCTGCCCCAGAAGAGGAGCCTCTTTCCTGGATACGCACAGCTCTGCTCTCTGAAGGACCGGAGGACCAGACACCAGTTACACCAGTTACACCAGACTAACACTGTTCTCTCATCAAATCTATAGGTTTGAACCAGCGCACACTTTACGCAAACTTTTCTAAACTGCCCTGGTCACATTTGCCCTTTTTCTTTCTTAACCCAAGAGTTAGTTTAAAAACAACTTTAAACTATGGATTTCAAAAACAGGATCAACCCAGGGCCATACCAGGACAAGAGTGATGTCATACAGTAAGGTCCCCTGAGCACACTCTGGGGGGCCGCTGTCAGTGGAGATCTAGTGATAAAAATGACGTGTACCTCACACGGGTCAGAGCGCTCCTGCTGAGGCCTCAGGACCCGGAGCAGCTCAGCGCTGTACACTCTGATGAAGGCCTCACACTGCAAACATGGAACAAAAAGAACTTGACTCAAGGTACTTTTTACTCAAACTATACTTCTCAAAGTAGTTTCAGACTCAATACTTTTATCCCTACTTGAGTAATATGTATGTAATATTATTTCATAAATTTAGAAGTGACAAAGGCTTTATGTGAAATGACATGAATGTTTGTATTTTACTCCTTCAGAAATGATTGTTTCTCATTTTTGACTTTGAGCATTACTTAAGATGTTATCCTTCAAATCACATCAATTTTTTTTCTTTTCTTGTTATGTCCAGACATTTACCGTTACATTTACTCGTACTTCAGTAGTTTCCCCAAATACTTTACCATTTTCTTGGATGACTACTACTTTGCACTTCTTCCAGTACCAGTACTTTAACGTGAGTAGTGTTCTGTGTGGCTGACCTTGGGGATGGCGTGGGGGTACAAGTCACACACAGACCCGAGGAAGGCCACTGTGCTCTGGGCCTCAGTCCGGTTCAGATCCTGGTCCAGATCCAGACCCTGGTGGATCCGACTCAGGACTGACAGGGTGCGGCAGGAATCACAGTCTGAAGGTAATGAAGCTTCTGCAAAGAACACTATCTCATGAAAGGTCCTGTAGTACACAAATGGACTCTTGTGAGCTTTGAGAAATGTTCTAATGTTGATGCCTCCTCACAGACATGTGGGAATACTCACCTGGAGATGTGCTTTTTTCATTCACACATGTTTGAGTAACTTCATTATCCTTGTGATAGATGTATGGAGTTTAAAAACACAGTGGAGCACTTCTTACCACAAGAACTCGGCCTAAATCTGCAGGGTTTGTGCGTTAAACATGTGTGAATGAAACTGAATAACTCCAGGTCGGTTTTTAATGAGGAAACAACATTATAACAGATAGAAATGATGTAATATGGGCCCTTTAAAGGTGCACTATGTAACTTCTCTGATAAGGTGTCCACCACCTGCTTGTCTCCATGAAAACCGTTTTGCCTGGAATGCTTCACAGTATGGCATTAAACATATTTGTTTAATCAGCAGGTGTTTTTATTCCTCAAAATGCACGAAAAACACACATTCTTACTGCAGACTCCTACTGCAAATTTGTAAGTTGTAATTTAACTTCATAGCAAGACCTGCCATCGTACATGGAGACACATAAGTCTAATGCCATACTGTGGATAATTACGCTATAAAATCTCCATGGAAAACTGGTGCTTGTCACTTCTAGGGCAGCATTCTATTAACCAACCATGATACAACCAATTCTATTTAAGTCAGAAGCTCCTTTGACAACCTGAGCCCACAGACCCCTGCTCTCTGAATGGTGTTCACACTGGACTCACGTGGTGCCGGCGTGTCTTTGAACAAACACAGGTGGAGCAGGGTGCAGATGGTGTGAGGAGCGGCGGAGGAGAGGAGGAACTCCACAATGCTGTCTCCATACTTGGCCACAAAGTCCTCACACTGCTGCTCATAGGACTTAGGCATGAGAGAGCACACGCTTTCCAGCAGGCTGCGGATGGCCTCCTGCAACACACACACACGCATCACACGTACACACGCACCACAGACACACATATAATGGGTTTTTGCTTTCTGTCCCTCTGTTGGTGCTCGAAGGATGATAATGTTCTGTAGATCAGACTCCAGTATATGTCCACATGCAGATACTCATCTATGGACCAGCGCCGTCCTGTCCCAGCCTTTCCTAAAGTCATGTCTAAGCAGCATAAGTAGTGCCACAGTAGGAGACATGTCATTTTCTATGCAAAATAGTCATTACCTTCAATTGCTTAGTTACATTACTTTCATTTCAGAACATTGCTAAAAGTCTTCAATGTTAAAATGGTATCTCAGTAAAACACCAATGTGCTGCACCTGCCCCTCCCACCACCAACACACACATCACATTTATACTACGCAATGTGGGTGAAGTGTCTTGCCTAAGGACACAACAACACTGTGGCCCCGCTTTGACCAGCCGGTACATAGATATCAAGGACATTACCATGGATGCAATGATCACACAAGGTTTAACAAAATGACGTCCGCACCTCGGTCATGTTCTTGGGCAGCAGAGCCTCCAGCTTCTTCACCACCATCACACACAGCGTGCACACAGGGCTGAACTGCTCCTGCACACAGCAAGAGACTGGAGCTTAGCAAACACACAAGAACATCGCAAGAACATTTGATGGGTTAATGAATGTGTGAGGACACCATCTCTCGTCTGTATACCTGCCTCATTATCATTTTACTGTCTGATATTTATTCACAAACTATCATCAACAATCCTTATTGTCAATTGTGCTTATTGATCTAGATCAGGGGTTCTCAAACTTTTCAAACTGCAACCTCCAAAATGAGGCACTCCCAACACACACGTATGCCTTCTCCATACTGAAGGAGCACAGAGAGGTAAAGCCAAATCTGATGCTGGGGATTTTATTTTAAAAAGGAACACACCTTGGTGTGTTCATCTCTTTAGTTTTATAAACACAGAGCAAAAACAAAGATCGTCACCTGGATGGAGACATCCCGAGCATGTGCATGTACAGGTACAGGTACATGCAGTGTCAAGAGCTCCTCGCTCAATGATCCCAGTGTTTTAGTCCCAAACTCCACGAAAAGCTTCCAGGTGCACTATATTCTGTGAGTGTGTACAGACCATGTCAAACAGGTCCTAAACAGTGCACTTGAGTGTAAATAGTAAAATGAAGGGTGATCTTAACGTGCAAACAAATGCATTCTAAATACTGCTCATCCAAAAACTTGCAGTTTTTACTCTCGAGTAGGGCGAAATACACTACCATTCAAAAGTTTGGGGTCACCCAGACAATTTTGTGTTTTCCATGAAAAGTCACACTTTTATTTACCCCCATGAGTTGTAAAATGAATAAACTATAGTCAAGACATTGACAAGTTTAGAAATAATTATTTATCTTTGAAATAATTATTTTTTCCTTCAGACTTTGCTTTCGTCAAAGAATCCTCCATTTGCAGCAGTTACAGTCTTGCAGACCTTTGGCATTCCAGCTGTTAATTTGTTGAAGGATCTGGAGAAATTTCACCCCACGCTTCTAGAAGCCCCTCCCACAAGTTGGATTGTCTGGATGGGCACTTCTTGCGTATCAGACGGTCAAGCTGCTCCCACAACAGCTCAGTGGGTCTGTCCATAACACTTCTTTCCAATCTTCCTCTGTCTAATGTCTGTTTTCTTTGGCCCATATTAATCTTTTTCTTTTATTGGCCAGTCTCAGTTGTGGCTTTTCCTTTGCCACTCTGTCCTGAAGCTGCATCCCGGAGTCGCCTCTTCACTGTAGATGTTGACACTGGCGTTTTGCGGGTACTACTTAATGAAGCTGCCAGTTGAGGACCTGTGAGGCGTCCATTCTCAAACTTGAGACTCTAATGTACCTATCTTCTTGCTCAGTTGTGCAGCGGGGCCTCCCAATTCTCTTTCTATCAGGTTAGAGCCTGTTTGTGCTCTTCTCTGAAGGGAGTAGTACACACCATTGTAGGAAGTCTTCGGTTTCTTGGCAGTTTCTTGCATGGAATAGCCTTCATTTCTAAGAACAAGAACAGACTGTCGAGTTTCACATGAAAGTTCTCTTTTTCTGGCCATTTTGAGCATTTAATCAACCCCACAAATGTGATGCTCCAGATACTCAACCTGCTCAAAGGAAGGTCGGTTTTATAGCTTCTCTAACCAGCTAAACTGTTTTCATCTGTGCTAACATGACTGCACAAGGGTTTTCTAATCATCCATTAGCCTCTGACACAATGAGCAAACACATTGTACCATTAGAACACTGGAGTGATAGATACTGGAAATGGGCCTCTATACACCTATGTAGATATTGCACCAAAAGCCAGACATTTGCAGCTAGAATAGTCATTTACCACATTAGCAATGTATAGAGTGTATTTCTGATTAGTTTAAAGTTGAAAAAAAACAGTGCTTTTCTTTCAAAAATAAGGAAATTTCTAAGTGACCCCAAACTTTTTAACAGTAGTATAAGTGTGCAGTGTGGCCACTCAAATGGATCTATACTTCCATGCAAACAACCCTCAGGTTTTAACAGTCTTGCATGTGGCCAAATGAAGCACAGTGTGTCCGGTGAAACACAAGAGCTAAAGTAAAAGAATAAACAGATTCAACTTGGATCAAGTGCGTAGCCAAACAAATAAAATTATCCAAACTCCAAAACATTATCCAAACTCCAAAACGCCTAAATCCACCTCCTCCTCGGCCCTGGTGAATGCACAATTCCCAAATGTGGATTCTTCAGATCCAAACGAATAGTTAGGTATAGTGTGTGTGTGTAGAGTGTGTATGTGGGGAAAGTGTGTATATGTGGAAAGTGTGTGTGTAGGAAATCTTATTTTCTGTTTATTTCAATGCTCATTGTACGTTTGCTCACTTATCATTACAATGATATGTTTAACATATGTACTAAAGTAAAAAATAATAATTAGATTAATATATTCAAAACCTTTTTTTTCCTGGAAATCATCTTGTGACCTGGACGCGACCCTCACTTTGGGAACCACTGATAGAACAACTTAAAGAGTGGGCATTTTAATTCTACGGGGTATTAACAACATATTAACAAGTTTCACTTCGGTTTTTAACAGTGTTTTTGTATAATTATGAAATGGCCATGAGTGAGTGTGGGTGACATAGGCTTGCTTCAAGCATGTTTTTGAGGGATCAACGTTATTACATGGTAAAAAGTTTCTCCCTCTTTCCACTTTTATAAAATGGGCCAAATTCAAGTTGACTTTACATAATGCCCCTCTGGTATAAAACACACAGCACAGTATTAACCTAAATGTACAACCTCCCCTCACATTTTTCACATTTGTTTGCAGAAGTGACCAAACTTAGAATGTTTCACTTCACCTTCTCACTTCTGCTTTCACTGAGGTCAGGTGTTTCTTTGGTGTCAGCGCACAGGCCAAAGAGTCCACACGATTTCTACAACACATACACAGAAGGATTCACAGACATCCATTATGTTGAAAATAAAAGAGGAGGTGAAATGGGACTCACATCAGGGCTCTGGCTCTGCTGCAGGACAGAGGACAGGTGAGTGTCCACCTGCTTCTGACACAGTGACCCCTGGAGAGGAGGGAGTCGCCCACAGAGGGCGAGAAGGCCGTCATACACCGCCGCCTGATGAGAGAGAGAGCTTTACACTGCAGTCTAATGAGACAGAGGCTCTGTGTCTGCTGACCTTGGTGCTGGAGCTGGAGATCATGTTGGTGGACAGGAGCAGAAGGCCACTGCACTCAGAGCACATGTCTGTGGACTGAACACACACAGGGTCATACCTGTAGTGACCCCCCCCCCCCCGGGGTCTTTGTTTTCCATTATTTCAGACATATTGATCAGTATTTATTTTATACATCTACGGTCCATCTGACCCATAAAACCAACGCTGTCAAAAATACACAAAATGAGCCTGACCTGGTGTTTGGGTCTGAGGGCTGTGAGACCTGGGACCATCCTGGAGGAACCTAAACGACACACACCCAAACGCACGCACACACGCACACACACAGTATTTTAATAGGAACCATATGTAAGATTTTTATTTACATTCAGTAATCAGAACCCATGTGTCCCCAGACAGGACAATAATAATATAATAATAATGCATCAGTTTTATCACTTTTTTTGGACAATAAAAGACCCTTTACAGTTCATTCTTCATTCACATCACACCTGGTGGTGTAAGATACTACTATAGCCCCAGCTGCCCTGGGGCAGACTGACAGAAGTGAGGCTCTAATCTGCACCATCGACCACCATCACTCACACACACACACACCACTTTCATACTAGGCCATGTGGGTGAAGTGTCTTGCCTAAAGACACAATGAGTGTGACTGTGGCACCTGATTTTCTCAGTGTCTCCTGTTCAAGTCCTAACCAGGCTGCTGAGCTTCTGAGATCTGACAGGATCAGGCTTTCACAAGGAGCTATGGCCACAACTTCCTCAATTCCAAAACCGTTGGACATGAAGTTGTTTACATTATAGCTAATTTGGTGTTTTGGATCTGAAGGTGATTATCCAGTCAAAACGCAACATGAGTCTCTCAATTGTGTTGCCAGTTCAAACACTGGAATCCAGTGGGTTTAAACCTAAAACGTCTCTCTGATCTGAACGGTCACTACCCCAGCTCCTGCAGCAATCCTGAGTCAGTGCTAGTGCAGCCTCTGCAGATCAGGGAGGGAATTCTGGAGGTTCTGAGCTTCAGATGAGGCCTGAACATAAACTGAGAATGAGACCAAGCTGAATGTGTCTCTATCTGCAGGTTCAGGCTCTCACATCAGGCTGTTTGGAGGATACTCCCTTCTTTAAAAACAGAAACAGTGCAGGCTACAGTTCCCGTAAGGACACATGTCATTACGCGAACTAGGCGTTTTTGATCATTAGAAATATTTTGTGAAATTTAATCACCAAAAATCACACGTAATCACTGAGTTTTCTCATTATTTTAGTTTTTCCTGGTCATAGCCCATTGAAGGTGGTATGACGCTCTATTTTATATTATTCTTACGACAATAACAAAGCAGGCCTGTTTAAAACGGGATTAAATGATAACACGCACGATAACTGACATTTGGCTCTAAATCCATTGTCCAAACCTAAACCGCATTCTCCGGATTTAAACATACGCAGCCCGGTCAGGTGATTCTAATCCGGGGCCATTACCGTGGATGTCCTGAGTTTACCCGGGCAGAGGAGGACCGGGGGCCTGGGGGGCTCTGGACTTACCCGGGCAGAGGAGGACCGTGAGCAGCGCTGCGGTGAACACGAAAAGCGCCATGACACGAGGAGAGCGCAGACGATCCAAAGTCACCAAACAGAAACGATAAAGCAAGAATAAAAACAGTGCGTCCCCGGAAACCAGAGGCGCGCTCCAGCCAATCCCAGCAGCGGACAGAGAGGCGCATGTCACTGCGCATTTATTCAATTAACTGGGGTATTTTTCTCTCCCGTGTCTTTGGACTCTCTACAAAGTACACGAACAGTTTGATTCTATTTCCAATAATTGTATGAGTTTGCACTATCAGTACTTCCACTGTGAGAAGTGCAGGACCAGAGGAGAACATGACAGAGCTCATGTTAGAAATGCATAGGTCTACAGTATTTTTCAAAGACCGAGTTGCTAATTTGTAGCTATAAATCCGCACAACCCATGGAAACAGAGTATTATTATAAAATAGTATTTGTATTCCACTAGATGGAGACAACATCCCGTGTTTGTGACGCATGAAGATTCGCAGGACCTGCACATGAAACCTGGACCTGCACAAACTGTATGGAAAGAAAAAGAAGCTGCAGTCCTCAGAGAGCACAGTGTGAACACAAACCACTCGTGTTCAGTTTACAGGACCCACAGGGATGATTCTGTCATGATTTTTGCTTTTTTTCCCATAATATATATTTTTCAAAATCCTTCACTTGCCTTAAAAACAGCTTTTTAATCTTTAAATCAGAATTTGACCTCAAAATATGAAGGCAAAATATGGAGTGTCTCTAATTGTTGTAAGCTCTTGGTGAAATTCCCTCCAAAAAATTTTATTTTGACGTGTTATTCCCACAAAAGTTAATTTTAACCAGTTGTAATGTTGACCTGAACACAGCCTGAAACGTCCCACCAAAATCCAAAACAAACCAGCTTCACTGGAACAAAGTGACCACGTTTCTCTTATGGCCAGAGTAGTGCCAGTGGAGACAGAGGAGAGAAGAGAAGCCTGGATGATTCACTCTGAAAATGTGGATCTGCAAGAGAAATGCAGCGAGCATGATCGCTATTAAAGAAGATGGAATCTCAGGATGAAAAGGTGGGAGAATCTCTGTATTTAAGTAAGTAACTCTAAGTCACTTTTCACCTCTTAAAACCTTTGGTTTCCTTTAAATTTTATTGCTACAGGTTATCAAGCACATGCATGTTCTGAAACGATAGTGAATGTTATTTCACTGGATACAAGGGGTCTACAAGACAATGTGAAAAGAAAAGCTATTTTTTGTATTGTAAAGTTTTTAAATACAATGTCTTCAAGAAACTCATTCATGTGTCTCTGACGCCACCTACTGGACGATGCAGTGAGGACACAGAATTCTCTTGAGTCAAAGGAGCAACAGATCTGCTGGACAATCTACAGAACCTTAACACATATCTATGAGTACAGAAATAGCACTCAAATATTATTATTAATAATAATATTACTGATGTGGTTTCCCAGTGTAAAAGAACACACCACACAATTGATTTGGGGGAGACTTTAATCCAGCACCTGATATATATTCCACCAGATACACAGACACAACACTATAAGACTTTGCTTGATTCTTGTTATACCGTTTCGTTATTTGATGTTTGGAAGAATAACTATCCCAGTCTTAGACAGTGTTCTTGAGTTAAACCAGTGGAAACATTAAGTCTAGAACTGGTCTTAGCAGCGGTCCCTGAGTGAGCTGCTTTTACCTCAGGTGGAAACATTTCCAATGTTTTCTCTTCATTTGGAACCAGACAATAGAATTAACAAAATACAGTTTGTCTCTGTTGGTTTGGCTCATTTCTTGAAACAGAAATGACATTCTCAAAATAACAAACTTCCAAATCTCCTGCAGTCGTTCACAACAGAATGGCATTTTTCAGTGATTTCATCAAATTGCAGATGTTTTAGTACATGTCTCAAGTGTATCAATGCATCTTTGAAAATGGTTCTGTACAAGTCTCCTACAGTTCGCACAATGAGTCACATTTAGCACATTTTCCACATAAATAGATGTTGCTGATCTAAACTGATGAGTTGATTCTTGGTTGTTCTCTCCAAAACATGTCAGAATGATTTCAGTTTCTAAGTCATCATATGCATAACAATGTTCAACTGTCAAAATTAGTCAAGAACATAAAACCATGAACACCAGACGAATTTCTTTGAACTTTTGATAAATTCATGACAGTAATTGACAGTCAGGTGAAATTAGAACTATCGACTAACACCCCCCCACCCCTCCTCGAACCGCCACCTTAACGTGGTGGAGGGGTTTGAGCGCCCGAATGATCCCAGAAGCTATGTTGTCAGGGGGACGGGTCAGACGAAGAGCAGTTCAAAAGCCCCTAATGACGAGACACATTCAGAGGCCAGTTACGTCGCCCGGGATGATGCCACCGGGGCCCCACCCTGGAGCCAGGCCTGGGGTGGGTGCTCGATGGCGAGCGCCTGGTGGCCGGGCCTTTCCCCAAGGGGCCCAGCCCGGGCCCAGCCCGAAGAGACGACGTGGGATCGCCCTCCCCTGGACCCACCATCCGTAGGAGGGTGCAAAGAGATCTGGGCAGCAGTCGAAGGTGGGGGCCTCGGCGACCAGATCTCCGGACATGGAGACTAGCTCTGGGGACAAGGAATGTCACCTCACTGGGCGGAGCCTGAGCTTGTGCGGGAGGTTGAGCATTACCGGCTAGATATATTTGGCCTTACCTCCACGCACAGCTTGGGTTCCGGAACCCAACTCCTTGGCTTCCTGTCGAGTTTAGAATTAAATTCAAAGTTCTCCTCCTGACATACAAAGCCTTAAACAATATGGCCCCATCATATCTTCAGGATGCCATTGTCCCCTATCAACCAAATAGAGCACTTCGCTCTCAGAATGCGGGATTATTAGTGGTTCCTAGAGTGTCTAAAAGTACAGTGGGGGAAAGAGCCTTCAGTTACCAAGCTCCTGTGTTATGGAATCAACTCCCTGTTGATGTTAAACAGGCACCCACAGTCTCTTTATTTAAGACCAGGCTTAAAACCTTCCTCTTCGGAATAGTTTATGACCAGGTTACTTAGTTTGATGTCACTCCTAGCTAACTATGACCAGGTTGGCTGGGAGTGACATTAAAATCCCATGTTAAGATAAGATGCTGCAGGAGATAACAAGCTGGGGGAAGTGTGGCAACCTGAGCACTGTCCTCTGTTTCCTCCTATTTTCTCATCAGCATCACTTACTATGTTCTCATCTGTAGCTCGTTCAGTGCTATTCACATGTTGTCCCCTGTCCCACTCCCCCTGTGGAGTGTAACTCTTTCACACGCCTGATGGCAGCTGGACCCCTCTCCTCTTCCTCTCTTGACTCTCCTCCTCCTTGCCTGGCCCCCTTCCTCCCCGCCTGGCCCTCCACCCACTGCCCAGCCCTCCTCTCTGCCTGGCCCTCCTCCTCGCCCGGCTTCCTCCTTCTCGCTCTGCCTCCTCCTCCTCGCCTGGCTCCTCCCCGGCTCCTTCCTCACCTTGGTAGATGTGGCCATACCGAACTGGCCCACGGGCCTGGGCATCTAAAGCCTGTCCGTCCATGGGAGTGGACCTCTCCTTCACTGTAGTTCTCCCCGAGGTTTCTTCTTTTTCCCAGGAGTTTTGGAGTTTTTCCTTGCTGAGAAGGAGGGTCTAAGGACAGGGGATGACTGGACGATGTTTCATTTGCCGCTTTACATGAATGTTGTTTATTCCTGTTTTGATATGTCTGTGTGTATGTTTACTCATCAAAATCTTGGAACGCCCTTAGAGGCAACTGTTGTTGTGATTTTGGGCGCTACAAAAATAAATTCAAAATTCAAATTCAAAGTTTGGAAACTGCTCTTACCTTTTTTTCAGTTTTCTATATAATTGTATTCTGTTCGACCTCTGCCATAGTGACAGAACATGGAGGTGTTTTGACTGGCAGTGCTGACACAAGGCCAAAGGGACAATGCATTTTGGGGCACTGACTATTTCCATGAGGAAGAAGTTTAGTTTTGCGGGCTCAGTAGCAGGCTTATCCACCCCCTTTGTAAGACTGAGGCTTAGGTTATGTAGCCAACTGCACCACCTCCTGGTATTTTTAACTTTTTTAACTTTTTAACTTTTATATTTATTGATTTATTTTTCTTATTTATTTATTAGGACAAATCACCCTTTTAGAATATTTTCTCTTGCATTTTTTTTATATCCCCTTCCTTTAACTCTGGTCTTGTATGTCTGTATGTCTTGTATGTATGTCAGTTACTCATGTTGTTTGTGGAATATATGTTGCTGTTGTTACTACTGCGACACATGAATTTCCCCATTATGGGATAATAAAGGGCATACTTACTTACTTACTTACTTACTTACTTTGACACATGGTAAAGTGTTTTGGGAGAGATCTGAGGTTTTGCAGGTGATCCATGGTGTTGTGCTGAACCATCCAGGTCATTTAGCAAAAGCACTAAGTGAATGATGCAAATGAGCCAAAGCAATTGAGAAGGATCTTTGCCATTTTGATGGAACTGACTCTTTACATGGGAAAGGAATCTAGTTTTGAAGCATGTGTGAACAGTTTTGGGAGAGATATGAGCTTTTGCTAGTGAACTGTAATATTGTGCAGAATTGTAAAGCTGATTAGCCAAATTATCATGCAGGAGCACAGGACTCAAATGCAACACAAAGAATGCCGTCTGGGGAAGAACATGTAGACAATAGGCAGAACTGTGACACAAATGATCTTATAGTTTTAAGAATGTTATTTCTGTTTCAAGAAATGAGCCAAACCAACAGAGAAAAACTGTAAAACAGGGAGCAAAGGCAGGGGAGGCTCAGAGTGTCAAAAATGAAGGTAAAATTTCTAAGTTTTTTGTTTTGGTGAATATATCCATCCATCCATCCATCTTCTCCCGCTTAATCCAGCTGGGTCACGGGGGCAGCTTACTGCCCAATACTCATAGCACCTGACCCCCCCTATGAACCCCTCTGCAGGTGGTGAGCCCACAGGAGGGTGGACAACATGGTCCTTGATGTTAGTTCATAGGGGTGCTGGCATGTTTTGGGTTGATGGGGGAAACCGGAGTACCCGGAGGAAACCCATCCAGACACGGGGAGGAACATGCAAACTTGGTGAATATAACATTATCAAAATGGTGATCAAAATATGTTATGTGTTACAATACCCCACAGAAGTAAAATATGTTTATGTTCCTCATTACTTAGTTTGTTTTTGCTGTAGTAATTCCCTCTGCTTCCATTAGATGGCAGGCAGCAACAGATCAGAGTATCGGGAGCACTGAGGCTTTTTTGTTTTTTACTTGGCAGTTCTAAATCATGAAATACCAAAGCAAAGGTTCTCAAGAGCATGTTTAAAGGTCAATAACAATCCAAGTAATGTTTCAGATTTGTTCATTAAGAAGGGGAATGTAAAGGAGTGCACCAAGCTGACCAGCACTTGGACAAAAACTCAACACATCTCAGACCAAGGAGCTGATGCTAAACTTCACCAAGTCCACAGATCCTCTGACAGAGCTCTGCTGGTGTCTTCAGAACCTGAGCAACAGAGGATAGAGCCCATTCTTTTCTTTTCCACTCATTTGACTGCTAATGTGGCTGTTTATTGTCTTTCATATATTTTTAGGACTTGGTTTTGAAGAGATAGAACCAGATGTAAATATTCATCAAATGGCAGAGTGTGGAAAAAATGTAGAAAAATTTGATACTGTAGTTGGTGAGATTTATAAAATAGAATTCCTCTGCCTATGTCATCATCTATCATCCTTGTGTATAAACCTGAGGTTTATGCACAAGGAAGGTTTTCCTCACAGATGAAACCTTCATTTCACTAAATAAAAGGTGTTGTCATTTATGTGCACTTGTCAAACCATAAATATTGTGTAACTTACTTAAGTTTTGGCTGTTGTTTACAGTATAGTTACTAGGTAACATACCTTGTACGACGGATGTAACGATATCCAAGACTCATGATACGATATCGTCATGGTATGAACCTCACAGTACAATATTTATTGCGATATTGTTGGAAAGATCACGATATTATGATATTCTACAGAATAACAAGACTTACCTTGCAAAATGCTTTGATCAGTCATTTGGTACAACATTTATTGTCATTAGGGATGTAACAATATCCAAATCTTTCTGTACCATATTTTCACATCTCACCGTACCAGATTTATTACAATATTTTGTGGAGGCACAAAACTGTGAATCTGCTCCTTTTTTCCTCTAAAAATGCTTCACAAGACTTAATCCAAAGAATGAAGATTTCAAAGTGCTTAGAACAGTTATTTCTTCATGTAGTCTGCACTGAACAGAGCAAAGGATCATGGTCTATGTAGTTCCCTTTGTTTTGAGCTATTTCTGCATCAGAACTATTCATTTAAGCAAAGAGTCTTGGGATTTGATATATTGTGATGGTCCACAATATTATTGTGAGACCTCTGACGATACGATATCACCAGAATTCAGTTATTGTTACATCCCTACCTCCTACATATGTCCTTTCTACTGCCCATATCCAACCAGGAAGTACAATTATAACCTTCACCAAAATGACAAAACTACAACAGACCAAATGCATTTATTTTAGTAAAATGTTAAATTTAATGATGTTAACTGCCAACAACTGTACAAGTACTCACCTTTATGTAACAGATAATACTCCCTACAACTGTACAAGTACTCACCTTTATATCACAGATAATACTCCCTACAACTGTACAACAACTCACCCTTATGGAACAGATAATACTCCCTACAACTGTACAATGCATTTTTTGCTGCTTATTTAGAATATATTATTGCCATTTATATTTTTTTGCTCTTTGTTATCGTATTATATCATGATGTGTGAGCAAATAATTTCCCTTGTGGATCAATAAAGTTTGTCTGAGTCTAAGTCTAATATCAGTAAAATCAGTGTTTGGTTTAAACATACCAAACCATGAAGTGTTTATTTAATAATAAATGTAGTTAATATGATTAACTGATTAATCATGATGATTAATCAGATCAATCAAATCAATCTGATGATTAACTCCGCACCCCTATGAACTAACATCAAGGACCATGACGTCCACCCTCCTGTGGGCTCACCACCTGCAGAGGGGTTCATAGGGGGGGGTCAGGTGTTATGAGGATTGGGCAGCAAGCTGCCCCCACGACCCAGCTGGATTAAGCGGGAGAAGATGGATGGATGGATGATTAACTGAGGTTTGGGAGCAGGACCACGCCTCAACTTCCCTCTCCAGCAAATCACAGCTCAATTCTGCCATGCCTCAATTTCCCAGAAGCCTATTTGTAGCTGCCTAACCTGGCAACCCAGTTCGTTCTGAATAACTCGACCCCACCCTCCCAACCCATATCTGTTCTCTTCCAGACATAAGACGCCTACTATGGGGGTCCCATCCTGCTAGACCATGTGAAGACTGAGACTGTACCCCCACCCTGAGTCTCAACCCAGCCAAACTGCCTCGTTTCAATACAATAAACGCTTTTTCCTTCGCACATGTGTTGTAGGTGTAGTCCTTGCTAGTGAATAGCCTTTAACTGTTGTCTCTCTCTCTTCTTCTCTACCGCTCCCCTTGGGGAGTGGAGCTGTTTCAGATGTTTCAGATGTTTTAGAGGTCCTCCCGTGATCAGACGCTGACCAGACCTGTCTGGATGGAGCCCTCACCTGCCTGGATGGAGCCCTCACCTGCCTGGATGGAGCTCCACCTGCCTGGATGGAGCCCTCACCTGCCTGGATGGAGCCCTCACCTGCCTGGATGGAGCTCCACCTGCCTGGATGGAGCCCTCACCTACCTGGATGGAGCCCTCACCTGCCTGGATGGAGCCCTCACCTGCCTGGTTGGAGCCCTCACCTGCCTGGATGGAGCCCTCACCTCCCTGGATCTCTCCTGCCTCAGTCCCCCACACATCTGCCTATCCGTCTAAACTCTGCTCTTTATAAGATGAATGGTTACCTCAAAGCTCTCAGGTCTGAAGGTGCCGCACGGCGACAGCTAGTTGGCAACAGTGTCTGGAGAGAATTTTCCCATACTGCACCCGCCGGTGGGTTTTTTGCTCTCTGGCACTGTGTTCAACAAGAAACGGAGGATGGGACAATGTGTTTACTGATGTCTATGTCAGATTATGTTTCCATGTTTATTCACTGTGAAGCCCATTGGGGCAAATCTTGTTGTGATTCTGCACTATAGAAATAAAATTGAATTGAATTGAACTGTGCTTGTCTGCATAGTCTTAGTGATCTAATTAAGCAATGACAGAATCAAAAGTGAGTGAGTTTTCTCCCTCCAAAAGTGGCTGCATTCTTGATGAGAGGTCTGAAGAATCAAACAAGCTGAAACGGATGGAGGCCACGTGATCTTAACAATATCTCCAGGCTTAGGCTGAAGGAACCTCTGTTTAAAGAGGAGCAGAAGACACCTTCATTGTGTCCCCGAGGTCTGAATAGTACTAGCCACAGATTAAGGCCAGTCAATCAATCAAAAGGCTACTGGTTATAGAAATACAAATATTTGGAAAAAATTTGGAAGAGAGAACTTGAAGTTTTAACTTCTGGGGCGTTGTCTCTGGAATGTTTTTGTCCAACAGAGAAGATAAAGAGGTGCTCTGTTTCTCCCTGTCTCTCTCCTCTGTTGATCTGCTTGGTCGAACTGCATTGTCCAAATGAACAGAACTGAGCGGGTCTCCTCAGTGAAAAACAATAAATCCTCCGGTGACCACCCACCTCAGTTTTAGGAAAGGCTAAACCAATGAGGTGGAGTCTTAGCTAAAGCTGAGTGGGGGTTGAGGAGGGTTTTTGTGAAATTCCTCTCACATTTGTGAACCATTGAACATTTATGAACCATTAAGTTTTACACAAATAAAAGATATTCACATAACATTTACAAATCAATATTCAAACTGCATTGACAATATTCACAGCATGAACAGTTCACACCCTTCCTCTTTTTCTGTCATTTAGCTGAGATTGTTTGATCCGATAGCAGTGTCTTTTATTTGTGTCTTGATTATGGCCATTTTATCTGAATTTACTTCAGTCTCTTCCTTGTAGGAGAAACACTGTAGATCCTGTAGCCCTTTTTGGTAAACCGTTGTACAAGAGAAGCTAGAAGGAATGTCTTGCTTGCAGTCTCTATAAATCTTAATTTAAATAACAGTTTCAGGGTTCAGTTTAGAGCTGACGGAAAGCTTTGGCGTGCATCCAAAGTCAAAAAAGGCCTTAAAGTACAGATACCATTGCAACAATAAAACGGGTGCTGTTCATAGTTTCATCGGACAACCTGTAATACTACAACAGCAACTTGACAAACCTGATGTGATGTGCAGTAGTTTCAATAGTGGGACGCACACTGATTGTGTTGTGATGCACAGTGCCCCAGAACTCAGCACTCACAGATAAAGCAGTGCATTTGTTTTGAGGGGATAGAACCAGATGTAAATATTCGTTAAATGGCCGAGTGTGGAAAAAATGTAGAAAAGTTTGAAAATAGCAGAGATTTCTAAAATAGAATTCCTCTGCCTATGTCATCAGTTGTCTTCACTTTAAAAATGCAGAGATGGTTTATGCACAAGGAAAGTTTTCCTGACAGATGAAACCTTCATTTCACTAAATAAAAGGTGTTGTTGTTTATGTGCATTTGTCAAATCACAAATATTGTGTAATTTATTTAAGTTTTGGCTGTTGTTTACAGTATGGTTGCTAGGTAACATACCTCCTACATATGTCCTATCTACTGCTCATGTCCAACCAGGAAGTAAAGTGATAACCTTCACCAAAATGACAAAACTAGAACAGACCAAATGGATTTGTTTTAGTAAAATCTTAAATTTAATGAATTTAACTGTGTTTTAGAGAAATAAATCTAACCTGCCATATGCACTTCAAATATGTTTGTGGCCATACTGACTTGTCAAAGCCTGATCTCGTCAGATCTCAGAAGCTAAACAAGGTCTGGAAACACTGGAAACACCAGATGCCACAGTGGGACACCAGTGGCAAAAACTGTTGTGTCCTTAAGCAAGACACTTCAACCACATTGCCAAGTATGAAAGTTGTGTGTGTGTGAGTGATGGTGTTGATCGGAGGGGCCGATGGTGCAGACTGGAGCCTCACTTCTGTCAGTCTGCCCCAGGGCAGCTGTGGCTACAACAGTATCTTAACCACTGAATGAACTGTAAAGCACTTTGGGTGTCTTGAAAGGTGCTGTATAAATGCAATGATTAATATTAATAATTAATTTATTTAAATAGTGGATAAAATACAAACAAAAAAAAATCTGTAAAATAAATGTTTGATTTAAACATACCAAACGGTGAACTGTTTATATAAAAATAATAGCCATTAACTCTTTATTTTCAGCACAATTTCCTGACATACTGCTGTTGTGATTTTTGAAATACAGTAGTTGTAACAGTAACTTCCAACCACGCATTTAACATAGTCTTATTTGCATAGTGATCTAAGTATGCAATGAGAAAAGCAAAAGTGAATAAGTCTTAAATTCCTTATGACTCGGACCTAAACAATTCCTGAAGGTACATTCCACTGGGGATTTTCAAGACAAAACATGTCACACTATTGGACTGTGAACAGCTTTATCCAGTCTAATAGTTTCTGCATTTTATATTATTTATAGTATTCTCCTCTTTGTTAGGAAGTATATGGTACCGACTCGTGTCCCCTGGAACCCACACAAGTGTCTACAGATGATCACACCAACGAACCAGAGGATGATGTCAGCTTTGTGCTCTATGGAGTGTTCATACACTCTGTGGAGCACACTCACACTCTGTGGAGCACACTCACACTCTGTGGAGCACACTCACACTCTGTGGAGCACACTCACACTCTGTGGAGCACACTCACATTCTCACTGTGCAAACAGGGACTTACAGTTTTTTCTCTGCTGGTTTAGCTCATTTCTTGAAACAGATATGACATTCTGAAAATAACATGGACAAACCTCCAAACCTCCTGCAGTCGTTCACAAATTAATGGCATTTCCCACTGATTTCATCAAATTGCAAATATCTTAGTTCATGTTTCAAGTGTCTCAGTGCAAATGGTTCTGTACAAGCCTCCTACAGTTCGCACAATGAGCCACATTTAGCACATTTTCCACCTAACTAAATGTTGCTGATATAAACTGATGAGTCTCTGTCTTAAGTCATCAGATGCACAACAGTCTGTTCAACTGTCAAAACATAATACCATGAACCCCAGATATGAATTTCCTAGATAAAGATCTAGATCTCTGATAAATTCATGACAGTAACTGACAGTCAGATGAAACTAGAACGAACGACAAACGAAGGAGGCATTTCCCACATTTCAGATACCAAACAGTTGACAGGTGCTGTTTATGATGGTGAGAGTGATGTGACCACACACATCCCCACTTTAAGCCCATACAACACTCAAAAGAGCCATTTCTTCCCTCGCTGAATTGCAAGGGAAAATATCTACTGTGAGGTGGACAAAAATCTATGTCCATACAGAGAGCAGCGCGGGGATGGAGGATGGTGCCAGGAGAGGGAGGGCACAACAGCACCAAAGGGTTACTGCAGTTGTGAAACTGTATTTACAGCACTGTAGGCTAGATATACATTTTCTTGTTTTTTTTTTTGCATTTATATTTCGTACAAGTACAGAATACTGTATACGGTAAATTTTTTTGTCTGGAAGTCACTTTATATGTGTGAATAAAAATGGTTACAGTTTCCTTGGCAGTGTGAGTGCAATGTGTGTGATATCAAAGTTTCGAAACTGCTCTTACTGTGAAAACCTTTTTTCAGTTTTCTATTTAATTGTATTCCGTTTGACCTCTGCCATAGTGACAGAACATGGAGGTCTTTTGACTGGCAGTGCTGACACAAGGCCAAAGGGACAATGCATTTTGGGGCACTGACTATTTCCAGGAGAAAGGAGTTTAGTTTTGACACATGGTAAAGTGTTTTGGAAGATATCTGAGCTTTTGCAGGTGATCCATGGTGTTGTGCTGAACCATCCAGGTTATTAAGTGAATGCAAATGAGCCAAAGCAATTGAGATGGATCTTTGCCATTTTGATGGAACTGACTCTTTACATGGGAAAGGAATCTAGTTTTGAAGCATGTGTGAACAGTTTTGGGAGAGATATGAGCTTTTGCTAGTGAACTATAATGTTGTACAGAACTGTAAGACTGTTTGGCCAAATGATCTTATAGTTTTAAGAATGTTATTTCTGTTTCAAGAAATGAGCCAAACCAACAGAGAAAAACTGTAACACTCGCTCCATCTATGACCCCGGCACAGCCTGCTCCAACAGCCTGTCCTCCTTTAAAAGGATCAATCAATCAGTCAGACTTTATTTGTTCCCCAGTGGCAGTTTAAGCAATAAAATTACAATAATTACAGATAAACTGAAACAAAAGTCTCAGTACAATTCATTCATTAGTGTTGGACTAAAGTGTATCATAATAACTTGTAATACTGTATTAATACAGTACATTTATGTACTGTATTAATACTAATTAATACACTAATTAATTAATACTAATTAATACACATACTAATAATAATTGTGCTCTCATATCTGCCCCTGCACAAGGATGTGCACGGCCTGATTCTCTGGTATTGTGACTGTCACGCTCTTATTCTTCTCTAATTAACTGCTGTGGTTACTGTAAATCTGTAGTCTTCCTCATTATGAGCTGGAAACATGTTCTGAAAACACAACAGCATTCCTGACGAGTTACTTCTGAGTAAATGTGTGTGTATGTTACACTTGGATGAAAAGACAAATGGCCTGTACCTGCCTGTGTGTGTTGTCACGCTATCTCCCGACTACAGCCTTATTTATTTGCCTCTTGTGCACACATTAATACAAAAATAAAATGTCTCTTACAAAATGATGAAACATATGAGGTGGGAGGTGTTTTCTAATCTATGACAATTCTGTTACAGCACTATTAACTGTGGTTCCACATTTACATAATATCATATATTTACATCATATCGGAATATATTTACATCATATCATCCACTGCTATTATGAGGTCTGAGGGCCTATTGGTTCCACATGGACATAAGCATATGGCATTCTCTGTGTTATACATATTTGTTTCCACAGTGTTCTTATTTAGTGTTAAGTCATTGCAAAGTTAAGGTGTGTGAGTTTCGGTGGTTTCTGGAGGATGTCACCTGCCTGAGTCCACAGAAATACAAAGTGCAATACTATGGAATATTATAGCCAAAAAACATTTCCTTGGCAACAAGCAGAAGGAGGCCCTCCTCCAAGCCAAATACAAGTCAGTTTGTGGAGATGTGCCCTTAAACTCACAGTAAGCACACACTTTTCAGTACAATAAACACAACCACAATGAAAAACATGCTTTTATATTAGTCTAAAGGTTACAAACTGTGTCTCAGTAACTTTTATTTATTTTGTAATAACTTCATATTTAGACACTTTAATTATTGATTGAGTGAATAGATTGTATTTTTTGAGTATTTTGCGGCTTTTCTCATATTCCTGACACAAAGGTACTTAACAGGCCTTAAAAGTCTCCTCTGGTTTGTTGTTGTGATCATCTGTAGACACTTGTGTGGGTTCCAGGGGACACGAGTTGTGCACTCTGCTAAACAGCCCCTGTACCATATACTTCATAACAAAGAGGAGAATACTATAAATACCGTATTATAAAACGCAGAAACCATTAGACTGGATAAAGCTGTTCACGGTCCAATAGTGTGACATGTTTCGTCTTGAAAATCCCCAGTGGAAAGTACTTTCAGGAACTGTTTAGGTCTGAGTCATAAGGCTTATTCACTTTTGCTTTTCTCATTGCATACTTAGATCACTATGCAAATAAGACTATGTTAAAGGCGTGGTTGGAAGTTACTGTTACAACTACTGTATTTCAAAAATCACAACAGCAGTATGTCAGGAAATTGTGCTGAAAATAAAGAGTTAATGGCTATTATTTTTATATAAACAGTCTGTCTCTGGCATTTTTATACTATATAGCCTATATATAATACATATACTTATTATATATAATTTAGGCCTAGGTGCCCCCCAAAAAATTATACCACCAGTCGCCACTGCTCAAAGCATCAGAACAGCGGACCAAAAATCAAACTTCACAGACATCTTCCCTTTCCACAAATGCACAAAGCTCTTCCCTCTGCATGTTTAATACAAACTAAATAGTCTGTACAGTATTGGCATTAAAATAGTCTGGAGTACGTCTGTGGGCATCACCATGTTTGGTTTGGTGGTTTAGGCGCTTCACCTTTGGCTTCAACACAGACCTTGATGATGGAACGTGATCGTTCGGGCCCAATTTACCAGCAGAGCTTATGAACTCACAAATATCTTGAGAATACATTTTGCTGTGTGAGAGTAGTAAATGTGTGCACATTCTGAAAAGTCCAAAATGTAAAAAAAAAAAAATTAGGTTAGGTTCAAATCCATTTGTCAGATGTGGCTGTCACATCAAATCATACAAAACACAGGGACATTTTTATTAGATCTAATGATATAACACAGGCCTATAAAGTGAGACTGACTCACACACACACACACACTCACACACACACACACACACACACACCATCCTTGCGCTGTGACTGCAAGAGGCCACAAGGGAAGGCAAACAAGCAATTTTTGAGAAACACTTTTAAAAACAAGTTCTACTTTTTCTGCTTCTCGAAGCCAAAGGCGTCTAGTTTGGCAACACCTGATGAATGTTTTTGGGTTTTCTTTTTCCTTGGCACAAGATCAGGAGAGGAACCGAGATAAATGACACCTCTAATCCAAAGAAATGATGTCAAACTGGGGAGGTTCAATTTATTAGATCTATTCAAGTGTAAACGGAGAACATACACACTCACACCCACACACACACACACACACACACACACACACCATCCCTGCGCTGTGACTGCAGGAGGCCACAAGGAAAGGCAAACAAGCTATTTTTAAGAAACACTTTTAAAAACACTAGAAAAGAGTTAGGAGCTGAAGTTTAGACTTTTTGGTTAGAAAACTATTTAAAGTGGATTATGGACTGTGTTTGAACCATGTTTATTTGGACTTTAAGTTGAAAGAAAAAAGTTTGGTGACGCTGCCTGTAAATAGGGCCTAAGCCATGGAGTAAGAAAACTTTCAGAAACATGCGGGCTCACCTCCAGCCCGTCCCAACACTCAGTCGTTGTTCAGTTCTGGTTTAGTCCTTGTTCAGTCCTGGTTTAGACCTAGCTTAGTCCTGGTTCAGTTCCGGTTCAGTCCTGGTTTAAAAGGACAGACACCAGGGAAATTACTGGGTAATATTGGTGCCCAGTGCCCATTTAAAAATGAACTTAAAGAGTGAAAGGGAAGTATTTTGTGCAGATCTAATAAAACTTGAAATGTCTATTTTTGTGCTGAATTTAGTTCAACAGAAACAAAATGGATCTTTTTTCAGCTGTTGATATGAAAACATCAAATCTATAAAGTAAAATGGATGAACCATGTAGCAATGAAAAGAAAAGTTTCATAAGTCTACTAAATCCTCCAAGTGTCCACTCTTTGCTTTGTCAAGAAAATATTTATTAGAGTAACTTTCTTTGCTTCATAATTCAAAAGTAGAAAACAAATAGAACTACACATTGAATTAGATGGTGTGTCCAAACTTTTGGTAGTATTTCATAATGTGTGTATCACTTTACTATGTGAAATCAGATATTTGTACTTTTAATGGCCCTGAAAAGTATTGACAGAGTCAGGATATTTGTGTGTAATTTGAGTCAAAAGACAAACGTGTAATGAAAGTTGAAACACCTTCTGGATTCCAGGTAAAACCAAACTTTGGAACAGATATGAGTTATGAAATATGATGTTTTATTGTGGAAGATTATAGCCAACATTTCCATGGAAACAAGCAGATGAAGACCCTCCTCCTCCAACTATAGAGCCAGGTTTGTGGAGAGGGAAGCCCGCTCAGGACCTATGTTTTTGGTGTATGTTTTTTTGTGTTATAAAACCATCCAAACAGAAAACAGAATACAAACAAACAAACAAACAAGAATACAAACATACAAACATACAAACAATGTATGTTTTACTTAATTAATTAAAAAAATAAACACACTGCAAGAAGCTCACAGCTCTGTGCCTCTAATGTCACTAAGCAGTTGTTCAAATAGCTTTTAATTTATTTTTCTCATGCATTTTTATTTGCAATTCTGCATGTTCTTAAAAAAATGTTTTCTTCTGACAGGAGACCTGACAGGATGTGAGAATGTGAACGTTACTTTGAGGTAACCAAGAGGTAAATGACCAGACCGGCCCATCAGAGCCTGATCTCACCAGATCTCACCAGATCTCAAAGGCTCAGCAGGGCCTGGTCAGTACTTGGACCTCTGTGAACACCAGGTGCCACAGTCGGGCACCAGAAGCAAAAACTGTTGTGTCCTTAGGCAAGACACTTCACCGACATTGCCTAGTATGTGTGAGTGTTGGTGGTGTTTGGAGGGGCCGATGGTGCAGATTGGAGCCTCACTTCTGTCAGTCTGTCCCAGGACAACTGTGGCTACAATAGTAGTTTACATCACCGGGTATGGAGTGACTGAACACTGCTCTGTAAAGTGTCTTTGACATATGTCTGTAAAATGCACTACACAAATAAAAACTTACTTAACCAGAAATACCAGGTGCTTATTTAAGGAGAAAACATGTGCTGTAGAATTGGACTAATCCAATGAAATGTAATAACATGAATGTTTTCTGTTACAGGGGGCAAAAGGCACACTGGTGTCCAAGTATGAGACATATCTGTGAAGAGGGAAGATCTGTGTCTGTGAAGAGGGAAGATCTGTGTCTGTGAAGAGGGAAGATCTGTGTCTGTGAAGAGGGAAGATCTGTGTCTGTGAAGAGGGAAGATCTGTGTCTGTGAAGAGGGAAGATCTGTGTCTGTGAAGAGAAGATCTGTATCTGTGAAGAGAAGATCTGTATCTGTGAAGAGAAGATCTGTATTGGTGGCAAGAAGGTTCTGGGTTCGATCCCCAGGTCGCCCGGGCCTTTCTGTGTGGAGTTTGCATGTTCTCCCTGTGTCTGGATGGTTTTCCTTCAGGCACTCCGGTTTCCCCCATCAACTCAAAACATGCACTGTAGGTGTAAAAGTGGAGTATGAGTGATGGTGATGGTCGGAGCAACCATTGGCTTAGCAGCCTCAGGGCAGCTGTGGCTACAGCAGTAGCTTACCACCACCAGGTCTGTGAATGAAGTATGCTCTGTAAATAATGCTGTGTAAAGCGTCTTTGGGGACATGTGTCTGTGTAAAGCGCTATAGAAATAAAGCTACCTTACCTGTATCTGTGAAGAGGAAATCTGTCTTTCTGAAGAAGGGGGAGGCCTCAGCTCTAAAGAGGACACTTCCCCTGTGAGTTTGCACCTAAACATTTGACTGGCGTCTTTCTCTCTTTGTTTCAATTCAGGATCCAGCTGAGCCACAAATCAAAGCCCTGCAAATCTGCCTGTGGTCAACAAGAACACTCCAACAGCTAATGCTGATCCTGACTTTGAATGAACCCCTACATGTCACAGCAGGAGGCTCTGTGACATTTGAACTGTCCAATAAAGAAATGGAATTGGCCATGTGCTGCGTTTTTCTTTTGGGGTTAGTGTTGTGATTGTGTTAAAGTGTAGTTAAGTCTTCGAATTATTTACAGTGAATAAAACTAAAATGACACGAAAGTAAATCAATAAAACTAATACAGTATAATAAGCAATTATAAGCAATGAGATCAAATGTTTTAAGTTGAGTATCTAAGACTCCTTAGACCACAGGTGTCAAACATGCGGCCCGGGGGCCAGATCCGGCCCTCCAAGACCTTTAATCTGGCCCTCGGCTGATTTTCTATTAAAATATAAAAAAATTCAGATTTTTCTGGTAATTTTCTGCACAGCTTAGCATAGCAGCGTCTCCAGTGCTTCTGTGCGTGGCACCTCCACCAGACAAATGAAGACCTGCCTCTTTCCAAACGCTCTTAAAGGACAATCGTTTTGACTGTTGACCGTGACACCCTCATCAGCAAAATGTCAAAAATAAGAAAAGTGGAGCTGAGTGCAGGATTTTCCAAGAAAAATTGACTAATTCTTATTTGTTCACGGAGGTGAATGGGAAGCCTGTGCGCTTGGTGTGTTTGCAACAAGTGGCGGCGCTCAAGGAATATGATCTTAAACACCACTACGAGACACTGCGAAAAATACAATAACTTGAACGGAGAATTGAGAAGACAGAAGATAAACGAATTATTGCTGGGACTGAAGAAACAGCCGTCTGTTTTCACCCAGGGGCCAAGAGGCTACTGATGCTGCTGTGAAAACAACCTAACCTAGCATAATATTATAATATTTTGTAAAATAAAAAAAATGTCTGTAATAGATTTGCATTTCTCTGCACAAATATTTGGACTTATTGCTATTTTTGAGGTATATATGCCATGAGTTTTCTGATCCGGCCCCTTTGGAATCAAAATTGGTTGTATACGGCCCCCGGACCAAAATGAGTTTGACACCCCTGCCTTAGACTAATAAAATCTAAGTTCAGCTCATTTAATTCTCTTCATTTAATCACACACTATAGACGTTTGGATGTGGTCAGTAACTTATTAACTTTGTGGAAACTCATTACAGAATAAGTTTTAAGTTTACTGAAATGAACTTTCACTTGACTTTTTAGTTGGGGGTTCGTCACCTGCTTGTTTCAATGAAGATGTCACTGCTCTGCCTGGAATGTTCCACAGTGTGACATTAAACAGATCTACCTCACTTGCTTTTATTGCCCAAAAACTTTTCATTCTGACCTGTAGCTGGGTCTGGTTTGGTCTCCATGAAGATAGAAAGGTTTAATGCCATACTGTGAAACATTCCAGACAAAGTAATAACATCTCATTTGAGGAAAGCATTTAACTGAATGTTTACCAGAAAAGTTACACAATGCAGCTTTAATTAGGTTACCAAAATAGAGCACTTGAATAATAGAGATGGAACAATGCATTACACAAACAACTTGGAGCTCAGCAAAATTTCAGGGACAGAATGAACCTGTCGGATCACATATTTTGTATATATATGTATGCCTCACGCTGATGCACTTACTGGATGCTGCAACTTCTTCCTCCAAAATGTGGATGGGAAAAAACAGAAATAAATGTCCTGATGGGTCCACCCTGTGCCTATATAAAGAGATTGTGCAGTTTCAGCACATATTCAACACTGAACCTTCTGCCAGACAACAGCAAAGGTGAGACCACGACTTGCACTATTATAGTATTATATTATTATATTATACGTGTCATTTTACCTTTTTAAAACCCTTTTGAACATTTTTGCCTTTATTTTAAATATATTTTCAACAACATTTTAGCTGTTATTTGAAATGAATGAAAGCTTTTAATTTAGGATTCCCTTAAAGCCCCAGTATGCAGCTTTTTAGCTTTTTTCATCATCATTATTATTATTATTATTATTATTATTATTATTATTATTATTATTATTATTATTATTATTATTATTATTATTATTATTATTATTATTATTATTATTATATTTTTGTTTTATTTTATTTTATTGGATTGAAAAATTGGTGTCATTACAGCAAGCAGGCTTCTCCACAAACCTGACTCTTATTTATGCTGATGGAGGCCTTCACCTGTTCGTTTCCATGGCGATGTTGTTATCTTGGCTATAATTCCGCACATAATGGATTGATGTCCATGGAGAATGTTCTGAAGTATGGGTTTAACTTTGTATTTTCATAGAACTGAGCAGGTGATGAGCCACCACCAGAAAGTTCCATATTCATTCATTAATTCATCATTGCATATATATATAGCGCCTTTCATGACACCCAAAGAGATTTACACTTCTTCACAGTTCATTCTTCATTGTCTCCAGTGTTGCTTTAAATGTGACTGTTGTAAGCCTGATTTTGCTCTCCCATTCTGACCCGTGTGCTCGTGTTGTGCAGATGAGACTGTGTGTAAGCTTAGTGGCCCTGGCAGTGCTGCTGTGTGTGCAGTGGCAGGTGCAGGCAGGTGAGTCTACACGTTCTTCACTAAATACACTAGAACGTAGGTCACATTCACAGCATATACATCTGGGTGAAGGTAATCCAGGTTAATCCAGGTTAATCTATGAGCAATTCTGTTTTGGAGAGAACTATCCAAACCGTAAATCCACAATTTAATACTGATGTCAGAAACTGGCTCTTCAAATTTGTCAAGTGAAAGACCGTCTTAAAAGTTCATTTGTTCTGACAGAGAAGAGTCTCAGTTACATTTACTTGAGTACATTTTTTATGAAATTGTTCTTGTCAAAGTACTTTTCTATGAGCATACTTTCACTCCCACTTGAGTAATATTTGTACTGAAGTAACAGTACTCTAACTTGAGATTATTCAGATTTTATGCCCTGGTATGTGCTGCTCTCACACCTGATGATGTCACCGTGTGTTCCAGAGCTGAGCCACAATCAGATCCAGAGAGCTGTGAGAGCTGCTAAAGTCAATGTGGACTCAACCTACGAGTACTCCAGGAGGGAGTGAGTACTACTACTTTATTATACTTCACTTTTTAGTCAGACATGTGTAGTGACCAGTAAGGTCTGCTGATATTCAGTGCACAGATTCTGTCTATAAAGTGCACAAGCAAAACTCTATCAGTCATTTTGCTGCTAACCTATAAGAGAAGATGTGCAGCGCCCCCTACTGTTCACACTAGGCTTTATATTTGACCTTTCCTCATGTGGCTAGTTTTATTTTATTCTTTGTGCCCTCTCATGGCCTTTGTGTACCCCACCACAAGGTTTCATATAAATGAGTGTTTAGGTGTTTCAGTCTGTCCAAAGCCCGGGAGCCCACCCTGACCTCCTCCCTGTGCCCCGTGTACAGGAGCCTGTCTCGGGTGAGGAGAAACACGACGTCCCCTGCAGACATGCTGAGGCTCATGAAGAGCCCGGTGGGACAGACCCGGGAGGCTGTGAGGTGTGCAGACTACATGAACAACGCCCTGAGCTACCTCCAGAACCCAGAAGGACGTCACGTCAGACTCCGACGCTCCATCTCCAACACCACAGGTGAGTGTGGCCCCCAGGGTCTCACAGAACTTATTTACCTGCGCTTTAAAAATGACATCAGAATATAAAGAGGTCTTAATCTAAAGAAGGGGCTTCACTCATCATTCCCTGTTCAAAGCTATCAAACTGTGTCTTACAAAAAATGAGCTTTGTTGAAAAAAACAACAACAAAACAAAACAAAACTAAACTAAAAAAGTCCTGTATTCTGCTGCAATAATTATTAACTATTATTATTATAAGTAATTCATTATGAGTAATTATTGCAATTATTAGAATATTAAGAATGACATGTTATATAATAACATCATAATATTAATGAGATTATTACAGGTTACCTGCTCTGTGGCTCCAGACTGGCCTGTGATCTGTGTTCTACAGGCTGTTCTTAAATGCCATGTCAGTCACACGTTCACATGTCAGTCACACGTTCACATGTCAGTCACACGTTCACGTCAGTCACACGTTCACGTCAGTCACACGTTCACAGCTCTACCTCCTCTGTGCCCTCAGAGCTCTCAAAAGAGGACATGGCAGTGCTGGCAGCAGAGAGCGGCTGTGCCCGCCTCACCACAGAGCCCTCCTGTGCCAGTGTGCCCAACCTGTTCAAGTACCGCACTGCCAACTCTGTATGCAACAACCTGTGAGTACAGCGCCCCCTGCTGAGCGAGCGCGCCTCACCTGTACAGCCAGCACAGTCACCTACAGTCACTAGATCGTTCTGACTTAGATACGGAATAAGTTTGTTTTTATTTATACATATTATTTAGCATATGCATTTTAAAATTTTCCATAAACTAGGAACAAATGTGGGACACTGTTCACTGTGGGATAGAGGTGCCCATATCAAAAATCAAAAATGAATTTATACTAAATGTAGTAACAAAACTAGGATACACATTTTTCACAGGTATCGATACAAAAATGAACCTTTCCTGAATGTCTTTAGAATGATCTGGAGCTGTATCATAACAAGTATAAGAGCACATAGACTAGTATACACCCATGGAGCTCTATGGAACCTACCTGCACCACTGAGGGAGTACACACATATAAGAGCACATGGGGTTAGAAAGTACTAGCCATTTAATGTTCAAAATAATGTTCTATTGTCTGAAGAAAGAGCGTTTTTTATTGGAATCAGTACCGAGTATTGAGTCTATTCCTTACAATCAAAATCGAGTTTGACATTTTAGTATTGTGGGACATATGGTTTTCTAATTAGTTTTCTTTTTTCTTTATATATTTATGCCATATCTATATTCATGAATGAAGTGCTCATTTCCAGCTCATCTGCAATATTCTGGTACAGAAGTATGATTTGTCCTGTGGCAGGGTTGAGCCTGTCTGCAGAGCTCAGTCTCAGTACAGTGAGTCTAACAGAGCTGTTTTCTGCAGGGAGCACCCGCTGTGGGGGGCATCCAACACCCCCTTCCTGCGCCTCCTGCCGGCAGAGTACCAGGACGGAATGTCTCTGCCCAAGGGCTGGGACCCCGAGGTCAAAATCAACCAGCACACCCTTCCATTGGTACAGAGTCTGCTTCCTGTAGTCTTATTTCACTCTTCAGTAAAATGAATCACGTGAAGGTGGAGAGTGAGTGTGGCCTATTGTAATGAATGAGTGAGGTATGGGTCTGTTATGTTCTGGAAATTCATTTTTAAAAACATATTTATTGTTTTTTAGAAAGGCAAAGTAAAATAGAATGGAAAATTGAGTTTCTTAGTAAATGCACATGTGCCCTCTAGTGGTAGGTGTGGGTCAAAACAGCTCATGGGGATATGGGGCAAAAAGTGATTTTCTGAATAGTATTATTTTTTTCTTTTGTAAATGTTACCTTTCAACTGTAAAACTGTAATCAACCATTATTTAAAATACATTTACTTATTTAAAGCCACAGTATGTAACTTTTTTAGTGAAAAATAGACTAAAATAAAAGCGTGAAAAAATGAAAAATGTAGAAAAACTCTTATGTGGCCTGGAGGAGGGCCTCGGCTCCTTTCCACAGAAATGTTGTTCCTCCACAAAGTTACATAGTGTAGCTTTAATGCACTGATATTTGATATTTGCTTTGTTATTGTCGTTCTTTTTCTGATGATGCTCTGTTGGTGGTGTAGGTGCGAGACGTGTCCAACCACATCCTGAGCACAGGGAACACAGTGGACGATGACCCTCTGTACTCCATGCTGGTGACCTTCTTTGGCCAGTGGACTGACCATGACCTGAGCCTGGCCCCTCACTCTCCGGTCATCCGCTCCTTCAGCTCCAATGAGACCTGTGAGAAGACATGCGAGCGATCCTCACCCTGCTTCCCCATACAGGTACCACCCCCGTCTGTTTATGTGCAAGAGACTCGTCCAACACCTGAGGAGTTCATACTGCTACTGATGCATTTGAGCTGCTTTTTGTTAGCCTACACCACTAGCTTTTCATAAATTTGATGCTCAAAGATGCACATTTTGGTCCAGTCAGACAAATTAGAGGATGAGAAAAGTGTGAAACCATAAATGTGGAACTGTAAATATCCCAGACAGTCTATGCTCCTCACTCAGGGTTCTAAATTGGGCACAGTACCATCAAACTGAAAGTGTTTTTTTTTGGGGGGGGGTTATTTTAAAACTAGGTCAATCTGCAGCTTTGTGTTAAAAAATAGTCGAAAAACTGAGTGTGTCCTGGCTTCAGTGATCTCTGACATTTCTACTACATGACATCACTCAAAACTGCCCCGATTCCAGACAGGGGTTTCTGATACAAACACCTGGCAGCAGGGAGTTTGAAGAGTGGAGACCTGTTAGACCATTCACATTGCTCCTCTTACCTCCAGTCTCCACCCCCCCATTTAGTCCTCCAGGCCCCGCCCCTCACTCTCCCCTTTAGTCCTCTGCCCAGTTCAGCAGCTCTATTTGAAATGTGCTTGTGGGCAGAGTTGCAGTTACATATAAACCTGCCCCTATGTGCCCAGGTGCCCAGTGGAGACCCACGGCTGCCCCAGGGCGGGTGCATGCCGTTCATCCGCTCAGCCCCGGCGTGTACGGGCACTGCGGTCAGGGAGCAGTTGAACGCCCTGACCGCCTTCCTGGACTTGGGGCAAGTGTACGGGGCAGACCAGATCAAGGCCTGGTCTCTCCGGAACGTCTCCTCAGACAAGGGCCTCATGAGGGTCAACCTGGAGTACAATGACAACGGGCGCGAGCTCCTGCCCTTCAGCACCATGGCCGTGAACATGTGTGCCACCAGGGGGCGCATAACCAACGACTCCAATGCAGAGGAGGTGAAGTGCTTCATTGCAGGTGAGTTGGAGTTATTCTACTGCTGTTCCCACCATTCTAATGTGATCATGACATTTGGCTCATATGCTCTCAGTATGGAGGGACATTTTGGTTGCTGATTTTTACTGTCTTAAAAATGAAAAACAGAACTAGCTCATTTAAAAAAGGGTTTCCACAGTTATTCCTCACGTACCTTATGCATTCTGAACATGCTAATATTCCCAAGTATTGAGTTTTTTCACTTTTATAGTGACAGTAAAACAAGAACTTGCATGCAACACACACATCCTGCTTGTTCCACAGTCATATTCTTAATAATTAGATGCAGACAGCGCTCAAAAGACTTATTTTGACCTCATGAGCGGCTTATACAATATATGTGTACTGTGGTGCATGAGGAAAAAGACTGTATACAGAATGTTTAGAGACAGTATTTTCAGATCTCTGTTCTAATTTTTCCTCATCACAAACAGACCTGGAGTTGTGTTTAGTTTTGTTCAAACATGTTTAACACACAAACCCTGCACATTTAGGCTGAGCTCTCTCAAACGGAAAACACTGTTCCACCTTGTCATGTGGTAATACAAGAAGTGCTTTTAAAGTGTTTTAAACCCCATACACTTTCACTAGAGTGATTTGGATAATTTCACAAAAAACTTACCAATCTCTACTGAACTAAAAGTAAAAGAAGCTGTTAACATGAAATCTGTTGCTTCATAACATCACAAGGTGGAACAGAACATTTTGAGCTTTTCAGATGTTGACAGACTAATAATTAAGGTTGACTCAAACATGTGTGAATGAAACAATACACAACTCCAGGTCTGTTTGAAGGAGATAACATTCTAACATGGCTTAAAGCTCACAGAGTGCATTTAGTGTAATATCGGAGCTTTAAAAGTTGGTGTTGTTGTGCAGGTGACGAGCGTGTCAATGAGAACATCGCTCTGAGCACCATTCACACGCTCATGCTGAGGGAGCACAACCGTCTGACGCGCAGGCTGGCACAGCTCAACCCTTACTGGGATGGAGAGAAGCTGTACCAGGAGGCCCGCAAGATCCTGGGGGCCGTTTCACAGGTACACACATGACTGCAGCTCACACACACACAGAACATAGAGCTGTGTCTCAGACTAACTATGAGCCAGGTCGTGTCATCCATGGACTCTAGAGCTGCGGTGGCCTAAAGACATGTCCTGCTGACTAAAACAGGGCCGCAGCAAAAGCTCTTAAAACTATCTCATATCTCAGTGTATCTGACCCAAACTGCACTCACACCTGCACTTATGGCGCTATTCAACTGTGCCCCTCCCTCTCCCTCTCTGCCCCTCCCTCTCCCCCTCTGCCCCTGTGCTCCTTCCCCTCTCCTTCAGGTGATCACGTTCCGGGACTACCTGCTGCACATTGTGGGCCCTGATGTGATGGCCAGTCGTCTGTCCACGTACCCAGGCTATGACAGCCAGGTGGACCCCAGGATCTCCAACGTGTTTGCCACCGCTGCCTACCGCTTCGCTCACCTCATGATCAAGCCCACCATTGCCCGCTACAACGAGCTGTATGAGGAGCACCCCACCTACAGAAGCCCCCTGCTGCATAAAGCCTTCTTCACCCCCTGGCGGGTGGTCTTTGAAGGTACACACCTTACTACTGATTATTATGGGGTTGTGAGTAAACCGGCACTGTGTAACATTTGTGGTGGAGCGTCTGCCACCTGGTGATGCTATAACTTAGTCTGGAATGTTCTACAATGTGGTTATTATCTAAGTGCATTCAATCCATGCATTTCAGGATGATGAAAAGTTGCCTTAGCAACGGACTATTCCAAATATTATATTATGTGTCATCTGTCCATAAAAAGGGGAAGCCCATGAACACAGGCATTTTTATTGCCCAAGTAGTATTTGGCCTGACTGTCACTGTCTCCATGGATAGAGAAGTTTAATGCCTTACTGTAGAACATTCCAGACATTACAGTATCGTCTCTATGGAGACAAGCAGATGTTGGACGTGGTGTACCTTTAAGGGTTAAAACGAAGATCACTTCATGATTTATGAACCATTAACCATTTTAAAATAGTTAATTGTCCCCAGATGAAACCCATGGACAGTGTGTTATTTGAATCTCGTCACCACACATCCATCACTTCATCTTCTGTATCTGCAGACTCTGTGCTGCTCGTTACTGCACTGAAAGTGCATACATAAGATAATCAGTACACTAGTCTAAAATGTATATATATAAATATATATAAAAGTGCATATATGTGATGTCCCTGTGTGCTGGCACCCTCTGCAGGTGGACTGGACCCCATATTGCGTGGCATGGTGGCCACTCAGGCCAAACTCAATACACAGAACCACATGATGCCTGACGAGCTCCGTGAGAGGCTCTTCAGGTTTACCGAGGCCATAGCCCTAGACCTGGGCTCCCTGAACATGCAGCGGGGAAGAGACCATGCCCTGCCAGGTACTGCCCCACACAGGCACCCCCCACACAGGCACCCCATAGGGGTACTCCCCCTTAGGTTTAAAAAAGAACTAAACCAGGACTAAACTAGGTCTAAACCAGAACTAACATTATGAATAGGGACTACATATATTAAAACTATACAGGACAAACTTAATCTAAAACAGTCCTAAATCAGGATCTCCACTGGTCATGTTCTAACTGCTCCATCCTTCCAGGCTACAACGCGTGGAGGGGCTTCTGTGGCCTGTCCCAGCCGAAGACGGTGGAGGAACTGGGGAGGGTGCTGGGCAACAATGACCTCGCACAGAAGCTGATGAACCTGTACGGGACCCCAGACAACATCGACCCGTGGCTGGCAGGCGTGTCCGAGCCCCTGGTCCGCGAGGGCAGGGTGGGGCCTCTGTTCGCCTGCCTGATCTCCGATCAGTTCCAGAGGATACGCCAGGGGGACAGGTACCACTGGGGGGTGTGGGGGGTTTAAGGGAGGGACTCGAGTCAAGGGTCAAACTACTGAACCATATTCAAATATCTTAAGCTTAGACTTAGACAAACTTTATTGATCTACAGGGGAAATTATTTGGACACAGTTGTTCACACATCACAATATTATATAATAACAAAGAGTAAAAATGTAAATGGTGATCATAAACTCAAATAAGAAGCCAACATATCAAGAGACGTGTGTCAATAAGGCATGACTGTATAGAAAACAGTAATACAAATATATCTCAGCGATACACAAGAGGTCATGAGGAGAACCAGAGGAAAGATGAAGTAATGTTTGCCAGGATATAAGGTTCTCTTTTCTCTGTTTGTTTGTAATAATAAAGCTAAACTGTGCCATGTGCTGTGTGCAGACTGTGGTGGGAGAATGAAGGTGTGTTCACCGAGAGTCAGAGACGGTCCCTCCGTGAGGCGTCCATGGCCCGGATCATCTGTGACAACACAGGCATCACAGAGGTCCCCCGGCAGCCCTTCCGGTACCGGCCCCGAGGGGATGGCTACGAATCCTGTGAGGACATCCCTGAGCTGGACCTGTCTCCCTGGCAGGAAAACCCAAGTGAGTCCCCTACCACCACCCCCCCTCTGGAGCTCAGAGACAGTGAGACTAACAGTGTCTTCTGTCTGTTTTTGCAGTGCATGGACCCCCAGGACCCCCAGGACCCCCAGGACCTCCAGGTAAACTCACTCACTATTGTTGTGATGTTTTATCCTCTCAGCTAAGAACAATAACTGATGCTTTTGATTAAAGAGCTCAGATTACACTGCTCTAGTGCTTCCCCCTCATCACAAACATACCTGGAGTTTAACACACTAACCCTGTATATTTTGAGTTCTTCTCAAACAAAAAACACTCTGTTCCACCTTGTGTGGTAATATAGGAAGTGCTCTACTGTGTTTTTAAAATCCACACACTTTCATTAGAATCATTTGAATGATTTTAGCCCGAGTCTCTGCTGAACCAAAGGTAAAAGGAGCTCTTAACTTGAGAACTACTGCTTCATGACATCACAAAGGTGGAACAGAGCATTAAAACATGACTTAAAGAACACAAGAGACATATTGTGTAATACAGGAACTTCAAAATAAATCATACCTGAGAAAAATAGCCCTGATTCGAGTTCAGCCATTTGGACACTTTTGGGCTTTATGTTGTCATCAGTGTGGAACTTTCTAAAACAGAACTCTACTTCCTGTTATTTTCAACACACTTCACAATTGCTTCTTGATTGGTGTAAAACTATAATTTATATTTACAGCAGGTATTATTCCACCAGATACAGGTCAAAATTAAAGAATCATCAAAACCTGCCATACATACTTAAATGTCCTCTAAGTCTGTAAGTTAAAGAAAAGAAAATTCCTATAATGCTGATGTGTACTATGTTTTTCTAAAGGACTCCCAGGCCCCTCTGGCACCCCTAAAGTGGCCTTCTCCCTTCGCCTGGGCAACAACTACCCCAGAGAGCACAAAGCCATTGTGTTCAACGAGGTGCTGTACAACTACCCGGGGCACTTTGACGTGATACGCGGCCGCTTCGTGTGCCACGTGCCTGGGATCTACGAGTTCCACATGACCCTGATGATCAACAATGCTGCTGTGGGCGTAGACATGATGCGTAACGGGGATCGCCTCCTGCACTCCTACAACACATACCACGCGGGCACTATCATGGCCAGCGGCAGTACCATCACCCGCCTGAAGAGGGGGGATGAAGTCTACCTGGTCATCAACAAAGGCAGCAACAGCATCCTGAAGGAGAGCCAGTTCAACGGACACCTGCTGTTCACTGAGGACGAGAACGAGCTCTGAACAGGACTGGACCAGAACTGGACCAGGACAAAGTCAGGACAAAACTAGAATAAAATCTGAATAAAATCAAGACAAAATCTGGACAAAATCTGAATAAAATCTGGACAAAATGAGAATAAAATCAGAATAAAATCAGGACAAAATCAGAACAAAATCTGGACAAAAACAGCACTTCACCAAAACTAAACCTGAATAAATCCAGGGACCAGAACTGAATCTAAACAGGACTAAACTGGTTGTTCTACAATACTGAGTATTATTCTATGCACGACACTATGAATGTGTTCAGGATTGAAGTTTTGATTTTTTTTTTTTGTTTAACTAGGCATGCACCACTCTAGCTTTAACTATGGCTTTAAATACCTAATACCCGATATCAACCGATACCAGAGCACAGACTGAAAATATTCTTTAAACACACATGTGTGCACATATGATAAACAATTATCCATTATTTTTTGTGATTATTAATTACAAAACAGTAATTGTAATTGTTTAGGGCCAACATTGGTCAGTTCATCGTCCTGTTCATCGTCCCAATTGTGGTCTACAGTGTGGTCTACAATGGGATATCAAATGAACTGATATCGATTTTCCATTTCCTTTTTCCATCACCATGTACTGGTGCATCCCTGTGTTTAACCAGTGGCTCCTAAACGCCCTGAGCAGACCACAGAGCATGTGTTCAAATGTCCCATCCTAATCTATATATTCTGTTGATCCCATGGACAGCAGACAGGACTATTAGTATTTTTTAGTCTTATTAGTACATTTTAAACAGCCATACTCAAAATAAGATGAAAATAATGAATAAACCTCTGAGTATTTGAGGCTCAGGTTTGGGAGCCACTGTTTAAACATGAAGAATATTATAGTGACTGTTCTATGAAATATACTGAATCAAGTTTAATGAGCTAAATTTTGAACTATGAGGCCTTGACAGACTTGAAGCTTTAAATCTGGCAGAATGAAGGAGTGTGTTTATTATAATATGTAAATGAATCCATCTTTTTTGTTGAATAAATTAAACAGTATTAAAGAGTATGAAATAAATGATAAAATGAATGCCTTTCTTTTATTATCACTGCACACAGCACTAACCAGTCTGGTAAACACAAACAAACAAACAAACAAACAAACAAACAGCTTTAGCTCCTTTAAAGAGCCCATATTAGGCCATTTTCTAATCTCTGTTCTAATGTTGTTTCCTCATCACAAACAGAGCTGCAGTTGTGTTTTGTTTCATTCACACATGTTTAGGCTGAGTCTATCTCTCAGACTAAAATCACTCACTAGAATTGATTGATTCATTGATTAGTTTTATTCAGACACACAATAAAATAAATAAAACATTATCACAGATACACACACAGGATTTGTTCATTGCGACTGAAAGGCATTGGCTGAAGCTAAGCTTATTTATGCCTGCCTAATTTCACATATAAAGATCAATAAAAAACAAAACAAGAGAAAACACAACAATTTCAAATAATTTTACAATTCAGAAGAAATATAATTATTTTTATATTCTTTCTTGGTTACCTCTAGGCATATATATATGTGTGTGTATATATATATGTGTATATATATAGATATGTGTATGTATATATATATATATATATATGTATATATGTATATATATATGTATGTATATATATATATATGTGTGTGTATATATATATGTGTATATATATATATATGTGTGTATATATATATCTGTGTGCATATATATATATATATATATATATATATATATATATATATATATATATATATATATATATATATATATATATATTTAATGATTATTAGTAGTCCTTATTATCATGATCATAGGTGTTATTTCTAATCATCAACATATCATTATTATTATTACTATTTTCTTTTCTTATTACATTTATATTACGTAGTAGACGTAGTAATCATTTGGATTTGAAAACTACCTCTACATAACATCACATTTGGATCTTTGGAGCTGTAGACAGACTAATAAAGAGTTACTCAAACATATATGAATTCTAACATAACAACAATAACATTGTAACATGTCTTAAAGCTCACAGTAATTCATTTTGTTTATAGGATCTTTTCTGTAGTTGGGATGATGTAAAGGTGTGCAGAGCTTGATCAGCTCTTAAACAGTCTGATACAGAAGAGGTTTTATTCGGTGGTGTTCGTTGGTTTTAACTGATCTCGACCAGCAGATGGCGCCACTATCCAAAGTAAAGTCCGGGGCCCTTTTACCGCGACTGGCTGCAGCACGGAGCACGGATGAGGACTGCAGAAAATAATGTTCTCAAAAACAGTGTACTCACGTCTAGGAACAAGTATCTGATCACTTAAGTGAAAGAGTAACTGGCCTATTTTAGTGCTGATATTCAGACAGGAATAATGTTCGTGATACACGGGCCCAGGGGTTCCCAAAGAGCGGACAAATACCTGCACATGTCAGCTTTTATTACGTGTGAATTTAAGTGAACGACGTAAACAAAATAATTAACTAGAAGTAAATAGTCACATAGCGATGTTCTGAAAATCCTCGTGTCATTTCTTTGAAAATATACTCGTGTAAATAGAACTGAGTAACACACTCTTTACTGGCTGTAGTTTTACTCCGCATGAAGCAGTCTGCAAAACCCCAGAGCTTCGGGGCCTGACTTTTGTTCGGACTTTCTTTCCATGCGTAAAACACTGCAGATATAGGATCGTCTATGACTGGAACAGCCTTCGTGCGTAAAGTTTGATCATCTTATGGGTACGATGACATAAGCGCTTTATGTAGGCGTGTGCGCGCGCCCCGGGATCACGGGCTGCTATATGTGTGTGTGTGTGTGGAAGGGGGGGTCTTTGCCTAATGAGTAAACACAATCCACTGTTAGAAAGCCAATCGATGGCGCCGTGCTGCGCGCATTAACGCCGCTGTTTCCTCTGCCTGATCTGAGGTAGGGGCGCGAGCCAGCTGCCACCGCTCACGCACGCGCGCGGCCCCGCCCCCTCTGACCTCTGCGGACACAGACACAGGCCCCGAGGTCCCCAGGGGCCCCTGGAAGCGGCCGGCACACGAGAGCCCATTGTCTGTGCTCGCAGTCAATGTGAGGTGCCACCCGGAGCTCGCGGATTAGACTGTCACGCGCTAATCCACGTTCAGAGCGCGCGATACGCTTCAGAGGAGCCCAAAAGAGCACGAGCCCGGGCCTGAGGCTCGTGATGGACATCACCTGTGGGGGCGCGAGGACCTGTGGGGGCGCGAGGACCTGTGGGGGCGCGAGGACCTGTGGAGGCGCGAGGACCTGTGGGGCCGCGAGGACCTGGGGGAGCCCGCGAAAGAGCCGAACGCATCACTCTAAAGAGCCGCTCCTCCAGGCTCTGCCTCTGTGGCCTGTGCGGGTGTGAGACAGACGATTCTGTTTGAGGACATTACTGCCAGTCCTCTGTCTTTGCGTCCTCTGACCCTCTCCTCTGACCCTCTCCTCTGTCCTCTGACCCTCTCTCTGCTCCTCAGACCCTCTCCTCTGTCCTCTGACCCTCTCCTCTGTTCTCTGACCCTCTCTCTGCTCCTCAGACCCTCTCTTCTGTCGTCTGACCCTCTCCTCTGCTCCTTTGACCCTCTCTCTGCTCCTCTGACCCTCTTCTGTCCTCGGACCCTCTCTCTGCTTCTCTGACCCTCTCTCTGCTCCTCTGACCCTCTTCTGTCCTGTGACCCTCTCTCTGCTCCTCTGACCCTCTTCTGTCCTTTGACCCTCTCTCTGCTCCTCTGACACTCTTCTGTCCTGTGACCCTCTCATCAGCTCCTCTGACCCTCTTCACTGTCCTCTGACCCTCTTCTGTCCTTTGACATGTCCTCTTTAATCTGGGCCTCTAGTTTCGTGCAGTTTCAGCCTCACTCTCAGAATCAGAATCTCTTTTTTCACGTAGAAAGAGTCTCTGCTCTGAACATGTCCAAGAGTCTCTTTAAGGACACATTAGACTTTGTGGACAGACCTGCCCAAACAGACATTAGCCTACAGTCCAGGAGGTCTGTGAGGACTCTTTTATTCTGAAGTGAGTGTCGTTGGCCTTGGCTGACTCTGCCTCTAAACACGTGTTGCTTCATATGAAGTCACATTCCCATGGAGCTGCTTCAGACCCACGCGTAACGCCCTTATCCAAAAGTGAAGGAATCCTAATGAGCGGTGACCCACTCTGTCCGGTCCCACGCAGATGCTCGCGGGCCTGTCGCTGCTGGCGCTCACGTGACTGCAGTGGGGGCGGGGCGCCGTTCCCAGACCTTTTGAATGCGCGCGGCAGATGGTGAGCCGGGACCATGGATCTATTATAGTTCTATGGGCCGGCCTCATTTACATGGATTGTCCGCGCGCAGCAGCTCCACGCGCACACAATAGTCCCGCTCTATAGAGGCGCGAGCCCACTTTCTCTTTCACTTCACGCACATGGCGATATGACTCCGCCCCGAGCCGCACAGAGCCGCACAGAGCCGCACAGAGCCGTTCAAAGGACACTCTGCGGGCTCAGTTCTAACTTCATTTTTTGGGAGAGCCATTTACGTCCTGTGACGCGGTGATCAATAGCATCCTCCAACGTTCAATGTGACGATTAAACGGCAGCGTGTGGGCCATTCTGAAGCGCATTATTATTATATTATTGTCACTGTTTACATATCCAGGGTTTATATCACGGATGCCCGACCAGTGACAAGTTCGGACACACCCCTCATTCAAATTATTTTAATACGGTCTACATTTTATTTAAAGATAAATATATGAAATAAGACATATGGAATTATGTATCAAATAAAAAGGGTTCAATAACTAAATATTATTATATTCAGATTCTCACAGTATCCTTTACTTTGTTCACAGCTGTAAAGCCTCGGCCTCCTCTCTATTCTTCACTCTTCACGATGAAGTCTCCTGAAATGGTTTTCACTCCATAGCTGTGCTGCGTCAGCGTTAAAAACAGAATAAGTGCAAACCAGAGTTCAAAACAAAGGATTAAAAAATACATACATCTAAAACAAGGCTGGAGTTAATTTAAGTTTGCATTTTATGTACCACATTCCACATGTTTCGTTCATAGTTTTGACTCCTTCAGTGAGAATTTACAAATTAAATAGTCATGGAACTAAAGAACAAACATTAAAAAACCTCGCTCTGTATTAACAATTACCGTCCTTTTTCTTCTGTTGTTCCAATAGATTTTACGATGCAAACCTGGAGGAGCGCGTCACTGGTGCTGCAGACAGCTTTAGTTTCACTTTTGTGTGAGTTTTATGCGCCTTATTACTTCAGTCATTAGAGACAACATTTCAATCAACTTTTTCTGGTCATGCGCATTGAGCTCTACGCACCGAGTGACAGAAAGACGACTGGTCCCGTGTCCCCCTCTCCTTTCCTCTTTCCTCTTTCCTCTCCCCTCCCCTTCTCTCCTCTCCTGCTCCCTCCTCTCCTCTCCCCTCTCCTCCCTCCTCTCTCCTCCCTCCTCTCCCCTCTCCTCCCTCCTCTCTCCTCTCCTCTCCTCTCCTCTCTCCTCTCCTCCCTCCTCTCCTCTCCTCCCTCCTCTCCTCTCCCCTCTCCTCCCTCCTCTCCTCTCTCCTCTCCTGCCTCCTCTCCTCTCTCCTCTCTCTTCTCCTCCCTTCTCTCCTTTCTCCTCCCTCTCCACTCTCCTCTCCTCTCCTCCCTCCTCTCCTCTCCCCTCTCCTCCCTCCTCTCTCCTCTCCTCTCCTGCCTCCTCTCCTCTCTCCTCTCTCTTCTCCTCCCTTCTCTCCTTTCACCTCTCCTCTCCTCGCTCCTCTCCTCTCCTCTCCTCTCCTCCCTCCTCTCCTCACTCCTCTCCTCCCTCCTCTCTCTTCTCCTCTCTCCTCCCTCCTCTCCTCCCTCCTCTCCTCTCTCCTCTTCTCTCCTCTTCTCTCCTCCCTCCTCTCTCCTCTCTTCTCCTCTCCTCGCTCCTCACCTCCCTCTCCTCTCTCCTCTCTTCCCCTCCTCTCCTCTCTCCTCTCCTCTCCTCCCTCCTCTCTCCTCTCCTCTCCTCTCTTCTCCCTCTCTCGTGTTAGTTACGCAGACAGGGCCGGTGCTCTGGTCGGTGTGGTGTGCTGATGGATGGTGCGGGGCCTTTGTGCCAGTGTTGTGCGTCCTCAGAGCGCACGGTGGAGAGCGCACTCATCAATGGAGCAAACAGGATCTGCATGAGGGGCCATTGAGTGCACAAGGGCCCCGGCTCCAGGGCTCATTCACACGACACTACAGTAAAAGGAGAGGAGGGCCACGGCCAAGCGCCTATTCACCGTTAAGTGGTTTCTTTTTGACTCCGATTTCAGCTCGTGTCAACACACGTAAAGCGACGCTGTGTTTGGAGAGGCCAGAGCTGTCAAGGCTGAGGAAAGGCCCATGTGACACTATCGGCTGATCTGTGTTCTAATGGAGTTTCCTCATCACACACACACAAACCCTGGTCCACAGATCTTCTGTCTGTTCTCTCAGAAAACACTCTTCTATGATGTCATGTGGTAAAACAGGAAGTGTCTACTGCGTTTCTAAACTCCATACACCTTCACTAGAATATAGGGGTGTAATGATATCCAAGTCTCATGATACGATATTGTCACAGTATGAACCTCATGGTACGATATTTATTGCGATATCGTGGGAAAGCTCACGATATTGTGGGGAGGCTCACAATATTATGATATTCTACAGAATAACAAGACTAAAATGCTTTGAGCAGTCATTTGGTACAACATTTATTGTCATTAGGGATGGAACGATATCCAAATCTCTCTGTACGATATTTTTGCCATATACATCTCACCGTACCAGATTTATTACAATATTTTGTGGAGGCACAAAACTGTGAATCTGCTCCTTTTTCCTCTAAACATGCCTTCGCAAGACTTAATCCAAAGAATGAAGATTTGAAAGTGCTTAGAACAGTTATTTCTTCATGTAGTCTGCACTGAAAAGGAGCAAAGGATCATGGTCTATGTAGTTCCCTCTGTTTTTTTATTTTTAATTTTTTTTTTTAGCTATTTCTGCACTGTGGAGTGGGTAAGACTGTTTTTAGTGGCAGGACAACTATGGCCATTGACATGCACTAGCCTAGCACCAGCAACCTCTCCAAATACAAGGACTGGATGGAAGATTTCAAAAAGTGTCTCCATACGTCTCCAACACTCTGGCTCATGAGGAAATGAGGCCCTATGTCCAAAATTCTGGAATCTCCCTTTAAAGCCATTTTATATTTGAGTTTTCATACTTTAAAACATTTTTGTCAGTGTTTGCTCATGTGTGCATTGTGTCTCCATGGTAACTGCTGAACATTCCGCCATAGACATACATGTAGAACACCCCCAGCCTGATGTCACTGTAAAATATCAATATCATTGAAGTGCTACTGCAGATGGAAGTTTAAGTGAAATTAAAGTCCGTTAAGTTGTCGTATTCACTTTTCACAACTTAATGATGAATTAATGTTTCCATAGACCAAAGCAGCTAAGTTACATGTCAGATCTGTGAAGAGAGCAGCAACCCAGCACATGGTATTGATATATGCATTTTTCAAGGTTTTAATAGCAAAAAAAACCCACCAGTGAATCAATGTAAGATAGTCACGTTTAATTCCACTGTGGCAAAGCTATATGCACTTTACATTACATGTTTGATTAACATATTTAACATTTATCAACATGTTGTCTTTTATTGTTTTGAAAATGTTATATTCTCAGAACACAAGAACATATAAACATGTTTTATAAGTTTAGTTTCACTTTCGTTTTTGTTGTCCCCCCCTCCCTTTGCTTCACAGCAAGTCACTTCCCCTTCAGGGCACTGTCATAGAAAGCTAAAATAGTCCCCGCTTTAATACTTTGAGCAACATTTAACCATTTCTTTTCACTTTTGTTTACTTTTGATTGTAAAGTCACAAAATTGTAACTTGGGAATGCACATCATTTCCCCCCCTCTCTCCAAAAGTGAAAAATAAAGAAAAAAAAAACATAAGAGAAGAGAGAACAGATTTGTAATGACATGTTGTGCAGAGTTAGCCCTAGCATTAGCTCATTAGCTCATTAGCTAATTAGCAGGGGCGGGCTAAGCTGATGGCGTGTTTGGGTTGGGGGCAGACTGAACAGATGTGGGAGTAACCTGAGACTCAGCGCAGATGCAGCTGATTGGTCCATTCAAAGTGAAACCGTAATGACAATAATGACCCTATTCAGCTTATTCTTCCCTGTGATGCACTAAATGTTCCACACCCTATGGCATTGTCTTGTCAGCTCTGTGGAGAGGCAAGCGCGCTCTAAAGAGGAGTTCAGATTTTTCCATCTATTTTGGAGAAATGAAAACACATAAAAATGATCAAATGCATAGACAGATTAATAAATGAATAAATACAGTGGAACAATCCGGGAAAATTATTAACTCCATGGAGACAAGCATGAGTCAGGTTTGTGGAGTTTGCAAGCACACTCACAGTAATGACACATGTGTTTATATGGGTCAATGACGTATAAGGATTTTCAACAGGCAAATTCTAAAATATATAAAAAATGTGTTTCTATTGAACTTTTTAAAACATTTCCAGTGTCAGGTGCATAAATCTATGTTTAACATTTATATGAAGCATTTTAGTGTAAAATGTCCTGTGGTGCGACCGAGAATAACCTTAAATAGTTTTATTTTCTAAAACATGGTTGGGATATTAATCTAAGTTCTGAGTAATATGAAGTGTATAGAAACAAATGGTTGCTTTTCTTTAGATTTTTAATGCATATTGATATTTTCTTTTACTGTCCAATATGACAGTCACCTGCTTGTGTTTAATAAACAAACTTCTACCCTGTAAAATGCATCAAATGAAGAAAAATGCCTAAAGAATCCCATTCACCCAAGTTTACTTTGTCTGTTATTCAAACTCCAGCCATAGAATTCCTGCTGTTATTAGTAGCACCACATGATGCACAGTTGCACCACATGACATTTGAACACTTTAAGTACAAAACACATGCAGAAGAACTCAAGATTTCTCAAAAAAATGATTTAGTTCAATGGAGGTCAGAGGTACTACAGAAATGTGATGAATTATTATGAAATTTGAACCTATTTAACGGAGGAAATTGCAGTTGGACAGCGTCATGTCATTGACTCACATACGTCTTTCAGTGCAATAAACATTTTAATTCTATCACAGCGTGTACTTTAAAGAGCCATAGAGTAAATCGCTGTTAAAGGAACTGTATTTAGATAAGAGGTCACTGATAACAACTGTAATTTATTGATTTATTTTATTCTTTTATTCTTTGATTTATTCTTAGTTACAAAAACATTGGACACAAAGTTATTTATGTTATAATTTGGTGTTTTGGTTCAAGATAATTCTCCAATCAAAAAGCAGAATGAGCCTCACATGGCTAATAAAATAATAATAATAATAATAATAATAATAATAATAATAATAATAATAATAATAATAATAATAATAATAATAGTAATAGTAATAATAATAATACATTTTATTCATAGTGCACTTTTCACTCCATAGAATCTCACAGTGCTACAATAAAACAAAAACTTTAAAAACAACCAATACTAGCTGCTAAATACTAAAAGCATCAACAGTGAACTTTTCTAAATAAAAAAGACTTTAGATTGGGTGCCTCCCTGTCAGCTGGACAAGGAGGCAGGCTCAGAGTCGTGATGCAGCTGAACAGAAGGCTAGGCCCCCACGGGGCCTGGTGGCAGCTGAAGAAGCTGAAGATCTGAGGACCTGAAGAAGCTGCTGCCTGAAGATCTGAGGACCTGAAGAAGCTGCTGCCTAAAGATCTGAGGACCTGAAGAAGCTGCTGCCTGAAGATCTGAGGACCTGAAGAAGCTGCTGCCTGAAGATCTGAGGACCTGAAGAAGCTGCTGCCTCAAGATCTGAGGACCTGAAGAAGCTGCTGCCTGAAGATCTGAGGACCTGAAGAAGCTGCTGCCTGAAGATCTGAGGACCTGAAGAAGCTGCTGCCTGAAAATCTGAGGACCTGAAGAAGCTGCTGCCTGAAGATCTGAGGACCTGAAGAAGCTGCTGCCTGAAGATCTGAGGACCTGAAGAAGCTGCTGCCTAAAGATCTGAGGACCTGAAGAAGCTGTTGCCTGAAGATCTGAGGACCCGAAGAAGCTGTTGCTGAAGATCTGAAGACCTGAAGAAGCTGCTGCCTGAAGATCTGAGGACCTGAAGAAGCTGCTGCCTGAAGATCTGAGGACCTGAAGAAGCTGCTGCCTGAAGATCTGAGGACCTGAAGAAGCTGCTGCCTAAAGATCTGAGGACCTGAAGAAGCTGCTGCCTGAAGATCTGAGGACCTGAAGAAGCTGCTGCCTGAAGATCTGTGGACCTGAAGAAGCTGCTGCCTGAAGATCCTCAAATCTTCAGGCAGCAGGTGCAGGTGGAAGACTGTAGAGGGATCAGATCTCGCAGATACAGTGGTGCCTGACCAGTGATGCTCTCTCATTTGGGTTGCCAGTTTCATTGCTGAAATCTGAATGGTCTCTCCCTAAACCTCAGCTCCTACAGCCAGACATGAGTCAGTGCTAGTGCAGCCTCTGCAGCTCAGGGAGGGACTTCTGGAGGTTCTGAGCTTCACATGAGCCCTGAACATAAACTGAGAATGAGACAAACTTGAATGTGTCTCTGTCTGCAGATTTAGGCTCTGGAGACACAGGCTCAGTAAGATTTTTAAAAACTATAAAAGCACAAGAAACATGCAGTTCCTTTAAGCTCAACTAATGGAATCCTAAAAATAAACTAATAAACTAAACTTTGCATTCTTATCGTGGATTCACTCAACATAAACTTAATATGAGACATGATTTAACGGGGAATCTTTGGAGCACACACATTTTAAGATCTTGTCCTGTCCACGCTGCCCCTATCCTGTCCACGCTGCTTCTGTCCTGTCCACGCTGCCCGTGTACATCTCCAGTCAAACACAAACCAATAAATCACGTCTTCTCACCGCCGCGTCCCCGCGCTCGGCCCTGACACCGTCCCGCGGAGCGCCTCTGAAAGGTCCAAAACAAGGGACGCAGCGCGCACCAATCAGCGCGCTACGAGAAACAATCACAGCACCATATGTTCCCCCTGGCCCCGCCCCCACGCACACGCACCCCACTCACGCGAACGGAGCCGGACTATTCCACTTCCACAACACCCACACCCACGCGCGGACCATGCCGGCGCTCTGAGGACGCACCGGGATATTACCTTTACTCGCCTGTGACTCGCCGTGGAGTGCGTCGTTCCGTGGACCCGTATCGTGGACCTGTACCGTGGAAAAAGTGCTCCAGTAGAAGCGGCGCGTAAAAGGAGCGGTTCCACGCACGGAGGCGCAGGTCCATGTTCGGTCTGCAGGAGCATCTGGTCAGAGACGTAAGCGGAGCGAAGCAGCGCGCCGTGGACGACATGGATCCGGTCCGCTCCTGGGTGCGCAATGTCGGCGTGGTGGATGCGAACGTGGCCGCGCAAAGGTACGAACCCCGGATCTCTCAGAGGTTGTCATGTGGTTTTGTCACGGGGAGTCCGGGGGAGAGTTACGCGCGGGACCGGCAAGTTTACGGGGCAGGAGAGAGTCCTAAACCAGAGGCACAGTTTTGCTCTGCTGCGGCACTTGTCTAATGTTAACACTTAAAACTAGAAATCCTCCAAATATCCAAATAAAGACGAGCACAGATCACAGCGGGCCGTGTGAGGAGCCGTTTTAAAATGTCATAGCTCCATCATGAACGCTTCCACATTATTTCTAAGCGCTTTAACTTATTACACATTTTCAGAATATAACATAACGACATTATATGAACAAAAATACGCCCGTGTAAAATCCGCCTCCAAATCTCAACTCCACATGTTATTTTGTAGCAGCACAATCTGAATAAACAGACACACACTGCGCTCTCCGCGCTGCTCACTGGCCCGTGCGCCTCTTGGAGCAGAACCAACTACTTGTTGCAAAAGCGCTCAGACTGTTGAAGGCCTCCGGTTTTAGTTTAATTATTATTTTTATTTTTATTACACGGGGCAAAATGAGCGGGCGGAGCTGTGAGGGGCAGGACAATAGTACATCTTTAACTTTATTAATAGAAATAAGTGCGTGAGAAAGACTCGTTTTACAGTTGAAAACGTGTTTATTTCTGCGCATTGTCTGCACACTTTAGACTGTGACTTTGTTATTTATCTAGTGAAAGAGCGGTGCGTAAAGAGTGCGTAAAGAGTGCGTAAATAATTCCCGCACCAGTGTCTTCAAACTCGGAGCTCAAAGCGGGACTTAAATCCTGTCTTTTCGTTCACACAGGCCCCACGTACGCACCAGCCGTGATTTTCGTTGCATTTTAGAATAAAACAGCTGACACTAACGCAGCTGAAATGAGTCATACGTTATAATATTTAAGCCGTTCTGTATAATTGCTAATAATAAAAAATAGTCTTTACGCGGCGCTCGTGTGGCTCTTTGTCGCAGACTCGATTCTCTTAATGAATGTGATTATTCAAATGCGGAACTCTCCAGAGAGTCTCGCGCGTCTCGTTTGATTCAAAATGGCCTTTTCTGTAGAATCAATCTCATTTGGCCGTCAGACGTTCTTACATAAATGATCCACTGTGATTTTATTAAAACGAGGCCCGGCGCGCGTCAGGGCAGAGGGCAGCTTTGGATCACACTTTACAAATGCTACTCCAACCTGGAAGTTTTGTTTTAAAATTATTGACAGCAAGAAAATTACGGACTTTTTCGTAATCAGAGAAACGTACAATCCGGATTATTTAGGCACATGTGATCTCAGGTCAAATGAAATGAAATATATCACCCTTTTTTAATGCGAGAGATTTCCAAAAGCGTCATTAGACATTTTACTTCTTCTATCTTATAAAAATGTCAAATTTAGAAATTGTCATAAATTGTCATATTTAAGTGACTATCTGAAAATATTAAATCGATGCTTAAAACCCTCGGAGTTTTTAGTTTGATTTGACTAATGTGCCACTTTGATAGTTTAGTTAATCTTTTCATTTTTGTTGAGTCGGTTTAGGCTCCACATTTTTAAATTAATAAAAGCAGACATAATTCTAATCTGTCATTTGTTAAAAAAGGATTCTAAAAAAACAGCACGAAAAGTTTTGTAGATCCGTCGGAGTCGTGTATGAGCGCCGCCTAGAGGACAAAAATGAAGCCTGTCTCTAGTTCATGTGCAGATGTGGTTGGAGAATGGATCTAGTCACTAATAGAAATGAGGGAATGATGATGAGGGAATCATTTGTGGACGTGACTTCGGGACGCAGGCCTGATTCAGACTTCCACAGACTGACCCTGTCCTCTGTGTGTGTCCCCAGTGGAGTGGCTCTGTCGCGGGCACACTTTGAGAAGCAGCCCCCCTCAAACCTCCGCAAATCCAACTTCTTCCACTTTGTGCTGGCGCTGTACGACCGGCACGGGCAGCCCGTGGAGATCGAGAGGACCGCCTTTGTGGACTTTGTGGAGCACGAGAAGGTATGGAGCATGTGCAGGGCTGGTGGATACAGAATATTATGAATGTTGTTATGGTCATGAGAAATATGAGAAAGACCTCAGCTCTGTTCTGGAGGCTGTGAGAGTGGAGCCTGAGTTATTTTGTATTTACTGATACAAAATTTATTAATGCAAGATGCTCAGTATTAACACAAATAAACTGTTACACCAGTCAATGTGCCATAAACACTTTAAGACACACTGCAGACTGAACTTTGTTTTGTAAGTTTTCTGTCTAATTGACTCTTTATTTTTCCTTTACCTCTTTAAAGCCTCACTGTGTAACCTTTTAGCCACAAATAGACTAAAAGCATGTAGTTTATTATTCATATGGATGTTTTTGCATCTCCACAAACCTGACACTTCTTCGGCCTAGAGGATGGCCTCCTCCTGCTCGTTTTCATGGAAATGTTCCTTTGATTAGAATATTCCACAGTACATAAAACCTTTCTATCTCCACAGATAATGTTGCAAAGTTTAGTTTTAAATTCCCATGAAATTATGCAGGCGACCTGTCACCTCCAGAAAGTTAAATCTGAAAATTTAAAAATTATGTTTTGTTCACTTTTCTGGAGAGGACAGATTTTATTCCCCCCCCCCTAAATTCTCACAGAAGGCCTCAAACTTCATGAGCTCCTACCTCAACACGTCATCATAACTCCACTTCAGCCTTTATAAAGAACAAGACTCGAGTCCTACTGAAGCAGCAGTTTATTTCAGATGCTTCAGACTCAGTGAGGACTGTCAGGGAGTCAGGCTGTTCTTAAATGAATGAGCCTGAATGATTCTCAGTAAAATATCTGAATGAAGTGTGTGTGTTTCACTAAGGCTCATTAAAGTGCACTTCAGATCAGGTCATGTGGCATCACATTCTGATCTGAGTGTGATCTGGTCAAATGTGTCACTTTTAAAAATATTCTGGAATCAATTTCATGATACCGAAGATAGAGTAGGGCCATGACTGAAAATGAAAGCAACACAGATCAAATTGCACAGCTTTCCGTTTCTGCTGTTGTTGCGCCTTTGGGCAAGACACCTCACCCCCCTCTAATACGGCTCAGACGAGCTGTGTTTACCGTGGCCTGGAGTGAGTGAGCGAGTGAGAGGAGTGAGGCTGTGATGTTGACGAGGAGCTGTCCAAAGGGACCTGTGCCCATAATTAGCAGCTGGCCTCATTAAGACCAACTCAGCCCCAAAGTTTGTACACTCACAACGCACAGCTTCAAAGTGTGTGTGTGTGTGCATCTGTGTGTGTGCGGCTCTGTGTTTGTGTATTTGTGGATCTGTGCATGTGTGCACGTGTGTGTGTGCATCTGCCTGTTTGTGTGTCTGTGTTTGTATGTGTGCATGTGTGTGTGTCTGTGGGTATCTGTGTATGTGTGTGTGTGTGTGTATGTGCATCTGTGTATGTGTGTGTGTGTTCATCTGTGTGTGTTGGGAGAGGGATCCAGATGAAACCGAAAATACACAACAAAGTTCTTGTAGAGGTTCTAATGTACGGAACAGTAAAATAAAAGTAAAACAAAAAGTACTATGATTCAAAGGAAGAAAAATGAAGATTTTTGCCGAAACATTATTTAAGAATATAAAAAAAAGCTTTTGGAGTGGGGTCCAGCCCAGAGTTGGGGCCGGGGCGGTGGACTTTGGACTTGTGAGGGGTGACAACAGACGTTTTGGGACAGAGGTTGAGACTGTGACGGGTGGAGGTGAACGGGACCAGAATGAACCATGTCAAAGGAACTACTGTACAAACGATTAAAGGCCTCATGACTTTATTTTCTGATGTTCTAATGTAGTTTCCTCATCACAAACAGATCTGGAGCATGTTTAACACACAAATACTTAGGCTAAGTTCTTCTCTCACACATAAAACACATTAAACTCCACACACCTTCACTAGAATCATTTGGATCATCTGAGCCCATTCCAACTCTACCGAACTAAAGGTAAAAGGAGCTTCATTTGAAAACTACCACTTCTTTACATCATCACAGGGCAGAACAGAGTGTTTTGAGTTTTGGAGATGTAGGCAGACTAATAATAAAGGGTTACTCAAAACTCCAGATATGTTTGTAAGGAGGTAACAACATTCTAACATGATTTAAAGCTGACAAGTCAAGTCAAAATTAAACATGTTTTAACAATATTGTCTTTTGTTGTATTTTTAATAATTTTTGCATGTTTGAGTAATCCTGTATTGTTATCACCCACCCCTTATCCCTGCCCACAGTCTTGTACTTACCATAAAATACCAAATATTCGCCGGGGCATTTATTTGTTTCAGTCACTGAACAGACCAGGCATTTATTTGAGACCAGGCGGCAATTTGGAGCGATTAATCTTACTCAGCAAAACTGGGAAAATCTGGAACTAAAATTCTTTTAACCAGTATGACTAGAATTTAGGCAACTTTCTACACAGACGTAGGCGAATTAATTTGAAATGTTACAACAAAATCTCTCCGGAGCGGAGAGTTTCCCACATTTGAAAGCGACTCCTGAATCACAGAAAGTCGTTCAAACCCTCCACAACACGCAAACATTTTTTTTAGCAAAACAAATGACAGACGCAGCGAGTGTGGAGCAGCAGAGTGAGAACGTTCATCTACCGCATCAGGAGGAGCCAGCTGTTTTTTTTCAGCGCTTATAGTTTATGCAGCACCACTTCTGTCTCCAGCATGATCATTAGACTCGCAGTTTATTTGGAACCAAAGCTTATTTATCAAAATATACACCTGCACCCGGCGTTTAAAGGGGACCTGCCGGTTAATTGGAACATGGCTCTTATTTGGTATTTTACGGTTCCACAAAATTCAGACTTGGGTCACCCCTCGGCTTTAAAAAGTTGTGATGCTATTCTTTCAAAGTAAAACAAAAGTCTGCAGCTTGCTTCAGTGAAATACACTTCTCACTTCTGTGGTTTAATAAAAGAGAATATCAATGGAATAGTTTCAGTTTCTATTGTTACAAATGTGTTGTAGATGTCAATATAGTGGTTTACAATTGTGTAAAGAAAGAAAATGTGCAAGAATAGAATAGGTGAGAGTTTATAGACCCTTTTTGAGGTGGAAGTGATAATAAAAAAGCTACGCACGCATTTTAGCAATGGAAGTGGCATTGTTCTAGCCAGGTTGTGCCACCTAGTGCTACCGCTCAATGTAATTTCTCTCCAGTCGACTTGGTCAGGAATCAGAATACACTCCACGGTTTGCAAGAACCCCGAAGTTGTAGTTGACGCACCGGCCAATCAGAGAAGAAGGGTGTTGGCCAGAACCAACCCGAGTTGCGATAGCAGACTACAGACGCTATCTTCCTTTGGACTTCCTTTGTCAAATATATACATTTTGCATTTTTTATCATACCTTTAATTCACAAGTTCACCTTGCAGAAACAACAATGCTCGCTGACAGACATCTTTACTCTCTGCTTTGTTTGCTGTTGTGCTGTGGCACATTACATACGTCACCACCAAATAGCAGCGATTGGTTAAACCAACTGATGAATCAGGGTAGCACTGTTCCCCATTCATTCTGATTCATTCAGACTGAACACGGATAGAAGAAGACAAAGATTAAAACATTTCCAGCACCAAAATGCCTGGTTGTTCTATGTGTGTTTGTCAGAATCGATATTCTACCGGCATACTAAAGTTTTAAAGTTTTACTCACTGATTGCACGAGGATCTGGCAGTTGGACACTATTTGTCAAAGTTCAGCTTGTTGAGGAAATATTCTCAGTCTTTTGACAATAATCTTTTGGCAGAGCTCGACAAGCTGCTGAGTTCTTTTGTACTTCTGTTGCCAAAATATGTGCGCCACCGAGGCTACCTCATCACTGTTTACTCACACTAAAAGCGTCTATTCAATATCAGAAGGCCCAGTGTAGGCCCAGTTTTGTATAATACCAGTGGTGAAACTTTAAGTACGTGGACAGCTTAGTATTTTGTGTTTTGCAGCTTAAAAATCGGCATGTACTGAGATGTAAGGCAACGCAAATAAACCCAACGACAATAGCCGCTCACTTCTAAATTCACTTGCATGTTTCTCCAGGCGGTTTGAGCATGGGGATGATGCACGTATCCCACTATTTTCTGATCTTTTGCTGTAGTTTCCTCATCACAAACAGACTGGAGTTTTTATTTCATTCACACACGTTTTAACACACAAACCCTGCAGATTCAGGCTGCGATTGTACAAAAACATTTTCGGGTTTACCACCTCTACCACCTATCACAGTGTTGAACAGAGCACTTCCAATTTTGGAGGTGACGATTGTAACATGCGTGAATGAAACAAAACACAACTTCACCAAACCTCTGCTATAGGCGTCGACATAAAGCCTTGCGGATGTGATTACCGACTAAGCTTCCGTGCTACTTGTTCGCCGTCTTATATCGTGAAAAACACCATAACAAGAGCGGCGTCTCTACTCCAAAGTTTTCAAAAGTCTTTCCTCGCTTCCTTCCTCCTATTCCGCTTCTCCTCTCCTCGCCTCCTAGCTCCTATCTCCTCTCGAACCTGCTCCTGTCTGCTGCTCGGACCGTGGCTTACTGGACCAGAGAGCATTCCTCAGAGACCACTTAGAAAGACCATGGAGGTATGGAGGAGCAGACAGGAGCAGACAGGAGCAGGCAGGAGCAGACAGGAGCAGGCCCAGCATACACGGGGGGGTAGGAGGTCCGGGAGAAGGAGGGAGGGGGCGGGCTGTCAAGGTCCACTGGTGCTGCGGCTCCACTCCGCCAAAGCCAGGGCTATTTTTGATATTGTACCTTCTGTAGATCTCATTTAGGTCACAAAACCCAACAGGTTTCTGGGTAATTATGTGCATGCTGTGAGTAAGTTAGAAAAAGTTGAAGTGAAGAACAAATGAGTGTGAAATGTAGTCAAAGTTTCTTGAGGAACAGTTTCTAGAATAGTCATGGTCTTATGCAAAAAACAACTTTCTGGAGCTTTCTCCCATGTTACAACAATGTTCCTCATCAAAAACATAAACCTGAAGAGTCTTTAGCTGTCATCTGCATGTTTGAGTAATCTAGTGATCTCTCTTGGGCCCTATCCAAACCCTCCTTACAGTTAGCAGTCTGAGTCCACTTCTCTTGTACAAGGCTCAGTCACAATTTCACAAACGTGATGTGATGTGCAGTATTGTCTGTAGTGGGATTCACGCTGATTGTGCTGTGATAGTGCTCTGAAGGGGGAGTGATTTAGCGCAGGGAGTAAAGGGAGGGGAAACTCAGCGCATCAGAAATGAAAGGGAAACTTATAAAACATGTTAATACGTTGTTTTCGGCGAATATAGTATTTTCAAAACGCTAAAAGTGGTGATCTAAATATGTTGTGTGAGCAGTTAACTCTTCCAAACTGACAGTATCACGCTGTAGGGAAAACAAGTGTCCAGTAGGAACAAACTCTGTGCACCGTCCATTTTCATTGGCCCAAACTTTGCCAAAGATTAGTGAGTCAAAATGGTCGATGCTCTGTGCAGTTATTTCTCAAATAAATGACAAATTACACATCTTGGTCTGTGTAATTGCACATCCCTTGCAGTCTTTATTTGAAACCTTTATTTTAGTCAAAATGTCCAAATCCAAATATAATTTCCACCATGGAAATGCAGAAGTGATGTGGCTCTGGCCCCGGACCTGACAGGAGCTGTTTCCATGACTGGACCAGGAAAGTCATGGGGCCACTGCATTTATATTATTTATAATTTTAGTTTATTTACAGACTTGATATTTTGCACTTTTGTAGGTAAGGCCCTAAATTAAGCATTTTTTATGTCCAAAAAGCTGTTTGTATATGTTTGCTGTGTGTTTTGTATAAAAGAGTGTTCTTTTCATTTGTATTTCTGGTCTTGTAGCTTTTATTACAGCCACATGGCACAACTACAGCAGCAGATTGTGAAACAACAGGTTGTACTGAAAAAAATGATACTTCCAGAAAGTGATAAAAGGGAAGTTTTAATAGCAAAATTAAGGAAAAAAAGTCCAGGTGAGGATAAACGTACTAAAATTGACCTTAAGGAAGGGTTAATGCCCCGTAGAAGTAAAGGATCCACTCTTTAAACTAGACTAATTAAAGTGGAGTTATAATTCTCTTGTAATGCACGAGTGCAGGTTTTTCCCATTCCTGTCTCTCTTAAACGTCAAGCTAAACCTGCCCAGCTCCAACAGGGACCATACATGGGCCATACAAGAACCATACAAGAATGATTACAGGGCCCTCATGGGGCCCTTTGGTATCTGCTGTGTGCTCTGCTCTGATCTGATCTGACCTCCTGTTTGTGTCTCAGGGAGAAAAGACCAACAACGGAACACACTACAAACTCCAGCTCCTCTACAGCAACGGTGAGAACGACACCTGCACACACCTGTACACATCACAAACACACTACAAACACACTACAAACACACGACAAACACACGACAAACACACGACAAACACACGACAAACACACGACAAACACACGACAAACACACGACAAACACACGACAAACACACGACAAACACACGACAAACACACGACAAACACACGACAAACACACGACAACAAACACACGACAAACACACGACAAACACACGACAAACACACGACAAACACACGACAAACACACTACAAACACATTACAAACACACTACAAACACACTACAAACACACTACAAACACACTACAAACACACTACAACACACACTACAAACACACTACAAACACACTACAAACACACTACAAACACACTACAAACACACTACAAACACACTACAAACACACTACAAACACACTACAACACACACTACAAACACACTACAAACACACTACAAACACACTACAACACACACTACAAACACATTACAAACACACTACAAACACACTACAACACACACTACAAACTCCAGCTCCTCTACAGCAACGGTGAGAACAACACCTGCACACACCTGTACACATCACAAACACACTACAACACACTACAACACACACTACAAACACATTACAAACACACTACAACACACTACAAACACATTACAAACACACTACAAACACACTACAAACACACTACAAACTCCAGCTCCTCTACAGCAACGGTGAGAACGACACCTGCACACACCTGCACACATACTACAACACACACTACAGACACATGAGCACACACACACACTACAACACGCACTACAACACACTACAACACACACTACAACACACACTACAACACACACTACAACATACACTACAACACACACACCCGCACACACTACAACACACATGAGCACACACACATGCACACACACTACAACACACACTACAACACACACTACAACACACACACACACACACACACACACACACTACAACACACACATGCACACACACTACACACACTACAACACACATGAGCACACACACATGCACACACACATGCACACACAGTAAACACTCACACTACAACACACATGAACACACAAACACACTACAAACACATGAACACACACATGAACACCCAAACACACTACAAATGCACACTACAAACGCACACTACAAACACACACCACAAACACACACTACAAACACACACCACAAACACACACTACAAACACACACCGCAAACATACACTACAAACACACACCACAAACACACACCACAAACACACACTACAAACACATGAACACACAAACACATGAACACACAAATTTTTCAGAGTACTTTTGTAGCAGTGTACTTTTACTCCTCCTTGAGTAATATTTTTAGTAGTACTCGTACTCAGACCTTGGGTCCTAACCCCAGTGAGGGTGAATGGGTCATATGCAGAGGATAAAACTGCAGAGCACCTATAATAATATAAACACCTTCCAATGGGCTTAAAAAGATCTAAAAGTGCACAGCGGAACATTTCTACCTGCATCTTGTCTCCATGGAGATGTTGCTTTGCCCTGATCATCAAAGCCCCAGTAAAAAAAACCCACTCCATTTAAATGACCATATGCTCCAACCAACCCTACCTCCTCCTCCCCAGACGCTTCCACAACATCCCCATCGACCCTCTCTTCCTCTCTCTCTCTGAACACTCTCCTTCTCTCTCTCTCTTCCTCTTTCTCTCTCTGAACACTCTCCTTCTCTCTCTCTTTCTCTCTCTCCCTCTCTCTCTCTGAACACTCTCCTTCTCTCTCTCCCTTTCTCTCACTCTCTTCCACTCTCTCTCTGAACGATTTCTCTCTAAACTCTCCCCCTCCCTGTCTTTCTCCCCTCTCCTCTCTTTCCCTCTCTCCCTGATCCCCTCCTTTTCACCTTTCTCCTTTCCCTCTTTCTTTTTCTCCCTCCCTTTCACTCTCTCTCCCTTTCTCCCCCTCTCTGTCTCTCCCTCTCTCTGAATGTTCTCTCTTCTCCCTCTCTCCCCTCTTTCTCCCTCTCCCTTCTAGCTCTCTCTGATCCCTCATCCCTCCCTCTCTATTTCTCTCGCTCCCTTTCTCTCTCTCTGAACGCTCGCTCTCCGTCTCTCTTTTCTCCCCCTCTTTCTCTCACTCTGACCCCCCCCCCCCTCTCTTGTGGTACTCTCCTGGTACTCCCGCTGTGCTGCTGTGGCTCTGCACCCATGGGAGACACATAAAAGACACCCCCCTGTGTTCACCCCTTCCCCGGAGCCGTATCAAAGCTGGTCCCTGTCCTCTTTGAAGAGAGGAAGGTGCTACAGGCCGGAACCCTGCTTCACATCCCCCGCTGCCAACTAAAGTGCAGTACGGAACATTTCTGCTGGATCAGCCATGGACTGACTGGAATACAAGAGAATATGGCATCAGACCTATCCGCGGAGAAAAGCAGGTGATGCCATCAACTTGCAGTTCTGATCTGTGGAAAGGCGAGTCAGCTCACAGTCAGAATGCATGTTGTTCAGAGTATTATGAGCATTGAAAGACCACACTATAAGGCAGACTTGGGTATTGTCACATTCGGCCCTCTGGTTAACTCTGTCCGATCCATTTAAGCTCATGTGGAATAACAAAATAAACATATTTTATAATTTTGCCTCATATGTGGACTAAAGCTGCATTGCTTTTATTTTAGAGGTGTTGTTTTAAATGGCATTTTTTGTAAGGCAACCTCACATCAGCGCATCAAACAATGCTGTTTATGGCTTTTTTAGAAAGAAATACAGTTCATATTATGCAAAACTGAGTAAGTATTTTGGCCTGGTGTTCTGCTAAAATGAGCTGCCTCGTCAAAATGAGCACCCCACAGCCTAAATCGACAGTGACGTTTATCGATTCACGCTCCCCTGTTGAAATAAGTTACATTTTTCCGTTTACACTTGTCTAGCTAGTGAACCTCCCCAATTTTACTACATATTTCTCTGGATCAGAGACAGCGGGTTTGTCACACTTTACACCATAGTTATGTCACATTTACACTCATTTATATGAATCTGTGTAGTTCATTTGAACAGTTGTATTCAGCTGAAATAGAGCTCCATCTATAGAGCAATAGAGCACATATCGACAGGACAATTTAACCATCGAATAATGACCCACTGTAGAATCACCATTATTCATTCATTTAGATTAATCTGTGCAGAGGAGCTCATTTTGACAAGCCTATATCTTCTATCAAATAAGACTCCCACTGCATAAGAGAAAGAAATGACTGGAAACACTGACATTTTTATAATAAATTATTATATTATAATATCATAGGCTACAGTGTGAATTTCCTATTATAATATAGTGATATTTATATCTGTAATGAAAATGATAAACGATGAACAATAAACTCAAATATTCAACTATTCAATCATCTAACGTAGGTATTCTGCCATAAATCCCCATAGAAAAAATAACTGCCCACTCCTGCTGTAAGGTGAATGCCTCACTGTGGAACATTCCAGAGGAACGCAATAACATCACCATGGAGAAAGTTAGATAGTGCCCCTTTAATGTCTTTTAGCACTGGCAATGTAGTAAAATATCCCATAATGCAATATGAGGTTACTAATCACATGATCAGTTTTCAGTACATACATATATACATACATGCAGTATATACATATATACATGTACATACATATATGCATACATGCAGTATATACATATATACATGTACATACATGCAGTACATACAGTTGTGCTCATAAGTTTACTTACCCTGACAGAATTTATGATTTCTTGTCCATCTTTCAGAAAATATGAATGATAACACAAAAACTTTTCTTTCACTCATGGTTAGTGCTTGAGTGAAGCCATTTATTATCAAATAACTGTGTTTCCTCTTTTTAAATCATAATGAGAACAGAAACTACACAAATGACCCAATGACAGCTTGGAGTCTTTTTTGATAGTTGTGGATGTGTTGGGCTCTTGTATGAACTGCAGCATGAGATCTGCCCAGAGGCTCAGTGATACTGAGGTCAGAAGAGACGAACACTCCAGAACTTTCACTTTATTCTGCTGGAGACAATGACAGGTCCACTTGCATTTGTGTTTTGGATCATTATCATGTTGGAATATCCAAGTACATCCCATGAGCAGCTTCTGGACCAAGAAATCATCAATTCTGCCAGGGGATGGAAACTTATGAGCACAACTGTACATATAGTTTTGAAAGTACTGGGGCAGAAGTAGGTTCAGTCCACAAAGACTCACTGTAGGACTACTACAGTCATAGTAATGTGACTGTTATGACGGGAACGGCATCCAGTTTAAAACAAAACTGCAAATCCACTGCCACCACAAAAGGAAGTAGTTGGAAATAAAAAAGCTGTTCAGAATCCTTAATAAACCCCGCCCTCTCAGCGGAACCAAGGCTAACCACTCTGCCACTCTGTTAGAGCCCCCCCAGCTCAGCTCTGTGGAGTGTGTGAGTGTATAGAGGGTCAGGTGTGAGTGAGGAGAGGTCTCACACCTCATTACACCATCACACTCACATGAGAGAACATCTGCTCCTGTCGGCCCCTGCCTATGCACCTGGCAACAGGGACAGGACTGGAGTACATGCATCAGGGATCTGACCCGTTCACTGTCTGTGGGTTACACCTGTCAGAAGCTGTGGGACATCTCCAGATCCTGTGCTTGTCTATGCCTGGACTATGTTACCTGGAGTTTTTGACCTACTGTGCATCACACTGAGACACAGGGATAACACGCAACCTTGGGAGTGGAACCCTTGATGCCGTGAGACGAGGGTGCCAGCGGCTGAGCCTCAGTGGGCACAGGAGCACATGTGGGGGCGGTCCTGATCAGAGGGCAGCGCGTGAGAACCGTCTGGGAGCAAACATCACAAACATCATGATCCAAAAAGTCCCAGTCCCCAACGCCGCATTCCACACTCCAGTGTGGGACTATTCCACACTCACAGAGAGAAGATGAAGCATGGCTCACAGATGTTCTTCTCATTTAACCCCAGTGTTAGGGAATCAGTTGCAAGTAGGGCTGTCAAACTGGTATCGAAACTAGATCCTCATTTGAGCAGGTATCGATACTAAAAAAGTCCCATTCACAGGGCAGAAACGAACCTTTCCTAAATGTCTTTAGAATGATCTTGAACTGTTTCCCGTGGTTCCTCTGTGATTCTTCTGAGTTTCCTCTGTGGTTTCTCTGTGTTTCCTCTGTGTTTCCTCTGTGGTTCCTCTGTGGTTCCTCTGTGTTTCCTCTGAGTTTCCTCTGTGGTTCCTCTGTGTTTCCTCTGTGTTTCCCCTGTGTTTCCTCTGTGTTTCCTCTGAGTTCCCTCTGTGTTTCCTCTGTGTTTCCTCTGTGGTTCCTCTGTGGTTCCTCTGTGTTTCCTCTGTGGTTCCTCTGTGTTTCCTCTGTGGTTTCTCTGTGTTTCCTCTGTGTTTCCTTGGTCGCAGATACAGACTGACTGTTGTGTGATCCTCAGGTGTGAGGACAGAGCAGGACCTGTACGCACGCCTCATCGACTCAGTCACCAAACAGGTGTGTGCTCCTCCTCTAGTCTTCCTCTCCTCCTCTACTCCTCCTCTTCTCCTCCTCCTCTCCTCATCCTCTACACCACTTCTCTGTCTCTTCATCACCTCCACACCTCCTCTAAACCTTCTGTGCTCTTCCTTTACACCTCTCCTCCTCTTCTGTTCCCCTGCTCCTCTTCCTCCATCTCCCTGGTTTCACCCTCTTCTCTCCTCTCCTCTTCTCTCTTCAGCCCATCTCGTACGAGGGACAGAACAAGAACCCGGAGATGTGCCGTGTGCTGCTCACTCATGAGGTCATGTGCAGGTCAGTGAAACATGACACAAGGAACATGGAGATAATTCTTCTCCAAATAACACCACCACACTTTTACAATCCCTCAGAAATGTGCTCAGATGTTCAGCTCATTGTCTTGGGTTTTCTGTAAGTGTGTAAACAGCTACAGTCTGTGCTTCTGTGGACTGAAGAACTACTGTAGACGAAACAGTTCTTCTCCTCACTTACCTTATGCATTCTGAGTGTCCTTATTACTCAACACAATGAGTTTATGAGTTTATACTTTCACAATGCAAAAAAGCTTGGCCAAAATTTATGACATAAACACTTAAATCAATCAGGAAATGACTTAAAAGTAGTGATGTTATCTGTCCATGCAGCAAGATCATTTTACTTGACAAGTTCTCTTAAAATAAATGACCTCTAGACTAGAATGTAAGTGAGTGTAAGTTTATGCTAAAGGCCGCCACACGCTACATACTGGAAAAAACAGTTAAAAGTTCTAGTTAAAATGACTTAAAATAAGAACATTTTACTTTATTTGAGTTGATTCAACTTGATAAGTAAAATGATCTGCCAGTGGAATAAGTGTTTTAATTCAAGCAACATTCAATTTTGTTTCTTATTTTAAGTACAAAAAGTTGTTGTTTTTCTTCTTTTAAGTGTTGCAAAAATGTATTTTTATATTTTAGGTTCAAAAAGTTTTGTTCCACTGGTGGATCATTTTACTCGTCAAGTGAAATGTACTCAAATCATGATAAAACTTTCTTAATTCAAGTCATTCTAATAATTAGATTTTGTTTTTTGCAATTGCGTTTTGGTTGCGATTTCTTCCTAGAGTCTGAAGAGGTGTGACCCGACTTTGTGTCTCTGTGTGCGATTTTGAAGCCGCTGAGCTCCTCATGTGCGCAGTGTCAGTGTAACATCGCAACCACCATCAGCAACGCTACGACAAGTGCCGATAAAACAGTGTGGTCCACAGACACATCCCGCTACAGTGTTTGCGATTGGAGATTTTAAGTCTCATAAGTTTCTCCTCATGTCTGTGGTGTGCATTTTTTGTTGCAGGTTTAAAAATCGTTTAAGACTGAAAAATCCTGTAGTGTGTAGCGGCCTTAAGTTTGAAATAAACAGACTCAAGTATCAAGCAAATCTGTCAATCACTGAATCTAAAAACAAGTGTTGCAGGGGAAAACTATGGTAAATGGATTGTAATGGATTTTTTAAACATTTATTGCCTAAATTTAAGGCTTTCAGACTAGTTGAGTCATGGAAGAAATATATGTGACAATTTTTAAGATTATACAACCAATTCAGAACTAGTATGTACATAATAGATCTGAAAACAAGATGAATTAACCTGAAGTAAGTTTTAAAATCTTGGCCAGATCAGAGAAAATTACAGTGCAGAGGTCAGAGCGGAGTTTAGCCGTCACAGTAAACTATAACTAACAACAACTAGCATACTAACAGTAAATCAGGAGCAAATGTTTATTCTATTTAGACAGTGCATTCAGGTGTGTATGATGATTTTGAAAGTTCTGTCATTTTTACTTAATTTAGTTGGATAAAACCTGGAGTGATGTCATGGAAGTGCAATTTTAAACCTAAAATATTCCCATACTGTAATCTTCTTCGTCCAACCTGCCATGGGCTCTTTAAGGTTCATTTGTTCGTTTTGGGACAGATTTGCTAAACAGATCTTGGTAGAACTGTGTTAGGAAACCCTGAGCTGCTTTTACCACATATCTGTCCTGACTCAGCTCACTTTGGGGGCCAGGCTCAGGTGGTCTCATGGTCCTTTATTATGGGATCATTGGGGGTTTGACCTCAGCTCTGCTCTGCGCAAACAGTGGTTGGGTCCTGGGGTCAGAGTGCAGAAAATAAAATGTATAAAATGTACGCATGTGTAAATGGGACCAACAGTTGAATGTTTGTGCCAATATCGTCTCATTTGATTCTCCTGCAAAGTTCTCTTCTGGGTGGAGTTCCACGATACTTCTTCCTGTGTGGTTTTAATAGAAGTGCAACAGGCTTCTCCAAACGGTGGTCCTGGTTCATGATCTGGAGCAGTGACAGTTTTTATTACAGGGACAACACAGTGTACCTTAAACATACCTACAAACCAAAGTCCAGGGATGGAGGGGTGATGGTGATGGAGGGGTAATGGAGGGGTGACGGTGCAGAGGGGTTGAGTGACAGCAGTGACCCAGGCTCTGGGGGTTATCCTGGGGTAGACTCCGGGGGCTGGATCCCTCGCCATTGTGCGTGGGTGCGGCAGATGCCCGAGCGGGACTCACAGCTGGCTAATAACACAGAGCCAGGCAGAGGGCACAGCTGGGGAGTGGGCCATGGGGCAGGGACAGGAGGGGGGGCAGGAGGGGGGGCAAGAGGGGGGCAGGGGCAGGGCAGGGGGGGGCTCCGCACAGGCCCAACGCTGGGGCAGGAGCGGCAGATGGCCTGGGGAGGGGGCACTTTTGTTATGCAGCTGAGGGGACGGGACTGCTGACGGATGGGGTTGTGTGTGTGTGTGTGAGTGTGTGTGTGTGTGTGCGCACGGTGTGCATGTGTGTGTTTGTGGGGGTTGCGGGGAGGGGCCAGTTTGATTTGGAAATCAATGTGACAGATTGCCGGGCGGTTTTACTCCCTCAATGGGCTCTCTCTGTTTGTCCGAGTGTTGTTGTACCTTTTCTTCTTGCGCTCCTCTTTTGTGCGGCCCCTCAGCTCACGGGGGCCTCCTTTGTAGGGGCTGGGTGCGGGGCCTGGAGCATGTGGTGGCTGCCCCTCCTGTTGACTTTTCTCCCTCTTTGTGTGCGTTTGTTCTCAGCCGCTGTTGTGAGAAGAAGAGCTGTGGCAACCGCAACGAGACGCCCTCCGACCCGGTCATCATTGACAGGTGAGCACCCGCCCCCGAGAGCAGCCGGCCAATCAGCACGCACACCTGTACAGCCAGTCATGACACACATACACACACACCCACACACCTGTACAGCCAGTCATGACACACACACACACACACACACACATAAACACACACATACGCACACACTTGTATCAGCCAAGAAGCACACACAAACACACACACCTGTACCACCAGTCAGTACCACCATCCTCTGATGATGCACTGGGACACACAGGTGAAGAGCTTTCCAACTGAAAGAACTGCTGGGTCCAGTTATCGCTTGGCCCTAGTTGGACCTATGTCTAGTCCTGATTAAGTCCTGGTTGGGCTCGGTCTGGTGCTGGTCCGGGCTTAGACCTGCAGAGTTTGGTCCTGATTATCATGCTGTAGATATTCAGTATTTGACAGTACTTAGCTGGGGTCTCCAGACTTTCTCCTCCTGCAAGCTACTTTTATAAACTGAATATACCAGAGAACTACTCATTTCAGCAGTCCCCAGAAATATTGTAACTGAAGATGAGGTACAGTTAGATGTCTATAAAACATAACCCATTATCCAGTTATCAGTGCACAAAATTAGGCATCAAAATTATACATTTACTATGGAAATAGACATTTAATCAATAAGAGTTATTAAGCACAGTACGTATAATTCAGAAATCCCTTGGCGAGCTACTTGGAAGGGGGTGGAGAGTTACAAGTTGGAGACCCCTGGTCTAGAGGACGTTGAATTGGTCTTGTTCTGGTCCTTGCATTCCATACCTGCAGTCTCATTTTAGTTTAGATGTGTTTTTTTGTTGAGAAAGAAATCTGTATCTTCTGAACAATGCAGACTCTCCTCTTCACAGGGTAACTTTCCTCATAAGCCCCAATGGCATTGGCTTTGCTTTATGAGTTATACCTGCCCTCTGCTCCTGTCTGCTCCTGTCTGATCCTACTTGCTACTGTCTGCTCCTGCCCTCTGCTCTTACCTGCTCCTGACTGTTCCTGTTTGTTCCTGCTTACTCCTGCTTCTATCTGCTCCTGTCTACTCCTGCCTACCCCTGTCTACACCTACTTGCTTCTGTCTTCTTCTCCCTGCTTCTGTCTCCTTCTTTCTGCTTCTGTCTACTCCTTGCTTCTATCTCCTCCCTGCTCCTGTCTTCATCGTTTCCTTCACCCTGCTTCTGTCGGATTCACCCTGCTTCTACTGCCTTCTCCTTCCTAGCTTTTCGCTCCTTCTCCTAGCTTTTGTCTCCCTCACCTTACTTCTGTCCAATTTTCCCTGCTTCCACTTCCTCCCTGCTTCTGTCTCCTTCTCCCTGCACTGCAAAAAAGGCCTATCAAAAATAAGAAAAAAATACAAATTTTGAGGTAAAAATGCCCTATTTTAAGTGAAATTATCTGCCAGTGCAGTAAGAAATTTCCACTTACCAAGTTTTCTTAAAACAAGACGAAATACGAATCTTGTTCTAGGCAGAAAACACTAGTTTCAAGTATTTATGGCAAGATTTTTCACCTTATTGGTTTGAGAAGGAAGTTAAAGAGGCTTAACCTGGCTTGATTTAATATAAAAAGCGCTTAGAATAAGCGCAATAGAATGTAATATCTAGATAAGATAAATCAGGGTGGAATATCTTGAAACAAGTCAAAAAATCTCATCTTATTAAGTAAAAAATTCTTTAAATTGATCTTTTAAGATGAATCTGCTTAATTCAAGTCAGTTTAACTTGAACTTAAATCCTTTTTTGTAGTGTGCTTCTGTCTCCTTCTCCCTGTTCCTATGTCCTTCTCCCTGCTTCTTTTTCCTTCTCCTTGCTTTTGTCTCCCTGTTCCTGTCTCCTCCTTGCTTCTGTCTCCTTCTCTCTGCTTCTATCTCCTTCTCCCTTCTTCTGTCTCCTTCTCCCTTCTTCTGTCTCCTCTCTGCTTCTATCTCCTTCTCCCTGCTTCTATCTCTTTCTCCCTGCTTCTGTCTCTTTCTCTCTGCTTCTATCTCCTTCTCCCTGCTTCTATCTCTTTCTCCCTGCTTCTGTCTCTTTTTCCCTGTTTCTGTCTCCTTCTTCCTGCTCCTGTCTCCTTCTTCTGCACCTGCCTGCTCCTGCCTGCTCCTGTCGTTGTTCCGGGCTCACATGTGCTAAGCGTTGCGCTGACAGACTGTGATCCTGCAGTAATGGTTCTGTGTGAGGGCCGGCACGTTGGGGCCGTTTATCATGTTTGAGCCTTGCACTTTTGGACTCATTTTTTACACTGTGGTTTTTTTCTCTCAGGTTTGATGTTTTCTCATAATTTCCATGAAAAATCAGATGTGCGAGACCAGGAGCAGGGAGTTCTGTGTGTACGGTTTGGCTTCAGATAACTCCGAGCAAAATAGAAGTGGTAATATTTGGTTAATTTTGACTGTGTAAAAGCGGTGAAGGACTCACACTCACACTGGAGTAGTTGTCTTGAACTCACTTCTTCCCACTGACAATAAAAGCAAGGCTACAACGGGGCATCCAGCTTTAAAAAAAATATTAAATGACCTATGCATGAAGAAAATCTATGCACCAAAGTATTACAACTGTATTCACTCTTATGTTAAAGAAATTGAGAATAATCATTTAAAAATTTATGTCACTTAAAAGTTCACTAGGTAACTTTTCTGGTGGACGATCTGCCACCTCTTTTACTGGTCAGATCTACGGAGAGGTGACTTTGCTCACACTAAAAACTAGTGGTGTAACAATAACCAAGTCTCACGATACCATAAGGTCACGGTCTGAACCTCACGGTATGATATTTATTGCGATATTGTGGGAAAGCTCACGATATTACGATATTCTACATAATAACAAGACTGACATTCTAAAATGCTTTGACAGTCATTTGGTACAACTTTTATTGTCATTAGGAATGGAACGATATCGATATGTTGTGATGGTCCACGATATTATTGTGAGACCTTTGACGATACCATATCACCATATTTCAGTTATTGTTACGTCCCTACTAAGAACGCAGCTATAAAAACACATGGAAAAAGCATATGTGGCTTGTTTAATCATGTCATGCAAAAACCCTCCACCAGAATTTATTCCTACTTAGTAGTATTTTATTGAAGTAACAGTACTCTTAGTTAAGTAAAATTTGTGGTGAACATTAGTGTTTCTTGCAGTGCTCCATCAGATATTTGTCTTGTTTTTGTGTCCAAAGTCTGTGCATTATTGTATGCTTTGTCATTCAAATTACATAAACTTCAAACTAAATATCAGTAAGTTTTGTGTAGTACTTCTCCCAAAGACTTTTTTATGTTGCTTTTACTTGAGTGCAGTTTTTGGCTCCTCTACCCACCCCTGCACAGCGCACCATAATCTTATGGGTGCTTCACTTCAAATTTCCCCATTTCATAGTTCGAGTCTTCTCTAAGTATTTCAGCGCTTTAGAGTCAGTTAGCTCCCATGAGCGTTACACCTGCTATCGGCACCCCCTCCTGTGCGGCCCCGTGCACATGTGGCCCTTGGCATGTGGCCCCTGGCATGTACTAACCGCCGCGCTGACAGACAGTTATGGCGCAGTAATGTAGCGCACTCAGAGCCAGCACGTCCAGAGGATTTGTCCACTCTCCACTGTCTGGGGCCCATTAAACGCAGTGATAAATACTGCGATGTCCCCTACCCCCTACCCCCTACCCCCGGTGTCTGTGGGTTGGGGTTCGTGTACTGTACTGTACGTCACAGGGCCTCTGCAGGCTCTGCTCGTTCAGGCTGGCTGCCTCCTGACAGAGCGTCTCTGAGGAGCGCTCTTCAAAACGCCTTTCACACAAAGAGGAGAGACTAAAGTTATTGTTTTGGCTCAGTTTGGACCTGGACTCGTGCTTAGGCCCAGAGTGGAGACCTGCTTTAGTCCTGGTTCAGTCTTAGTCCCAGAGTTGAGACCTGGTTTAGTCCTGGTTCAGTCCTAGACTCAGTTGAGACCTGGTTTGGTCCTGGTTCAGTCTTAGACCCAGTTGAGACCTGGTTTAGTCCTGGTTCAGTCTTAGTCCCAGAGTTGAGGCCTGGTTTAGGTCTGGTTCAGTCTTAGTCTCAGAGTTGAGGCCTGGTTTAGGCCTGGTTTGGTCTTAGTCCCAGAGTTGAGACCTGTTTTAGTCCTGGTTTGGTCTTAGACCCAGAGTTGAGACCTGGTTTAGTCCTGGTTTGGTCTTGTGTAATGATTTTCTTGGTGTTGCCTTATTGGGGCTGTAACAGAAAACATATAATCAAATAAACTGTCCCAGTTCAGCCCTGCTTTAGTCCTGGTTTAGTCCTTGTTTAGTTTTGTTTTAATCCTGCATAGGTCCTGGTTTAGTCCCAATCTACTCCTGCTTTGAGCGTGGTTTAGTCCTGGTTCTGGTTTAGTCCTGCATTGGTCCTGGTTTAATCTTAGTTTAGTCCTGGTTTAGTGCTGGTTTGGTCTTGTTTAGTGTCTGTTTAGTCCTGGTTTAGTTTTGCTTGCATTTAATATAAAGCCAATTTAGACAAAAGTATCTGGTGCAAAAATGTAACTACACACTGAAATAATGTAATCTAATCTCATTCAAGATATTTAAGATTAGTGTCACGCTTGAAAATTTCATTAAGATTTTTCTATTTGTCAACAAGATTTGGAATCAGTCAGTTTATTACAAAGCCCTCTGATCTCTCGGGAGCTCTGGTCCGGCAAACTACGCAGTGCATTTTCCACAGAATTCTTTGTAGTTTTTCAGATAATTTTTCCAAAGTCCGTCCGAACAGCTGCAATTCTCGTTTGAATCTGAGGGGAGTCAGAAGAGCCAGCGGAGCTAGAAGAGCCAGAGGAGCTGGAGGAGCCAGAGGAACCAGAGGAGTTAGAAGAGCCAGAAGAGGAGGCAGAAGAGGAGCCAGAAGAGCCAGAAGAGCCAGAGGAGCCAGAAGAGCCAGAAGAGCCAGAGGAGTTAGAAGAGCCAGAAGAGGAGGCAGAAGAGGAGCCAGAAGAGCCAGAAGAGCCAGAGGAGCCAGAGGAGTTAGAAGAGCCAGAAGAGGAGGCAGAAGAGGAGGCATTGATTTGTGCCTGTTTGACCTGCGTACAGTCTAATCACACAGGGCATATCCAGCTAACGCCTCTGCTAATCCCCAGTCCAGAGGGAGCGCTCTATTAGCACCACTTCATTTGAGATAAGCCAATAGGAGCGCGCTTATTCTGTGATAAGCCAATCAGAGCGCAGCAGCTGTGACCTCCAGCCTCACCTCACATGCACCAGACTGAACTGTACAAACTCCAAAATATGCACCCGCAGTAAGGGCATACATCACCTGTAGGGACGCACCGATACCACACTGGTACTGAATATCGTGTATCGGTTCCATGATATCGCTTCAGTCGATATCCTGGAGCCTTTCATTTTACTGACTGATGTAGGCCCAGGACGTCTCCTAATGTCTTCTTCAGACAAAGCGGTTCTGTAGTTGTTTGCAGGATAAATAAGTTGCATAACACTTGGATCAAATTTGTTAACCGAGTTTGGAGAGAAAAACAAGCAATCGATATTGGTATCGAAACTGAAAAAGCTGGATCAGTGCATGCCTGATTAAAAGTATATTTTTTGTTCAGGATTTGACAGGTTAGACTCATTATTAAGGGTGTAACGATATCCAAGTCACAATACGATATTGTCACAGTATGAACCTCACGGTACGATATTTATTGTGATATCGTGGGAAAGCTCAAGATATGGTGGGGAGGCTCACAATATTACTATATTCTACATAATAACAAGACTGACATCCTAAAATGCTTTGACCAGTCATTTGGTACAACATTTATTGTCATTAGGGATGGAACGATATCCAAATCTCTCTGTACAAGTTTTCACCATATACATCTCACCGTACCAGATTTATTACAATATTTTATGGAAGCACAAAACTGAATCTGCTCCTTCTTCCTCTAAAAAATGCCTTCACAAGACTTAATCCAAAGAATGAAGATTTCAAAGTGCTTAGAACAGTTATTTCTTCATGTAGTCTGCACTGAAACGAATCAAGGCCTATGTAGTTCCCTCTTTTTTTCCCTCCCTTTTTTTTTAGCTATTTCTGCATCTCCAGAAATATTCATTTAAGTAAAAAGACTTGGGATTCGATATATTGTGATGGTCCACGATATTATTGTGAGACCTTTGACAATACGATATCACTATATTTACGTTATTGTTACATCCCTACTCATTATACTAAAATATTAACGGTTTTGAAATAGTTTTGCTTTTCACTTTTTAAAGTTTGGAAGAAAAAAATAATCTTTATAGTTTCTTATAATTAGAACATTGTAATTTCAAGTGAAAGTGAAAGTTTAAAATATTCAGTTTAAACAATTTTAGGAAGAATAATTAGTTTAATATAATACACCAAAATCTTGAATGACTCTTGCCTCACTTCAATTTAAACTTCTAGAAACAGATTTTGTTATCCTTCTTTTAGACCTGTTTCACTCTTCTTTCAAAATCCTTCAAATTTAAATTACAAATCCATTCTCAATCCCAATATTTAAAGAGACAAAAATGACTCAGATGATTCTCTGCTGTAATGGGTATTGGAGAATACTCTCATGGGACGTGTAATAGGACCTGTGTGCTGAACACACTCAAACAGGAGTATTTTCCATACACGCTCTATGTATATTTGTGTGTACTCGTATATCTGTATGTATGCATATAGTGTAGTGAGTGACCTCTCCTCTGACCTCCCCTGGTCACTGCTCCTCCTCAATTATTCATGTGTGTAGGAGCCTATAGGAGTGTGTGTGTGTGTGTATATGTGTGTGTGGGGGGGTCCTGCCCAATAATCCTCTGCTCCGGCCACAACACCTGTTCTCCAATTAACATGTGCCTCCCAGACTCAGCTTCACGCCTCACGCATGTTCTCGATAATGTTCAACTCAAAGTGTCTGCACCACGTCCACGAGGGTCCCAGAACAACTCAAATCCTGATGAGTCTTCCATATTTGACTTATTTACTCGGGACGCAACGTATGGTTTTCCCACGATTCAATACGTATCTCAATACATTTGAATTGATTTTGATACGTTTTAAGACACAAAAAAAATCTCATGTAATTTCTTCTGGTAATGAGTCTAATATAATAACACTACGATGTTAATAAAACAATACATACAGTACACTACAGTACAACTACAGTACAACTATAGTACAGTTTATATGTGAAGTGTTTTAGTTCATTTCAGTTTCATTTTAGTTCATTTAATTTCAATTTGGTTTACAGCTCAGCATTTTTATTCAGTGAAAATAAGTACAGAGCTTTCTCAGGCTATTTTATATTTTATATTTTTTAAAATAGCCAGTCTACTCTTAATACAGAGTGGTAGGGTTACACTATCAGACCTTTCCTTCTTTGATGATGATTTGATGATTTCTTTTCCTCCTGAGTCTCACTGGGTGCACACGCCTCTGCCTGTGTCCATGTGTCCTCTTTCTGGACACAAAAATTATGTTATATTACATAGAAATGTCTCAGTGGACCGTTTTCTGAGTAAAACTTATGAGACAGTCTGAGAAATAGATTGTGTATATGGCGAGTCACGCTGTGTGTGTACAGGTGCATTTGATTCAAGCCGATGTGAAGCCAAAAGCGATTCTAAAGTATTTAAAAGTGAATATCTTTGCCAGTCCTGGGTCTATCAACATAAACGTAAGTGAAAAGATAAAACCCTCCTCTGTTAGAATATTTCAGCTGTTCATCCCTATGGAGCTGTTTTCTTGCTGCATCTGAAAGGGACGCTGTGATAACTTTTCCTTTTGACCCAAAATAAATGACAACAAAGAGCGCATGGAGGGACATATCGACACGTGTATCAAGTCGTGACACTAGCATCGAACAATTTGATTTTATATCAAATATCGTTGCATCACTATTATTTACTTATTTTTCTTTTATAAAAAATAATTGTTCATGACTTGACAATCATTATGGCGACAAATAAAGCATTTTGTCGGGTTGATCAAGCCTGGGAAAGTCTATTTTTGTCTTAAAAGGTGGAATTTAAACTATTTTCTGATCCATATTCTATGTTTCCTCGTCACAAACATACCTGGAGTTGTGTATTGTTTCATTCACACATGTTTAACACACAAACCCTGCACATTTAGACTGTCATAGGGTAATACAGGAATCATTTGGATCATTTCAGCCCTGGAATTGTCAATCTGTACTAAAAACTACCACTGCATGACCTCACGAGTTGAGCTTTTTGAGATTTGGAGCTATAGACAGATAATGAATGAAACAAAACCCAACTCCATGTCTGTTTTTGGGAAGGTAACAACATTATAACGTGACTTAAGAGCTCACAGGGGTCAGTTTTAATGCACAAAACCTCCAAGCTGCAGTTGTGTTTTACTTCTAAACAGGAATATCAACAAGATGAAGAAATCTGTCAGTAAAAACACACAGGTTTAATTAGATGTTTGGCCACAGGAGTAGACATAACTATACAATTTGAAATGTTAACTTTCTCATAAGCAAATCCCCCCCGCCCTCGTATGGCATCGTCTAATTCGACCATAATTAGCGGGTGTCATTAGAGCACCCGTACCCAAGCAGCAGGGACTTAGCAATTCCCCAAGCACCCCCCCCCCCACCCCTCAGTCTGAACCCCCACTTTTCTAATCTCCTCTCCATATTGTTTCACTTACCCCCCTCCCGTCCCTCTGCGGGGTGGGTCTAATCCGGGGCCCGCGGTGAAAGCTGAGGGCCACATCACAGCTGATCCAGGGGCAGTACAAAAGGCTGAGGAGGAGGAGGGGGAGGGCAGGGGGAGGATGGAGTATAGAGGAGTTTAGAGGAGAGCTAAGGTGACTGTAATGACTGCAGTTAGCTCCAGCGGGGTTAGGCGTCCAAATAAGATCAAGTGCTCATTTACAAGCCGCAAGATATAAATAACACTTAAGGTTGTTGAAGTTTTATCTGATTTTTACTGTTCTGAAAATGTGAAAAACAGTTCATTTTAAACAGTTTACAGTGGTTCAAAGATTCTTCTTCACTTACCTTATACGTTCAGAGCATCCAAATTACTCCCCACATAGCCTACCGCGCACGCGATTTTTCAAGACCACGCATCAAATAATTGACTGGAAAAAAACAATATCTAGGTAAGTTAAAATGACTTAAATTAAGAACATTTTACTTTATTTGAGTAGATTCAATTAGACAAGTAAAATGATCTGCGAGTGGAATAATTTCTCTTAATTCAAGGAACATTTGATTTTATTTCTTATTTTAAGTGCAAAAAGTTGTTGTTTTTCATATATTAAGTAGAAAAAGTCTTGTTCCACTGGCAGATCATTTTACTTGTCAAGTGAAATTTACTCAAATCATGGTAAAACTTTCTTAATTCAAGTCATCTTAACTTGACTAGATTTTCTTTTTTTTCCGTGCAAAAAAAAAAAACAAAAAAAACTACGGGCAACACTGCAAAAAACAAAATCTAGTCAAGATAAAATGACTTGGATTAAGAATGTTTTACTGTAATTTGAGTAATAAGTGGAAATGCCAGTGGAATAAGATTTTTGTACTTAAAATAAATCTTGTTTCACTTAAAATAAGAAAAACAACAACTTTTTGCACTTAAAATAAGACAATCAAATGTTGCTTGTATCAAGAGAAAAACACTTATTCAACTGGAAGATCATTTCACTTGTCAAGTTGAATCTGCTCAAATAAAGTCAAATGTTCTTAATTTAAGTCATTTTAACTTAACTAGATATTGTTTTTTCCAGTGTAAGATCGATATCTTCAACATGATATCCGCACAGAACCCCATCAGCAGGACGTCCCTCTGTCACAGAAAGAACACATATTCCACTGTCCTTTAGTCTGACAGAAGCTGATGCATCAGCAGGACTGAGCTGTTTTTTTTTTCAGTGATTACATTTTATGCAAATGAGCCACGTGGTTTTAAGTTTAGTTTCTGTAAAACGTAAAGAAATGTGCGCAAAGCTGCATTAAACACATCAGATGGGCTGATGTGGCTCTATATTGGTTATGGTTTATATGTTGTAAAGTTGAGTTTGTTTATTTGGAGAAAATGTTATTTAAGAATCTGCTGCAGTGTAAAACTTGTACAATCGTGTTTGGAAACGTTTGGTTTGATCTGTGCAGTGGATTCACAAAGAACTGTTCCAAAGCTGTTTAAACAACCCAGACAGTATTTAACCCTGTGTATAAGCTTCTATTTCATCTGGACTTAATGTAAAGACACACATAGAACTGTAATGGGAGTGTAAGAGCGTGCACTTACCTGTTACTCAGTTTGGTTGAAGATCTGGGCAGCTGTCATTTTTGTTAACCGCCTCTATTCCTCCATACGCACCTTTTATTTGCCAACTGGTCCCATCCATCTTCTTTGTTGTGCTGTGATAGCTGTCTGCATGTTAATAAAGATCCAAAAATGCATTCTAGCTCCAGTGTATTTGTTTACAACAGCCTCCTTACAATCGCCTCCAAGCACGACCCACTCTGATCTTCCCAAGCGGCTGTAAGGTTGGTTATTAAGCTGCTACAGGGAGGGTTAAAGCTGCCAGTATTTGAGTATATTTAATCCATGTTGTATCATAGTTTCAGAGGTGTGTCATGTCCCTCTGTCTTTGCCTGGACTCCTGAGGAAGTCAGTGCAGAGTACAGAGACTTTACTGCTGATGTCAGATTTATGTTTCTGTTCAGCTGAATTTCACCTGTGTTCTTTTCTGGCTGAGATTTCAATATAGTGAACACAATCCCAGATCTAAACCTGTTGTCAAACACAAGTGCTGAACTCAAGTTAATAACTTTAAATAAATACATATTGTCGATGTGATTATTACAATGATGATCAATTATTATCCATTCTGCTGATCACTGCACAGTTCTAAAGCTGCTCATAGACACATTTCAATTTGCTCAGTGAATTAGAGGGAACATTATTCACCACCACGAGTTTATTAGCACTTTTCACAACTTTCAGAGACCAGTACAGAGTTTTGCAGTGGCAGTAACTCAAACTAACTAGCATGCTAACACAGACTTCGCGATTAGACCAAAATGCTTTATAATTAGATACCGACGATACATGGGAACAATTAGGGCCGTTAACAGCACGTAAGCAGAAAATCCAGACATTCAGGGGGATCTATGTAACTTCACCTGCTTTGCAATGGAGATGTTCTTGCCTTGATTGTAATGTTCCACAGTATGGCATTAAAGATGTCAATTTTGCATAACACCCCCTGTATTATCTTCATCAAAAACATGTCTGAAGGGGTTTTAAATGCCATCCATGTACGTTTGAGAAATTTAGCAATCGGAAACTTTCCTTACGCTTTGCTGTACGATTTTGTACAATGCTCTGCCCACAAGCCTACATTACCCATGCTTCCACGTGACAATTTTCCATAAATATACAAAAACGTGATACAAAACTGTACACATCAACTTGACAAACCTGATGTGATGTGCAGGAGTTTCATTAGCGGACATGCAGTGATTGTGTTGCGGCTGCACTCTGAAGGGGGAGTGACTCAGCAACAAACAAAACTGAATCTTATAAAACATTTTTGGTGAATATATAATTTCCAAAACAATAAAAGATAACACGGTGATCTAAATATGAGATATCTTAGCATAGAAGTAAAAACAACCCTCTTTACACTTATCTATCTTATGTCTAACTAAGTGGGGTTGCCTCTCCACAGATCTGACCTGTAACTTTACTTGGCGGTGTCTCTTTTTTGTCTCCATGGTGACAGATAAGTTGAATGTGCGCTCTTTGTACCAATCACACACGAATCTGTTAATAGCTGGATTATTGGCTGGTAACCTTTGGCCTCCGGGGGACTACATTGTTTGAGGGCCAGGCCCAGGCCCCGGGTTTACGAGGCCTCTCCGGGTTTACGGTGCTCAGGCAGATGTCGCATGTCGGCCATCTCGGAGGGGGATCAATAGCTGGTGTCCACATGATGTCACAACAATAAAGGAGCCGTTGTTTTAATGAAGGTCAGAGCAGCGCTGTCAGGAGACTCCAATACTATAAGATACTAGACTCCATTTAGATACTCAGGAATTCCGATACCGCAGCGATAATTATAACATTAAATCATAGCACTTTCTTTTCTGTTCCCGTGTGTCCTTATATGTGTGTACTCACTCAGTGCTGCAGGTAGGCTCCACAGTGCTCCCTGGGTGTATACTAGTCTATGTGCTCTTATACTTGTACCTACTCAAATGAGTATCTAGTTCTGATACTAGTTTTAGCATAGATTAGTATCTGATTTTTGACACTCTAAGCCAGAATATGGTGTAGAGTTTGCAGATAAAATGTTTAAAAGATTTGGGTGTTGTTGAAATGCAATATATAAATGCAATGATTAATTGATAATTTAATTAAAAATGCAGATGTTCTGTAGTTGTAGTAGTGATGGTGGTAGTAGTGGTAGCAGCAGCAGCAGCAGTAGTAGTAGTGGTAGTGGTAATAGTAGTAGCGGTAGTAGTAGTAGCATTAGTAGTCGTATTGGTAGTGCTAATAGCAGTAGTAGTAGTAGTACTAGTAGTAGTAGTAGTGGTAGTGCAAACAGCAATAGTAGTAGTAGTAGCAGGACTAGTAGTAGTGGTAGTAGAGTAGTAGTAGTAGTAATAGTAGTAGTATTAGTAGTATAGCAGTAGTAGTAGTAGTAGTAATAGTAGTAGTAGTAGTAGTAGTAGTAGTAGTAGTAGTAGTAGTAGTAGTAGTAGTAGCAGCAGTACTAGTAATTATTATTATTATTATTATTATTATTATTAATTGGTCACTAGCAGAGGGGGAGGAGCCAGAGGGTACAGGAAGGGGTGGGGTCTTGAATGATCAATATCCGCCTCTATCTGTCTGATTGATCGTGTTTCTAAGAAGGGTCTTTTTAACAAGCCCCCCATAACCCAGCACCATCCCCCTTATCCCCACCCCCAGACCTCACGAATAATCAATAACAGTTTTCCCAATGGCGTCAATACTGAAGCGCTCAAGAAGGACAGTACTACACACGGTACTTCACTTTAAACACATGTACTACAGTATATACTCTATTACTTCAGCTGGTGCATAGTTCTAAGTGTGTATTCAGTTCTTGTCATTTTGGGTGATGGTTCTTCTAAACAGTTTCTACAGAAAACCATCAC